>JAQGDG010000040.1:1200000-1857817 GCA_029844215.1 Przewalskia tangutica | reverse complement strand
AGTATAAAATCGATCTGAGCAACGTTTAGCTCGACTCAAAATGCGCTCGGCCAACGACTCCAAACCACCTTGCAGAAGTTAACTTGGCTTACACTTAATACTCAAACTAAGCCCTATGGAGATTTTCCTCCTTAGAGTTTCGGTTTTGTAGTGAAGGAAGTATAATAACGTATTTATGGGCTTTTAAAGTATAAAATATAACGGCGGAATACTACAAGGTATTAGGGCCCAGGTATTTTGGGTATAATAACAATACTTTTGAAGTATTTCCTACCAAGGTGGGGGTGTATTTGCACTACTGAGACTCACAAATACCACACGAGGGGGTGTATGCCTCGGCCTCGGCCAACTTACTAGGAGGGAGGTATTCTCGGACAAAAGGGGGAAGGAAGCTCTACGTGCGAGAACTCTCCAAGGGGAGGGAGGTAGGCGAGGCAGGACCTCGAACCACAAAGGGGGAGAGGCTCTCGAGAGACTTAGAGATTTTTGGATGAAGGAATTTCATCAAAGGGGGAGAATGTTATAAGGTCAAGCCATGGCACAACCAATGGCGAAAGATCAAGCCCAGTGTGAATTGCCCAGTGTAGGGCGAGAGATCGTCTGCCAAATGCACGCTTATCCATCTACCCGCAAAATATACTGTTTATGCCCCGTATTGTCGGAGTATATGTGCGTAAGGGAATCAATCATTACAAAGTGATTAGCCTTAAAAAGCGAGGCTTGGGACGAGAAAATAATTGGGCACAACTCACAAAAGCGAATAGTTTTCCGGCGAAAGCGTTTCCGAGACACTTTTAGTAGGATAAATTCCACGACTATGTCATTTCTAATTTTTGCGGATTTTCGAGAGGCGTAACATATGCTTTGGACCAGCAGAGGCGTACTTGCCACCTCTCATTTGGTGGACGTATCCGCGACAATAGGGCGAATGGATGACCATCGGCTTGTCACCGTAAAAGTTGGTTAGATATTTTGTGTGCAAGTTGGCTAGGTACACACTTGCCTAATCTTGACACTTTACCCTTGCACCTAGCACTTGGCTAAATCTTGGCCATTGGTTATGCGTGTCTTGACCTTTATAAATACCCCTCTTGAGGATGAAGAGAGTTCTTCCATCCATGCACTTTCAAGGCTAAAAATCCTTCCCTAAAGCTTTGAGAAGCAATGCGTCGACACCCACACACTCCCCTTGCCACTTGAAGCTTGGCGAGGCTGCCAGCCTTTAGCCTGGCGAAACCTACCCCACTCCACTTGGTAGAGAAAGAGTTGCCCCTTCTAGTATTGTTATAATGCTGATTTAACCTAGCCCAATCACTTATAGTACTTAGTAGAGAGTTTGTAGGGAAACTTGACAGGATTCTTGGAGCGCCTTGGAGCTTTGGATTAGGAGCTAAACCTCATTTCGGGATCGAAACACTTTTGCTTGGATATTATTGGGCAGGATCGCCGGGGGTGTTAAATAAACACTACCCTTCTTTTATTATTAGAGAATATATCTTTGTAGAAAGTATAAGAATAAGTATAAATACTTAGAAGAGTATTAAAGAATAGGAATTAGGCTGACCCACTCACGTAGGACTATTTTCCACAGTTAGACTACATTATAGCTCACTTAAGGTAGGGTTGTGCTGCCCGCCCACGAGCTTTCAAGTGGGATTGTGAACCTGCTGTTTAGGAATGACGCCCACGGATTAGTCTAGACTTTTGATAGATGTAAGTGACTATTATGAGAGAATTTGCGACTTCTCTATAGCACGCGCTGACATATTGAACTTGGCGGTGGTTTTATTTGAGGAAGGTATGTGATTCTTCCTATCTTTCACTGGCGCAATGATATTTTTAAGTATATATATATAGAATGCGGTGAGGCGTGCGTATGATAATCGGCAATGTCTTTTGACTTAGCACGAATAATAAGAACGCTTGAAGTATGTCAAAAGAATAATGAATCATTAACGATTGGTGTTAGAACAAAAAGCTTAAGAGTTATACTAGCTTTATGGGAAGTAGGTATATGACAACTTAAGAATGATAAAAGGCTTCATGTTACTTGTTTGTTATAAAAGCCTTGTATTGATTTACATTAAATTAACTTAGTAAGATTGGTTGATAGGTAGACATCTTTATGATCTTTGCGTGTTAAATGCGCTTGCCAATGTGTGAAAGGGGTCATTCTTGCTGCTGCCAACTACGTTGCTAACCGGTAGAGTCCGTTGTCTTTATGTTAATATTATGTCACTACCACCCGACTTGTTATGCTGAAAACGCTTGTATGATCTTGATGCGGAGTCTATGTTGGCTTTATGCGGTCTTATGAGACTATCTGCGGAGCTGCGGTATGCTCCGAGTTGATCCCATTCAAGATGTTAACTTAGCGCGTGCGGGGGAGAGTCACTATCACGATTACATGTGGGACTATCTGCGGTCTTTTTGAGGCTATGCGAGGCTGCGAAGTCGAGGAGTACGCAGACTGCTTCTACGTCACGAGGGAATACCTGCAATGCAGTGGTCAGTGTAGTAGTACTTATGCGGACTGCGAAGTCGAGGACTGAAAGCACCAGCGAGAATGATACTATGGGCGGTTGGCACTTTAGCCCGATCATTCGCGGCCTAGATGTAGACACCATTGTGATTTTCTGGCCTATTACTTGTTATTGTTGTGATGTGGCCTATATGTGCGATTGAGCCCCGAATGTAATTGTGAAAGGTTTTAAATACTTTGATTTCATTTGAAGTACTTTATAGTTTCCCACGTACTTGGTACCTGTTATCTTGTACCTCATGCCCGAGTGCGTGCCGTCTGCGAGGGTAAGGGCAGCGAGTGCTAGATCCACAATCCTTAGGATCTTTCACATTGAGAACAATCGGGGCTCCCGAAATCTCATAGATCCGGAGGCTTTATGCGCAGGTATGATCTCCTGTATTGTAAGATAGTTTTTGTGCTGATCCCGGGGAGATATGGCGAGGCCACTGTCGCCCAATAGTTAGTTTACTTCCTTCTCGCCCAGAGAGTGCAGCCAGTACTATTATCACGGTTGGGATATAGCGCAAAAGCAGAGTTATTTATATTATGCAGAAAACAAAACACCTACATCCAGATAAATTGTTTACATTTTACTATGTTTGCAATGTCTTGTTTTATAATATTCCTCATTGGTTACTACGATGTATGGCTACTTGGGGTGCCGGTTAAAGGCACGATCACGGGCCGGGCGAGATTACGTGACAAAAAGTGATTCATTATTTCGATATGTTCTGCCTTGCTTGGTAGCGAATATGGAGGCCAAGATTAAATCGGTACGTCGCGGAGCTCCGTCGGCGGGCTGAAGCGACTATATGGCGAAGTGCGTGCGGAGTGTGTCCACTTCGGCCCGGGCATGGACATTACCCGGTATCGCGAGGCTCGTGCGTTGGGATCGCGAGGAAGCGTAAGGGAACCGCCCGGCTGAGCCGATATCAGCGAGAAGCCGGCCCGGGTGGCGGGTAGGTTAACTTTTAGTGGTTTCTCGGGTGTAAGGCGCGTCATTGATGGTCGGATTTGCATTACCCGCAGTATGGCTCGAGCACTCTACATGCATTTCCTCGTCATTTCCGGTCGTGACGGGCGGTCGAGGCGGTCGGGGCCGGGACTTGATTTCGAGGGTGCGAGCGGTGCCCTAAGCGTTGAGAAGTGCGTTCCGATGTGCCCGTTGTGGTAAGATTGATTGCAGGAGGCTGTTATGCTACCTACAGGAGAACTTGCACATGCCCCCAGCCAGCGGGTGCATTTAGTTGCGAGTTTTGCCCGGCCGGGCGTGGCTGGGGTAGGGCCCAGCCTACGGTCTGGGTCTGTTGCGGCTTTTGCCGGCTGCTTCATCCCAGCGATTACTTTCGCCCCGGGCGCGAGTACTCGAGAGATGGCCAGTCGCGTCGAGTCGGTCGTAAGCGCGAGTTTCGGTTCTAAGCGGTCTGGAACGCTTTGTTTATGCTGTCCAGTAGAAGAAGACGAGGATCGGAGGCCTCACAGATGTAAATCACGGTTACCTTATCGGTTCTGGGTTTGATGTATATGCTTTGATAGATCGGGTTCTCATCCCTGCTCACCTATATATCCACTTGTTGCTAGTAGAATAAAGGATAGAGCTTTACCGAGTCCGTAGACCGCTTTCGGTAGTGCAGCTACGTGGGTGGGTGATTACGGTGGTAACTGCGGCGGGTATATAGAGCTTGTCTGTGACAGGCCATTCTACGATGCGTGAGACCTGGCCCAGGAAACTTGATAGAGGCTGGAGATGATTGACTTGGCTGGCGTGATTATGGGGATGGATTGTCACAACTTAACGCTCGCCCGATGTGACTGCGCGAGAGAAAGTAAATCGCGGTTCCGGTTCACGAGGAAGCGGTTTGTGAGTGGGAGAACGCAGTAGCATCGCCCAGAGGTAGGTTTATTTCCTGCACCTCAAGGCTGGGAAAGATAGTGCGAGAAGAGGTATATCTACCATACCGTTCGGGTGTTTGATCACGAAAGGCTGCGGTGATTTTCGGTCGGTTCGATGGTAGTCGGCCCGAGTTCCCAGGCGTGTTTCCAGACGACCTCCGGTGATATCCCTCCCGAGAGAGATGCGAGTTTTGTAACATAGATGTCTTTTGCGGACCTTTTTCGGCCTATTCCCGAATTCCGCTTGTCTGAGGATGCTTTTGCATAGGAAGTTGAGAGAGTTGAAGGAGCTTGGTGAGTGATTTGTTGGAGAAGTGTTTAAGCCATCGGACCTAGTGTTTCTCACTTGAGCGCCGCGGTATTGTTAAGTGAAGAAGAAAGAAGGGCGGGGCCAGCTGCACCATGTGTTGATTCTGTGAGGCAGGTGAACAAGGTGACCATTAAACGAGATACCCTCTTCCCGGATTGATGATTTGTTACGATGCGATTTGCGGTAGCTGGCAGATGTTTCTCAAGATTGATCTACGATCCGGGTTATCATCGAGGTTCGAGTTAGAAAGGTGGATGTCCTAGGGCGTGCATTAGGACGGTCTGCGAACATTATGAGTTGAAGTGCGTGCTCTTTTGGGTTGACCAATGCTCGGCGGTGATTCGCCAGGTTGATGAACGAAGGTGTTCAAACCATTTTTGGACACGTTTGTGATGATAGTGTTCATTGATGATATCTTGGTTTATTCTGCTCGGGCGGGAGCATGCCGCGAGCATTTGAGGAGGCTATCGCGAAAGTTCTCGGGATCGGTATTGTATGCGAAGTTTTCAAGCCTGTGAGTTTGGTTGACGCCAGGTGGCTTTTCTTGGAAGGCACATTAGCCGGGGCGTGGCATTAGTGAATCTGGCGAAGATCGAAAGCGATCGAGGGAGCGCTGAAGCCTACTACTCAAACCAGGTTACGCCGATTTTAGGCCTTGCGAGGATATTGCTCGGTTCGTAGAGAAGTTTGCTTCTATCTTGCACCATTGGCTAAAGTGACTTTCGGAAAGGCTAAGTTCGATGGGCGATGCGTGTGAAGCGGAGAGTTTCCGATTTGCTAAAGGAGAAGCAGCCCAGCGCCCCGTTCTTACTCTTCGAGGTCGAGATAGTTCACGTGGTGTATTGTGATAAATCGGGCATCGGGTTGGGATGTGTGTTGATGCACGGCGGTAAAGTTATAGCATCACAGCATCCCGGCGACTTAAGATACACGGAAGGAACACCGCTGGCAGTTTGGGCGCGGCGGTGATTGCGCTTTGAAGATGGAGGCACCTTTATTTAGCCATATGGGGTTCGCGTGGATATTTATCTCCGGGACCACAAGAGCCTCCGGTATATCTTCCGGAGGAGGAGTGAACACTCACGGCGAGCGGTGGTTAGAGTTCTTTGAAGGACTATGGCGTCCGAAATATCATGTACCGCTGGGAAGGCGAATGTTATGTGCGGTCTTGAGTGATCGTGCTAGGTCGATGAAGTGCATCGAGAGAGTGCGGCCCGGGGAGAGGAGGGGGCATGGTTCGAAGTGATTTTGCATCGGCTAGCGAGCCTATGGTGTCGGATTTGATTGGTTACGATAGCGGTGGGGGGTTAGAGGATTACGGTAGAGGTTCTTGCGTAACTTCCGTACGTCGGAGGTGAAGAAGCAGCTGACGGTTCGAGAGACTCGGCTTTGATTACGATGTCGTGACAATCTGACTCTTACGTGAGGGCAAGAGGTCGCTTTTGAGGTAGCACGATAGGGTGCTAAGGTTTGAAGCGAGTTGTGTATTCCAGGATGTTTGAGGACTTGGCGGCTGGAGTTCTTGGGGAAGCCTGCGTGGCAGCAGCGTTACTATCCATCGTCGAAGTGCGACCAAGATGTGTACCACGATTTGCCAGATCGTGTATGTGGTGGGATGGTTTGAAGAGGGGCGTTCTGCGAGTTAAATGGCTCCGGAGTGCCCGTGTATTTGTCGGCCAGTGAAGGTAGAAGCACCGAGGCACAGTGGTTTTATTCTGGCGATAGAAGATCCAGAGCACGGAAGTGGGAGGTAATCAACATGGACTTCATCGCAGGAGTTGCCTCGCTTTTCGGAGAACGACATTGATTACACATATGGGTTATACGTACGACGGTGTCATCCCAGACCCACTTTCTTCCCGTCCGGGACTGACTTTTTAGGTGAGATTATGCGGACTTGCACATCAGAAGATCGTCCGAGACTGCATGAGGGTCCTATTTGATCATATCAGCGAGAGGAGCCGATTTCGGCTAACCTGGAGGTCGCTTCGAGAGGAGGTTTGAGGGGCCTTGGTGAGCTGAGTCGCGCATTTCATCCGCGGTGACGGACGAGGCGGAGCGCAGCAATATCGAGACTTCTTGAGGATATCTGCGAGCTTTGTGTTGGCGTGACTCGAGGAAGTGCGTTGCCCAGGAGGATCACTTGCGTGGCGAAATTTGTACCATTGTGCGTATAATGCGGCTACCACTCCCAGCATTCCGAATGGCGCGTGTGAGGCTTTGTATAGGAGGAAGTGCGGTCGCCCGATGCGTAGTTCGATGTGGGCGAGTGCGATTGATGAGACGGACTTAGTGCAGCGGTGGCGGTGGATAAGGGTGAAGCTTATCCGAGCGGCTATTAACGACTCGAGTCGGCGAAGTCGTATCGCGGATCATCAGCGTCGACATCGGAGGTTCGCGATTGATGATTGGGTTTTCACGAAGGTGTCGCCGTGAAGGGTGTGATGAGATCGGGGAAGAAGGAAACTCAGCCCAAGATACATTGGTAGATTTAGTTAATCCGCCCCGGTAGAGCAAGGTTGCCTATGAGGTTGAATCTGCCCGTCCGATCACGGAGAAGCGGTGCATCCAGGTTTTCACGTATCTCCCCTCTTTGAGGAGATGCTATCGGGGATCGTCCAAAGTTTGCAGATTGGCGATGTCGGTGACCGAGGGTTGCTCGTATGAGAGATTCCCATGGCGATAGTCGATCGTGCGGAGTTAAGGCGTCTGGGACCAAGAGGCGTGGCTTAGTGAAAGTCTTGTGGCGGAATGAGCTCGAGGAGGAGATGACGTGGGAAGGATGGTACGAGGCGTATCTCTCACCTATTCCCTACACCTCCGGGTAATTCCCTTTCCTACTTATAAATTTTACGTTATCGTTTTGCTAAGTGTTGTTTTGTGGCCGTGTGTGGCATTTGCCTGTAAGTCGCGCATATGAAGAACCTTATCGTTATCTGTCTTGGGAAGGAACATTGGACGAATGTTTAGCGAGAGAGAATGTTATACCGTATTTCGGCAGTATGTGCGTGAGGGAATCGTACAAAGTTAGCCTTAAAAGCTAGGCTTGGGCGAAAATAATCGTGTTACACAACTCACAAAACGAATAGTTTTCGGCGAAGCGTTTCCCGACTTTACGTAGGATAAATTCGGCTATGTCATTTCTAATTTTTGCGGATTTTTCCGAGGCGTAACACTTTGGACCAACGAGAGGCGACACGCCAACCCTCTCGTTGGTGGACTTGTCACGCAATAGGGCGAATGGATGATCATCCTTGTCATAAAGTTGGTTAGATATTTTGTATGCAAGTTGGCTAGGTACACTTGCCCAATCTCGACCTCACTCACTGTAACTTGCATATTTAAATCTCGGCCATTGGTTGGCCATGTCTTGACCTATAAATACCTCTTGAGATGAAGAGTTCTTCATCCACAAAAGCTTTCAAGACTAAAAATCCTTCCTCTCCCTTTTTAAGAATTAGTCCAACACCTCCCCCGAGAAGCTTGCAGGCTACCCCACACCCCTGCCCTCCAAAGAAACCTACCCCCTGGTAGAAAAGTTGCCTTAGTATTGTTATAATGCCCATTTAACCTAGCCCAAATCCCTTAGTACTTAGTAGAAGTTGTGGGAAACTAAGGATTCTTGGGCGCTTGAGCTTTGGATTAGGAGCTAAACCTCATTCAGGATCACTTTTTACTTGGATATTATTGGGCTTATCGAGGTAAATAAACTTACCCTTCTTTTATTATTAGAGAATATATCATCGAAGTATAAGAATAAGTATAAATACTTAGAAAGAGTATTAAAGAATAGAATTGAGCTGTACTTCAGATTTGTTTTCACAGTGAACTCATATAGCTCATGGGTGGGGTTGTCTTTGCCAGACTTTCAGTAGGATTGTGAACCCTACTGTTTAGAATGTCGTTCAGTTTAGTCTAGACTTTGATCGATGTCTGTGACTATTATGGTGACTCTGCTTGTATGACATATTCAACTTAGCGGTGGTTTTATTGAGAAGGTATGTGATTCTTCCTATACTCACGAGCATGATATTTTAAGTATATATATATAGTGCGGTAGGCGTGCATATGATAATCGGCAATGTCTTTTGACAAGCTGAATAATAAGAACAGCGAAGTATGTCAAAAGAATAATGAATCATTAACGGTTGGTGTTAGAACAAAGCTTAAGAGTTATACTAGGCTTTATGGGAAGTGAAGTATATGACTTAAGAATGATAAAAGGCTGATTTACTTGTTTGTTTATAAAAGCCTTGTATTGATTTACATTAAGTGTAGTAAGATTGGTTGATAGGTAGACATACTATGATGCGTGTGTTAAATGCCTTGTAATGTGTGAAAGGTGGTCATTCACGCTTAACTTCACGTTGCTAACAGTAAGTCCGTTATCTTGTTATTGTATCACCTACCCCGCTGACTTGTTATACGAGGGCTTGCCACGCCTTGATGCGGTCCATCGGCCTATCACGATCTATGAGACTATCACGGAGCGGTATGCTCGAGATTGATCATTCGGGTGTTTAGCCGTCACGGAGATGCCTATGCGGTCCATTGGGACTATCGCGGTCTTTGAGGCTATGCGGACTGCGGAAGTCGAGGAGAATGCGGGGCTAGCTACGGTGCGGGAATACCTCGTGCGTGCGTGTGTGACTATGCGGTGCGGAAGTCGAGACTAGGCACGCAGAATGATACTATGGCGGTTAGCCTTGCTTCGATCATTCGCGGCCTAGATTAGACATTACGATTTCCTATTCTTATTGTTGTGATGTGGCACTATGTGCAATTGGTGAATGTAATTGTGAAGGTTTTAAATACTTGATTTCATTTGAAGTACTTTATAGTTTCACATACTTGGTACTGTTGTGCTTGACCTCTCCCGGCTGCGTTAATCTGCATGAGTAAGGGCAGCCAGTGCTAGATCCATCCTTAGGATCTTTACATTGGTGTCGGGAGCTCCATCTCTCGGAATCTCTACTTTCGGTATGATCTCCACTGTATTGTAGATAGTTTTATGCGATCGGGGTATGGCGGCCACAATCGCCATAGTTGTTTACTTCACCAGAGGTCTGTAGTAATCTTGTTATCTGTTGGGATGTAACGCAAAACTTGAGTTATTTATATTATGCGAAAGGCAAGCTTTTATCGAGATAAAGCGTTTACATTTTACTATGTTTCTGTCTTGTTTTATATTTCCAGTTACTACGATGTATGCTACTTGCCAGTGCCGATGAAGGCACGATCACGGGCCAGGCAGTCGTGACAATATCCTACCATTACTTGACAAAAAGCCAAGACCAATGCAACCGCTGTGGCGTCCACCAATTGGAGGTGACAAGTGTCGCCTCCTCAGGTAGTCCAAAATGTTTCGTCTCTCGGAAAAATCCGAAAAATAAGAAATGACATAGCCGGAATTTTCCTACGAAAAGGTGAAACGTTTAGGAAAAACGCACTCTAATGGTGTTGTGCACAAAATAATTTCGGCCAAGCACTTTAAGGCACAAACTTTTCTCGTGCGTCGCACGTACATCTTTGTGGAAATACGGTATAACATTCTCCCTCGCCGAAACATTCGTCTGAATGTTCCTTCTAATCTCAAACCAAGCGTGCGCGGTATAGTCTTCACTCTTATACTTACGAACAATCACGCCTGTTGCCACAACAACACTGCGCCAAAATACACATCCAAGTCCTGCGAGAAACGCTCTAACATCACGGCGGCTCCCATCGGGTCTAAAATATAATTCCTTCACTTTCTCCATACAAAAGAAGCGGTCACATCTCTGCTCGATACATGCTCGCTTCTCCCTTTACTCGCCGTGATACCACTTTTGTCACTTTGCGAGGTTCTAGTGTCCTCTGTGACCGACAAATGGTGCGGGCGCGATGCGATCCAAGGTGTCGTACACTCGAACTCTTACATTTACGATCTTTTCATTTTCCAAAACTGGAGTTACTATCTACAACGTGGTCATCATTAGCGGGAACACTCTGGATGGATCTCGATTTTCCTCTCGAACATAACACGAAGATCGTGTGCTGCCTCTAAGTCGATGACAAATGCTAACATATAGGCAACGCCTATTCTTCACATGAACTCAAAGGGCCCAAGTAACTCGGGCTAAGTTCTCTCTCGTTTTCCAAAACTCGTCACACCCGACCGGGGTGGTACTTTCAAGAAGACCGACCGTCAACTGAACTCTGGCGTCGTCGCCGATTATCCGCACGATTTCTACGAGTGCGAACCTCTTCTAGACAAGCTTTTACACATCCACGATCTGTGGAACAAGCACCAACTATCGAATCTTGCCAACATCAGACCAATCGATAGGCGACTTACATCCGCCCTGGAAGGCTTCATAGGCGACATCCGAACAACGAAATGGTAGCTTAAACACTCCCTCCGGAGACAACAATCCCCACAACTACCGCAAATCCAGCGCACGGCGGGGAGAATGCGATTACGAGACTCGCAGTTCTTAACCATGGTAAAACTTCCGAAACAAAAACAGCGATGCCACGGGCTCCATGCATCATAAGGTGAAGGTAGGCAGCGGTCGCGACCTTACAACCTTTCGATAAATCAGCATTTGCCGAGTAAGCGGTCTTTGCTAGAAGACAAGGCGGTGACCTCGCCGGCTCTTTGGTCGAATGCGTCCACACGAACTTATACTGTCGTTAACTAAACTTGGGCCTAACACCCTCGTAACCCTAACCAAGCGGGACCACAACGCTTACCACTATGCACGGGCGGGTTGACCAGCGTGGCCTCAACCCGACCCGGCAGCGCGCAAGACACTAGCTCACGGCAGGAAAAACTCTCACTAATCCGTTACGAAAACCTGGGTCTTCCTAGCTCAACTACCTCTTCCATTCCACGCTCTCGGGAATTATCCCATAAACATAGCTCACGTGCACTGCACTCCGGCAAGGTCAAACATAAACATACGTCTTTTACTCGAGATGGCCTTTCCTCTAAGGTCTGCGTATAAAACTCTAAGGCTCACTTCTCTATCCTCAAATCTTACTTGGTTAACTAACGAGATTTATAATTACAATTTACACAATGCCATCGAATATAACACTTAAGGTATACTCCTTTTATCACATACTAATCCCTGGGGTTAAAGATCTATCTGTATTCTTGCTTACACCCCCTTAGTCGTTCTAATCAAGCACGCGTGGTGTAAGCTAAGGAAGGTGACGAACTACCCATCGATCACGAAGGCTAAGTCCTCTGAGACACTCTTTCGACATCGCACTTCGTGATGCATGCGTCTGACAAGTACCAACTAAAAGACGACATTCCGGGATGACGTCATCGCTGCTAATGAATCTGGGAACCAATTTGGTCATTTGTTGGAACCTACGTGTAGCGTGAGCGGAAGCTCTGGAGCTCTGACGACCGGCTCACGATACCGAGCGTCAACCTGCGGAGGACCTCTGCGCAGGTGGATGTGCAAATCTAATCCATTGGTGAGGTGATCGCCTCAAAGTTACCAAGGACGCTGCTCTGGCCTCCTGTCGCAACCCTTCGTTAACGTTGATCTCGTTTCTTGGCCTGTTGCGCATAAGCCCGGCTACACGGGCCATGCTCAAACTAGCGAAGAATTACTCGCCTGACCCTTTCTAAGATATTCATCAAGACTTCGCGGTACATCCGGTATACCTCTCGGTAGCCAAATCCATAGCTAATGTGAGGTTGTCTCTTTGCGATCTATATTCTCTGTTCCGATGCGTGGGATGAAGGTTCAGTATATCATGGCAGTGATGAGGCGCTGCCAGCCAGTGCTAAAAATCTCTCAGAAATTTGGTGACGTAGCATAACTCCCCGAATGAAGCACCTAACTTAGGTGATGGTTGGGCCTGTGCCCTCGTAACCCTCTATACTCTACTCGCAGCTCCCTCGGCTGCCTAGCCCTCCTGGGCCCGGGTTTGCCTGCAGCGGAGTATAGCGGTGAAGGAAGAAATACGTTTAAAGGGTCCAACTTACAACACGACTCTAAGGCACGATGCCGGAGTGAGAAGAATAGAAACCAATCCTAAATATCCTATGGCCTCACTGATTATTGGTGTGGTGCACACCAGATAATCAAGACTACTCTAGATACGATGTAGACACTTTCCAGGATTAAGCGCTCGATACCACTTTGTCACGACCGAACCGGGCGTGGTAGTGCTTACGGGCACCACTGGTGATACAACATCGAGTAATCGGAACATAAAACAAGACATGAAAATATTATGAAGTAAAGCGATGTCGAAGAAAACTTGCCTTACGGCATATATATAAATCAATTTAAAGCCGAAACGATTCGTCCTATAACAACTACGCGTGATTACTACAGACCTCACAGAATAATCGACAACAATAGGCGGACAGGGGCCGCCATACCTGAATGTAAATACCTACAGCGACGGACTATACAGCGATAAGCCTCCGGAGAAAGCGGGCTTCCATCTGTTGAATCAGTGACCCTAAGGCGAGGATCGGCATCGGGTGTACCTTTACTGCGGCATGAGCGCGGCCCGGTCGGTCAACAGTACCAAGTATGTGCCCGAAAAATACGTAAATGAAATCATAATAGTCTATAAAGCGAGGAGACATGTATGATAACCAAACTACGATTCCTGATAAATAAGCGATCATGTCGTCGAGGACTCGCTCAAAGTCATCACTCAAATGTAACGCTATGGGTCTCACGCCCATGCATCAATCGTGCGTGGAATACCCGCCAGCTGCCGTGATTTATGATATAAAAGCACGAAATACGCATGAACACGAGTCCCACTTTGTGTCCTAATAAAACGATGCGGGGTAAATGCGAAGGCATAGCAGGCTACTAACACCACGATTACTAACAGTGGTCATAAAGCGTATCATGATATCTGTCTGAACCGTCACATGATCAAAGGCGGTCACTCGCCAGCGTTATCAAATGCGGCGTCTAGACACAGAACTCTCGCTGACTCGCGATAGGCCAACCTCATAGGCCGCATGAGGTATTCCTCGCGTCGGTAGCTCTCCGGCGTAAATCACGGACTCGCGATCGCGTAGCCCGCAAGACCGCATGACCACGAGGGCGCAAACTAACACAGGAACTCCGTAGTTTCGCATGGATCCCCGGACGCGTAGGGTATTCTCGAATCATGGTCCCCGGACACTTTGAGTCTACCCGCGCTCGGAGGCGATTAACCTCGAAACAAGTCGAGGTGAGTGGTACACTACCAACATATGCTTGGTGAGTCAAACAACTTTAAGCGCAGTCGAGGGGAAACCCCTTTACACTAACATCACAAGATACTAACACACGTAGCATCCGAGCATGTTTACTTAACAAATCACAAGAAAGTATTACAAGGCAATCACAAACCAACATAATCAAGTTATATACACGAGGTACTTTCTACTATATGATTAACAAGATCGGGTTTTATCCCCAAAGTACTTCATACATTAACTCTTTAAAGATCGTTATTTCACAAAAAACCACACAATACGTAGTATATGAAAATAGAGTGATTATCTTTTGAAGTAAATCAAAACACTTACCCTTGTAAAATCAAGTAACAACATTATTTTCCAAGCGTCCAGTTTGCCTAATTTCAAATGTTCACGTTTCTTATTTTAGAAAGGTTTAAAGTTCATAGTCTTATTCATTTAAGAATATAATTTTCTTTTAAACCATCGAGAACACATAAGCCTTATATGTGAGTAGGATATTCTTGTTTATAACAATCTTATTACGTGACCATGATCTAGAAATATCATTTTGTCATCTTAGCTTCTATGCGGATGGAAGTTTCTCATGGTTTTAATCTGTCAAAACATTTCCTTTTAATGCTTATTTGCGGTGGTTTGTCGATACACGTTACGATTTAGAAATCAAGAAAACATTCTTAAGTAGTTATACCTAACTTCCCATAAAGCTAGTATAACTCTTAAGTTTTCAAAACCAAGTATTACTCTTCTTTCAAAATGATTCAAAAATCTTTTGAAATACTTCAAGTTCTTTATTATCACATAACCAACGGTTATAGTTCAAATCAGTTTCATTAAAAACCACAAGTATTTTCTTACATACGTAAAGTTGTTATAACCAACTTTCCATAAAGTTATAACACTTTATGTTTTAGACCAATCAAATATATTTAACACATATGCGTCTCAGTACTACATAGTTACACATATCATGCTAGAAGAGATAGGAAGAGGTTCACATACCTCGCGGCAGGTATCGACTAATAGCAAAAGCGCTCAAGTACTTCAAACATGCTACTCCTTAAGCCAAGTAGATGGCGCCACGCATACTTCCACCTATAAGGCCCGCAGGCGCTTATTAACATTTAGGTCTCTTCAGAGAACATTCTGAGAAAATTGGCGCCTCCCCAGCAGGCGTAAATCTCCTCTGTCGGGGCTGCTAAGCCAACCGTGGGGTTATACGCCTAATCCGGACGTGCACAATTCCACCTCCTGAGAAAAGCTACACAAGTCTTTATGTCTGATCTATGTAATTCTGATTCGATGTTCTTCTTTCGAAAAGGTTTCTTATTATTGAGCTTAAGTCAAAAGACATTGCTGATAACTACGTTCGATTCTATATATAGTATACTTCAACTATATATTCTAACAACATGTAATTTCCAATTATAATAGAGGACAAGATAATTACCTCGATAAGCCCATAATTATCAAGTATAAAGTCGATCACGGGCAACGTTTAGCTCGACTCCGTGCGCCCAACCCGCTCCAAACCACCCTTAAGTTCTAACCAACTTCTACTTAATACTCCGACTAACTATGGAGATTTTCCTGTAGGGTTTGGTTTTGTGAAGGAAAGTATAATAGTATTTATGGGCTTTTCAGTATAAGTATAACTTGGAATACTACAAGGTATTAGGGCCAAGGTATTTTGGGTATAATGTAACAATACTTTTGAGTATTTCTACCAGGTGGGGTGTATTTACACGAGACAATACCACAGGGGGTGTATACCCTCGCCAACCCTACTAGGAGGGTATTCTCGGCCAGGGGAAGGAACTCTCGGCCAGGGCCTCAAGGGGAGGGAGGCTAGGCGAGACCTCAAACACAGGGGAAGCTTCAAGACTTAGAGATTTTGGATGAAGAATTTCATCAAAGGGGAGGGTATTTATAGGTCAAGCCATGGCTAACCAATGGCCAAGATCAAGCCAAGTGTGGTGCAAGTGTAGGGCGAGATCATGCCAAGTGCACCTTATCCATCTACCCACAAAATATCATTATACCAGTATTTCGGAGTATGCGTGGGAATACGTCAAGTTAGCCTTAAAGCTAGGCTTGGACGAAAATAATTGGGCCTGACTCACAAAGCGAATAGTTTTCAGGCAGCGTTTCCGCCAGTAGGATAAATTCGACTATGTCATTTCTAATTTTTGCGGATTTTTAGAGGCGTAACACTTTGACCAACGAGAGGCGACACTTGCCACCCTCATTGGTGGACTATCACGGCAATAGGGCGAATGGATGACCATCCTTGTCATAAAGTTGGTTAGATATTTTGTGTGCAAGTTGGCTGGTACACTTGCCCTAATCTTGACCTTACTTGCCTGGCACTTGGCTAAATCTTGGCCATTGGTTGGCGTGTCTTGACCTATAAATACCCTCTTGAGATGAAGAGTTCTTCATCCACAAAAAGCTTTCAAGACTAAAATCCTTCCTCTCCCTTTGAAAGCAATTGGTCCAACACCCCTCCCGCCGAGAAGCTTGGCCGAGGCTACCCACCTGGCTAGAAACCTACCCCTCCCTTGGTAGAAAAGTTGCCTTCTAGTATTGTTATAATGCCCGATTTAACCTAGCCCAAATCCCTTAGTACTTAGTAGAAGTTGTGGAAACTTCTAAGGATTCTTGGGCGCCTTGGAGCTTTGGATTGTGAGCTAAACCTCGCTCGGGATCGACTTTTTACTTGGATATTATTGGGCTTATCGAGGTAAATAAACTTACCCTTCTTTTATTATTAGAGAATATATCTTGTAGAAGTATAAGAATAAGTATAAATACTTAGAAGAGTATTAAAGAATAGAATTGAGTGTACTCACGTGGGATTGTTTTCCTGATGAACTCATATAGCTCATGGGTAGGGTTGTGTTTGCCCGACTTTCCGTGGGATTGTGAACCCTCTGTTTAGAATGACCTTGATTAGTCTAGACTTTGATAGATGTCTGTGACTATTATAGGTGACTCTCTGTAGCGACATATTCACTTGGCGGTGGTTTTATTTGAGAAGGTATGTGATTCTTCCTATACTCTGAGCATGATATTTTAAGTATATATATATAATGCGGTGAAGCGTACATATGATAATCGGCAATGTCTTTTGACTTAAGCCGGAATAATAAGAACCTTGAAGTATGTCGAAAGAATAATGAATCATTATGATTGGTGTTAGAACAAAAGCTTAAAGTTATACTAGGCTTTATGGGAAGTAGGTATAACAACTTAAGAATGATAAAAGGCTGTTTACTTGTTTGTTTATAAAAGCCTTGTATTTATTTACGTTAAGTGTAGTAAGATTGGTTGATAGGTAGACATACTATGATCTTTGCGTGTGTTAAATGCCTTGTAATGTGTGAAAGGGTCATTCTTGCTGCTTGACTACGTTGCTAACCATAAGTCCGTTGTCTTGTTATTGTATCACCTACCCGACTTGTTATACAGAGGCTTGCCGCCCGATGCGGTCTATCACCTGTGCGGTCTATGAGACTATGCGCGAGTGCGGTATGCTCGAGATTGATCATTAAGGTGTTTAGCCCGATCACGGGGATGCCTATGCAGTCCATAGGACTACGCGGTCTTTTGAGGCTATGCGGACTGCGGAAGTCGAGGAGAATGCCGGGCTAGCTACCCCGTCGAGGGAATACCTCATGCAGTACATGTGTGACCTATGCGATGCGGAAGTCGAGACTAGGCACCTTGAGAATGATACTATGGGCGGTTGGCCTTGCCCGATCATTAGCGGCTAGATTAGACTTTATTCTGATTTTCCTATTCCTGTTATTGTTGTGATGTGGCACTATGTGCAATTGAACTGAATGTAATTGTGAAAAGGTTTTAAATACTTTGATTTCATTTGAAGTACTTTATAGTTTCACATACTTGGTACTGTTATCTTGACCTCGCCAGTGCGTTCATGCCTGTGAGTAAGGGCAGCCAGTGCTAGATCCACATCCTGGATCTTTACATTGGTGTCGAGCTCGTCTCCTCAAGATCTACTTTTGGGTATGATCTCCTGTATTGTAGATAGTTTTATCAGATCGAGGTATGGCGGGAATGTCATCCGTAGTTGTTTACTTCGAGAGTGCTGTAATCTTATTATGCAGTTGGGATGTAGCTATAAACTTGAGTTATTTATATTATCTTAGAAAGGCAAGCTTTTCATCAGATAAATTGTTTTACATTTTACTATGTTTCTGTCTTGTTTTATATTTCCATTGTTACTCACGATGTATGGCTACTTAGGTGCCGGTAAGGCACGATCCACGGGCCGAGCGTCGTGACAAAAGTGATTCATTGGCTCGATATGTTCTGCCTTTGGTAGCGAATGGAGGACCGGAGTGCATCGCTACGTCGCGGGCTGAAGCGACTATATGGCGAGTCTTGTGCGGTGTGTCCCTTGACGAGCATGGACATTACCGTATGCGAGCTCATGCGTTGGGATGCGAGGCGTAGAGACAGCGGGTAGACCCGATATCGGCGAGAAGAAGGCCGGGGCGGCGGTTCTTTTAGTGGTTCTCGTGGCAGCATCGGCGAAGTCGGTGCACCACAGGCTCGAGCACTCTACATCATTTTCTGGCCAGCGATCGAGGCGAGTCGGGGCCCGGGACTTGATTTCGAGTAGCGAGGTGCTAACCGTTCGAGGTTCGGTGTGCCCGTTGTGGTAGATTCCATTCAGGAGCTGTTATGCTACTACGGAACTTGCCATACTTGTGGCGCAGGTCGTTCGCGAGAGTTTGCGGCGAAGCGTGGCGGGGTAGGGCCCGGCCTGCGAGTGCATTGCGCTTCTTCATCCCGGCGATTACTCGCCGGAGCGGTACTCGAGATCGGCCAGTCGCGTCGAGTCGTGGCGCGAGTTCGATTCGCGGTCCTCGAACGCATTTATGCTTTGTCGGTAAGCGGGATCGGAGGCCTCACTTTGATGTAAATCGCGAGTACCTTATCGGTTTGGGTTTGATGTATATGCTTTGATAGATCGGGTTCTACCTGTCCTATATATCTCCCCTTGTTGCTAGTAGAATAGGGATGAGCACGAGTCCATAGACCGCTTCGAGGTAGCTACGGTGGTGGGTGATTAGGTGGTAGCTCGGCGGGTATATAGAGCTTGTCTGTGACCATTCTGATCGTCGGACCTGGCCCGACTTGATAAAGTTGGAGATGATTGACCGGCGTGATTATGGGGATGGATTGTCTAGCTTCTTGCTACGCCAATGTAAGCTGCGAGAGAGAGTAATGCGGTTCCAGTTTCACGAGGCGGTTGTCGAGTGGGAGGACGCGGTATCGCCCAGAGGTAGGTTTATTTCCTACCTCAGGCTAGGAAAGATGGTGCGAGAAGGGTATATCTACCATCTCGTTCGGGTGTTTGATCTGAAGGCTGCGGTACAGATTTTGATCGATTCGATGGTCGTGAAGTTCCCAGGCGTGTTTCAGACGACCTCCGGGTATCCCTCACGAGAGGAGATCGAGTTTTGTATAGATGTCTTTGCGGACACTCGGCTATTTCCATTCCATCTGAGGATGGCTTTGCGAGTTGAGAGAGTTGAAGGAAGCGGTGAGTGATTTGTTGGAGAAGTGTTTCATCCGGACCTAGTGTTTCTCGCGAAGCGCGGTATTGTTCGTGAAGAAGAAGGGCGGGGCGCTGCGCATGTGTGTTGATTCTGACGGTGAACAAGGTGACCATTAAACGAATACCCTCTTCCGGGATTGATGATTTGTTCGATCGGTTGCGAGCGCGAGATGTTTTTCAAGATTGATCACGATCGGGTTATCATCGGGTTCGAGTTAGAAGGTGGATGTCCTAGATGCATTAGGACGTGCGGGCATTATGAGTTGAGTCATGTCTTTTGGGTTGACCAATGCTCGGTATTCATGGAGTTGATGAACCGAGTGTTCAAACCATTTTTGGACACGTTTGTGATAGTGTTCATTGATGATATCTTGGTTTATTCTCGCTCAGGCGGAGCATCGAGCATTTGAGGTCTTTGAAAGTTCTCGGGATCAGCGGTATGCGAAGTTTTCCAAATGTGAGTTTTGGTTGACTTGGTGGCTTTTCTTGAGCACGTTGCCGGGTGATGGCATTCAGTGGATACGGCAAGATCGAAGCGATCGGGGACTTGGCCTGAACCTACTACTCCGGCAGAGGTTCGCGATTTTACGGGCACTTGCGAGGATATTATCGGTTCGTAGAAGTTTGCTTCTATCTACGCACCGTTGACTAAGTGACTCGGGCGGCTAAGTTTGATGGTGATGCGTGTGGCGGGGTTTCCGATTGCTAAAGGAGGCGGCCGCCCCGTTCTTACTCTTCCCGAGGTCGGATAGTTCGTGGTGTATTGTGATCGTCGGGCATCGGGTTGGGATGTGTGTTGATGCGTGAGGCGAGTTATAGCATCGCAGCGTCAGCGGCTTAAGATACGAGGAACTACCCACGTGATTTGGAGTGGCGGCGGTGATTCACGCTTTGAAGATGCGGAGGCACTATTTGTATGGGGTTCACGTGGATATTTATACGCACCACGAGCCTCGGTATATCTTGGCGAGAGGAAGTGAACCTACGGCGAGCGGTGGTTAGAGTTCTTTGAAGGACTATGGCGTCGATATCTGTACCACGGGAAGGCGATGTTGTGGCGGATGCTCTTAGTCGTAGGTCGATGGGGAGTCTATCAGTGGTGGAGCCAGAGAGGAGGGGCATGGTTCGTGATTTGCATCAGCTAGCGAGCCTTGGTGTCCGTTTGATTGATTACGATAGCGATGGGGTTAGAGTTCGTGAGGTTGCGAGTCTTCCATCGTCGAGGAGGTGAAGAGGCAACGATTCGAGGATCCGGCTTTGATTCGATATCGTAATCTGACTCTTCGTGAGGGCAAGGGTCCTTTTGAGTAGCACGATGGGGTGCTAAGGTTTGAGCGAGTTGTGTGTTCGGATGTTTGAGGACTTCGGCGGAGTTCTTGGGAAGCACTAGCGCGTTACTCTATCCATCGAAGTCGACCAAGATGTACCACGACCTTAGATCGTGTATTGGTGGGATGGTTTGAAGAGGACGTTGCGAGTTCGTAGCTCGGTGCGTGTTGTCGGCGGTGAAGGTAGAGCACGAGAGGCACGGTGGTTTATTCTGACGATAGAGATCCGACACGGAAGTGGGAGGTAATCAACATGGACTTCATCACGGATTGCCTCGCTCGGAGGAGACATGATTCTATATGGGTTATCGTCGACGGTGTGAAATCAGCCCACTTTCTTCCGTCCGACGACTTTTGGTGAGGATTATGCGGACTTTACATCAGAGATCGTCGGTGCGTAGGGTCCCTATTCGATCATATCGGCGAGAGCCGGTTCGGCTAACTCGGAGGTCCTTCGAGAGGGTTTAGGGGCGAGTGAGCACAGTCTGCATTTCATCCACGAGCAGACGGACGGCGAGCGCAATATCAGGACTGCGAGATATCTTTGCGAGCTGTGTTATTGACCGAGGTGGTGGGAGGATCACTTGCATTGGTAGAGTTCGCGTATAATGCGGCTACCACTCTAGCATTCGGATGGCGCGTATGAGGCTTTGTATGAGAGGAAGTGCGAATCGCGATAGCATGGTTCGATGTGGGCGAGTACGATTAGTAGGACCAGAACTTAGTGCGGCGATGGATAAGGTGAAGCTTATCAGGCGGCTATTAATGGCTCGAGTCGGCGAAGTCGTATCACAGATCATCGGCGTCGACATCCGGAGTTCGATTGATGATTGGGTTTTCTGAAGGTGTCACCCATGAAGGGTGTGATGAGATTCGGGAAGAAGGAAAACTTCGGTAGTACATTGGGCGTTTGATTGTCGCGAGGTAGGCAAGGTTGCCTATGAGTTGGATCTGCCGTCCGATCGGAGGCGGTGCATCCGGTTTTCACGTATCTATCTTTGAGAGATGTATCGGGATCCATCTAGGGTACACCCGATTGGCGATGTCCAGTGTGGGGTTATCGTATGAGGAGATTCCATAGCGATAGTCGATCGTCGGAGTTAGGCGTCTGCGGACCAGGGCGTGGCTTCCGTCAAAGTCTTGTGGCGGAATGAGCTCAGGGAGGAGATGACGTGGGAAGCCGAGGATGGCATGAGGCAGAAGTATCCTCACCTATTCCCCACACCTCCAGGTAATTCCCTTTCCTACTTATAAATTTTCGTTATCGTTTTGCCTAAGTGTTGTTTTGTGGCCGTGTGTGGCATTTGCAACTGTTTAAGTTATGAAGAACCTTATCGTTATCTGTCTTGGGAAGGAACATTCGGGACGAATGTTTCTAAGGAGGGGAGAATGTTATACCCCGTATTTCCAGAGTATGTACGTAAGGGAATACGTACAAAAGGTTAGCCTTAAAAGCTAGGCTTGGACGAAAATAATTGGGCACAACTCACAAAACGAATAGTTTTCCGACGAAACGTTTCCTGACTTCGTAGGATAAATTCGACTATGTCATTTCTAATTTTTGCGGATTTTTCGAGAGGCGTAACACTTTGGACCAGCGAGAGGCGACACTTGCCACCCTCTCATTGGTGGACTTATCCGCGGCAATAGGGCGAATGGATGACCATCCTTGTCATAAAGTTGGTTAGATATTTTGTGTGCAAGTTGGCTAGGTACACTTGCCCTAATCTTGACCTTACACTTGCCTAGCACTTGGCTAAATCTTGGCCATTGGTTGTCCATGTCTTGACCTATAAATACCCCCCTTAAGATGAAGAGTTCTTCATCCACAAAAGCTTTCAAGACTAAAAATCCTTCCCTCTCCCTTTGTAAGCAATTCGTCCAACACCCGCCCGAGAAGCTTGGCGAGGCTACCCCACAGCCTAGCAGAAACCTACCCCCTCCCTTGGTAGAAAAGTTGCCTTCTAGTATTGTTATAATGCCCAATTTAACCTAGCCCAAATCCCTTAGTACTTAGTAGAAGTTGTGGGAAACTTCTAAGGATTCTTGGGCGCCTTGGAGCTTTGGATTAGGAGCTAAACCTCGCTCGGGATCGACTTTTACTTGGATATTATTGGGCTTATCGAGGTAAATAAACTTACCTTCTTTTATTATTAGAGAATATATCTTTGTAGAAGTATAAGAATAAGTATAAATACTTAGAAGAGTATTAAAGAATAGAATTGAGCTGTACTCACGTGGAATTTGTTTTCCTGATGAACTCATATAGCTCACGGGTAGGGTTGTGCTTTGCCTGACTTTCCGTAGGATTGTGAACCCTCTGTTTAGAATGACCTTGATTAGTCTAGACTTTGATAGATGTCTGTGACTATTATAGGTGACTCTCTGCTGTGACATATTCACTTGGCGGTGGTTTTATTTGAGAAGGTATGTGATTCTTCCTATACTCACGAGCATGATATTTTAAGTATATATATATAGTGCGGTAGGCGTACATATGATGTCGGCAATGTCTTTTGACTTAAGCTGAATAATAAGAACCTTGAAGTATGTCAAAAGAATAATGAATCATTAACGGTTGGTGTTAGAACAAAAGCTTAAGAGTTATACTAGCTTTATGGGAAGTAGGTATATGACTTAAGAATGATAAAAGGCTTTACTTGTTTGTTTATAAAAGCCTTGTATTGATTTCTTAAGTGTAGTAAGATTGGTTGATAGGTAGACATACTATGATCCGCGTGTGTTAAATGCCTTGTAATGTGTGAAAGAATTCTTCTTGCTGCTTACGTTGCTAACCGGTAAGTCCGTTGTCTTGTTATTGTATCACCTACCCCCGACTTGTTATACAGGGCTTGCCACCCTTGATGCGGGTCTATCACGGCCTATCACGGTCTATGAGACTATGCGGAGCTGCGGTATGCTCGAGTTGATCATTAGGGTGTTTAGCCGTCACGAGGATGCCTATGCGGTCCATTGGGACTATCGCGGTCTTTTGAGGCTATGCGGATTGCGGAAGTCGAGGAGAATGCAGGGGCTAGCTACCCCGTCTGCGGAATACCTCATGCAGTGCATGTGTGACCTATGCGGACTGCGGAAGTCCAGGACTAGGCACGCAGAATGATACTATGGGCGGTTGGCCTTGATTCGATCATTCGCGGCCTAGATTAGACACATTCTGATTTTCCTATTCTTTATTGTTGTGATGTGGCACTATGTGCAATTGAACTGAATGTAATTGTGAAAAGGTTTTAAATACTTTGATTTCATTTGAAGTACTTTATAGTTTCACATACTTGGTACCTGTTGTACTGACCTCCTTCGGGGGGCTGCGTTCATGCCGCAGGTAAGGGCAAGCAGGTGCTAGATCCACATCCTTAGGATCTTTACATTGGTGTCAGGAGCTCCATCTCTCGGAGGCTCTACTTTTAGGTATGATCTCCTGTGTATTGTAGATAGTTTTATCTGATCGGGGTATGGCGGGCCACTGTCCGCCATAGTTGTTACTTCCTTAGAAGTGCGTAGTACTATTATGCAGTTGGGATGTAGCGCAAAACTTGAGTTATTTATATTATGCGAAAGGCAAGCTTTTCATCAGATAAAGCTGTTTACATTTTACTATGTTTCCTGTCTTGTTTTATATTTCCGCTGGTTACTCTGATGTATGGCTACTTGGGTGCCCCGGTAAGGCACCAGTCACGGGCCCCGGAACGGGTCGTGACAATATCCTACCAACTACTTGACAAAAAGCCAAGACCAATCGGCCACTTCACCGCCCCAACGTCCACCAATTGGAGGGTGACAAGTGTCGCCCTCCCGTTGGTCCAAAATGTTTCGTCTCTCGGAAAAATCATAAAAATAAGAAATGACATAGCGGAATTTTCCTACGAAAGCGTGGAAAGCGTTCGTCGAAAACGACTCTAATCGGGTGTTGTGCACAAAATAATTTCGGCCAAGCACTTTAAGGCACAAACTTTTCTCGTCGTCCACGTGCATCTTGTGGAAATACGAGGGTATAACATTCTCCCCTCGCGAAACATTCGTCGAATGTTCCTTCAGAATCTCAAACCAAGCGTGCGCCAAGTATAGTCTTCACTACTATACTTACGAACAATCACGCCCTGTCGGCCAGCAACACTGCGCAAAATACTTACATCGAGTCCACGAGAAACACCTCTAACATCACAAGCGCTCCCGTCAAGGGTCTAAAATATAATTCCTTGCACTTTCTCCATACAAAAGAAGTGGTCACGTCTCTGCTCAATACATGCTCGCTTCTCCCTTTACTCGTCGTGATACCACTTTTGTCACTTTGCGCGAGGTTCAGTGTCACTCGGCGACGACAAATGGTGCCGGGCGCGTGCGATCCACGAGTATGCCGTACCTCGAACTCTTACCACATTTACGATCTCGCTTCATTTTCCAAAACTCGGGTTACTATCTCTAACGTGGTCATCATTAGCGGGAACACTGCGGATGGATCTCAGATTTTCCTCTCGAACATAACACGAAAAGTGGGCCTTGCCTCCTAAGTCGTGCGGCAAATGCTAACATATAGGCAACGGCCTATTCTTCACATGAACTCAAAGTGCCCCAGTAACTCGGGCTAAGTTCCTCTGTTTTCCAAAACTCGTCACACTGACGGGGTGGTACTTTCAAGAAGACCACCGTCAACTGAACTCTAAGCGTCGTCGCGATTATCATACGATTTCTCCGGTGCGGAACCTCTTCTAGACAAGCTTTACCTATCCACGGTCTGTGGAACAAGCTGAACCAACTATCTGAATCTTGTCAACATCAGACCAATCGCCGGCGACTTACACATCCGCCCTACAAGGCTTCATAAGGCGACATCAGAACAACGAAATGGTAGCTTAAACACTCCTCCACAGAGACAACAATCCCACAACTACCACGAAATCCACATCGCGCGGCGGAGAATGCGGTCGAGACTCACGAGTTCTTAACCACCTTGGTAAAACTTCGAAACAAAAGCAGTACCACAGGCTCCATTATGCGTCATAAGGTGAAGGTAGGCACCGTGCAGCCTTACAACCTTTACGATAAATCAACCTTTGCCGAGTAAGCGGTCTTTGCTAGAAGACGAGGCGGTGACCTCACCGACGACTCTTGGTCGAATCGTCCACGAACTCGTCTTTGGTTAACTAAACTTGGGCCTAACACCCTCATAACCCTAACCCAAGCGGGACCACCACAATGACCCCACCACCATACGGTCGCGGGTTGACCCGCGGCGTGGCCTCAACCCGACAGCAGCGCAAGACACTAGCTCCCCGAACCGGAAAACTCTCACTAATCACGTTACGAAAACCTAGCGGTCTTCCTAGCTCAACTACCCTCTTCCATTCCACACTACTCAGGGAATTATCCCATAAACATAGCTCACGTGCACTATGCACTCCGACAAGGGTCAAACATAAACATACGTCTTTTACTCGAGATGGCCTTTCCTCTAAGGTCTCTACGTATAAAGCTCTAAGGCTCGCACCTCTATCCTCAAATCTTACTTGGTTAACTAACCAAGATTTATAATTACAATTTACACAATGCTATCGAATATAACACTTAAGGTATACTCTTTATCACATACTAATCCTGAGGGTTAAAGATCTATCTGTATTCTTTGCTTCCTCCTTAGTCGTTCTAATCAAACACGCCCGTAGAGGCGCATAGCTAAGGAAGGTGACGAACTACCCATCGATCACGAAGGCTAAGTCCTCCTACAAGGACACTCTTTCGACATCGGACCACGGCGGTCATAGTGCAACAAGTACGACTAAAAACGACATTCGGGATGGCGTGCATCGCTATGGTGAATCTGAGGGAACACTGAATCCGGTGTTGGAACCTACGTGTAGTGTGAGCGGAAGCTCCGGAGCTCGACCAACTCTGCGTACCGAGCGTCACGAACCCCGTGGAGGACCTCTCTGCTCTGGTGGATGTGCAAATCTAATCCACTGGTGAGGTGACTCGCCTCGAAAGTTACCAAAGGACCTTGCTGCTCTGGCCCTCTTCTGCTGTCCTTCGTTAACCCGTTGATCTCTACGTTTCTTGGCCTGCTGCGCCTAAGCCCGTACACAGGCCATGCTCAGCTTAAGCGAAGAATTACTCTCATGACCTTTACAAGATATTCATCAAGACTCGCGGTACATCGGTATACTCTCGGTAGCCAAATCCATAGCTAATGTGAGGTTGTCTCTTTGAAATCTATATTCTCTGTTCCCGGTCGTGGGACTGAAGGTTCATATATCATGGCCGCAGTAGGAACTGCTGCCGCCGTGCTAAAATCTGCTGGGGCTGGTGACGTAGCATAACTCCCCGAATGAAGCACCTAACTTAGGTGATGGTTGGGCCTGTGCCCTCGTAACCCTCTATACTCTACTCGCAGCTCCTCGTGCTAGCCTCTGGGCGGGTTTGCCCTACGCGGAGGTATAGCGGTGAGGAAAGAAATGCGTTTAAAGGGTCCACTTACAACATGACTCTAAGGCACGATCTCGAGTGAGAAGAATAGAAACCAATCCTAAATATCCTATAGCTTCACGATTATTGGTGTAGTGCGCGACACGCGATAATCGAACTACTAGATACGGTCTGTAGACACTTTCAGGATTAAGCGCTCGATACCACTTTTGTCACGACCGAACCGGGCGTGGTAGTGCCTACCGGGCACCTGGTGATACAACATCAGTGTCGGCGGAACATAAAACAAGACATGAAAATATTATGAAGTAAAGCGATGTCGAAGAAAACTTGCCTTACGGCATATATATAAATCAATTTAAACCGACGATTACATCATAACAACTGCGCTTGCGATGCTACTGGACCTGCAGAATAATACGACAACAATGGCGGGACGGGGCCCGCCATACCCTCGAATGTAAATACCTCTGGCGACGGGGACTATACGTGATAAGCCTCGGAGAAGCGGAGCTTCCCCGATGAGCTGTGACCCTAGGCGAGGATCAACTGGTGTACCTTTACTGCGGCATGGGCGCGGCCCGAAGAGTCGATAACAGTACCAGTATGTGAATCGAAAAATCGTAAATGAAATCATAATAGTCTATAAAGCGGGAGACATGTATGATAACCAAACTCTGATTCCTGATAAATAGGCGATCGTGTCAAGTCGAGGACTCACGCCTCAAAGTCATCACTCAAATGTAACTATGGGTCTCACGCCCATAACATCAATCATGCGTGGAATACCTTCGCCATGCGGCGTGATTTATGATATAAAAGCACCAAGAAATACACATGAACACGGGTCCCTGTGTCCTAATAAAGCGATGCAGGGTAAATGCGAAGGCATAACCGACTACTAACACCAGCGGTACTAACGGTCATAAAGCGTATCATGATATCTGTCTGCACCGTCGCATGATCAAAGCGGTCACTCGCCCACGATATCAAATGTGCGCGTCTAGCCACGAACTCTCCGCGACTCGCGATAGGCCAACCTCATAGGCGCGTGAGGTATTCCTCGCGTCGAGGGTAGCTCTCCGGCGTCGCCCCGGACTCGCGATCCGCGTAGCCGTGAAGACCGCATGACCACAAGGCGCAAACTAACACGGAACTCCGTAGTTCGCATGGATCCCCGGACCGCGTAGGTATTCTCGAATCATGGTCCCGGACCGCTGAGTCTACCCGCGTCGGAGGCGACAACCTCGGAAACAAGTCAAGGTGAGTGGTACACTACGACATAACGGTGAGAGTCAAACAACTTTAAGCGCAGTCGAGGGGAAACCCATTTACACTAACATCACAAGATACTAACACACGTAGCATCCGAGCATGTTTACTTAACAAATCACAAGAAAGTATTACAAGGAAATCACAAACCAACATAATCAAGTTATATACACAAGGTACTTTCTACTATATGATTAACAAGATCGGGTTTTTATCCCCAAAGTACTTCATACATTAACTCTTTAAAAGATACGTTCCTTTCACAAAAACCACACAATACCCGTAGTATATGAAAATAGAGTGATTATCTTTGAAGTAAATCAAAACACTTACCCTTGTAAAATCAAGTAACAACATTATTTTCCAAACGTCCAAGTTTGCCTAATTTCAAATGTTCACGTTTCTTATTTTAGAAAGGTTTCGTAGTTCATAGTCTTATTCATTTAAGAATATAATTTTCTTTTAAACCATCTGAGAACATATAAGCCTTATATGTGAGTAGGATATTCTTGTTTATAACAATCTTATTACAGCAGCCATGATCTAGGAAATATCATTTTGTCTCATCTTAGCTTACATGCGGATGGAAGTTTCTCTTGGTTTTAATCGTCAAAACATTTCCTTTTATTAGCATTGCGATGGTTTGTCGATACGTTCGATTTCGAAATCGATAAAACATTCTTAAGCCGTTATACCTAACTTCCGTAAAGCTAGTATAACTCTTAAGTTTTCAAAAACCAAGTATTACTCTTCTTCAAAATGATTCAAAAATCTTTTGAAATACTTCATTCTTTATTATCACATAACCTTGACGATTATAGTTCAAATCGGTTTCCTTCTAAAACCACAAGTATTTTCTTACATACATAAAGTTGTTATAACCAACTTCCCATAAAGCCGTTATAACACTTTATGTTTTAGACAATCAAATATATTTAACACGTATGCCTACCGTACTACATAGTTACACACGTATCATGCTAGAATAGATAGGAAGAGGTTCACATACCTCGCGACAGTATCGACTAATAGCAAAGCGCTCCAAGTACTTCAAACCGCTACTCCTTAAGCCAAGTAGATCGCGCATGCGTAGTACTTCCACCTATAAGGCCACGGCGCTTATTAACATTTAGGTCTCTTCGTAGAACATTCTACGAAAATTGGCAAAGCCTCCCCCATGACAGCGTAAATCTCTCCTCTCTGCCGCCTACCAAGCCAACAGAGGGTTATACGTCTAATCGGACGTGCACAATTCTACCTCAAGAAAAGCTACACAAGTCTCATGTCAGAGTCCATGTAATTACGATTGATACTCTTCTTTGAAAAGGTTTCTTATTATTGGGCTTAAGTCAAAAGACATTGCGATAACTACGTTCGATTCTATATATAGTATACTTCAACTATATATTCTAACAACATGTAATTTCCAATTACAATAGGGACAAGATAATTACCTCGATAAGCCCGTAATTATCCAAGTATAAAGTCGATCACGGGCAACGTTTGGCTCGACTCGTGCGCTCAACCGCTCCAAACCACCCTTAGAAGTTCTAACCAACTTCTACTTAATACTCCAACTAACTATGGAGATTTTCCTTAGGGTTTCGGTTTGTATTTGAAGGAAGTATAATAGTATTTACGGGCTTTTCGTATAAGTATAACCTTGGAATACTACAAGGTATTAGGGCCAGTATTTTGGGTATAGTAACAATACTTTTGAGAGTATTTCTACCAAGGTGGGGGTGTATTTATACGAGACAACACCACAGGGGGTGTATGCCCTCGGCCACCTCTTAGGAGGGGTATTCGGCGAGGGGAAGGGAACTCGGCCAAGGGGCCTCTCAAAGGGGAGGAGGAGGCTAGGCGAGACCTCGAACACAAAGGGAAGCTCTCAAGACTTAGAGATTTTTGGATGAAGAAGTTCATCAAAGGGAGGGTATTTATAGGTCAAGCCATGGCTAACAATGGCGAAGATCAAGCCAAGTGTGGTGCAAGTGTAGGGCGAAGATCATGCCAAGTGCACCTTATCCATCTACCCACAAATATCCTACCAACTACTTGACAAAAGCCAAGACCAATCGGCCACTTCACCGCCTCAGCGTCCACGATTGGAGGTGACAAGTGTCGCCCTCCCGTTGGTCCAAAATGTTTCGTCTCTCGGAAAAATCCGCAAAAATAAGAAATGACATAGCCGGAATTTTCCCTACGAAAGTTGTGGAAACGTTTCGTCGAAAAACGACTCTAATCGGGTGTTGTGCACAAAATAATTTCGGCCAAGCACTTTAAGGCACAAACTTTTCTACGTACGTCCTTACGTACATACTCTGGAAATACGGGGCATAACAAGGCTGCCATATAATATACATAACAAAAGGTACTACACTGTACACGAGTCCAATCCCACATATGAATACAAACCTCTAAGAGTTTTACTAAACTATGACGACACAAGGCCCCGCCGTACCCATAACTGTACAAAAGCCTGTACTGAAAGATCTACACCAAAATGATAAACTCCTGAACAGATGGAGCTATCCAAAAACTCGGAGCAGGGTCCTACACCTGTAGATCACCAAACTGCGTACCTAAACCTGCGGCATGAACGCAGCCCCTCGAAGGAGGTCAGTACGAAGAATGTACCAAGTATGTGGCCCGAAATCTTTGTAATGAAATCATAACAGTCTATACAAAATAGGAGACATGTATGATAGCCAAACTACAGTACACAATACATGAGCAGTCATATCAAGTCAGGGACGCATGCCCTCAAAGTCACTACTCAGATATAACTATGGGTCTCACGCCCATAATATCAACCATGTCCGTGAAATCCTTCCTCACTGTCGACAGTCCATGATATAATATAACATCAATAAGCATACATGAACACCAAGTCCCACCTGTGTCCTAAAAGCATGCGGGCGAGTAAGCGAACCACGGATCGGCTGCATCATAAATCGGCCGGGCAAGACGAAGCCAACTACGAGATCGGACATGCGTTAACATCGGCGGGGCAAGTCAAAGCTAACTACGGACCGACTGTCGTGCGAGATATGATCGGCAAGTCTGCTATCTACAGCCTACCGTGTACCAAAGCGTGCAATAGAAGCGGCGGGGCAAGACGAAAGCCAACTACGGACCGTCTGCGTCGACCACCGGCGGGGAAAATGCGAAAGCCAACTACGGACCGTCGGTGTCACTAAACCTCATGAAGGGCTAGTCCATGGAATAACAATATCGAACATGGTCGCGTGCCGAAATCCCACATTGTATAAGCATGTCGTAGGGTAATACAAACAAATCAGAATCTAACCCGCCTCGCAGTCGCATGCCGGAATCCCGTCGTATAAGCGTGTCCGGAGTAATAACAACAATTCGAATCTAACGCGTCATGGTCGCGTTCGGAATCCCATCGTATAAGCATGTCGGATCAATCATAATGGAAGCATACGTGGCATCCCACATCATCGCTCGATGCGTCCAAGTAAATTCCACAGCCGGGCGTAGGCCCTCCAGTAGAGTCGCGGCAGCGTAAAAATATAATACTTGCACTCAAAGGCTATCACAAGCAAACATAGGCAAGTTCATAAAATCTTTAGACTTTCATTATCATACTAAAATGAATTTCATTTTATAAACTCAAGTCACTTTCATTTTATATAAAAATTCGGGATTTTAACCCTAAGTACTACGTACTTCCATTCTTTTCAAAAGACTCCTTTTTATATGAAACCCCAAGATACTAACACACGTAGTATCAAGGCATGTCTATTTTTTTTAAATTAAGTTACTACACCTTTAGAAATTCATTTCAATACTTTGAAACCAAGTAACTTCTAATTTCACAACTTAGGCAACTCATGCCTATCAATCAAAATAGACAACTTTCTTAACCTTCCATAAAGCCGTTATAACTAACTTCCCATAAAGCCGTTATAACTCTTTTATGGTTTTAGACAAATTCATTCTTTTTATAACCAAAAGACTTATACTTTTAAAACCAAGTACCATATACTTTCAAATTAAGTTACATAACTTTCAAAATACTTGAGTCTCTTAACTTTAGAAATCAAGTTTCTTAACTTTAGAAATCAAGTTTCTTCTACTTTTAAATCTCAAGTAACTCACACCTTTAAAACAAGTTACTTCTCTTTAAGTCATGTCATTTCTCCTCTTTTAAATCAATTAAGTAAATCACTCCTTTGACTCCCCTAAAGTCGTTATAACAACCTTTAGGTTTTAGAACTAAGGCACTATCCAAAAGATTTGGAAACCACTTCCTTTTCAAGACTCTATGTACTCCAAGTAAAACACTTTCACTTTTGAAAATCCAAACTTCATTAAGGGAATGGATTATAACAACTTCCAATTTAAACATCCAAAGTACAATCAAGGAAGTATATAGGACAACTTCTATATTAGGCAATCTAAGTACATCAAGGAAGTATATAGAACAACTTCTATATTAGGCAATCCAAGTACAATCAAGGAGTGGATCATTTAAGGAGTAAGACTTACTTTCTTTATCATAAGGAATCATGCTATAAGAAGAGGAGATAGTTCACATACCTTTTCGGCTTAATACACAAGCTAAGTCGAATACGCCGCACGTAGAATTGTAAACCTATAATGGCCACAACACGACTATCAATTTCTTGTTTCTAACGTAGAATGATACAAAGTATACGGTCTCTTATTCTACGAAAAATTGGGCAGAACCTCCTTTGTTTCTACGTACTTTTCCACCTTTTTCAAGGCCCGATAATCAATAACCAACATGCCACCTTTAAGGCTCAACACACCAACCAATCAAAGGGATTACAGCACAAAACGTGTAAAATTCTGCCCCACAATTAATACCAAGTAGTTCAATATTCAAAGCCATTCTCGGCTAACATATACAACAACACAAAGTCCTTTCCAATTATTTTTCAATCCAATTTGTCAAGCCTAACATGTTATATAGTCGTAAACAACTTTAACAACTACAATTCCTTCTTTATATAACATGCGACGACTAAACTAATAACCAAATTGAATTGTAATCTCAAAGGCTAAACATGCTAGTTTTGGATTAGTGGTTCCAATAGCCATAACACTTATCAAACTTCATTATATACATCTCATGCTTGCTAATATCCATAACTACAACGATAAGTAATCTTTAATTACTAAAACGACAAGATTTTTACCTTGATAAGCCCTTATAAAATTCCAAGATTCAAAGTCGCTCCTTAGCAATTCTTAGCTCCTTTCCTTCACGCTCCAATCCGCTATTTGAAGCCTTTAGAAGTTCACAAATAACTTCTTTTCCATTTCCAATCAAAACTATGAAAACGACTTAGGTTTTCTCCTTGCGACTAACGTGAAAACGTCGTTTTTCCGGGATATTTCTATTGAGATATCCTTACAATACCCTAAGGGACCTTGGGTTAAAATCTTGTGAATTATGATCCACAATTGCAAATTTTTTTTGTAGGAAAGACACTAAACCCGAGAGCTCTCTATAGGAACAAGAATGTTGTGAAATTTTCTAAGTGTTGAAGACTTGGTCTTGCATCAAGTGTGTATATATAATACAATGGAGGGCTTAGATTACAACATATGTATGGCTAGGATGAAGAGTAATTAATATCTATACAAGTGGCAAGTTGACTAAGTTAATTATCTCAAGCTTGAAGACTTGATCATCTACATTGGTCAATGACCATAAAACCCTTGGCCCATTTCGTGCAAGCCATGTGGGGGGGGGGGGACACGTGTCGCCCTCCCATTCGTCCATAAAATTTCTGTAACCCTCGTGGGCCCCACAAAACGTAAAATTCCTCGGGTGGGCCCTACGTGACCAAATCCGTAAAAATAAATTTCCATAACGATAATACATTCCATACTCCTCAAATAATGCATTTTGAGAATCCAATTCTCATCAACGAACATTTTTCCTTTTCGACGTTCGGAAGATTTTCCTTCGGAAGAACAATTCTTTCTTTCGTACCAATCTTTCAAGTCTTGTGTTCTTGCGTCCATTCTCTTATACATGTTGTTATACCCCGTATTTCCAGAGTATGTATGTAAGGACGTACGTACATTTGTACAAACCCTAATTAGGTTAAGGATGGAATTATGAACTTTCAACGAAAAAGATTCCGAGCCTTGTGAAGGAAATTCTACGTTTTTAGTATTTTAACCGATTACGGATTTTTCCGAGAGACGAAATATTTTGTACCAATAGGAAGGCGACATGTGTCACCCTTAGTTGGCATAGGTTGGACGATTTGGGGGGCCTAGTGGGCAAGTCAAATGGTCAAGTCTTGCAAGTTGATTTTGGTAGTGGGGGTAGGTAAATTGGGACGTTTTTTGTGAGATAGTGGAATCCACATGGCTCATTGTTGTGGTGGGCATGTGTTCCAATATTGTGGTGGACATATGTCCTAATATTGTGGGAGACACTTGGTTGGAAGACCTCATCTTTCACATGGATCCTAATCCCAACCCTCCACTTATTTTAATCTTGTCCTCGAGTGTTCTATAAATACCCCCCTTGAGTGAAGACTTCTTCATCCACTCCACACTTTCTAAGTCTCAAAATCCTCTCCCTTGTAGTAGTGTTCTCGTCCCAACTCCCTCCCCCCTTCCTAGTGGCCAGTGAGAACCCCTCCTTTGTAGAAAGTTGCCTTCTAGTATAGTTACTATTCCAAAATACCCTAGCCCCAAATCCCTTATAGTTTTAAGTAGAAGTTGTTTAGAAACTTCTAAGGGTTTCTTGGAGCTTTCGGAGCGTGCAATTAGGAGCTAAACCTTGCTCAGGATCGACATTTAATCATTGGATAATTTTGGGCTTATCGAGGTAAACACTTTTGTCCTTCTATTGTAATTGGAGATTACATATAAGAATAGTTAAGAGTTGAGTATAAGATATAGAAGGATATTAAAGAATAGAATTGAACTGAAGTCACATCAGAAGAATATTAAAGAAGATTGAACTGTACTTACATGATTTGTATTCTGATGAAACTTTGTAGTTTGTGGCAGGGAAATCTTTGCCCGATTTACGTAAAATAGAGAACCCTTTACTTAGAATATTCTACGAGTAGTCTAGGCGTTGATAGGCGTATATGGCCTTTATAGGTTGAAGTGCGAGTAGCATGTTCTACTTGAAAGGTGGACAAGGCTAGCCGGGTTATAGCGGTGGAGCATTTTGCTATTAGTCGATAATCGTCGCGAGGTATGTGATTCTTCCTATCCTCTTGAGCATGATATTTTAAAGAATATATATAGTACGGTAGACGTACGTGTGTTAACTGAACGTGGTTTTATCTGTTATACCCCGTAGTTTCAGGGTATGTATGCGAGGACGTACGTACGAGAATACGACATTGAAATTGGAATGGAAGAAAGAGGTGATTTTTCCACGGAAAAGTTTCCGGTTTTTGTGAAGGAAAAAGATTCGTTAATGGGAATTGGATTCCCAGATTTGGTATTCGGACTTCTTGGAATATTAGAGAATTATGGAATTTTATTTTCGGAAATGGTCACGTGGGGCCCACGGGAGAAAATTCTGATTTTGTAGGGCCCACTTTGTTTTGAGATTTTGGCCATTGTGGATATTTTGGAAGACGAAATATTTTGGGCCAGTAGGAGGCGACACGTGTCACCCCCTAGTTGGCTTGGGCGAATTCCACTTTGTACCTGACACCGTTTAGAGTCGTTTTTCGACGAAGCGTTTTACACAACTCGCGTAGGATAAATTCGGCTATGCCATTTCTAATTTTGCAGATTTTTACGAGAGGCGTAACACTTTGGACCAACGAGAGGCGACACTTGTCACCCTCGTTGGTGGACTTGTGGCGGTATTAGGGCGAATGGAGGCTTATTTTGTCTTGGAGTTGGTAGGATATTTTGTGTGCAAGTTGGCGAGGACACTTGCCTAAATCCTCACCTACACTTGCCTTGCACTTGGCATCATCTTGGCCATTGGTTGGCCGTCCCGACTATAAATACACTTGTTGAAGAGTTATTTCATCTAAATTGAGCAATCTTTCTAAGCCTCAAATCCTCCTCTCCCTCTTGTTGTTTCGTCCAAACACACCTCCCCTTTGAGAAGCTCTGGCAGAGCAACCCCTCCCACTAGCCTAGCGAAACACTACCCTCCTGGTAGAAATGTTGCCTTAGTATTGTTATAATGCCCAATTACCTAGCCCAAATCCCTTAGTCATTAGTAGAAGTTGTGAAGAACTTCAGGTTTTCTTGGACTCTGGGAGCGCCTGACTTAGGAGCTAAACCTTGCTCGGTGTGACTTTTATCTAGGATTTTATTGGGCTTACAGGGTAAATAACCTTATCTTCCTTTTGTAAATAGAGTGTATATCTTTGTAGAAGTATAGGAATAAGTATTAAATACTTAGAAGGGTATTGCGAGAATAAATTGAGCTATTATCACGATGAAGGGCTTAAAGAAGAATAATAGAATGTACTTACATGGAATTTGTTTTCCTGATGAACTTGAGTAGCTCAGGGTAGGGAAGTGCTGCCCAAATGTCCATAGAATAGCGAACCCTCTGTTTAGAGCTTTATCTGATCTGATCTAGAAGTTGATAGGCGTATTTGGTGATATAGGTCGATACTCTGCGCGACATATTGACTTGGCGGTGGTTTCGTAGAAGGTATGTGATTCTTCCTATCCTCTTGAGCATGATATTTTAAAGAATATGTATATAGTACGGTGAGCGTCGTGTGTTAGCGAATAATAATTACGGAAATGTCTTGGACTTAAGCTGAATAATAATTACGGCAATGTCTTCGGACTTAAGCCTGAATAATAATTACGGCAATGTCTTCTGACTTAAGCCCGAATAAAAAGAATCTGAAGTAGTTCAAAAGAATTAAGAAACCTTTTTGAAAGAAGAGTAACACTTGGTTTTAAAAAGCTTAAGAGTTATACTAGCTTTATGGGAAGTTAGGTATAACGGCTTAAGAGTGATAAAAAGGAATAATGTTTTACCGATTTCGGAAATCAGAATGAATGTCGAACAAACCACAGCAGCGCTAATAAAGGGAAAATGTTTTGACTAATAATGTATTAAAACCAGTAGAAACTTCCATCTGCATAGGATCTAAGATGAGACAAAATGATATTACATTTCCTAGATCACGGCTGCTGTAATCAGATTGTTATGAACAATAATAACCTACTCACACATAGGGTATATGTTTCTCAAATTGTTTTAAAGTTAAAACTATGAACTACGGAACCTTTCGAAATGAGAAACTTGAGTAATGAAACTAGGCAAACTTGAGCGTTAGGAAAGAATGTTGTTACTTGATTTTACAAAGAGAAGTGTTTTTGATTTACTTGAAAATTACTCTATTTTTATACTACGGGTATTGTATGACTTTTGTGAAAAAGCGGATCTTTTAAAAAGTAATACATGAAGTACTTTGGGGCTAACAACGAACTTGTTAACATAATGTAGAAAGTACCTTGTGTGAATAACTTGATTGTATTGATTTGTGATAGTCTTGTAATACTTTCTTGTTGACTTGATAAGTAAACATGTTAGGATGCTTCACGTGAGTTAGTATCTTGTGATGTTTGTGTAAAGGGTTTTCCTTGTTGTGCTTATGTTGTTTAGCAATAAGCGGTTATGTTGATATTATATCATTCATAACTCAGGGGGTTAAGCGCCTCCGTGCGGGGTAGACTCGGCGGTCGATGGACTATGATTGAGAATACCTTATGCAGTGCAGTATGGCCTATGCGGGCTGCGGGAGTTCGAGTTAGTATCGGCCGCTTGTGGTCAATGCGGTTCTTGTAGCCATGCGGACGGCGAGTCGGGGCGCTGCGGAGTAGCTACCCTCGATGCGGGGTTATACCTCATGCGGGCCTATCTGTTTGGCCTATGCGGTGCGGGAAGTTCGAGGACTAGAGGCGCATTAGATATTGCGGGCGAGTGGCGGCTTTGATCATGTAATGGTGCAGACAGATCTCGTAATCTGATTTATGACCTTGTTAGTGCTGTGGGTTTTAGTAGTCGGTGTGCCTTTACTTACCCGTGCGGTTCTATTGTGATGACTTTGAGGCATGAGTCACGACAGCGTGGCGCTTATTTATTGTGAGCTGTAGTTTTGGCTTATCATACATGTCTCACGCCTTATATAGACTACTATGATTTCATTTCTGATATTTTGATTTCACATACTTGGTACTGTTATCGACCTCGCCCGGAAGTGCGTTCATCTGCGCGGTAAAGGTACTCCTCTCGTTGATCCGTTCTTAGGATCACCGGCAGCGTTAGGAAAGCTCCGTTTCTCGGAAGCTTAGCATTTGGTATGGTCCTGTCGTTGTAGATATTTGTATTGGGGTATGGCGGGGCCTGTCCGCCATTCTTATTTAAACTCTTAAGTGCATGTAGACTGTTGTAAGGTTGGGATATGCTGTTCATTTTGGGGTACTTATATACATATATGCGAAGAAAGGCAACTTTTCCAGCGTGTCTTATTTATCTTGTTTCATATTGTGGTTGTTTATATTCGCTGGTTTTTCTCGATGTATGACTACTTGGGTGCCGGGTAAGGCACGATCCACGGGCCGGGCAGGTCGTGACAAAAGTGGTATCGAGCGATTAATCCTCGGAAAGTGTCTGAGCCGTATCTAGTAAGTCTTGATTATCGGTGTGTTGTGCACCACGCAATGTCGAGGAGGCTATAGGATATTTAGGATTGGTTTCCATTCTTCTCACTCTGAGATCGTGCTTTAGAGGTGTTATAAGTTGGACCCTCTAACGTATTCCTTTCCTTTACCAGTGATGCCTCGCGCGGCAACTCGGGCCCGAAGAACAAAGCGGCCGAAGAAGGCTGAGTAAGTCTGAGAAATTTAGAAGAACCGAGCCCAATCATCACTGAGGTGATGCTTGTGAGGAGTTACGAGGCGTCGCGTGAGTTTAACTGTGGCGGCGATTCCTCTGCGGCCATGACATCTGGACTTTGATTCCACGACTGGAAGCGAGAAAATATGGATTGGAAGGAGCGGCCTATTACTAGCAAAGGACACGGCGGCGAGTATTTTATGTCGGTATACGAGGATATTGATGCTTATCTAAAGAAGGGTTGTGAGGAGTAGCTCTTGATCGAGAGCGAGCGGGCTGCGTTCGAGGATTATGTCTGTGGTGAGAGGTAGAGATCGGCCAGTGGCCAGGAAGCGGCGAAGAGGCCCGATTGGCGGGATCATTTGGTAACTCGGGCGAACCGCCTCGGCGAATTAGACATACGCCTCGCGGTGCAGTGTTCCTCCACCAAGTTGATTTTCCTCGGTGTTCGCGATGTGGCGGCGTCGTCGGGGATGTCGTCTCTTCAGTGCTTGTTTTACTGCGGCCGTCGGGCCCGTGTGACGAGGAATGTTCTATGAGGAAGGATGCAAGTAGGAGGACTCGGCCTACGGATCGGTTGGGGATGCGATGGTTCGGAGAGGAGGGTGTTAGCGAGGAGGCCACCCCGCCGGTGTGGCGTTGTGGTCGATGTCATCGTGGGAGTGTCGTGCCTGCGTCGGCTTGTTATTTTGCGGCGGTGGGCCATTTTGCGAGAATTGTCAGGCCAGGTGGTGCGGATGTAGAGGCGGGCGCCGGGATCGGTGGATAGTTCATCACCTTTCGGTATGCGCCCGATGGGTTTGATTAGAACGACCTAAGGGAAGTCTGCGTAGATCTGGTATATCACTTACCCCTTTAGAGATTTATATGTGTGCGAATATCTTAAGTATTATTTTGGATAGCATTGTGTTAAGCTGTGATTGGGAATCATGATTAGTTAATCGGGAAAGATTGGGGATAGAGAAAGTGGGAGCTTTAGAATGTGCGTAGAGACCTTAGAGACGAGGCCATCTTTGGTAAAAGAATTATTTCATGTTTGACCCTTATCGAAGTGCATAGTATACGTGAGATATATTTTGTGGGATGAATCACTGAGTAATGTGAAATGAAAGAGGGTAGAAGACCGCTAGGTTTTAAATAACGTGATTGGTGAGATTGTTAGAATCGGGTGGTGTTTGCGGCGTTGCGGGTTGGGTTGAGGCCATGTGGCGGGTCGACCGTGGCTGTATGGTGGTGGGGTCAGTTTGTGGTGGTCGCCGGGTGGTAGGAGTCACTAGGGTGTTAGGCCCAGTTGATTAACCAACGTCTGAGTTCGTGGATCGTTCGACCGATAGTCGGGCCGAGGAGGTTGGCCGTCTTGTCTTAGCAAAGGCAGTGTACTCGGTAGGGGTGATTATATCGAGAAAGGTTGTAAGGCTGCAGGGTGCCTACCTTCACCTTATGTGACAGTGGAGCCAGTGCAGGTGTTTCTTTTTGGAAGTTTTACGAGCGGTTAAGAACTCAGGTAGGTCTCAGAATCGCATTTGCCCTCGGGCAGTGTTTGGATTTCAGGAGTAGTTGTGGGGATTGTTGTCTCCTGTGGAGGGAGTGTTTAAGCTACCATTTTCAATATTCGGATGTCGCCTTAGGAAGCCTTGTAGGGCGGAAGTATAAGTTGCCGATCGATTGGTTCGATGTTGGCGAGGTCGGATAGTTAGTTGAGTTTGTTCGGGACGGTGGATAGGGTGTAGCGAGTTTTGGAAAGCAGAGAAACTTAGCCGTGTTACTTTGGGCCTTTTGAGTTCATGTGAAGGTTAGGCGGGTTGCCTATATGTTAGCATTTGCCGTCCGACTTAGGAAGCGATATGTCGGTCTTTCGTATTGTTATGTTGGAAAGTATCGAAATCCACGAGTGTTCGATTAATGATGACCACGTTAGAGATAGTAACCGAGATTTGAAAACCGGCGATGAAAGGTGGTAAGAGTTCGAGTGTACAAGAAGTGTCACGACATCCTCGAGGATCATAAGCGGCCGGTACCATTTGTTGGGTCGTCGGACAAGGCTCGCGACAAAGTGACAAAAGTGGTATCACGGCGAGTAAGGAAGAACGAGCATGTATTACGAGCAAAGGTGTGATCATTCGTGTGTAAAGAGTAGGGCGAAGGAGTATCTTTTTAGATCTCGGTAGGAGTTTTTGTGATAGAGGTGATTCCTCGTGGACTTGGAGTTAAGTATGTGCGCTTGTTGTGTTGTAACCGGTGTGGCATGGTTGTTTTCATAAGTATAGCGGTGAGGACTATCTTGGCGCTGTTTGTTTGAGACTTAGAAGGAACATTCGGACGAATGTTTCTAAGGAAGGGAGAATGTTATACCGTAGTTTGAGGTATGTATGCGAGGGCGTGCGTGCGAGAATCGACATTGAAGTGGAATGGAAGAAAGAGGTGATTTTCCACGGAAAAGTTTCGGTTTTGTGAAGGAAAAAGATTCGTTAATGGGGTGGATTCCCAGTTTGGTATTCGGACTTCTTGGAATATTAGAGAATTATGGAATTTTATTTTGGAAATGGTCACGTGGGGCCACGGGAGAAAATTCTGGTTTTGTAGGGCCACTTTGTTTTGAGATTTTGGCCATTGTGGATATTTTGGAAGATGAAATATTTTGGGCCAGTAGGAGGCGACACGTGTCACCCCACTAGTTGGCTTGGGCGAATTCCACTTTGTACCTGGCCGTTTAGAGTCGTTTTCGGCGAAGCGTTTTACTGACTCGCGTAGGATAAATTCGGCTATGCCATTTCTAATTTTGCGGATTTTTAGAGAGGCGTAACACTTTGGACCAGCGAGAGGCGACACTTGTCACCTCGTTGGTGAACTTAATAGTGATATTAGGGCGAATGGAGGCTTATTTTGTCTTGGAGTTGGTAGGATATTTTGTGTGCAAGTTGGCCAGGACACTTGCCTAAATCCTCACCTACACTTGCCTTGCACTTGGCATCATCTTGGCCATTGGTTGGCCATCCCTTGACCTATAAATACCCTTGTTGAAGAGTTATTTCATCTAAATTGAGCGATCTTTCTAAGCCTCAAATCCTCCTCTCCCTCTTGTTGTTTCGTCCAAACACACCCCTCCCTTTGAGAAGCTCTGGCGAGAGCAACCCTCCCCTACAGCCTAGCGAAACACTACCCCACTCCTTGGTAGAAATGTTGCCTTAGTATTGTTATAATGCCCAAATTACCTAGCCCAAATCCCTTAGTCATTAGTAGAAGTTGTGAAGAACTTAGGTTTTCTTAGACTCTGGAGCGCACAACTTAGGAGCTAAACCTTGCTCGGTAGCGACTTTTATCTAGGATTTTATTGGGCTTACAGGGTAAATAACCTTATCTTCCTTTTGTAAATAGAGTGTATATCTTTGTAGAAGTATAGGAATAAGTATTAAATACTTAGAAGGGTATTGCGAATAGAATTGGTATTATCACGATGAAGGGCTTAAAGAAGAATAATAGAAGCTGTACTTACATGGGGTGTTTTCTGATGAATTTGAGTAGCTCAGGGTAGGAAGTGCTGCCCAAATGTCCGTAGAATAGCGAACCCTCTGTTTAGAGCTTTATCTGATCTGATCTAGGCGTTGATAGACATATTTGACTAATATGAGTCGATACTCTGCGCGACATATTCAACTTGGCGGTGGTTTTCGAGAAGGTATGTGATTCTTCCTATCCTCTTGAGCATGATATTTTAAAGAATATGTATATAGTACGGTAGGCGTGCGTGTGTTAAGCGAATAATAATTACGGCAATGTCTTGGACTTAAGCTGAATAATAATTACGGCAATGTCTTGGACTTAAGCTGAATAATAATTACGGCAATGTCTTGACTTAAGCGAATAAAAGAATCTGAAGTGGTTCAAAAGAATTAAGAAACCTTTTTGAAAGAAGAGTAACACTTGGTTTTAAAAAGCTTAAGAGTTATACTAGCTTTATGGGAAGTTAGGTATAACGGCTTAAGAGTGATAAAAAGGAATAATGTTTCTGGATTTGAAATCGGAATGAATGTCGAACAAACCATGTGGCGCTAATAAAGGGAAAATGTTTTGACTAATAATGTATTAAAACCAGTAGAAACTTCCATCTGCATAGGATCTAAGATGAGACAAAATGATATTACATTTCCTAGATCACATTTTATGTCAGTTATTATGAACAATAATAACCTACTCACATAGGGTATATGTTTCTCAAATTGTTTTAAAGGATTAAAACTATGAACTACGAACCTTCGAAATGAGAAACTTGAGTAATTGAAACTAGGCAAACTTGAACGTTAGGAAAAGAATGTTGTTACTTGATTTTACAAAGAGAAGTGTTTTTGATTTACTTCAAAAGGAAATTACTCTATTTTTATACTACGGGTATTGTATGACTTTTGTGAAAGAAACGGATCTTTTAAAAGAGTAATACATGAAGTACTTTGGGGCTAACAACCCGAACTTGTTAACATAATGTAGAAAGTACCTTGTGTGAATAACTTGATTGTATTGATTTGTGATAGTCTTGTAATACTTTCTTGTTGACTTGATAAGTAAACATGTTAGGATGCTACGTGAGTTAGTATCTTGTGATGTTTGTGTAAAGGGGGTTTTCCCTTGTTGTGCTTATGTTGTTTAGCAATAAGCGGTTATGTTGATATTATATCATTCATAACTCGGGGTTAACGCCCTCCGTCACGGGGTAGACTCGGTGGTCGATGGACCAATGATTCGAGAATACCTTATGCGGTGCAGTATGGCCTATGCGGGCTGCGGGAGTTCGAGTTAGTATCGGCCCTTGTGGTCATGCGGTTCTTGTAGCCATGCGGACGGCGAGTCCAGGCGGCTGGGGAGTAGCTACCCTCGATGCGGGGTTATACCTCATGCGGGCCTATCTGTTTGGCCTATGCGGAGGCTGCGGGAAGTTCGGGACTAGAGCGCGCATTAGATATTGCGGGCAGTGGCGGCTTTGATCATGTGATGATGCAGACAGATCTCATGATACGATTTATGACCTTGTTGGTGCTGTGGGTTTTAGTAGTCGGTGTGCGCCGTACTTACCCGTGCAGTTCCTATTGTGATGACTTTGAGGCATGAGTCACGACTTGGCGTATTTGCTTATTTATTGTGAGCGTAGTTTTGGCTTATCATACATGTCTCTGCCTTATATAGACTACTATGATTTCATTTACGATATTTTGATTTCACATACTTGGTACTGTTATCTCGACCTCCTTGAGTGCGTTCATGCCGCAGTAAAGGTACTCACCGTTGATCCGTTCTTAGGATCACCGCGGCGTTGGGAAAGCTCCGTTTCTCGGAAGCTTAGCATTTTGGTATAGTCCATGTCGTTGTAGATATTTGTATTGAGGGTATGGCGGGGCCTGTCCCGCCATTCTTTATTTTAAACTCTTAGAGTGCTGTAGACTGTTGTAAGGTTGGGATGTAATGTTCATTTTGGGGTACTTATATACATATATGCGAAAGGCAACTTTTTCCAGCGTGTCTTATTTATACTGTTTCATATTGTGGTTGTTTTATATTCCGCTGGTTTTTCTCTGATGTATGACTACTTGGGTGCCCGGGTAAGGCACCAGTCATGGGCCCCGGAACGGGTCGTGACATTATCGCGATGTCTTTTGACTTGAGTCTAATAATAAGAATCTTGAAGTATTTCAAGAGAATTAAGAAACCTTTTTGAAAGAAGAGTAATGCTTGGTTTTAAAAGCTTAAGAGTTATACTAGCTTTATGGGAAGTTAGGTATAACGACTTAAGAGAGAGAAAACGAATGGTTTATTGATTTTAGAAGTTAAGAGACTTGATCTTAAAAGATAAGAGACTTGACTTAATTAAATTAATATGAATTTTGTTAAAAAGTATGAAACCTCATTCGTGAGTAATGAGTACTTGGTTTTTAAAAGGAATAATGTTTTACTGATTTCGGAAATCAGAATAAGTATCGAACGAACCCTTTGCGGCGTTAATAAAGGAAATGTTTTGACTAATAAAGTATTATTAAAACGGTAGAAACCTCCATCTGCATAGAAGCTAAGATGAGACAAAATGATATTACATTTCCTAGATCATGGTTGCTTTAATAAGATTGTTATAAACAAGAATAACCTACTCATATAAGGCATATGTTTCTCAGTTGTTTTAAAGAGAATTATATTATTAAGTGATTAAGACTATGAACTACGAAACCTTTCGAAAATGAGAAACTTGAGCATTTGAAATTAGGCAAACTTGAACGTTTGGAAAATAATGTTGATTACTTGATTTTACAAAGGGAAGTATTTTGGTTTACTTAAAAAGATAGTCACTCTATTTTTATACTACGGGTATTGTGTGACTTTTGTGAAAGAAACAGATCTTTTAAAGAGTTAATGTATGAAGTACTTTGGGGATAAAAACCCGAACTTGTTAACATAAAGTAGAAAGTACCTTGTGTGAATAACTTGATTGTGTTGGTTTGTGATAGCCTTGTAATACTTTCTTGTTGGTTTGATAAGTAAACATGTTATGATGCTACGTGTGTTAGCATCTTGTGATGTTGTGTAAGGGGGTTATTCTTGTTGTGCTACGTTGTTAAGCGTTAAGCCCGTTATCTTGTTATTATATCACATACCCCCTTGACTTGTTATACCGAGGGCTTGCCACCCTTGATGCGGGTCTATACGGCCTATGCGGTCTGTGTGACTATGCGGAGCTGCGGGAGTTCCAGGATTGATCATTCCGGGTGTATTATCCCGATGCGAGGAGTGCCTTATGTGGTCTGTGTGACTATGCGGTCTATGTGACTATGCGGACTGCGGGAGTCCAGGAGGATACCGCGGGCTAGCTACCGTCACGAGGAATACCTCATGCGGGCCTATGTGTGGCTTTATGCGGGCATCGGCATGCTCGAGATTAGACGCGCATTGATCACGAGGCGGCGGCGGCCGATCATGTGGTGCGGTCTAGAAAGACCTCGTGATATAGTTTATGACTTTGTTGGTACTGTGGGTATTAGTAGTCGGCTATGCCTTCGTACTTACCGTGCACGGTTTTATTATGACACGGTGGGACACGGTGTTCATGTGTATTCCTTGGTGCTTTTATATCATAGACTGCCGGCAGTGAGGAAGGTATTCCACGGGCATGATTGATGTTGTGGGCATGAGACCCATAGTTATATTTGAGTTGTGACTTTGAGGGCGTGAGTCACGACTTGACATATTTGCTTATTTATTGTGAGCGTAGTTTGGTTATCATACATGTCTCTGCTTTATATAGACTACTATGATTTCATTTCTGATATTTTGATTTCACATACTTGGTACTGTTATGCGACCTCCTTGAGGCTGCGTTTATCTGCAGTAAGGTACGCGATCGTTGATCCTCGCTCATGGGTCTGATTCGGCGTTTGGGAAGCTCCGTTTCTCGAGGCTTATCGGTGGTATAGTCCCCTATAGTTGTAGTACTTACATTCAGGTATGGCGGGGCCTGTCATACATTGTTGTCATGTCATTCTTAGAGTGCATGAAATGCTGTTGTGGGCGAGTTTGTAAAGGGATATGCTATTCGGATTTAAGTTTTTATATATATATGCCGAAAGGCAACTTTTCTCGATAAGCTGTTTCACTTCATGTTATTTCATGTCTTGTTTTATATTCGTGATTACTCGATGTATGTCTACTTGGGTGCGGGGTAAGGCACGATCATGGGCAGGTTGGTCGTGACAAAAGTGGTATCAGTAGTTAATTCTCGGAAAGTGTCTGGACCATATCTAGTAGAGTCTTGATTATCGGTGTGTTGTGCACCACACCAATGTCGAGGAGGCTATAGGATATTTAGGATTGGTTTCCATTCTTCTCACTGAGATCGTGCTTAGAGGCGTGTTATAAGTTGGACCCCACTAACGTATTTCTTTCCACCGTTATGCCTCGCGTAAGGCAGCCGGGCGAGAAGGGCAAAGCGGCGAGGAGGCTGAGTAAACACGAGAGGGTTCTGAGGGCACAAGCCCAATCATCACCTAGGGTAGTGCTTCATTCGGGAGTTCTGCGACAACGCCCGGCCCAGTTTGCTGCGGCGGCGATTCTCTGCGGCCATGATATTTGAACCTTGATTCCACGACCCGATGCGAAGGTATGGATTGCAAAAGGCGACCGTTACGGCTAGGGATTTAGCAACGAGAGTATTTTATGTACCGATTTATCACGGGTCACGATGACTATCTAAGAGAGGTTGTGCAAGAGTAGCTCTTGATCGAGCTTGAGCATGGCACGTATGCGGGCTTATGCGCGTGGCCGAGAACGTAGGGATCGACGGGTTAACCAAGATCGGCGAAGAGGGCGAGCAATGAGGTCTTTGGTAACTTTCGAGGCGAATCGCCTCACCCGAAGTGGATATGCACCCCGCCGGTGCGAGTGGTCCTCGCGGGGTTGGGGCGTTCGGGGTATGCGGAGTTGGTGAGCTCGGGGCGATTCCGCGGCTATCGTAGGTTCCGGCCGGATTGATGGTTCGGAGAGGAAGAGGTGTTAGCGGAGAGGCCACCGCGCCGGTGTGGCGTTGTGGTAAGTGTCGTTGTGGGGAGTGTCGTACTTCTTGGCGGACTTGTTATGCTTGCGGCCAGCGAGGCCATTTGCGAGAAATTGTCCGGCCGGATGTGGCGCGGATGTAGACTCACGCCGAGGATCGGTGGCTAGTTCAATCATCTTCCTAGCTATCGCCCAACGAGCGAGGATTGATTAGAGCGACAAAGGGAGTGAAGCGGTAGATCTGGTATATCCTTAACCTACAGAGATTAGTATGTGTGATAAGATGAGTATATCTTAAGTGTTATGTTCAAATAGCATTGTGTTAATTGTGATAAGAAATCATGGTTAGTTAAAAGGGTAAGATTGGGGATAAGGGAAAGTGTGAGCCTTAGAATGTTATACGTGGAGACCTTAGAGGCAAGGCCATCTCGAGTAAAAGATTTATATTTTTATGTTTGACCCTTATCGGAGTGCATAGTACACGTGAGATATTTTGTGTGATAAGTCCCTGAGTGGTATGAAATGAAATAGGGTAGTTGAGCTAAGAAGACCACTAGGTTTTCGTGACTTGATTGTGAGATTATTCCGGATCGGGGAATAAGAGTTTTTGCGCGATAGCGGGTCGGGTTGAGGACCGATCGCGGGTCAACCCGCGGCCTGTAATGTGGTGGGGTCAATTCGAGGTGGTCCCGCCAGGTGGTGGGGTCATGAGGGTGTTAGGCGAGTTTAGTTAACAGCGTCTGAGTTCGTGGATGCGTTCGACCAGTAGTCGGGCCGATGAGGTCAGCCCATCTTATCTTTCAGTCAGGACCGTGTACTCGGCAGTGGGTTATGCGAGATGTTATTTATCGGGAAGATTGTAAGGCTACATGGGGTCCCTACTTTTACTTATGACCGGCAGTGGAGCCCAGGTTACGGCTGTTTCCTTTTTGGGGGTTTTACCAGGCAGGGTTAGGAACTCAGGTGAGTCTCCGTATCACATTCACCCTCGGGCCAGTGTTTGGATTTCAGGGGTAGCTGTGAGGATTGTTGCCTCCTGTTGAGGGAGTGTTTTATAGCTACCATTTCAGTATTCGGATGTCGCCTTATGAAGCCTTGTAGGGGCGGAAGTGTAGATTCCGTCGATTGGTTCGATGTTGGCAAGATTCAGATAGTGGGTACATACTTGATTCACCAGGATGTGGATAGGGTGAATCCTATCCAGGAGAGGTTATTGGCAGCTCAGAGTCAACAAAAGTCATGCGGATAATAGGCGTCGACACTTGGAGTTCAGGTTGACGGTCGGTATTCTTGAAGGTACCACCCCGGAAAGGGCATGACGAGATTTGGAAAACAGAGGAAACTTAGCACGAGTGCGGGGCGTTTGAGATCATTTGGAGAATAGGCGGGTTGCATAGGTTAGCTTTGCGTCCGGCGTAGGAAGCGACGTCCGTATTTCATGTTGCTATGTTCGGAAAGTATCGGAGATCCATCCAGAGTGTTCCCAGTTAATGATAACCAAGTTGGAGATAGTAACCCTGAGATCTTGGAAACTGAAGCAATAACAGAAAAGGTGGTAAGTTTATTAGGAAGAGTTCGAGTGTACGAGGAGGGTACGACGAGTAAGGGAAGAAGTGAACATGTGTTAAGAGAATAGAGCGGTCATTTCTTTTGTGAAGTGAAAGATGCGAAGGGAGTATCTTTTAGCCCTTGGGTGGGAGCTTTTGTGATGATAGAGGTGATTCCTCGTGGACTTGGATTTAAGTATTTGCGCGTGTTTTATTGTGGCCATGTGTGGCATTTGCAAACTGTTTAAGTTATGAGGAACGTTATCGTTATACATGCGGAGAAGGAACATTCGGGACGAATGTTTCTAAGGAGGAGAATGTAATACCCGTATTTCGGAGTATGTATGTGGGGCGTGCGTACGTTTGTACAAACCCTAATTAGGTTAAGGATGGAATTATGAACTTTCAGCGGAAAGATTAGAGCCTTGTGAAGGAAATTCTACGTTTTTAGTATTTTAACCGATTACGGATTTTTCCGAGAGGCGAAATATTTTGGACGATAGGAGGCGACATGTGTCACCTTAGTTGGCTTAGGTTGGGCGATTTGGGGGCACAGTGGGCAAGTCAAATGGTCAAGTCTTGCAAGTTGATTTTGGTAGTGGGGTAGGTAAATTGGGGCGTTTTTGTGAGATAGTGGAGTCCACATGGCTCGTTGTTGTGGTGGGCATGTGTTCCCGATATTGTGGTGGACATATGTCCTAATATTGTGGGAGACACTTGGTTGGAAGACCTCATCTTTCACATGGATCCTAATCCCGACCCTCCACTTGTTTTAATCTTGTCCTTGAGTGTTCTATAAATACCCCTTGAGTGAAGACTTCGTCCACTCCACACTTTCTAAGTCTCAAAATCCTCTCCCTTGTAGTAGTGTTCTCATCCCAACTCCCTCCCCCCTTCCTAGTGGCCAGCCGAGAACCCATCCCCTTTGTAGAAAGTTGCCTTCAGTATAGTTCTTATTCCAAAATACCTAGCCCCAAATCCATTATAGTTTTAAGTAGAAGTTGTTTAGAAACTTCTAAGGGTTTCTTGGAGCTTTCGGAGCGTGCAATTAGGAGCTAAACCTTGCTCAGGATCGACATTTAATCATTGGATAATTTTGGGCTTATCGAGGTAAACAATTTTGTCCTTCTATTGTAATTGGAGATTACATATAAGAATAGTTAAGAGTTGAGTATAAGATATAGAAGGATATTAAAGAATAGAATTGAACTGAAGTCACATCAGAAGAATATTAAAGAAGATTGAACTGTACTTACATAGGTGTATTTCTGATGAAACTTGTGTAGTTTGTGGTAGGGAAATCTTGCCCGATTTTCGTAGAATAGAGAACCGCTTTACTTAGAATATTCTACGAGTAGTCTAGGCGTTGATAGGCGTATATGGCCTTTATAGGTTGAAGGGTGCGAGTAGCATGTTCTACTTGAAGGTGGACAAGGCTAAGCGGGTTATAAGCGGTGGAGCATTTTGCTATTAGTCGATAATCGTCGCGAGGTATGTGATTCTTCCTATCCTCTTGAGCATGATATTTTAAAGAATATATATAGTGCGGTGAGCGTGCGTGTGTTAGCGAGCGTGGTTTTATCGCGATGTCTTTTGACTTGAGTCTAATAATAAGAATCTTGAAGTATTTCAAGAGAATTAAGAAACCTTTTTGAAAGAAGAGTAATGCTTGGTTTTAAAAGTTTAAGAGTTATACTAGTTTTATGGGAAGTTAGGTATAACGACTTTAGAGAGAGAAAAAGAATGGTTTATTGATTTTAGAAGTTAAGAGACTTGATCTTAAAAGATAAGAGACTTGACTTAATTAAATTAATATGAATTTTGTTAAAAGTGTGAAACCTCATTCGTGATTAATGAGTACTTGGTTTTAAAAGGAATAATGTTTCTTGATTTGAAATCGAGAATAAGTATCGAGCGAACATTTGCGGCGTTAATAAAGGAAATGTTTTGACTAATAAAGTATTATTAAAACCGGTGAAACCTCCATCTGCATAGAAGCTAAGATGAGACAAAATGATATTACATTTCTAGATCATGTTTGCTTTAATAAGATTGTTATAAACAAGAATAACCTACTCACATATAAGGCATATGTTTCTCAGTTGTTTTAAAGAGAATTATATTATTAAGTGATTAAGACTATGAACTACGAAACCTTTCGAAAATGAGAAACTTGAGCATTTGAAATTAGGCAAACTTGAACGTTTGGAAAATAATGTTGATTACTTGATTTTACAAAGGGAAGTGTTTTAGTTTACTTAAAAAGATAGTCACTCTATTTTTATACTACGGGTATTGTGTGACTTTTGTGAAAGAAACAGATCTTTTAAAGAGTTAATGTATGAAGTACTTTGGGGATAAAAACCAGAACTTGTTGACATAAAGTAGAAAGTACCTTGTGGGAATAACTTGATTGTGTTGGTTTGTGATAGCCTTGTAATAATTTCTTGTTGGTTTGATAAGTAAACATGTTATGATGCTACGTGTGTTAGCATCTTGTGATGTTAATGTAAGGGGTTATTCTTGTTGTGCTTACGTTGTTAAGCGTTAAGCCCGTTATCTTGTTATTATATCACATACCCTGACTTGTTATACGAGGGCTTGCCACCCTTGATGCGGTCTATACGGCCTATCTTGTCTGTGTGACTATGCGGAGTGCGGGAGTTCGAGATTGATCTTTAGGTGTATTATCCGTCGATGAGTGCCTTATGCGATGCGTGTGACTATGTCGTCTATGTGACTATGCGGTGCGAGTCCATGAGGATACCGCGGGCTACTACCCGTCTGAGAATACCTCATGCGGGCCTATGTGTAACTTTATCACGGGCGGCATACTCGAGATTAAACGCGCATTGATCACGAGCGGCGGCGGCCGATCATGTAGTGCGATGCAGAAAGACCTCGTGTCTGATTTATGACTTTGTTGATGCGTAGGTATTAGTAGTCGGCTATGCCTTCGTACTTACCCCGTACGGTTTTATTATGACACAGGTGGGACCTGGTGTTCATGTGTATTCCTTGGTGCTTTTATATCATAGACTGCCGGCAGTGAGGAAGGTATTCCACGGGCATGATTGATGTTACCCTTGATGCGGGTCTATACTTTATCGCATGTGTGACTATGCGATGCGGGAGTTCGAGATTGATCTTCCGGTGTATTATCCGTCGATGAGTGCCTTATGCGATGTGTGACTATGTCGTCTATGTGACTATGCGGTGCGGAGTCCATGAGATACAGCGGGCTAGCTACCGTCACGAGGAATACCTCATGCGGGCCTATGTGGCCTATGCGGAGCGGCGTACTCGAGATTAAACGCGCGTTGATCACGAGGCGGCGGCCAGCCGATCATGTAGTGCGGTCTAGAAAGACCTCGTGTCTGATTTATGACTTTGTTAGTGCGTAGGTATTAGTAGTCGGCTATGCGCCGTACTTACCGTCACGGTTTTATTATGACAGGTGGGACACGGTGTTCATGTATTCCTTGGTGCTTTTATATCATGTTTGCGGTGAGGAAGGTATTCCGGGCATGATTGATGTTGTGGCGTGAGACCCATAGTTATATTTAGTGGTGACTTTGAGGCGTGAGTCACGACTTGACATGGGCTTATTTATTGTGAGCTGTAGTTTGGTTATCATACATGTCTCTGCTTTATATAGACTACTATGATTTCATTCTGATATTTTGATTTCATACTTGGTACTGTTGTCTTGACCTCGCCCGATTTGCGTTCAATCTGCGGTAGAGGTATACGATCGTTGATCCTCGCTCGTAGGGTCTGATTCGGCGTTTGGGAAGCTCCGTTTCTCGGAGAGCCTATCAATGGTATAGTCCCTGTGGTTGTAGGTACTTACGTTCGGGGTATGGCGGCCGTCCATCATTGTTGTCATGTCATTCTTAGAGGTTTGTAGTACTGTTGTGGGCAGAGTTTGTAAAAGGGATGTAACTGTTCTGATTTAAGTTTTTATATATATATGCCGAAAGGCAACTTTTCTCAGATAACTGTTTCACACTTCATGTTATTTCATGTCTTGTTTTATATTCCGCTGATTACTCGATGTATGTCTAGGTGCGGGGTAAGGCACGATCCACGGGCGGTTGGGGTCGTGACACATGTCTGGACTTACGGGTGTAACATTATTCCCCTTAGAAACATTCGTCCGAATTTTCTTAGTCGGTTGTCAAGCTATATACAAACTCGGCGTAGTCTCTTACTATGCTATCGATCGATACTCGCCAAGACCAGCGATGCCATACAGCCACAGCATAACATACGTAAACATATCAATGGGCCTTCCATCTGCGGTACCTTATCACAAAACTCGAAGGTGTTACATCCCGTAAGTTAAGGACATGTATAAGAGAAGGTATGTAAGGAATCAAGACTTGGAAATTAGTACGAAAGGAAGAATTGTTTTTCCGGAAAAATCTTAGGACGTCGGAAAGGAAAAAAATGTTCGTTGTTGAGAATTGGATTCTCAAAATGCATTATTTGAAGAGTATGGAACTTATTAACATTTTGGAAATTTACTTTTACGGATTTGGTCACGTGGGGCCCACAGAAATTTCACGTTTTGTGGGGCCCACGAGGGTTCTGGAATTTTATGGACGAATGAGAGGCGACCGTGGCACCCCACACTTGGTCTTGGTCGAATTTTGTAAGGGTAGAATGGTGGGTGACCATATTGGAACATAAGTCTTGACTTGAGATTGTTGACGAGTCGACTTGTCACTTAGCTCTTTAATTAATGATCCTCATCCAAGCCACACATTTGTTATAATCTAAGTCATCGATGTGTTATATATGCTAAGCTAGTGCAAGACAAGCTCTTAACACTTAGAAAATTTCATGACATTTTCTTGTCCATAGTATTGCTCTCGGGTTTGGAGGAGTTCAATGAGAAAAATTTATAGTTTTGATCCTTTGTTCACAAGACTTTAACTTGATGTCCTAAGGGTGTTGTAAGGATATATCAATAGAAAGATTTGGAAAGCGGCGTTTTCGTATTAGTCATGGCGGAAACTTAAGAGTTCTTCAACTTTGAAGTTGGAACTTGAAGATGGGTTCTTTAGGCTTCTAAGGAGTGCTTGGGCGGATTGGAACTTAAGGAAAGGAGCTAAGAATTGCTAAGGCGCGACTTTGAATCTTGGAAATTTTAAGGGCTTATAAAGGTATAAATCTTGTCGTTTTAGTAATTAAGATTACTTGTCATTGTAGCTATGGATATTAGCAAGCATGAGGTATATATTGTGTAGTTGGATAAGTATATTGGCTATTGGAACCCTAATCCGAAAACTAGCATGTTAGCCTTAAGATTACAATTCAAGTTGATTATTAGTTTAAGTCGTCGCATGTTGTATAAGAAGGAAATTGTAGTTGTTGAAGTTGTTTATAACTATATAACATGTTAGACCTTAGAACTTGGATTGAAAAAGAATTTGGAAAGGACTTAGTGTTGCTATTTATGTTGGCCGAGAATGGCTTTTGGAGTATTAACTACTTGGTATGAATTGTGGGGCAGAATTTTACACGTATTGTAAGGCGTGTAATCCCCTTTGTTTGGTTGTTGTTTGGAGCCTTAAATGTGGCGTGTTGGTTATTGTATTCGGCCTTGAAAAAGGTGGCAAAGTGAGTAGAAACAAAGGAAGTGCTGCCCGATTTTCCGTAGAATTAGAGACCGTATACTTAGTGTTATTCTACGTTAGAGACTAGAAGTTGATAGTCTTGTTGTGACCATTATAGGTTGACACCTACGTGCGGCGTATTCGACAGCTTGTGGATTTAGCGAAAAGGTATGTGAACTATCTCCTCTTACAGCATGATTCCTTAAGATAAAGAAAGTATGTCTACTCATAAATGATCGATTCCTTGGTTGTATTTGGATTGCCTAAAATAGAATTTGTTCTATGTACTTCCTGATTGTACTTTGATGTTTAAATTGTAAGTTGTATAATCCATTGCCTTAGTGAAGTTGGATTCTTAAAAGTGAAAGTATTTTACTTAAAGTAAATCGAGTAATTAAAAGTAAGTGGTTACCAAATATTTTGGCTAGTGTCCTAGTTCCAAAACCTAAGGGTTGTTGTAATGACTTTAGAGGAGTCAAAGGAGTGATTTACTTAATTGTTTTAAGAGAGGAGAAATGACATGATTTAAGAGAAGTAACTTGTTTTAAAGGTGTGAGTTACTTGAGGTTTAAAAGTAGAAGAAACTTGTTTTCTAAATATTAAGAGACTTGAAGTATTTTGAAAGTTAAGAAACTTGATTTATAAGTATTTGATACTTGGTTTTAAGTATAAGTCTCTTGGTTATAAAAGGAATGGATATGTCTAAAACCATAAAGGGTTATAACGGATTTATGGGAAATTGGTTATAACGGCTTTATGGAAGGTTAAGAAAGTTGTCTATTTTGATTAAGGGGCATAATTTGCCTAGTTTGTGAAAAATTTGAAGTTACTTGATTTCAAGCTTTGAAATGAGTTCCCTAAAAGTATAGTATCTTACTTTGAATAATAGACATACATTGATACTACGGGTGTTAGTATCTTGGGGTTTTACATAAAAAGGAGTCTTTGGAAAGAGATATGCGTCACGTAGTACTTTGGCTTGTTTAATTGAGAATTATTCTATGTATGCCTTGATAAGTACTTTGGCTTGTTTAATTGAGAATTATTCTATGTATGCCTTGATAAGTACTTTGGCTTGTTTAATTGAGAATTATTCTATGTATGCCTTGATAAGTACTTTGGCTTGTTTAATTGAGAATTATTCTATGTATGCCTTGATAAGTACTTTGGCTTGTTTAATTGAGAATTATTCTATGTGTGCCTTGATAAGTACTTTGGCTTGTTTAGTTGAGAATTTCCAATGTGTGCTGGTAATAGCATTTGAGTACAAGTATTATGTTTTATTACGTTGCCGCGACTCTCGGTTGGAGGGTCGGTTGCCTTGTTGTAAGTTTACTTGGACGTACCGACAGTGAGGTGGGATTCCACGGGTATGCTTCCATTATTTGTGTTACCCTATGGTCATGCTTATACAATGTGGGATTCCGGTGCATGCGACCACGAGGGATACTCCTTGGACATGCTTATACGATGTGGGATTCCGGGGCATGTGACCAGGAGTCGGGTTAGATTCCCGGATTTGTTTGTGTTACCCTACGGTCATGCTTATACGATGTGGGATGCCGGGGCATGCGACCGCGAGGGATACACTATGGTCATGCTTATACGATGTGGGATCTTGGGCGTGCGACCACGAGGATACTCGCCAGACATCTTATACGATGTGGGATTAGGCGTGTGACGAGGCGGGTTTGATTCGGTTGTTTGTATACCCCATGGTCATGCTTATACGATGTGGGATTCCGGGGCATGCGACCACGAGGGATACTCCTTGGATATGCTTATTGGTGTTATATTATATCATGGACTGCCGGCAGTGAGGAAGGATTCCACGGGCATGATTGATATTATGGGCGTGAGACCCATAGTTATATTTGAATAGTGACTTTGAGGGCATGCGTCCCTGACTTGATATAACTGCTTATGTATTGTGTACTGTAGGTTGGCTATCATACGTGTCTCCTGTTTTGTTTATTGTATGATTTCATTCTGATGCTTCATTTCACATACTTGGTACATTCTTCGTCTTGACCTCCTTGAGGTGCGTTCATCTTAGTAGGTTTAGGTCTGTTGTTTTGTGATCTGCGGTGTAGGACCACCTTTCGAGTTTTGGATAGCTTCTTACATTAGGAATTTATCTTTTTGGTATAAGTTCCTTTAGTGCAGCTTTATCTGATTATAGATGCGGCGGGGCCTTGTCCGTCATAGTTGATATAACTCTTAGAAGTGCGTATTCATATGTGGGATTGGACTCGTATGCGGTGTAGTGTCTTTTGTTATGTATATTATGGCGGCCTTGTCGGCTTTGCCCTTGCGTATGTTGGTTTTAAAAAAAAAGGGTGTTATTTAGTTTCATGATTTACTTAGTGGTTAAGGTAGAAGGGTGCGGGTAGGGCACCGATCCTGAGCTTGAGGTTGGGCGTGTGAGAAGGATTCTGATCTTATAAAAATGAAATCTTTTAGAGGTTCCTTTCTTTTCCGTATAAAGGGATGACACATCGTATTCTAAGTCATGGGACTAACACTATCTGAATCCTTGATCAGAGCTCCATGACTAAGCGATGTGTTCCCAGCGTTACTCCCTTCTGCGTCTCGTAGTCACCAAACTAGTTGGGACAATGAACCCATGTCTGCTAGCTTAGTTTACCAACGGTGTAAACTCTAATAGTAGTAGCATCTCAATCACGCACTATGGGCGGTGTTACTAAACTTAAGGCGTGTGTATCATCACCATTAACCTCCACTCATGGCCTAAAAATGATTCTCTTTACCGCACCATTACTCATAACCATAATCACTATAGTTCTTTTAACCGCATTCCTTCCTTTTCTTACTTGTCATACTTTCGTACTTCCAAACTTATTTTAGTATCGTACAAAATTTCAAATATTGTTTATGTTCACGATCCTTGGAGTTACCATCAAACTTGGCCATTTTGTGTTATACCAGTAGTTTGAATTATGTATGTGAGGGCGTGCGTGCGAATGTATAAACCTAATTAGGGTAAGAATGAAAGAATTGTTTCCGACGGAAAATATTAGAACCTTGTGAAGGAAATTTTACGTTTTCAATATTTTATGGAATTTTTAGAGATAAATATTTTGGACTAATAGGAGGCGACATGTGTCACCCAGAGCCATGTTGGACGTTTTTTTTCAAGACTAGTGGGCAAGACAAGTGGCCAAAAGTCTTGCATGGTATTGCATGACATAGTGGACGGTTTTTACAAGTTAGTGGGCAAGTCAAATGGTCAAAGTCTTGCATGGCATTTGTGGGACAAGTGGAGAAAGGAACCTACACAAACAATCTATACCATACACATGTTTTAATCCTAACCCTTGGTTGTACTATATAAACCCCTCTAGTTGATGAAAATCTTCCACACTTAGAATATTTCAAGACTTGAAAATAATTTCCCTCTCCCTCTCTTCTTGCTCTCGTCGAGCACCCTCCCTTAACGAATGTTGTCCAAAAATTCTTAAACTTATAAGTGTTCTTCCTTAATGTATTAGGAAGATTAGTAACCAAGAGTTAGACAAGATTTCACACCTAACCTCAAAATCCTCACAAAGCCAGAGCGTGCATAAAATGGAGCCTAAGTGTTCTTCACTTTTTGGAGTTAATTCTTGAATAGAAGTTAGTTAGGAACTTCTAAGGGTGACTTGTGGTGGTTTGGAACACAAAGATTTGGAGCTAAGACTTGCTTTGGAACGACTTTAAGTTCTTGGATATTTTTGGGCTATTATTGAGGTAATGAACCTTAACCTCTTTGTGAAGTTGATTATTATGTATATTGGATATTATACATATATTGGAAGTATATTATAAAGTATGAGACATAAGGAAAGATTTGGATCTAGTTAAGATGTTAAAAGGAGAATTGGCATATTAGCCATTAAAATGGTAAAAATGTATCCATTACTTACTAAGAAGTTAACAACAAAGAAACTATAACTTATATAAAGATTGGAATATAAGTTGGAATACTAATGAAGTAATTGGATAAGTAAAATTGTAAAAGTTGGCCAAGGACCCCAACTTAAGGACCGTATTTACTTAAGGACCGTATTTACTTTGGACCGTATTTACTTTGGACTGTATTTACATTGTTGTTAAGGAGAGATTGTTAATCGCGTTCCGTTTGGGCGTGTTATCCCCTTCTTTAATTATTGTTGTTATTAAGGAGAGATTGTTAATCGCGTTCCGTTTGGGCGTGTTATCCCCTTCTTTAATTATTGTTGTTGTTAAGGAGAGATTGTTAATCGCGTTCCGTTTGGGCGTGTGATCCCCTTCTTTAAATTTCGGAATTATTGTGTCTTATTTATGGCATGTTGGTTACTATTATCGGGCCTTGATAAAGGTGGAGAATTGAGTAGAAACGGGAAGTCTTGATTTTCATAGACTAAGAAGTCTTACTTAGAAGAATCCATGAAAAACTAGAAGTTGATAGGCGTGTTTTGACTATTATAGGTTGACCTTTCTGCGCGACATATTCGACTTGGCAAGTGGATTTAGCCAGGAGGTATGTGATTCTTCCTATCCCTTTGAGCATGATATTTGTGAAATATATATAGTGCGGTGAGCGTGCGTGTGTTAAACTAAATTTGGCTTTACTTTGATGTCTTTGGACTTGAGTTCTAATTATAAGAATCTTGAATATTTCAAAGAGTTATGAATCATTTTGGAAGAAAAGTAATACTTGGTTTTCATAAAAGTTTAAGTGTTATACTAGCTTTATGAGAAGTTAGCTATAACGACTTAAGAAAGATAAGCAGTTTAATTATTTGTTTATCAAATGCTTGAAATGATGTTTGAAGGTATGGTAAGTTGGTTTGATAAACATGTTATGATGCTACGTGTGTTAGTATCTTGTGGCGCTTGAGTAAGGAGGTTATTCTTGTTGTGCTTATGTTGTTTAACGATAAGCCGTTGTGTTAGTATCTTGTGGCGCTTGTGTAAGGAGGTTATTCTTGTTGTGCTTATGTTGTTTAACGATAAGTCGTTGTGTTAGTATTATATCACTCACCTCACGACTTGTTACGATCTGTGGGTTAGCGCCCCGTCACGAGAATACCTCATGCGGGTCCATGGGACCTATGCGGGCTGCGGGAGTTCGAGGATGATCACTCCGGGTGTGTTACGCCCGTCACGAGGAATACCTCATGCGGTCTATGTGGCCATGCGGTGCGAGTCTAGGGCGATGCAGAAGGTTAGCTACCCCGATCGAGGAATACCTCATGCGGGCACGAGGGCCTATGCGGTGCGGGAGTTCGAGTTAGGCTCGCATAATGATACTATGGGCGATTAGCCTTGCTTGATCGTTAGCGGCCTAGAAAAGACGATTACATTATATCTATTTTTGCTCTTTTTATGATGTAGCACTATATGCGATTAACTTAGTTGTTTAAATACATATTTGTGAATTGGTTTTAAAATGTTATAATTATATATATCGGTACTTCTGATTTGACATACTTGGTACTGTTGTCTTGACCTCCTTGAGCTACGTTAAATGCGCGAGTAAGGAAGCGGTGGTAGATCCTCATTCTTAGGATCTTTACTCAGTGTCGGGAGCTCCATTTCTCGGAGGCTCGACTTTTAGTGCAGTTCTCCCGATGTTGTAGATGTTTTGTACATTCGGGGTATGGCGGGGCCCTGTCCGTCATAGTGTTTACCTTCTTAGAAGTCGTAGTCTGTTGTAAGGTTGGGATATGCTTTCACTTTTGGTATTTATATATATCAGAAAGGCAACTTTTCTTTGGATAGATTGTTCTTATTTTACCTTTGTTTCATGTTTGCAAGTTTATATTCCGCTGGTTACTCGATGTATGTCTACTTGGGTGCGGGTAAGGCACGATCCGCGGGCGAGGCGGGTCGTGACATTTGCTACTGCGTTTCCGTTAAGGCCCTTCTCGGTCCTCGCGACCTGGATTCGGTGGAGCGCGTCCACGAACTTCGTACGATTAACTAGACTTGGGCCTTGCGTCCTCGTGACCTATCACGTAGTGGGACCGTATCGGTAGCGTCACCCCATTTCATACTCTTGGTTGACCCGAAATGAGTCCATAACCCGACCATCGTCACACTTAACTTCTCATTCTTTATGCGAAATAAATTTCTCTTTTATCTCAGTACTTCTCACCTATCCTCCCGTTCACTAGAGGTTTTCCATCTAGGCCAAAGTATTTCTACTTTACATCTTTCCCATCGGTCTTACCTTTGTTATGGGGTAATTACAACTTGTGAACCTACTGTGACTATAGTCTCAGTTCACCTTATCATTCTTGTCAACATTCTTCACTTTTCACTTTACTAGTCAAAGTATCCCCTACCTCTTGTGGTGCTATCAATTTACAACTACTAGCAACAAGGGAAAACATATACGCTAGGGTGAAATCTGAATCTATCAATGTACGTATGATTCAAAAGAATCGAAATATACCTGTAACCCCATGCGATGTTGCCTCTTGATCTTGCCCAGTAGCCACGTCATCTATGCGGTTCGAAGGACCGCCATAACTATAAACTCCACCCTGACCTCTACCGGTGGCGACATGAACACCACCTTGCAGGCGCGCGATTGTAGAGAAGGAACGACCACCGGTCTCATGGTGAGCCACCGCAGTGCTCTGTCTAAAAGGCCAAACCCTCAGTCTCGGGCCCGGACGGCCACAACAACAACACACCCCGGTGCCAGAACGGCATGTCCCTCAGTGACACTGACTACCTCTCAAACACTGAGGAATAAGTTTTTACACCCCGGAATTTCAGGATATGTTTATAAGAACGTACGTAAGAACTCAAAAATGTTAAGAGTAGAGGCGAGTAACAATTTATCGAATTTTGGAATTTTGTGGAAAGCGAAATATTGCGACGAATGGGAGGCGACACGTGTCACCCCTTATTGGCCTTGGATGAAATGGGGCATGGATATAATGGTCATTGACCGTAGTCTTAAGATGACAAATCTTGCAAGTAGTGAGCTTGAGATAATTGACTTAGTCAAAGGGTCCTGAGTCTTGATATTTAATTGGAACTCATCCAGGCCTCGCGTTTGTTCACATCTTGACCTCATTGGACTATATAGTAGTACTAGTAGCAAGACAAGCTCAACACTTAGCCAAATTTTTCAAGAATTTCAAGAACACCCATAGTTTGCTCTCGGGTTCACTCAAGGAAGAAAAGAATTTTTTTTGTTTCTTGTTCATTAAGCTCCAAACTTTAAACCAAGGTTCATGAGTGTATTGTGAGTGTATCTCAATAGAAAAATCCCGGAAGAAGATAGTTTTCGTATTAGTCGCAGGTGAAAACCTAGTTGATTTTCTAGGTTTTGATTGGAAGTTTGAAGGAAAGTTGTTGGTATTGTTCTAAGGGTCTCAGTAGCGGATTGAAGTGTCTTGAAGGGGCTCTAAGTTGCTAAGGAAGCGACTTGGTTGGAGTTGGATTAAGATTCGTTGAGGTAATAATCTTGTCTCTTAAAGTGTTACAAGATTATATATATTGTTATTAGCCTTACATGTTTGCTAGCATGCAGTTTATGTGTTGAAGTTTTATAAGTATTATGGATTGATTGTAGCCTTAAATCCGAAATGTCATTAAAGCCATGTGAAGTTGGATTACAATTTGGTCGTTTATTAGAATCGTCGCATGTCGCTTACTTGAAGATTATAGTAGTTATAATCGATTGCGACTTGATATCATGTTATGCTAACAACATGGATTGAAATGGAAATTGGATAAGAATTGGTGTTATTGTACTCAATGTGGCCGAATTGGACTAGTAATTTGTATTAGTTTGATTGCATTGATTGGGCCTTAAATGTGGCGTGTTTGGTTATTGAATCCGGCCTTGAAAAAGGTGGCAAAGTAAGTAGAAACAAAGGAGGTGCTGTCCGATTTTTCGTAGAATTTAGAGACTTTACACTTATAACATTCTACGTTTGAAGTAAGAAGTTAATAGACGTATTATGGTCATTATAGGTTGACATATTACGTACGGCGAATTGGACTTAGCAAGTGGATTAAACCGAAGAGGTATGTGGAACTTTCTTATCTCTGAGCATGAATAAGTTGTAAATGTATAGTGCGGTAGGCGTCTGAGATTTTGACAATCTAGGTCCGTTTGATATCCTTGGCTTATCTTAAGAATGTCGATGTTGATTGAGTTAGGGAATTAACTCACTTGTTAAATATTAAGGATATCTTGGTTTTCAAAAGTTAAGAGACTTTAAGTATGTTGAAAGTATTATTGATACTTGTTTTGTTGGAAAGTTTAGGTCTTTTGGTTATAAAGAAGTATGTAAGTTGCTAACGTATAAAGCTAGTATAACGGCTTTATGGGAAGTTAGTTATAATAGCTTTATGGAAAGATAAAGAGTGGTTTACTCTAAGTAATTGAAGTATGTTAAATGACTTGATATAACGAAAGGCAAATTGATTTAAAGGCATCAATTGCTTAAGGTTTTTAAAAGAAAGAAGTCACTTGATTTAGAAGCCCGAAAATGTATTTTCTAAAAAGGTATTGTGACTTGTCTTAAAATGTAGTTATGACTTGATACTACGGTTATTAGTATCTTGGAAGTTTTATATAAAAATGAGTCATTTTTAAAGAATAGAAGTACGTAGTACTTTGGGTTAAACTCGGATTTATAATGACATGTTAGTGCCTTAAGTAAACTAAAATGAGAGTGTATATGAATAAGACTAATAAGAAGTTAGGGGGATTTCTTAACTTGCTTACTTATTGTATGATAAGCCGGTAGTGCTTATGTTATGTATGATGGTAGATTAAGATAGGGTAAGAGTATATCGAGGGTAAATCCCAGATCGTTATACCACTTCTTGGGGTAAGAGTATATCGAGGGTAGCTCCCAAGATCGTTATACCACTCTTTACCATAACGGGGTAGAGTATAAATGAGGGTAAATCCCCAAGATCGTTATACCACTGTTTAGTGGATTTTCTACCTATACTTTTGATTACTCTCATTGTTAGTAAGGCCGTATGTCTTGTTAATTGAGTTATCATACACATCTCGGTTTAATTATAGACTTATGATTTCATTCTGATCTTTCAGTTTCACATATTTGGTACATGTTGTCTTGACCTCCTTGAGGCGGCGTTAATCTGCGCGGTGGAAGTCTGAGTTGTTGATCCTCGCTCTTAGGATCCTGTTGATTTGTTGAGAAGCTCGGCTTTATTAGGAGGCTTATCCACAGTATTGTCGGTCGTTGTACATTCGGGGTATGGCGGGGCCTGTCACTTGAGTTATTATTCTTAAGTGCGTAGTCACGTTTGTGGATTGGGTTGTAAAGAAAAAAATGTACCGTTTTATTGCGTATATTATGCGGAAGGTGGCCTTATCGGCTACTTTGTTGTTATTTTATGTTTAAGCATTTTATAAGTTGTGTATGTTTATTGCTATTCTCGATGTATCACAGAAAGGGGTGCGGGTAGGGCACTAGTCGCGAGCAGGTCGGTCGTGACAAAAGTGGTATCGAGCGATTAGTCCTCTGAAAGTGTCTGAGGCCAGTGTCTAGTAGAGTCTTGATTATCGGTGTGTTGTGCACCACATCTATAATCATGAGGTAGGACATTTAGGATTGGTTTCCATTCTTCTCACTCTAAGATCGTGCGATAAATTTGTAAGGTTAGGTCGTCTCTCCTAACAAGTTATGATTGTTTGCATTACGAGAAAGCGATGACCGGGAAAGATTATGTGGATTGCGTATCGGGTTGGTAATGTTTGTAGTTGGTATTGTGACATACAACTATACGGATTTATGTATGAAATTCGGGCGCGTGTTGCCTAGAATGATTTTTAGATTACGAGGTTTTAGTAAGGACTAAATAAATATCGGGAAGGTATGAAGCAGTTTAATGAATTCTCATCGAGGTTTCACGTACTAATTTGAGATAATTAGGAAATGATGAAATTTATGCGAGAAGGTAATGGACCCTTAAGAAATTATTATTAAGGGAATTAATGGAAGACTATGTTAATAGATTGAGCTACGTAGTAGGATTTCGGGAATGGTACGGGTGAGATCCGTATGGAGTATGTATGGTCGTTGTGGTCAAGACAACACGATTATGGTATTACGATAAGTTTTGTACCGTTCTGGGGGTGATAAGGTAGGCATGGGCATGGAAAGTGCGAGCCTAAGAATGTGATAACCACGAGACCTTAGGTATATAAGGCCTCATCGGGTAGTAAAAGTTAAGACATACCAGGAAAAGAGTTAAATCTGACGCCGAGTCGGGTTGAGGACCTATTAAGGGTCGCCCCATGACTTGAAATGGTATGGGATCAATTGGTAGTAATCCCGCTATGTGACAGGGTCACGAAGGTGCAAGGCCCAAGTTTAGCTAATCATTTTACGGGTTCGTGGGCGTGTTCCACGACCAGTTGTGAAGTGGAATGGGCCTTATATTGTTTAATTTAGTAACTCCAAAGAGTGGAGGCGAGTTAGTATGGAATTTATGTCGTATGCTAGTATAAGTTTGGAAGTATGGAAGAAATCGACCGTTGAAAAAGAGCAACCAAGTGTAAAGAAATAAAGCACGAATCTATGAAAACCTTTCGAGGTGACTACAGTGAGTGTTGGGTGGTAGTGAGCGGGTAGATAATAGTTGCGGTAACGTCTGATCGTTGGACCACTAGCGGACCTAGCGAGCTGTTATGTGACATTGAGGTCATTATGAGTGCGGGTTAGTTGGCCTCTTGTTATGCCAGCGTTATTTGCGAAGAGATTGGCTCGATTCGGTTTTGGTGGTGATTATCGGTGTAAAGGAAGAGAAGTGGTAGTAACGATGAATTATCCTTCCTTCTTTGGCATCATTGTTTTCTTTTTAAGTCTGTGTGACTTGTTCACTTGAGGTAAATTAGCAGAAAGTAAGTAATAATTGAATTTGAAGGAAATTATGTTAAGTGCCCTTGGAGGTACTTGGAGTTGATGCAGTGTGGCGGTCGGGGCCACGACGCCGGATAATTTGGGGAAAATGTACAAGGCAAGAATAAAATAAATGCAGTCTTGCGTGAAAGTGAGGCATCTTTGGTGGGTTAGAAAATCTACACGAACTTAAAGGCGGTGCGTGATGATTAGATAATTACTGGACCGCAAGAGGACCCTGTGATTAGGGTTGTGACGCCAAGGAAAGTTTAAGAAAGGGAGATAAGTTCTCTCCACGTAAAAGGGCAGTTTACGTATTATGGGGTTCGCGATGTACCCGTGTTGTTAGGCGAGGATATGAGCGGTAAGGTCTTCGGTATCGTCATGCTATAGGTTACAGTTGTAGATAACCGTGGGAAAAGTGTTGTGTTGGGGTAATTAAGAACGACGTACGAATTGGTTGAGGAAGTATCGTAAAGATATAAATGCAGGTTGTACGCATGTATGAAACTGTACGATTATGAATCAAGATAGAAATACTTTTGCTAATAATAAGCCTAAGGCAAGGATATGACCAGAATGATAAAGGAGAATACGACTATGGTCATGTAAGTTGCACGAGATATGATTACCCCAGACTAGTGTAAAGACCCTTAGTAAATAATGGGAAGTAAGAACATTTCGAGGAAATGTGGTAACACCTGGCTATTATCTCTGCGAGCTGGGAGAGAATAATAGGATTGTTACTTGACGAGATCAAGGAAACCTCTCCCCTAAATTGTGATTGTGATGAAGTCTTAACCATGAGGCAAGCAAAGGAATTAAGTCTAAGTTTAGTGACCAAGTTTGGTTGCGACGGAGAAAGGGAAACAAGAACCATAATTGAGATTAAGGATACCCGAATATTTCGCAAGAATGAGAAAGGCTTTCAGTTATTGGAAGATAAGTTGACTCGACTACAGTTCTAACTCCTCCTGAAAGACTAGAGGGTTAGGTTATTATTATGATAGCACGTTGGGTGTTGGGCTAGGTTGTGTGCTGACGCAATATGATAAGGTTAGAGCCTAGGTTTCCCGGCAGTTAGAGAAGCATGAAAGGAAATTACGCCACTCACGATTTAGAGTTGGCGGCAGTTAATCATGCCTTAAAGATTTAGAGGCGTGACTTATATAGACTTCATGTGGATATTTGTTCAGACCACAAAAGCCTCCGGTATATCTGCGGTGAGCGGTAGAATTTGCGGCAATGACGGTGGTTAGAGTTATTCAAGGATTGTGATATCGATATCTATACCACCCGAGAGAAAGCCAAGGCGATTAAAGATACTCTTAGTCGCGGATCTAAGGGTAGTATGCGAGATGGGCAGCGAGATAGGCGGGCGTGGTCAGTGAGATTTTCGATTCACAGAGCCTAGGGGTTCGATTATTTGTTTCAAGGTTAATGAAGTTTAGATCAGAGAGGTTGTGAGTCTTAGTCATTGAGGAGTGCAGGCGACAATTTGAGGATCGATTATGATCTGGTATCGAGATACGGCTCTCAGAAGAGAAGAGCATGTTTGAGTAGCCGGATGAGTCTTTGTGATATGAGGATAGATTGTGTGTGCAGGGTCTTTGCGGGACTAGTCAGCGAGTTTTAGGGAGGCATCTGTGATTATTGCTCAAATTGTTAAAGTCGACTAAGTTGTGTCGTGACCTCGGATGTATGTATGGGTAAGATGGCCAGGAAAAGGGCGTAGCGAGTTGTTCTTGAATATCCGAATTAGTAGCAGTCGTGGTTGAACACGAAGCCAGGTGGGCTCTGAGCGATTTAGACCGAGCTTAGACATGAGAGGTAATTAAAATGGATCTTGTTCTGGTGGCATCGTACTCGGAGGAAGTGCGACTCCACAGGGTCATAGTAAATGGTGTGACGAAACGGGCGTGTTCTTAGGTTAGGACCACTTACTGGTGAGGTTCGTGCTAGCTTTTATAGCGAGGATTGTGAGGCGCGGGGTTCCTACGTTTATGATGTCGAACGGATGAGCTCGATTACAAATAACGGAGGTTTTGAAGGGTTTTATGGACACAAGTGAGTCTCGGTGTTGCATTACACCCTCGAGCCGATGGGCGAGCGGTCGTACTATCCGGCGCGAGGATAGGTTGCGGGCTGTGTTCTTGATTCGAGAAATAGCGAGAGGTTAATTGCCTCTTGTTGTGTTCGTCACGATATGAGATACCCTTCCGATATTCGGATGGCCTGTATGAGGCCTTGTATGTAGAAAGTGTAGATCGCGATTGGATGGTTCGACATAGGCGCGGTTCGATTGTTTGGTCGGACTTGATTCTGGTTGTGGATAAGCGAAGCTTATGCAGGAAAGATTATTAGTAAGCTTAGAGTCGTGAAGCTTTATGCGGATAGCAAGCGTTGACACATGAGGTTCAGCTTGACATTTTAGTATGAGTATTGTTGTGTGGCCTCGTGTGGTATTATTGGTATGTAGGGGTTGTAAAAGAAGACTATGTCGCTATCTTTAAGTTTGACTCCCGAAAGAACATTCGGGGGCGAATGTTTCTAAGGGGGGAAGAATGTTACACCCCGGAATTTCAGGATATGTTTATAAGAACGTACGTAAGAACTCAAAAATGTTAAGATTAGAGGCGAGTAACAATTTATCGGAATTTTTGGAATTTTGTCGGAAAATGAAATATTGCGACGAATGGGAGGGTGACACGTGTCACTCCCCCCTTATTGGCCTTGGACGAAATGGGGCATGGATATAATGGTCATTGACCATAGTCTTAAGATGGCAAGTCTTGCAAGTAGTGAGCTTGAGATAATTGACTTAGTCAAAGGGTCCACAAGTCTTGATATTTAATTGTAACTCATCCAAGCCTCACATTTGTTCACATCTTGACCCTCCATTGGACTATATAGTAGTACTAGTAGCAAGACAAGCTCAACACTTAGCCAAATTTTTCAAGAATTTCAAGAACACCCATAGTTTGCTCTCGGGTTCACTCAAGGAAGAAAAGAATTTTTTTTGTTTCTTCTTCATTAAGCTCCACACTTTAAACCAAGGTTCATGAGTGTATTTTGAGTGTATCTCAATAGAAAAATCCCGGAAAAAGATAGTTTTCGTATTAGTCACAAGGTGAAAACCTAGTTGCTTTTCTAGGTTTTGTTTGGAAGTTTGAAGGAAAGTTGTTGGTATTGTTCTAAGGGTCTCAAGTAGCGGATTGAAGTGTCTTGAAGGGGCTCTAAGTTTCTAAGGAGCGACTTCGGATTTGGAGTTGGATTAAGATTCGTTGAGGTAATAATCTTGTCTCTTAAAAGTGTTACAAGATTATATATATTGTTGTTAGCCTTACATGTTTGCTAGCATGAAGTTTATGTGTTGAAGTTTTATAAGTATTATGGATTGATTGTAGCCTTAAATCCGAAATGTCATTAAAGCCATGTGAAGTTGGATTACAATTTGGTCGTTTATTAGAATCGTCGCATGTCGCTTACTTGAAGATTATAGTAGTTATAATCGATTGCGACTTGATATCATGTTATGCTAACAACTTGGATTGAAATGGAAATTGGATAAGAATTGGTGTTATTGTACTCAATGTGGCCGAATTGGACTAGTAGTTTGTATTAGTTTGATATCTTTTGTGGGGCGGAATTTTACACGTCTAGTAGGCGTGTAATTCCCTATTGTTGATTGCATTGATTGGGCCTTAAATGTGGCATGTTTGGTTATTGAATTCGGCCTTGAAAAAGGTGGCAAAGTAAGTAGAAACAAAGGAGGTGCTGTCCGATTTTCCGTAGAATTTAGAGACTTTACACTTATAATATTCTACGTTTGAAGTAAGAAGTTAATAGACGTATTATGGTCATTATAGGTTGACATACTACGTACGGCGAATTGGACTTAGCAAGTGGATTAAACCGAAGAGGTATGTGGAACTTTCTTATCTCTTGAGCATGAATAAGTTGTAAATGTATAGTGCGGTGAGCGTCTGAGATTTTGACAATCTAGGTCCATTTGATATCCTTGGCTTATCTTAAGAATGTCCAAGTTGATTGAGTTAGGGAATTAACTCACTTGTTAAATATTAAGGATATCTTGGTTTTCAAAAGTTAAGAGACTTTAAGTATGTTGAAAGTATTATTGATACTTGTTTTGTTGGAAAGTTTAGGTCTCTTGGTTATAAAGAAGTATGTAAGTTGCTAACGTATAAAGCTAGTATAACGGCTTTATGGGAAGTTAGTTATAATAGCTTTATGGAAAGATAAAGAGTGGTTTACTCTAAGTAATTGAAGTATGTTAAATGACTTGATATAACGAAAGGCAAATTGATTTAAAGGCATCAATTGCTTAAGGTTTTTAAAAGAAAGAAGTCACTTGATTTAGAAGCCCGAAAATGTATTTTCTAAAAAGGTATTGTGACTTGTCTTAAAATGTAGTTATGACTTGATACTACGGTTATTAGTATCTTGGAAGTTTTATATAAAAATGAGTCATTTTTAAAGAATAGAAGTACGTAGTACTTTGGGTTAAACTCCCGGATTTATAATGACATGTTAGTGCCTTAAGTAAACTAAAATGAGAGTGTATATGAATAAGACTAATAAGAAGTTAGGGGGATTTCTTAACTTGCTTACTTATTGTATGATAAGCCGGTAGTGCTTATGTTATGTATGATGGCCGATTAAGATAGGGTAAGAGTATATCTGAGGGGTAAATCCCCAAGATCGTTATACCACCTTCTTCAGGGTAAGAGTATATTTGAGGGGTAGCTCCCCAAGATCGTTATACCACCTGCTTTACCACCTGCTTGGGGTAGAGTATAAATGAGGGTAAATCCCCAAGATAGTTATACCACCTGTTTCCGTAGATTTACTACCTATACTTTTGATTACTCTCATTGTTAGTAAGGCACTGTGTACTGTTAATTGAGTTATCATATCTGTCTCCAGTTTTATTATAGACTTATGATTTCATTCTGATCTTTCGGTTTCACATATTTGGTACATGTTATGACCTCGCCGGAGTGCGTTAATGCCGCAGTGGAAGTGCAGTTCTGATCCTCGCTCTTAGGATCCTGTTGGTGTTGAGAAACTCCTTTATTAGGAGGCTTATCCACGGTATTGTCGGTCGTTGTACATTCAGGGGTATGGCGGGCCACTGTCACATGAGTTGTTATTCTTAGAGGTCTGTAGTCACATTTGTGGATTGGGTTGTAAAGAAAAAAAAATGTACCGTTTTATTGCGTCTATTGTACGGAAGGTGGCCTTATCGGCTAGCCTGTTGTTATTTTATGTTTAAGCATTTTTTTAAGTTGTGTATGTTCCGCTGCTATTCTTTGATGTATACAGAAAGGGTGCGGGTAGGGCACGATCGCGAGCGGGTCGGTCGTGACAAAAGTGGTATCGAGCGATTAGTCCTCGGAAAGTGTCTGACCGTGTCTAGTAGAGTCTTGATTATCGGTGTGTTGTGCACCACATCTATAATCGAGGAGGTGCGGGACATTTAGGATTGGTTTCCATTCTTCTCACTCTAAGATCGTGCGATGAAATGTAAGGTTAGGGTCGTCTCTCTAACAAGTTATGATTGTTTGCGACTACGAGAAGGCGGTGACCGGGAAAGATTATGTGGATTGCGTATCGGGTTGGTAATGTTTGTAGTTGGTATTGTGACATACAACTATACGGATTTATGTATGAAGTCGACGCGTGTTGCCTAGAATGATTTTAGATTACGAGTTTGGTAAGGACTAAATAAATCGGGAAGGTATGAAGCAGTTTAATGAATTCTCATGAAGGTTTCGTACTAATTTGAGATAATTAGGAAATGATGGTATGCGAGAAGGTAATGGACCCTTAAGAAATTATTAATAAGGGAATTAATGGAAGACTATGTTAATAGATTGAGCTACGTAGTAGGATTTCGGGAATGGTACGGGTGAGATCCGTATGGAGTAAGTATGGTCGTTGTGGTCAAGACAACACGATTATGGTATTACGATAAGTTTTGTACCCGTTTACGGGGAATTGCGAGCCTAAGAATGTGATAACCACCGAGACCTTAGGTATATAAGGCCTCCTCGGGTAGTAAAAAGTTAAGACAGACCAAGGAAAAGAGTTAAATACGACGCCGAGTCGGGTTGAGGACCTATTAAGGGTCGCCCCATGACTTGAAATGGTATGGGATCAATTGGTAGTAATCCCGCTATGTGACAGGGTCACGAGGGTGCAAGGCCCAAGTTTAGCTAATCATTTTACGGGTTCGTGGACGTGTTCCACCGGAACCAGGTTGTGAGAGCCGGAATGGGCCTTATATTGTTTAATTTAGTAACACCAGTCGCGGGCCCGGGGTCGGGTCGTGACATAAGTGGCCTCGACTAAGAAAATCCTCTGCTCCTCTGAGAACTTCGAACCCTGAAGCTTGGACCGGCTCCTAAATACCTTTTGGGGTCCAATCTCCCACCTGTGAGCTGCGGGGGTATGTCCTGGGTAGGCTGGGATGAATATCTCACTCATTCTTGAAATTTGCTCGTCCAAAAACTCACCGGGATAACCAACCGGTCTAGCCCTCTTGGGCTGATTCTCGCATTGGCCCTCTACCCTCTGTACAACTGTCTGTACTGGCCGAATAACCTCCTGCTGATGAAACTGTAGCACCGCTATCTTGGTCAATATCATAACTTCTTCCCTTATGACCCTATAGTTTTCCCCTAACTGAGAAACTAGAGGCTGCAGTCTGGGGCCTCGAAACACGCGCGAAGAACTGCGTGGCAAAATATCCGGTATACCCTGGGCATGAGCCCTATCAACTCTCTGAGTCTGACTGGTAGCTCCTGCCACTGTTTTGCCATTCTGGGCGACTGTTGCCCTCCTTGGAGGCATAACTGTAACACAAAATATGTCAGAGAGGGATTATCGTAATAACACAGCTCTACGGCACGATCTCAGAGTGAGAAGAATAGAAACCAACTCCTAAATGTCCTGTAGCCTCCTGTTTATGGGTGTGGCGTGCAACACACCGATAATCAAGACTCTACTAGACTCAGTCTGTAAACATTCTGAGGCCCGTGCTCGATACCACTCACTCCCGAACCCGGGCGTGGCTGGTGCCCTACCTGGGCACCCTCCTACCTTAATGACATAATTAAACCGCGGAACTAAATAACAACTCGTTTTAAAAAAAAAACCAATGAACATGCAAGGTCAAGCCGACAAGGTTGCCATATAATATACATAATAAAAGGTACTACACTGTACACGAGTCCAATCCCACATATGAATACAGACCTCTAAGAGTTTCTTGAACTATGGCGGACAAGGCCCCGCCATACCTATAACTATACAAAAGCTTGTACTGAAGGATCTATACCAAAAAGATAAACTCCTGACAGATGTAGCTATTCAAAAACTCGTAGCAGGGTCCTACACCTGTAGATCACCAAACTGCGTACCTAAACCTGCGGCATGAACGCAACCCCCCGAAGGAGGTCAGTACGAAGAATGTACCAAGTATGTGGCGAAATCTGTAATGAAATCATAACGATCTATACAAAATAGGAGACATGTATGATAGCCAAACTACGATTACACAATACATGGCGATCATATCAAGTCGGGGCGCGTGCCCTCAAAGTCACTACTCGAGATATAACTATGGGTCTCACGCCCATAATATCAACCATGCCCATGGAATCGCCGCCATTCTGTGATTCATGATATAATATAACATCAATAAGCATACATGAACACCAAGTCCCACTGTGTCCTAAAGCTATGCGGGCCAGTAAGCGAACCACGGATCCATCCTGCATCATAAAAGCGCCAGGGCAAATGCAGCCAACTACGAGATCCGGCTAACAACGATCGGGGCAAGTGCAGCTAACTACCGGACGACCGGCCGTCGCGAGATATGATCGGGGCAAGTCGCGAAAGCTATCTCTGGAGCCTACCATACCAAAGCGCAATAGAGGCGGCGGGAAAGTACAAAAGCCAACTACGGGACCATCTGCGTCGACCACCGCGGGGCAAATCTGAAATCAACTACCGGACCGTCAGTCGCTAAACCTTATGGAGGACTAGTCCATGGAATAACAATATCCATTAATGGTCGCATGCCGGAATCCCACATCGTATAATCATGTCCATGGGGTAATACAAACAACCGAATCTAACCCGCCTCCAGTCGCGTGCCGGAATCGCGTCGTATAAGCGTGTCAGGAGTAATAAAACAATCAGGAATCTAACCCGCATCACAGTCGCATGCCGGAATCCCACATCGTATAAGTATGTCAAGGATCAATCATAATGGAAGCATACGTGGCATCCACATCAACGTCGATGCGTCGAGTAAACTCACAACAAGACATAGGCCTCCAACCGAGAGTCGCAGCGTAAAAATATAATACTTTCACTCAAAGGCTATCACAAGCAACCATAGGCAAGTTCATAAAATCTTTAGACTTTCATTATCATACTAAAATGAATTTCATTTTATAAACTCAAGGCACTTTCGTTTTATATAAAAATCCGGTATTTTAACCTAAGTACTACGTCTTTCATTCTTTTAAAAGTCTCCTTTTTATATGAAACCCCAAGATACTAAGTAGTAGTAACAAGGTATGTCTATTTTTAAATTAAGTTACTACACCTTTAGAAATTCATTTCAATACTTTGAAACCAAGTAACTTCTAATTTCACAACTTAGGCAACTCATGCCTATCAATTAAAATAGACAACTTTCTTAACCTTCCATAAAGCCGTTATAACTAACTTCCCCTAAAGTCGTTATAACTCTTTATGGTTTTAGACAAAATCATTCTTTTTATAACCAAGAGACTTATACTTTTAAAACCAAGTATCATATACATTCAAATCAAGTTACATAACTTTCAAAATACTTCAAGTCTCTTAACTTTAGAAATCAAGTTTCTTAACTTTAGAAATCAAGTTTCTTCTACTTTTAAATCTCAAGTAACTCACACCTTTAAAACAAGTTACTTCTCTTTAAGTCATGTCATTTCTCCTTTTTAAATCAATTAAGTAAATAACTCCTTTGACTCCCCAAAAGCCGTTATAACAACCTTTAGGTTTTAGAACTAAGGCACTATCCAAAAGATTTGGAAACCACTTCCTTTTCAAGACTCTATGTACTCCAAGTAAAACACTTTCACTTTTGAAAATCCAAATTTCGTCAAGGTAATGGATTATAACAAATTCCAATTTAAACATCCAAAGTACAATCAAGGAAATATATAGAACAAATTATATATTAGGCAATCCAAGTACATCAAGGAAGTATATAGAACAACTTCTATATTAGGCAATCCAAGTACAATCAAGGAGTGGATCATTTAAGGAGTAGGACTTACTTTCTTTATCATAAGGAATCATGCTAGAAGAAGAGGAGATGGTTTTGTTACACCCCGTAAGTTCAAGACATGTATAAGAGAATAGACGCGAGAACACAAGACTTGAGAAATTGGTACGAAAGGGAGAATTGTTTTTCCGACGGAAATCTTCCGAACGTCGGAAAGGAAAAATGTTCGTTGAGGAGAATTATATTCTCAAAATGCATTATTTGAAGAATATGGAACTTATTATCATTATGAAAATTTATTTTTACGGATTTGGTCACGTGGGGCCCACCCGAGGAATTTTACGTTTTGTGGGACCCACGAGGCTTACAGAATTTTATGGACGAATGGGAGGGAGACACGTGGAACCCCCCCACTATGGTCTTGGACGAAAATATACAAGGTTAGAATGGTCATTTGACCATTGTGGATGATAAGTCTTGCTAGCTTGATAATATTGACCAAGTCAACTTGTCCACTTGGCTAATTAATTAATGATCTTCATCCAAGCCACACATTTGTTATAATATTGACCCTTCATTGTGTTATATATACTACACTAGTTGCAAGACTTAGCTCCAACACTTAGAAAAATTTCAAGACTTGTTCTACATAGTTAGGTGCTCTCGGGTTTGGCTATCTTCCACACAGAAAATTTTGTAGTTTTGATCCATTATTCACAAGACTTTAACCCAAGGTCCCTAAGGGTATTGTAAGGATATCTCAATAGAAATATTTCAGAAAAATGACGTTTTCACATTAGTCGCAAGGCGAAAACCTAAGTCGTTTTCACAGGTTTGGATTGGAAATGGAAGAGAAGTTGGTTGTGAACTTCTAAGAGCTTCAAATAGCGGATTGGAGCGTAAAGGAAAGGAGCTAAGAATTGCTAAGGAGCGACTTTGAATCTTGGAAATTTTAAGGGCTTGTAAAGGTATAAATCTTGTCGTTTTAGCAATTAAAGTTTACTTATTGTTGCAGCTATGGATGTTAGCAAGCATGAGGTATTTAATATGAAGTTTGATAAGTGTATTGGCTATTGGAACCCTAATCCAAAAACTAGTATGTTTATCCCTTAAGATTACAATTCAAGTTGATTATTAGTTTAAGTCAAATCATGTTATATTAAGAAGAATTTATAGTTGTTAAAGTTGCCTATGACTATATAACATGTTAGATCTAAGAACTTGGATTGAAAAAGAATTGGAAAGGACTTAGTGTTGTTGTATATGTTGGCCGAGAATGGCTTGGTTATTAAACTACTTGGTATGAATTGTGGGGCGGAATTTTACACGTATTGTAAGGCGTGTAATCCAATTTGATTGGTTGGTATGTTGAGCCTTAAATGTGGCATGTTTGGTTATTGAATTCGGCCTTGGAAAAGGTGGCAAAGTATGTAGAAACAAAGGAAGTGCTGCCCGATTTTCCGTAGAATAAGAGACCGTATACTTAGTATTATTCTACGTTAGAAGCTAGAAATTGATAGTCATGTTGTGGCCATTATAGGTTGATAATTCTACGTGTGGCGTATTCGACTTATCTTGTGGATTAAGCCGAAAAGGTATGTGTTACACCCCGTAAGTCCATGACATGTATAAGAGAATGTACGTAAGGAACACAAGACTTGAAATTGGTGCGAAGGAAGAATTGTTTTTCCGATGGAAAATCTTAGAGCGTCGGAAAGGAAAAATGTTTGTTGAGGAGAATTAGATTCTCAAAATGCATTAATTGAGGATTATGGAATGTATTATCATTATGGAAATTTATTTTTACAGATTTGGTCACGTGGGCACACCTGAGGTATTTTACGTTTTGTGGCCCGCGAGGTTTCGAATTTTATGGACGAATGGGAGGGCGACACGTGGCACCCCCACATTGGTCTTGGACGAAATTGAAGCAAGGGGAAAATGGTCATTGATCATCAAAGAAGATAAGTCTTCAAAGCTTGAGTTTATTGACTAGTCAACTTGTCCACTTGGCCAATTAATTAATTACTCTCATCCTAGCCACTCAAGTGTTGCAATCTAAGCCATCCATTGTATTATATATACACAACTAGTGCAAGACTAGCTCTTTTAACACTTAGAAAAATTTAGAGACTTTGTGTATGTTCTTGTGCTCTCGGCTTTAGTGTGTTTCCCACACAAAAATTTTGTAGTTTTGATCCATTAGCCACAAGACTTTAACCCAAGGTCCCTAAGGGTATTGTAAGGATATCTCAATAGAAAGATTTCGGAAAAACGGCGTTTTTACGTTAGTCGCAAGGCGGAAACCCAAGGTGTTCTTCAACTTTGAAGTTGGAAATAGAAGAGGAGTTTTTCACAAGCTTCTAAGGGTTGCAAATAGCGGATTGGAATGTCAAGAAAAGGAGTTGGAGTTTCTAAGGATCGACTTAGGGTTTTGGATCATTTTGAGCTTAAGGAGGTAATAATCTCCGTCTTGCTATTACAATTCAAGATTTCATGTTGTAGTAGTTAGAAATGATCATGTGGATTATATTATGAAGAATGATATGTGTTATGGAATATTTGGATGGAATCCGAAAGTTGCATGATTTAGCCTTTAAGTTTGTTATTCAATTTAGTTACTAGTTTAGTCGTCGCATGTTATCTAAAGAGTTGATTAAGGTGGTTATAATTGCTAAAGTTGTTTATGACTATATAACATGTTATACCTAAGAAGTTGGATTGAAAAAGAATTGGAAAGAACTTTGTGTTATTGAATAAGTTAGCCGAGAATGACCTTGATTAAGGACTTAGTTGGTATTAATTAAGGGGCGGAATTTTACACGTATTGTAAGGCGTGTAATCCCTTTGATTAGTTGTTGTATTGAGCCTTAAATGTGGCGTGTTTGGTTATTGAATTCGGCCTTGAAAAAGGTGGCAAAGTATGTAGAAACAAAGGAAGTGTTGTCCGATTTTCCGTAAAATTTAGTGACTTTGCACTTAGAATATTCTACGTTTGAAGCTAAAGGTTAATGGACGTATTGTGGCCATTATAGGTTGAAGTACTTTGGAGCATTTTGCTTTTTGTCGATAATCGTCGCGAGGTATGTGAACCTCTTCCTTCTTTTGACATGATTCTATGTATGAAAATACATGTGAGTACTATTTCATGATTTCTTCTACTCTTAGAAGTTAAGAGGTATGTATGTTGATTTACTCTATGTAAAGGTTATGTCTAGGTTATCCTAAGTTCTTACCAAGTTTATGGGGGATGTTGGTAAGAGTCGTTAGGAGGTATTTGGAGCCAAGTTGACTTGGCTAATTTCTGACACGAATGAGAATAAGTATCGAACAAGACATTGCAGCGTTAATAAAGGAAAATGTAATGACAATTAATTAAATTAAAATGAGTAGAATCCTCCATCTGCATAGAAGCTAAGATAAGACAAAATTGTATTACATTTTCTAGATCATGGCTACTTGAATAAGATCCTTATAAATAAGTATAACTTATTCACAACACACCAAAGTATATGTTACTTAATTTAAAAGAGTTAACGTATGAAGTTTTTAAGACTATGAACCTTGAATTCTTAAAAGGTTAAGAAACTTTATTTTTCAAGTTATGGGACTTGATTCTTAAAGGAAGAAATGACTTGATTTAAGAAGTATGGTTTCTATGAATTATTTCAAAAGTTAAGAGGCTTGATTTCAAAAGAGAATGTAACTTGAGTTTTTAAAAGAAGAAGTTTATGGATTTTAAAAAGAGAAGGAGCTTTATGATTCTTTTTAAGTATGTATGTACGTAGTACTTTTGGGTTTAATCTTTCCCTAATGTAAAAAGAAATAAAAGTGCATTAAGTTCGCTAAAGCGAAAGGTTGTTATAATAGCTTTATGAGGAGTTGTTATAATGACTAAAGAAGAAGGGAAAATATGATTTAAAATGTTATGTATAGAGACATTATCGCGTCCCAGAAATGGGCCGGGCAGTACACCTTTATGGGCGCATCAGATGACATTATCGCGTCGAAATGGGCCGGCGATACCTTTATGGGCAGACTATATGACATTATCGCGTCCCAGAAATGGGCCGGGCAGTATACCTTTATGGGCAGACTATATGACATTATCGCGTCCCAGAAATGGGTCGGGCAGTATACCTTTATGGGCAGACTATATGACATTATCGCGTCCCAGAAATGGGTCGGGCAGTATACCTTTATGGGCAGACTATATGACATTATCGCGTCCCAGAAATGGGCCGGGCAGTATACCTTTATGGGCAGACTATGTGACTTTATCGCGTCCCAGATTGGGTCGGGCTGTATAGGCGTCCCTCCATAAAGGGCCGGTTTATGTTATGCAAAGTAAGTAAGTTATATGGTAATGACCGTGACGGTTTTTCCTAAGCATGTACGTAAGAATGTGACTATAACTTTTATGTAAAAATGGAAAAAGATAATAAGGTACGATTAAGTTCACGAGATAGTAATGACACGGTAGGATCTGGTATTTAGTTTATATACTTGCCCCTGTCATTCTTTTGTACAGTTATGATTTGTTTACTGTACCTTATTTTCCGTTCCATATTCGGTACCTGTTGTACTGACCCCCTTCGGGGGGCTGCGTTCATGTCCGCAGGTTTAGGTACACAGTTGTGGATCCGCGAGCTTAGGATCCTGGTTCAGCATTTTGAGATAGCTCCAATGTTCCGGAGCTTGTCGTCATGGTTATGTATATCTGAGTGCAGCGGGGCCTTGTCCCGTCATAGTATTTGTTCAAATCTTAGAGGTCTGTATTCATCTGTGGGTTGGACTGGCTAGAGTTGTTTTTACATTGTTAAACAGTGTAGACCCCTTTCGGGTAATTTTCATGTTATGGCCGCCTTATCGGCTTGGCCTTAGTTTTAAAAAAAAAAGTGTTATTTATCTTCCGCAGTTTGTTATGTTGTATGATTAGAAGGGTGCCCAGGTAGGGCACCAGTCGCGGCCCGGGGTCGGGTCGTGACAGTATGTGAACTATCTCCTCTTCTAGCATGATTCCTTAAGATAAAGAAAGTATGTCCTACTCCTTAAATGATCCATTCCTTGGTTGTACTTGGATTGCCTAATATAGAATTTGTTCTATATACTTCCTTGATTGTACTTTGATGTTTTAATTGTAAGTTGTTATAATCCATTTCCTTAATGAAGTTTGGATTCTCAAAAGTGAAAGTATTTTACTTAAAGTACATATAGTCTTGAAAAGGAAGTTGTTTCCAAATCTTTTGGCTAGTGCCTTAGTTCCAAAACCTAAAGGTCGTTATAATGACTTTAGGGGAGTCAAATGAGTGATTTACTTAATTGTTTTAAAAGAGGAGAAATGACATGATTTAAGAGAAGTAACTTGTTTTAAAGGTGTGAGTTACTTGAGGTTTAAAAGTAGAAGAAACTTGATTTCTAAAGATTAAGAGACTTGAAGTATTTTGAAAGTTAAGAAACTTGATTTGCAAGTATGTGATACTTGGTTTTAAAAGTATAAGTCTATTGGTTATAAAAGGAATGAATATTTCTAAAACCATAAAGGGTTATAACGGCTTTATGGGAAGTTGGTTATAACGGCTTTATGGAAGGTTAAGAAAGTTGTCTATTTTGATTAATGGGCATAAGTAGCCTAGATTGTGAAAATTTGAAGTTACTTGGTTTCAAGCTTTGAAATGAGTTTCTAAAAGTATAGTAAATTACTTTGAAAAATAGACACGCCTTGATACTACGGGTGTTAGTATCTTGGGGTTTTACATAAAAATGAGTCTTTTGAAAAGAATGTACGTACGTAGTACTTTGGCTTGTTAAATGAGAATTATTCTATTTTGTGCCTTGATAAGTACTTTGGCTTGTTAAATGAGAATTATTCTATTGGTGCCTTGATAGTATTTTGGCTTGCTTGAATAAGTATTTCTCTTGGTTTATGTAAAAAGAAGGCATGGTAATTGTCTTGGTTTATGTAAAAAGAAGGCATGGTAATTGTCTTGGTTTGTGTAAAGGCATAGTATTGTCTTGGTTTGTGTAAAGGCATAGTATTGTCTTGGTTTGTGTAAAAAGGAAAGGCATGGTATTGTCTTGGTTTATGACAAAAAGAAAGGCATGGTAATTGTCTTGATTTGTGTAAAGGCATGGTTTTGCCTTGGTTTGCTTGCATATGGGTTGCTCATATAGACATTCGTGCAAGTGTCATATCTCCACATCTCCGCGTCCCTCCATAAAGGGCCGGCAACTTGTTTCAAGGATACCATGGGTTAGCTCCCCATGGGGGTGAGTGGTACACACTCACGGCGGGTCGGTATTTGACTCGGGCGGGTTAAATTCCCGGATATATATAAGCCATGGCTTAGCTATCCGTGATGCGAGTATCGTGTACCGATGACTCATTGCGGGTCCTCATGACCTAAGCGGGTGAAATAGTGCTATGATAGGTTGCATTATAACACAGAGGGTGGTTGACCCTGGCACTGGCACGACCTTCATGTTTTGAAACGGTAGTGATTTCATTAATGAAAGGGTGCAGTGTGTGTATGATTTAAAGTGGAACAGTAATTCTCATTGTTAACAATATAACTTAAAAAGATAAAAAAGATTGCATTACTCTCATGATTTCAAGGTTCAGTATGCTTATTGAGGTTATATTATATCATGGACTGCCGGCAGTGAGGAAGGATTCCACGGGCATGATTGATATTATGGGCGTGAGACCCATGGTTATATTTGAGTAATGACTTTGAGGTAATGCGTCCACGACTTGATATGATTGCTATATACGTGCATCGTAGGTTGGTTATCATACATGTCTCCTGTTTTGTTTAGACTGTTATGATTTCATTACAGTATTTACTGTCACGACCCTAACCCGGGCCCGTGACTGGTGCCTTACCCCGGACACCCAAGTAGCCATACATCATCAGAGTAATCAGCGGAACATAAAACACATACACGAAACCAATAAGGTACGAAGCGAGAACTGAGAAAACTTGCCTTTGGCATATATATAAATAACAACTCTTACAAATGAGCAGTTTAATCCTTTTTACAAACCACGCCACAACAGTATTACTGCACTTACGAATGATATGACAACAACGACGGACGGGGCCGCCATACCACGAATGTAAGCACCTACAACAACAGGGACTATACGAAGACAAGCCTCGGAGAAGCGGAGCTTTCCCAAACGAAGTGTGACCCTAAGAGCGAGGATCGGCGATCGTGTACCTTTACTGCAGATGAACGCAGCCCAAGGAGGTCGACAACAAAAGTACCGAGTATGCGAACTGAAAATATCAGTAAATGAAATCATAGTAGTCTATATAAAGCGGAGACATGTATGATAACCAAACTACGATTCACAATAAATAAGCGATCATATCAAGCCGAGGACTCACGCCTCAAGTCATCACTCAAATACATAAATATGGGTCTCACGCCCACAACATCATTCATGCGTGGAATACCTTCCCCACCGCCATCCTATGATATATAAAAGCACCAAGAGATACACATGAACACCGTGTCCCACTGTGTCATAATAAAATCGCACGGTAAGTATGAAGGCATAGCCGACTACTAAAACCCACCGTACCAACAAGGTCATAAATCAGTATCATGAAATCTGTCTGCATCCATATGATGATCAAAGCCGCCACTCGCCCGCGATGATCTAATGCGCGCGTCTAGCCCTCGAACTTCCCGCGACTCGCATAGGCCACCCCAATGGCCCGCATGAGGTATTCCCGTGATCGAGGGTAGCTACTCCCGGCATCCGCCGACTTCGCCCCGCGTGGCCACATAGACCGCGTGCCCATAAAGGACGCAAACTAACTCGAACTCTCGTAGCTCAAGATAGCCCCGGGACCCGCGTGAGGTATTCTCGAATCATAGGTCACTAGACCCGCTGAGTCTACCCGCATCGGAGGCGACAACCTCGGAATCGAGGTGAGTGGTACAATACCAACATAACGGCTGATAGTGAAACTATTTAAGCGCAATCGAGGGGAAACCCCTTTACACAAACATCACAAGATACTAACACACGTAGCATCCTAACATGTTTACTTATCAAATAAACAAGAAAGTATCACAAGGCTATCACAACCCAACACAATCAAGTTATACACACAAGGCACTTTCTACTATATGATTAACAAGATCGGGTTTCTATCCCCAAAGTACTTCCTACAATAACTCTTTTAAAAAAAATACGTTACTTTCACAAAAGTCACATAATACCCGTAGTATATGAAAAATAGAGTGATTATCTTTTGAAGTAAAGCAAAACACTTCTCTTTGTAAAATCAAGTAACAACATTATTTTCCAAACGTCCAAGTTTGCCTAATTTCAAATGTTCACGTTTCTTATTTTAGAAAGGTTTCGTAGTTCATAGCCTTATTCATTTAAGAATATAATTCTCTTTTAAACCATCTGAGGAACATAAGCCTTATATGTGAGTAGGATATTCTTGTTTATAACGATCTTATTACAGCAGCCATGATCTAGGAAATATCATTTTGTCTCATCTTAGCTTCTATGCAGATGGACGTTTCACGGTTTTAATCACAAAACATTTCCTTTTATTAACGCTGCATTGGTTTGTCGATACACATTCGATTTCAAATCAGAAAAACATTCTTAAGCCGTTATACCTAACTTCCCATAAAGCTAGTATAACTCTTAAGTTTTCAAAAACCAAGTATTACTCTTCTTTCAAAATGATTCAAAAATCTTTTGAAATACTTCAAGTTCTTCATTATCACATAACCAACCAGTTATAGTTCAAATCAGTTACTTTTTAAAAACCACAAGTATTTTCTTACATACATAAAGTCATATAACCAACTTCCCATAAAGCCGTTATAACACTTTATGTTTTAGACCAATCAAATACATTTAACACATGTACGTCTACCGTACTACATAGTTACACACATATCATGCTAGAAGAGATAGGAAGAGGTTCACATACCTCGCGACGAGTATCGACTAATAGCAATACGCTCCAAGTACGTCGAGCCGTCGGCTACTCCTTAAGCCAAGTAGATCGCGCCTCACGTAGTACTTCAAGCTATAAGGCCACAAGGCTTATTAACATCTAGATCTTATCGTAGAACATTCTACGTAAAATTGGCAAAGACCTCCCCGCCACACAGAAATCTCCTCCTCTATCGAGGCCGCTACCAAGCCAACCAGGGGGTTCTACACGCCTAACCGGACGTCTACAATTCTCCTCGACAGTAATACAACACAAGTCTACTGAAATACAGTCCTATGTAATTACAGTTCAGTTCTTTATTCTTCAGGCTTAAGTCAAAAGACATTGCCGACAGACTACGTTCCGTTCTATATATAGTATACTCCAACTATATATTCTAACAACATGTAATTTCCAATTGCAATAGGGGACAAGATAATTACCTCGATAAGCCCATAATTATCCAAGTATAAAGTCGATCTGGCAACGTTAGCTCCAACTCCGTGCGCTCCAACCCGTTCTAAACCACCCTTAGAAGTTCTAACCAACTTCTACATACTACTCCAACTAACTATGGAGATTTTCCTTAGGGTTTCGGTTTTGTGACTGACGGGAAGTATAATAGTATTTCGGGGCTTTTCGTATAGGTATAACCTTAGAATACTACAAGGTATACGGCTAAGGTAATTTGGGCATTATAACAATACTTGGAGAGTATTTCTACACCACAAAGGGGGGGTATTATACGAAAACAACTAGGCTAGGGGGGGTACCCCACGGCTAGCACCACAAAGAGGGGGGGAGGGCTCTCGGCCAAGGGGGAGGGGGATGGTGTTGGACGAGAACACTACTAAGAGAGGGGGAGGATTTTAACACTTAGAGATATTTAGGAATGGATGAAGAAGTCTTCCAAAGGGGGGTATTTATAGGACAAGCCAAGGCCAACCAATGGCCAAGATCTTGCCAAGTGCAAGGCAAGTGTAGGGCCAAGATCTTGCCAAGTGCACCTTATCCATCTACCACAAAAATATCCTACCAACTCCAAGACAAAAAGCCAACCCATTCGTCCACTCCACCGCCCAAGACGTCTTCCAATGAGAGGGTGACAAGTGTCGCCCTCTTGTTGGTCCAAAATGTTTCGTCTCTCGGAAAAATCCGCAAAAATTAAAAATGACATAGCCGGAATTTTCCCTACGAAAGCTGTGAAAACGTTTCGTCGAAAAACGACTCTAACCGGGTGTTGTGCACAAATAAAATCGGCCAAGCCACTTTAAAGTTCAAATTTCTCACGACGTCCTCACGCATATACTGGAAATACGGTATAACATTTATCGTTTCACATACTTCGTACATTCTTCGATCGACTTTGTGAGGCTGCGTTCATGCCGCAGTTAGGTACAGCTTTGGTGATCTGCAGTGTAGGACCGCCGTGAGTTTTGGGTAGCTCCATCTGTTCAGGAGTTTATCTTTTGGTAAAGATCCTTGATGCATGACTTTTATGCGATTATAGATGCAGCGGGGCCTTGTCCCGTCATAGTTCAATATAACACTTAGAGGTCTGTATTCATATGTGGGATTGGACTCATGTATGATGTAGTGTCTTTGGTTTATGTATATTATATGGCAGCCTTGTCGGCTTTGCCCTTGCACGTACGTTGGTTTTAAAAAAAAAAAATGATGTGTTATTTAAATTCCGCAGTTTACTTGTGTCAGTTAGGTAGAAGGGTGCCCAGGTAGGGCACGATCCGGGCCGGGGTTGGGTATGACAGTGGTATCGAGCGATATCCTCGAATGTCTACACCGTGTCTAATAGAGTCTTGATTATCGGTGTGTTTCGCGCCACACCCATAAACAGGAGGCTACAGGACATTTAGGAGTTGGTTTCTATTCTTCTCACTCTGAGATCGTGCCATAGAGCTGTGTTAGTAAGATAATTCCTCTCTGACATATTTTTGTGTTACAGCTATGCCTCCAAGGAGGGCAACAGTCGCCCAGAAGGGCAAGGGAGTAGCAGGAGCTACCAGTCAGACTCAGAGAGTTGATAGGGCTTATGCCCAGGGTATACCGGATATTGTGCCGCAGTCGGCGAGTTCTTCTGCGCCAGGTTTTGAGGCCCCAGCACCAGAGCCTCCAGTTTCTCAGTTAGGAGAAGACTATAGGGTCATGAGGGAAGCAGTTATGTTATTGACCAAGATAGCGGTGCTACAGTTTCATCAGCAGGAGGTTATTCGGCGATCGGACATGTATGCAGGGTAGAGGCAGCGGGAATCGGCCTAAGAGGCGGACGGTTGGTTATCCGGTGAGTTTTTGAGCAGCGGCCTCGGAATGAGTGAGATATTCGTCCCATCCTACCCGAAGACATACCCCACAGAGCACGGTGGGAGATTGGACCCCACGAGGTATTTAGAGCGGTCCGAGCTCCGGTGTCAAGTTCTCAGAGGAGCAGAGGATTTTCTCAGTCGAGGCCACTTATTCCTCAGTGTTTCCGATGTAGTAAGCGTCATATGGGGAAATGTCGTTATGGCACATGTGTTTGTTTTTATTGTGGCGGTCCGGGCCATATACTGAGGGTATGTCCTTTTAGAAGGAGCACCGGTGAGGTGGCTCAGCCTATGAGGCCGATGGTTGGTGTTATACCCCGTATTTCCAGAGTATGTACGTGAGGGCGTACGTACAAAAGTTTAAGCCTTAAGTAGGCATAAGGGACGAAAATTTGTGCACACTAACGAAAAGAATTGTTTTCCGACGAAAAGTTTTCCGAACCTTGCGAAGGGAAAATTACGGTTGCGACATTTATTATTTTTGCGGATTTTTCCGAGAGATAAAATATTTTGGACCAACGGGAGGGCGACATGTGTCACCCTCAAAGTGGACGACATTGTGTGCTTTTGTTGGCACGTTTTTGGTGTTAAAACTTTGGTCAAGGTTAGGTAGGATATTTGTGTAGTAGATGGATAAGGTACACTTGCCCAAATCCCCACCCTCCACTTGCCCTCCACTTGCCTTAATCTTGGCCATTGAAGGCCCTATAAATACCCCCCCTTAGTTGAAGACTTCTTCATCCACAAAATAATTCCTAAGTCTTAAAATCCTTCCCCCTCCCTCTTGAAGCTCTCGTCCAAACCACCCCTCCCCCTTTGTGAAGCCTTGGCCGAAACATCCCCCCCCCCTCCTAGTTGTTCTCGTGAAATACCCCGGTAGAAAAGTATTCTCCAAGTATTGATACTATTCCAAAATACCTTGGCCCAAATACCTTGTAGTATTCCAAGGTTACCCCTATACTAAAAGCCAGAAATACTATTATACTTCCTTGATCCACAAAATGAAACCCAAAGGAAAATCTTCATAATTGGTTGAAGTATTAAGAAGAAGTTGTGTAGAACTTCTAAGGGTTGTTTGGAGCGGGTTGGAGCGCCCAGAGTAGGAGCTAAACGTTGCTCAGGATCGACATTAAATCTTGGATAATTTTGAGCTTATCGAGGTAAATACTCTTGTCCTTCTATTGTGATTGGAAATTACATACTGTAGTAGTATAGAAATGAGTATAAGATATATAGAAGGATGGTATAAGAGAAGAGAATTGAATTGAAATCACATCAGAAGAATATTAAAGAAGAAGATTGAGCTGCATTTACATAGGAATGTATTTCTGATGAGACTTGTGTAGTTTACGGGTAGGGAAGTCTTTGCGATTTTCCGTAGAATAGAGAACCCTTCTTAGAATATTCTACGAGTAGTCTAGGCGTTGATAGACGTATATGGCCTTTATAGGTTGAAAGTTCTGCGAGTAGCATGTTCTACTTGAAGGTGGACAAGGCTAAGCGGGTTATAAGCGGTGGAGCGTTTTGCTATTGTCGATCGATAATCGCTTGAGGTATGTGATTCTTCCTATCCTCTTGAGCATGATATTTTAAAAGAATATATATATAGTACGGTGAAGCGACGTGTGTTAATCGAGCGTGGTTTTACCTCGATGTCTTTTGACTTGAGTTTTAAATAATAAGAATCTTGAAGTATTTCAAAAGAATTAAGAATCGTTTTTGAAAGAAGAGTAATACTTGGTTTTAAAAAGCTTAAGAGTTATACTAGCTTTATGGGAAGTTAGGTATAACGACTTAAGAGAGATAAAAGGAACGGTTTACTTAATTTTTTATGAAAGCCTTGTATTGATTTTTGGAAATGAGAATAAGTATCGAACAAACCACTGCAGCGCTAATAATGGAAAATGTATTGACTAATTAAGTATTATTAAAAACCAGTAGAAACCTCCATCTGCATAGAAGCTAAAATAAGACAAAATTGTATTACATTTCCTAGATCATGGCTGTTGTAATAAGATTGTTATAAACAAGAATAACTACTCACATAAGGCATATGTTACTCAATTGTTTTAAAAAGAGATTACGTTATTTGATTAAGACTATGAACTATGAAATCTTTCGGAAATAAACGACTTGAGTATATTTTTAATTAGGCAACTTGGACGTTTGGAAAAGAATGTTGTTACTTGATATTAAAAAGGAAACTATTTTGGTTTACTTAAAAAGATAGTCACTCTATTTTTGATACTACGGGTATCGTGTGACTTTTGTGAAAGAAACGGATCTTTTTAAAGAATTAATGTACGTAGTACCTTGGGGTTAAAACCCGAACTTGTTGACATAAAATAGAAAGTACCTTGTGTGAATAACTTGACTATGTTGGTTTGTGATAGCCTTGTAATGCTTTCTTGTTGGTTTGATAAGTAAACATGTTAGGATGCTACGAGTGTTAGTGTCTTGTGATGTTTGTGTAAAGGGGGTTTCCCTTGATTGTGCTTATGTTGTTTAACGATAAGCCGTTATGTTAGTATTTTACCACTCACCTCTTGACATGTTATACCGGGGGTTAAGCTGCCCCCCGATGCGAGGGATGCCTCATGCGGGTCCAGGGGACCTATGCGGAGCTACGCGAGTTCCAGGTTAGTGTGCGGGGTAATTACCTCATGCGGTCTATGTGGCCATGCGGACTACGAGAGTCCAGGAGGATGCCGGGGAGTAGCTACCCTCGATGCGAGGAATACCTCATGCGGGCCTAGGTGGCCTATGCGGAGCAGCGGTATGCTCCAGGATTAGATGCGCACATTGATACTGAGGGCGAGTGGCCAGCTTCGATCATGTGGCGCGGTCTAGAATGACCTCGTGATACAGTGTATGGCATTGTTGGTACTGTGGGTTTTAGTAGTCGGCTATGCTTTCATACATACCCCGTACGGTTTTATTATGACACAAGTGGGACCTGGTGTTCATGTGTATTCCTTGGTGCTTTTATATCATGGACTGCCGACAGTGAGGAAGGAATTCCACGGGCATGATTGATATTGTGGGCATGAGACCCATGATTATATTTGAGTGATGACTTTAAGGGCGTGAGTCCCTGACTTGACATGACTGCTTATATATTGTGTATTGTAAATTTGTTATCATATATGTCTTATGTTTTATATAGACTATTATGATTTCATTCTGATATTTTGATTTCACATACTTGGTACTGTTGTCTTGACCTCGCCCGGGCTGCGTTCATCTGCGCAGTAGAGTACACGATTGTTGATCCTCGCTCATAGGTCCTGATTCGGCGTTTTGGGAAGCTCCGTGTCTCGGAGGCTTATCTTAGTATAGTCCTGTCGTTGTAGGTACTTACATTCGGGGTATGGCGGGCCTGTCCGCCATTGTTGTATAACATTCTTAGAAGTGCAGTAATCTTGTTGTGGCGAGTTTGTAAAAGGATGCTGCTCGGATTCAAGTTTTTATATTTATATATGCCGAGAGGCAAATTTTCTCAGATAAACTGTTTCTCACTTCATATTATTTTCATGGCTTGTTTTATATTCCGCTGGTTACTCTGATGTATGTCTACTTGGGTGCCCGGGTAAGGCACCAGTCACGGGCCCGGGATCGGGTCTTGACTGTTGGTTCCCTTTCCTCCACAGCTGTGCGACCCCTAGGGCAGGGTGTTCAGATGTCAGCCAGCCGTCGTAGAGGTCAGGGTGGAGTTTATAGTTCTGGCGGTCCTTCGAACCGCATAGATGACGTGGCTACTGGGCAGGATCAGGAGGCAACATCGCATGGGGTTACAGGTATATTTCGATTATTTTGAATCATACGTGCATTGTTAGATTCAGATTTCGTCCTAGCGTATATGTTTTCCCTTTATTGCTAGTAGTTGTAAGTGATAGTACCCCAGAGGTAGGAATACTTTGATTAGTAAAGTGAAAGAGTTAAGAATCTTGACAAGAATGATAAAGTGAACTGAGACTATAGTTGTGTAGGGTTCACAATTTGTAATTGCCCCATAACAGTGTAAGACCAATAGGGAAGGATGTAGAGCAGAAATACTTCGACCTATGTGACAAACCTCTAGTGAATAGGGGGATAAGGTGCGAAGTACCTTGAGATAAGAGAGAAATTTATTCCAGACTAAGAATGAGAAGTTTGTCACGACCGACCAGGGCATGGCGGTGCCCTACTGGCACCTTTTGGTATACATCAGAGAATAGCAGCGGAACATACATGACTTATAAAATGCTTAAACATAAAATAACAACAGGCTAGCCGATAAGGCCACCTCACGTAAAATACAAATAAAACAGTACATTTTTTTTCTTTACAACCCAAACCACAATGTGACTACAGACCTCTAAGAATAACAACTCTGGCGGGACAGGGCCCCGCCATACCCCTGAATGTACAACAACCGACAATACCAGGGATAAGCCTCCGGAATAAAGGAGCTTCTCAACGGTGAGCAGTGATCCTAAGAGCGAGGATCAAGAACGTACTCTACTGCGGCATGAACGGCCGAACGAGGTCGATGCAACATGTACCAAATATGTGGCCCGAAATGCGTAATGAAATCATAAGTCTATAATAAAACTGGAGACAGGTATGATAACTCAATTAACAGTACACAATGCCTTACTAACAATGAGAGTAATCAAGAGTATACTTACAACATAAAAATAGGAAGCTTGCGATCAAAGCAGGACCACCCGCGAAAGATCGTTAAGCAATCCTACTCGCGGGACTATTTCACCCGATAGGTCGTGTGGACCCGCGTGAGGTATTCCTCGCATAGGTGTACCCGCGCGTGGGACTATTTCACCCGCATAAGCCCATGGGACTCGCATGAGGTATTCCTCGCGATCATGGGTAGCAAATCCACGAAACAGTGGTATAACGATCTTGAGGATTTACCTCATTTATACTCTTACCACAAGCAGGTGGTATAGCGATCTGAGGATTTACCTCGGATATACTCTTACCTGGAGAAGGTGGTATAACGATCTTGGGGATTTACCGCCGGATATACTCTACCCTATCTCAATCGGCCATCATACATAACATAAGCCCTACCGGCTTATCATACATAACATAAGCACTACCGGCTTATCATACAATAAATAAGCAAGTTAAGAAATCCCCCTAACTTCTTATTAGCCTTATTCATATACACTCTCATTTTAGTTTACTTAAGGCACTAACATGTCATTATAAATCCGGGAGTTTAACCCAAAGTACTACGTACTTCTATTCTTTTAAAATGACTCATTTTCATATAAAACTTCCAAGATACTAATAACCGTAGTATCAAGTCATAACTACATTTTAAGACAAGTCACAATACCTTTTTAGAAAAATACATTTTCGGGCTTCTAAATCAAGTGACTTCTTTCTTTTAAAACCTTAAGCAATTGATGCCTTTAAATCAATTTGCCTTTCGTTATTTCAAGTCATTTAACATACTTAAATTACTTAGAGTAAACCACTCTTTTTAACTTTCCAAAAAGCTATTATAACCAACTTCCCATAAAGTCGTTATACTAGCTTTATACATTAGCAACTTACATACTTCTTTATAACCAAGAGACTTAAACTTTCCAACAAAACAAGTATCAATAATACTTTCAACATACTTAAAGTCTCTTAACTTTTGAAAACCAAGATATCCTTAATATTTAAACTACTGAGTTAATTTCCTAACTCAATCAACTTGGACATTCTTAAAATAGGCCAAGGATATCAAATGGACCTAGATTGTCAAAATCTTGTACGTCTACCGTACTATACATTTACAACTTATTCATGCTCAAGAGATAAGAAAGTTCCACATACCTCTTCGGTTAATCCACTTGCTAAGTCCAATACGCCGTACATAGTATGTCAACCTATAATGACCATAGTACGTCTATTAACTTCTAGTTTCAAACGTAGAATATTCCAAGTGCAAAGTCACTAAATTCTACGGAAAATCGGACATCACTTCCTTTGTTTCTACATACTTTGCCACCTTTTTCAAGGCCGAATTCAATAACCAAACATGCCACATTTAAGGCCCAACAAAGTAGTTAACAATAGGGGATTACACGCTTAATCAATACATGTAAAATTCCGCCCCACAATATATAACAAACTAGTCTAAACTACAATGTCAATTCGTGATTAGGCAACAATACCAATTCTTCTTCCAATTTCTTTTCAATCCAAGTTGTTTAGTATAACATGTTATAAGGCGATTGATTATAACAACTATAATCTTCAAGTAGATAACATCGGCGATTCTAATTATCGACCAAATTGTATTTCAATTTCAAATTGCTAAACATGTCATTTTCGGATTTGAGCTTCCAAATTTCCATAACACTTATCAAAATTCATAACACATATCACATGATCATTTATAACTTATCATAACATGAAATCTTCAATTACAAAAGTAAAATGAAGGTTATACCTTAATTAGCCCAAATATGATCCAAGATCACAAGTCGATCCTTAGCAACTTTAGTTCCTCCTTTCGATGTTCCAATCCACTCCAAGCAACCCTTAGAAGCTTATGAAGAACTTATATTCAAGTTCCAACTTCAAAGTTGAAGAACTCCTTTAGTTTCCGCCTTGCGACTAATACGAAAACATCATTTTTCTGGGATCTTTCTATTGAGATACACTTATAATACCCTTAGGTACCTTGGTTTAAAGTGGGGAGATTATTGGACAACAATTGAAATTTTTTCCTTTGAAACCCTAGCTTGGCCGAGAGCTTCTCTAGTGTTCATCAAGTTTTCTTGAAACATTTGCTAAGTGTAGAGCCTTGTCTTGCACTAGTAAGCTTATATAAATATATGGAGGGTCAAGATTAGAACAAATGGGTGGTTAGGATGCTTTTCACAAGGATCAAGCCAAGTGGCATTTGACTTAGTCAACAATGTCAAGCTCTTGCCTTTGCAAGACTTGGTCTTTTAAATTAGGGTCAAATGACCATTTCATCCATGCCATTTTCTTCCAAGACCACTAAGGGGGGGTGACACATGTCGCCCTCCCATTCGTCGCAATATTTCGTTTTCCGACAAATTCCAAAATTCTGATAAATTTTTACTCGTCTCAAATCTTAACATTTGAGTTCTTACGTACGTTCTTATAAACCTATCCTGGAAATTTCCGGGGTGTAACATTCTTTCCCCCTTAGAAACATTCGTCCCCGAATGTTCTTCTGGGAGTCAAACTTAAAGATAGCGACATAGTCTCCTTACAACCCCTACATACCAATAATACCACACAAGGCCACATAACAATACTCATACTAAAATGTCAAGCTGAACCCCATGTGTCAACGTCGGTTATCTGCATAAAGCTTCTGCTGACTCTAAGCTTACTAATAATCTTTCCCGGATAAGCTTCGCCTTATCCACAACCCGCTGAATTAAGTCTGGACCAAATAACTGAACCTCGCCTATGTCGAACCATCCAACCGGCGATCTACACTTTCTTACATACAAGGCCTCATACAGGGCCATCTGAATACTTGAAGGGTATCTGTTATCGTACGTAACACAACAAGAGGCAATTAACCCTCCCGGCTAATTCTGAAATAAAGAACACAGGCCCGCAACCTATCCTCAAGTGCCTGGATAGTACGCTCTGCCTGTCCATCGGTCTGAGGGTGTAATGCAACACCGAGACTCACTGTGTCCCTAAAACCCTTACGAAAAAAAACCTCCAGTTATCTGTCGAGCTCATCTGCGACATCATAAACGTAGGAACCCCGTGCGGTCTCACAATCCCCTTCTATAAAAGCTAGCACGAACCTCGGTAGAGTAAGTGGTCTAACAGGAAGAACACAATTTGGTTTTCACACTTATTTACCATGACCCCCAGGGAATCGCACTTCCTCTGAGTATGATGCCACCCTGTAACAAGACCCATTTTAAATACCTCCCATGTCTAAGTCGGGTCTAAATACTTTGTAATAGCCCACTGGGTTTCTGGTGTTCAACCATGACCTGCTACTAATTCGGATATTAAGAAACAACTCTTCCACGTCCCTTTTTCGGTCATCTTACCCATACATACCTCTGAGGTCACGACACAACTTAGTCGACCCCGAACAATTTGAGCAATAAGCACTGTATGCCTCCCCTAAAACCTGCTGACTAGCCAGACAGCACCGGGTACACACAATCTATCCTCATATCACAGCACCTCATCCTTACTCAAATGTGCTCTTCTCTTCTCGGAGAGCCGTATCTCGATACCGTGTCATAATTGGATCCTCATACTGTCGCCTCTTTACCTCCTCAACGATGGAAGACTCGGCAACCTCTCGGATCTAAACTTCACTAACCTTGGAAACAAATAATCGAACCCCTAGGCTCGGTAACTGAAGAATCTCTCGGACCACGTCCAGTCTATCTGGCTGCCCATCTGGCATACTACCCTTAGATCCGCGACTAAGAGTATCTTTAACTGTCTTAGCTTTCCCTGGGTGGTATAGGATATCGATATCACAATCCTTGAATAACTCTAACCACCGTCGCTGTCGCAAATTTTTACTACTTCAGTCTGCAGATATAACGGAGGCTTTTGTGGTCTGCACAAATATCCACATGAAGTCTATATATACGGCATGCCCCCCTTACTCTTATACCCCGTATTTCCATAGTATGTACGTGAGGGCGTACGTATAAAAGTTAAGCCTTAAAGTAGACTAAGGGTCGAAATTTGTGCACAACCCCCGAAAAGGTTCGTTTTCCGACGAAACGTTTTACAAACTTTGCGAAGGGAAAATTCCGGCTATGTCATTTATTATTTTTGCGGATTTTTCCGAGAGATGAAATATTTTGGACCAACGGGAGGGTGACACTTGTCACCCTCAATGGACGGCAACAATGGGCTAGGTTGGACGATTTTTCTGCCTTTCTCTTGGTCAAGGGTTAGGTAGGATATTTTGTGGTAGATGGATAAGGTACACTTGCCCTAATCTTGGCCTTACACTTGCCTTGCACTTGGCTTCATCTTGGCCATTGGTTGGCCATTGGTTGGCCTATAAATACTCCCTTGCTTGAAGGTTTCTTCATCCACAAATATTTCCAAGTCTTGAAATCCCTTTCTCCCCTCTTGTGAGCTAGCCAGAGCACCCTCCCCTTCCCTAGCCCTCGAGAAACACCCCGCTACCCCTTGCCTAGTTGTTCTCGAAATACTACCCCTCCCTTGGTAGAAAAATTGTATTCTAGTATTGTTACTATGCCCAAATACTTTAGCCCAAATACCTTGTAGTATTTTCCAAAGTTACCTCTATACGTAGAGCCCGAAAATACTATTATACTTCCCTTCAGTCACTAAACGAAACCCTTTGGAAAAATCTCCATAATTGGTTGGAGTACTTAGTAGAAGTGTGTAGAACTTCTAAGGGTTCTTGGGGCGAATTGGAGCGCACGGAGTAGGAGCTAAACCTTGCTCAGGATCGACTTTTATCTCGGATAATTTTGGGCTTATCGAGGTTGAAGTACTACGTGTGGCGTGATCTACTTGGCTTAAGGAGTAGCCGACGGTTTGAGGTACTTGGAGCGTTTTGCTATTAGTCGATAATCTTCGCGAGGTATGTGAACCTCTTCCTATCCTTTCTAGCATGATATGTTTGTAAACTATGTAGTACGGTAGACGTACATGTGCTAAATGAATTTGGTCGGTTTAAAACATAGGGTGTTATAATAACTTTATGGGAAGTTAGTTATAACGACTCTATGTAGGTAAAAGAATGGTTTATTGATTGTAGAAGTTAAGAGACTTGATCTTGAAAGATAAGAGACTTAACTTAATTGACTTGATATGTATCTTGTTAAAGAGTTGTAAAACCTCATTCATGAGTAATGAGTACTTGGTTTTAACAAATAATGTTTTACTGATTTCGGAAATGAGAATAAGGGTCGAACAAACCACTGCAGCGCTAATAAAGGAAAATGTATTGACTAATGAATTATATTAAAACCAGTAGAAACCTCCATCTGCATAAAAGCTAAGATGAGACAAAATGATATTACATTTCCTAGATCATGGCTGCTTTTATAAGATTGTAATAGACAAGAACAACCTACTCACACATAAGGCATATGTTTCTCAAATTTGTTTTAAAGGAGAATTATATTCTTAAGTGATTAAAACTATGAACTACGAAACCTTTCGAAAATAAGAAACTTGAGCATTTGAAATTAGGCAAACTTGAACGTTTGGAAAATAATGTGTCACTTGATTTTACAAGGGAAGTGTTTTGGTTTACTTAAAAGATAGTCACTCTATTTTATACTACGAGCATTGTGTGACTTTTGTGAAAGAAACATATCTTTTTAAAAGAGTTAATGTATGTAATACTTTAGGGTCAGAATCGGGATTTTGGCATAAAATGATAGTACCTTAAGTTGTGTGTAACTTGCCTATGTTTGCGTGTGATAGCCTTGTTGTGCAAGTACTGTATTTTACTCGACTACCGGTTCATGGGATGAATCAGGAATGTATTCCACTCGACTACCGCGTTCATGGGATGAACCGGGAATGTTGTCACGACCCGAACCCGCGTGGATGGTGCCTTACGAGCACCCAGTGATACAACATCGTGTAATGGAACATAAAACACAATATGAAATAATGTAAAGGAAACACATGTTTATCGAAGAAAAGTTGCCTTTCGCGTATATATATAAAAACTTAGATCCGACGATTTACATCCCATTACAACCACCGCCCACAATTACTCTGCACCTCTACGAATGATATGACAACAACGACGGGACGGGGCCCGTCATACCCCGAATGTAAGCACCTACAACAACGGGGACTATACCAATAAGCCTCGAGAAGCGGAGCTTTCCCAACGCCGAACCGTGACCTAAGAGCGAGGATCAACGATCGTGTACCTTTACTGCGGCATGAACGCAGCCCGAAGGAGGTCGATAACAGTACCAAGTATGGCGAAAATAAATACTGTAAATGAAATTATAGTAGTCTATATAAAGCATGAGACATGTATGATAACCAAACTACAGTTCACAATAAATAAGCAGTCATGTCAAGTCAGAGACTCACGCCCTCAAAGTAATCACAATAGAACCGTATGGGGTAAGTACGAAGGCATAGCCGACTACTAAGACCCACAGTACCAAAGATGCCATAAACTATATCACGAGGTCTTTCTAGACCGCACCACATGATCGAAGCTGGCCACTCGCCCGCAGTATCACTGTGCGCGTCTATCCCTGGAACTTACCGCCGCTCCGCATAGGTCGCACTGAACCGCGTGAGGTATTCCTCGAATCATAGTCACACGATCGCACGAGGTATACCGCGTCGGGCGACTTAACCCCGGTATCCGCCGGACTTCGCGGCCGCATAGTCCTCAAAGGCGCATAGTCCTCAAAGACCTCATGGGCATCCCCGCATCAGGCTAAACACCGGAATGATCAATCTCGAGCATACCGCTGCTCGCATAGTCTCGAGAGACCGCGTAGGCCGTATAGACCGCATCGGGTGGCAAGCCACCGGTATAATAAGTCGAGGGTATGTGATACAATAACGATAACGCGGGCTTAACGTTTAACAACGTAAGCACAACAAGAATGACCCCCTTTCATAACAATCACAAGATACTAACACACGTAGCATCCTAACATGTTTACTTATCAAATCAACAAGAAAGTATTACAAGGCTATCACAAACCAACACGATCAAGTTATTCACGCGGTACTTTATGCTAACAAGTTCGGGTATCTATCCCCGAAGTACTTCATACATTAACTCTTTTAAAAGATCCGTTTCTTTCACAGAAGTCACACAATACCCGTAGTATAAAATAGAGTGACTATCTTTTTAAGTAAACCAAAACACTTCCCTTTGTAAAATCAAGTAACAACATTATTTTCCAAACGTTCAAGTTTGCCTAATTTCAAATGTTCACGTTTCTTATTTTAGAAAGGTTTCGTAGTTCATAGTCTTATTCATTTAAGAATATAATTCTCTTTTAAACAATCTGAGAAACATATGCCTTATATGTGAGTAGGTTATTCTTGTTCATAATCAATCTTATTAAGCAGCCATGATCTAGGAAATATCATTTTGTCTCATCTTAGCTTCTATGCAGATGGAGTTTCTACTGGTTTTAATAATACTTAATTATTCAATACATTTTCCTTTATTAACGCTGCAATGGTTTGTCGATACACATTCTGATTTCCGAAATCAGTAAAACATTATCCCTTTTAAAAACCAAGTACTCATTACTCACAAATGAGGTTTCACACAAAAATTCATATAATTCATTTACGTTAAGTCTCTTATCTTACAAGATCAAGTCTCTTAACTTCTAAAATCAATAAATCATTCGTTTTATCTCTCTTAAGCCGTTATACCTAACTTCCCATAAAGCTAGTATAACTCTTAAGCTTTTAAAACCAAGTATTACTTTTCTTTTAAAAACAGTTCTTAATTATCTTTGAAATACTTCAAGATCTTTATTATTCGGGCTTAAGTCAAAAGACATTGCCGTACAACTACGTTCAATTAGCACGCGTACGTCTACCGTACTATATATATATTCTTTTAAAATATCATGCTCAAGAGGATAGGAAGAATCACATACCTCGCGACGATTATCGACTATTAGCAAATCGCTCCACGGCTATAACCCGGCTAGCCTTGTCCACCTTCCAAGTAGCACATGCTACTCACAGAACATTCAACCTATAAAGGTTATACAAGTCTATCAAAGTCTAGACTACTCGGTAGATTAAATCTAGATACAAGATTCTACGGAAATTTGGGCAGCCCTTCCCTACCCGTCAAACTACACAAGTCTACTGTAATACAGTCCTACGTAATTACAGTTCAGTTCTCTTCTTTAAATTCAGGCTTAAGTCCAAAGACATTGCCGCAAAATCATGCTCAGTTCTATATATAGTATACTTCATCTATATATTCCTACAACATGTAATTTCCAATTACAATAGGGGGACAAGATAATTACCTCGATAAGCCCATAATTATCCAAGTAAAAATGTCGATCCTTAGCAACGCTTAGCTCACCTCGGTGCTCCAACCCGATCCAAACAACCCTTAGAAGTTCTACGCGACCTCTACTTAATACTCCAACCAACTATGGAGATTTTCCTTAGGGTTTCGGTTTGAGACAAAAAGGACATACGGTAGTATTTCCGGGCTCTACGTATAGAGGTATCTTTGGAATACTACAAGGTATACGGCTAATGTAATTTGTGTATAACAACAATACTTTTGAGAGTATTTCTACCAAGAAGGGGGGTATATATACGAGACAACACCACAAAGGGGGTGTATACCCTCGCCAACCCCACTGGGGGTACTCTCACGGGGAGGATCTCGGCCAAGGGGGCCTCACAAGGGGGAGGACGAGAACACCACACAAAGGGGGGAAGCTCTCAAGACTTAGGAAAGTTTAGGAATGGATGAAGAAGTCTTCAAAGGGGGGGGGGGGTATTTATAGGTCAAGCAAAGGCCAACCAATGGCCAAGATCATGCCAAGTGCAAGGCAAGTGTAGGGCCAAGATTCATCCAGGTGCACCTTATCCATCTACCACAAAATATCCTACCTACTACTTGACAAAAATGTCAAGGAAATCGTCCATGTTGCCGCGCCAAAGCCCACCAATGAAAGGGTGCCAAGTGTCGCCCTCTTGTTGGTCCAAAATGTTTCATCTCTCGGAAAAATCCGCAAAAATTAAAAATGACATAGCCGGAATTTTCCCTTCGCAAGTTATGTAAAACGTTTCGTCGAAAAACGACTCTAACCGGGTGTTGTGCACAAAAATTATTCGGCCAAGCCTACTTAAAGCCCAACTTTTCTACGTACGTCCTTACGTACATACTCTGGAAATACGGGGTATAACAAATGTATTCCACTCGACTACCGCGTTCATGGGATGAACCGGGAATGTATTTCACTCGACTACCGCGTCCATGGGATGGACCGGGAATGTATTCCATCCGAATACCGAGTTCATGAGATGAACCGGGAATGTATTCCACACGTTTCTATACTGGGTCCATGAGATGGGCCGAGACATGTTATACGTATCACATGGTTTGTACCTAGACTGCCGGCAGTGAGGAAGGAGTTCCACGGGCATGAGGGATGACTTTGAGGGCGTGAGTCACGACTTGACATATTCGCTTTTATGTTGTGAATCGTAGTTTGGTTATCATACATGTCTTACGCTTTATATAGACTATTATGATTTCATTTACGTATTTCTGATTTCACATACTTGGTACTGTTATCTTGACCTCCTTCCTTGGGGCCGTTAAATGTTGCGGTAAGTACATCGGCTGTCGATCCCCGCTTATAGGATCACACTTCAGCGTATTGGGAAGCCCCGTTCCTTCGGAGGCTTATCTTTTGGTATGTTACCCTGAGTCTGTAAGTTCTTATACATTCAGGGGTATGACGGGCCCTGTCCCGTCATAGTTGTCGTAAAAATCTTAGAGGTTTGTAGCACTGTTGTGGGCAAGGTTGTAAGGATTGTAACTGTTCAAGGTCGATATATATATATATATGCTGAAAGGCAACCGTTTTGGTTGGCCTATTTTCTTTTATCTTGATCCATATCTATTTGTATGTTTAAGTTTTTATTTTTCCGCTGATTCTCTCTGATGTTGTATCACTAGGGTGCCCGGGGTAAGGCACCAGTCACGGGCCCGGGTTCGGGTCGTGACAAAAGTGGTATCAGAGCAGTTAGTCCTCGGAAAGTGTCTACAGACCGTGTCTAGTAGAGTCTTGATTATCGGTGTGTTGTGCACCACATCTATAATCAGGAGGCTATAGGACATTTAGGATTGTTTTCCATTCTTCTCATTCTGAGATCGTGCCTTAGAGCTGTGTGATAAGTTGGACCCTCGGCGTATTTCGTTTTACCGCTTATGCCTCGCGCAAGGCAACCTCGCCCAGAGGGCAAGGCAGCCGAGGAGGCGCTAGTGGGATACGATGGAGCACGAGGCGCGAGCGGTCGATGCACGAGGCAGTGCTTCGACGGCCCGAGTTTTGCGACGCCACCCCATGAGTTTAGAAGCGCAGCGATGGGCTGCCGAGACCACAGTACCTGAGCCTCGAGTCCCACAGGCTGGAGCAGATGAGATGGGGTACAAGGAGATGGCGATTCATCGCGGTCGTGGCGATATGATGATAGGTGGATGCGGCGATTCGATTCGAGAGCACCGTAGTTCACCCCGAGCGATTTGAGACTACGGGACTTTACGAGCCGCAGCCGCGAGTTCTATGGGTCGAGGCACGAGGATGATCCGCGAGTTCATCCGGCGATTCTGGTCGCGAGAGTGATCAAGGCTTGGAGACCGAGTCGGTGACCGGTTCGCATCGGTGCAAGATCTTTGCGATCTGGGCTGGTTTGATTCATGGGAACTGTCCCGAGGTGAGCATGCGCTCCCAGCAGTTTGGGACGAGTTCTCGAGGGCATTTCTTGCACATTTCTTGCCTCCACAGATGAGGAGGGCTCGGGCCGACAGATTTTTGACGTTGAGGCAGGACGGGCGGACGGTTAGAGAGTACAATGTGGAGTTCGACTCATTAGCTCGGTATGTCCCCGCTGTAGTAGCTGATATGGAGGACAGAGTACACCGCTACGTCACCGGGCTAGATGAGTACTTGGCAGAGGCTTGTTCGGGTGTAGCCCTTCAGCCGGGCATGGACATTGCCCGCATGCAGGCTCATGCACTAGGATGTGAGGCACGGAGAGGTCGACGGAATGACCGAGATCAGCAGAAGAGGCGGGACGGCGAGATCCTTTGGTAGCTTTCAGGCGATGCCTCGGCGGCGAGCTAGTTATGTACCTCCGCCAGTACAGAGTGGTCCTTCACAATCTTCAGGACGTTCGGGGTATTCGGGAGCTGGTCAGAGCTCCAGGGCTTCTGGTTCACAGGTATACGTGAGTTCTAGCCAGCAGGATTCATGTCCCCCTCAGTGTGCACGATGTGGCAGGCGTCATCCCGGGGAATGTCGTCTTTTTACTGGTGCTTGTTTCACCTGCGGCCGTCAGGGCCATGTGACGAGATCGTGCTTATAGGAGAATGCCGCGGTATGACGCAGCCTACCAGATCGATGGCGGTGTTCATCGCTTTCTACGGCCGTCGCCTGCGAGTGAGGCCTATGATTAGAGTGAAACGGTAGATACAGGTATATCCTTAACTTTGTTTGCGCGATATGATGATCTTATTATTGTGTGCTATGTACGGATAGCGTTGTGTTATTTGTAAGTTAGAAAACATGGTTAGTTGGAAGGATAAGTGTGGGGGCATGGAAAGTGTGAACCTTAGGATATTTTACAGTTGAGACCATAGATGTAAGGTCGTCTTGCGTACAAGATTTTTTTTTGCGGGTGATCCTTGTCGGAAGGTGTAAGTATACGTGGAGTAATTGTGGGAAAAATTTCCATGGGTTGTGAAAAAATGGAAGTGGTAGCTTTCATGACTTGAATAGGTAAGATTGTTCCGGATCGGGGAACAAGAGTTTGGCGCGGTTATGGGGTCGGGTTGAGGACCATTTGCGGGTCAACCCGCAGCCCGGTTTGTGGTGGGGTCAGTTCGAGGTGGTCCCGCCAGGTGGTAGGATCACGAGGATGCTAGGCCCAAGTTTAGGTAACCATCGTATGAATTCGTGGATGCGTTCGACCAGAATCGGTTCGTGAAGGCCGGGAATGGCCTTAGAGGAAAGTGAAGCTAGTTAGATGACCAAGTTTGGAGGTAGTGACTCCAAAGTTTTGGAAACAGAAGCATTGACTGAAGTGTGGTACGTGTACTAGGAAGAGTTCGAGTGTTCGAGAAGGGTACGACGAGAAAGGAAAGAAGTGAACTTGTGCTGAAAGATGGAAGTGATCATTTTTGTGAAATGAATGTGCGAAGGGAGTGTTCCTTGGACCAAGAGCGAGAGTTGGTACTGTTTTGCATCGTCGAGGTGATTCCTCGTTGGCCTGGATTTAAGTATGTTCGCGCATGTTATTTTGTGGCCAGGTGTGGCATGGTTGTTTTCGTAAGTATGGCAGTGAAGACTATACTGGCGCCTGTTTGTTTTGAGACCTACAAGGAACATTCGGGACGAATGTTTCTAAGGGGGGAAGAATGTTATACCCCGTATTTCCAGTGCGTTTGAGGCGTGCGTATAAAAGTTAAGCCTTAAAGTAGACTAAGGGTCAAAATTTGTGCACAACCCCCGAAAAGAGTCGTTTTCCGACGAAACGTTTTACAAACTTTGCGAAGGGAAAATTCCGGCTATGTCATTTATTATTTTTGCGGATTTTTCCGAGAGATGAAATATTTTGGACCAACGGGAGGGTTACACTATACGTAGAGCCCGGAAATACTATTATACTTCCCTTCAGTCACTAAACGAAACCCTTTGGAAAAATCTCCATAATTGGTTGGAGTACTTAGTAGAAGTGTGTAGAACTTCTAAGGGTTCTTGGGCGGAGTGGAGCGCGCGAGTAGGAGCTAAACCTTGCTCGGGATCGACTTTTATCTCGGATAATTTTGGGCTTATCGAGGTTGAAGTACTACGTGTGGCGTGATCTACTTGGCTTAAGGAGTAGCCGGCGGTTTGAGGTACTTGGGCGTTTTGCTATTAGTCGATAATCGTCGCGGTATGTGAACCTCTTCCTATCCTTTCTAGCATGATATGTTTGTAAACTATGTAGCAAATGACGGTTTAAAACATAGGGTGTTATAATAACTTTATGGGAAGTTAGTTATAATGACTCTATGTAGGTAAAAGAATGGTTTATTGATTGTAGAAGTTAAGAGACTTGATCTTGAAAGATAAGAGACTTAACTTAATTGACTTGATATGTATCTTGTTAAAGAGTTGTAAAACCTCATTCGTGAGTAATGAGTAATGAGTACTTGTTTTAACAAATAATGATTTTGATTTGGAAATGAGAATAAAGTCGAACAAACCAACTGCGCTAATAAAGGAAAATGTATTGACTAATGAATTATATTAAAACCGTGAAACCTCACCTGTAGAAGCTAAGAAGAGACAAAATGATATTACATTTCTAGATCATTTGCTTTTATAAGATTGTAATAAACAAAGAATAACCTACATCGCACATAAGGCATATGTTTCTCAAATTTGTTTTAAAGGAGAATTATATTCTTAAGTGATTAAAACTATGAACTACGAAACCTTTCGAAAATAAGAAACTTGAGCATTTGAAATTAGGCAAACTTGAACGTTTGGAAAATAATGTGTCACTTGATTTTACAAGGGAAGTGTTTTGGTTTACTTAAAATATAGTCACTCTATTTTATACTACGAGCATTGTGTGACTTTTGTGAAAGAAACGTATCTTTTTAAAAGAGTTAATGTATGTAATACTTTAGGGTCAGAATCGGGATTTTGGCATAAAATGATAGTACCTTAAGTTGTGTGTAACGTGCCTATGTTTGCGTGTGATAGCCTTGTTGTGCAAGTACTGTATTTTACTCGACTACCGGTTCATGGGATAAACCGGGAATGTATTCCACTCGACTACCGCGTTCATGGGATGAACCGGAATGTATTCACTCATTCTGGCGTTCGTAGGATGAGCAGGGAATGTATTTCACTCGACTGGCGTCCATGGGATGGACCGGGAATGTATTCCATCCGACTACCGAGTTCATGAGATGAACAGGGAATGTAGTCCACACGTTTCTATACTAGGTCCATGAGATGGGCCGAGACATGTTATACGTATCACATGGTTTGTACCTAGGCTGGCGGTGAGGAAGGAGTTCCACGGCGTGAGGATGACTTTGAGGCGTGAGTCACGACTTGACATGATCGCTTTTATGTTGTGAGCGTAGTTTGGTTATCATACATGTCTCCGCTTTATATAGACTATTATGATTTCATTTACGTATTTCTGATTTCACATACTTGGTACTGTTATCGACCTCCTTCGGGCTGCGTTCATCTGCGGTAGAGGTACATCGGTGTCGATCCCCGCTTATAGGATCACATTTCAGCGTATTGGGAAGCTCGTTCCTTGGAGGCTTATCTTTTGGTATGTTACCACAGTGCGTAAGTTCTTATACATTCGAGGGTATGGCGGGGCCTGTCCGTCATAGTTGTCGTAAAAATCTTAGAGTGCAGCCTTTGTTGTGGGCGGGGTTGTAAGGATTATGCTTTCAAGGTCGATATATATATATATATCTTTGAAAGGCAAACGTTTTGGTTGGCCTATTTTCTTTATCTTGATCCATATCTATTTGTATGTTTAAGTTTTTATTTTTCCGCTGATTCTCTCTGATGTTGTATCACTAGGGTGCCCGGGGTAAGGCACGATCCGCGAACTGAGTTGGTCGTGACACTTACTTCAAGCATGATTTAACCGCCACTCATCGGGAGTGGCGTAATTTCCTTTCCTGCTTCCTAACTCCGGAAAACATAGGCTCTATCCTTATCGGGTTGCGTCGACACAACCTAATGACACCCAACGTGCTATCATAATAACCTAACCCTCTAGTCTTTCAGGAGGAGTTAGAACTGTAGTCGAGTCAACTTATCTTCCAATAACTGGAAGCCTTTCTCATTCCTGCGAAATATTCGGGTATCCTTAATCTCATTTATGGTTCCTGTTTCCCTTTCTCTGTTGCAACCAAACTTGGTCACTAAACTTAGATTTGATTCCTTTGCTTGCCCCATGGCTAAGACTTCCTGTCAATCACAATTTAGGGGGGGATTTCCTTGATCTCGTAAAGTAGTAACCCGATTTTCCTTTCCCAGTTTGTAGAGCCTATAGCTAGGTGTTACCACATTTCCTCGAAATATTCTTACTTCCCATTATTTACTAATGGTCTTTACACTAGTCTGGGGTAGTCATATCTCGTGCAACTTACATAACCATAGTCGTATTCTTCTTTATCATTCTGGCCATATCCTTACCTTAGGCTTATTATTAGCCAAAGTATTTCTATCTTGATTCATAATCGTGCAGTTTCATATATGCGTACTACCTGCATTTTTGTCCTCACGACACTTCCTCGACTATTTGGTACGTCGTTCTTAATTACCTCAACACAATACTTTTCCCACGGTTATCTAAACTATAACCTATGGCATGACGATACTGAAGACCTTACCAGTCTCATATCCTTCGTCTAACAACATGGGTACACGCAACCCCATAATACGTAAAACTGTCCTTTTATGTGGGGGAGAAAACTTATCTCCCTTTCTTAAACTTTCCTTGGAGTCACAACCCAAATCACAGGGTCCTCTCGCGGTCCAATAAATATCTAATCATCACGCACCGCCTTAAAGTCATGTAGGTTTTCAAGACCTACCAAAGTTGCCCTCAGCTTTCTGCCGGCAGCACTCGTACTTATTTTATTTATGCCTTGCACACTTTCCTGAAATTATCCGGAAGGTCGTGGCCCTGACCGCCACACCAAACCAACTCCAATGCGTCGAGGGCACTTAACATAAATTCCTTCAAATTCAATTATTACTTACTATCAGCGTCAATTTACCTCAAATGAACAAATCACACAGACTTATTAAAATCAACAATGCCAAAGAAGGAAGGATAATTCACTGGTTACCACCACTTCTCTTCCTTTCCACTCGATGAAACTGCGGAAGCGATGCCGAATCAATCTCTCTCTAGAGACCACGTCGGCATAACAAGAGGCCAACTATCCCGTACTCATAATGACCTCGATGTCTGTCATAACAGCTCTGCTAGGTCTGCTAGGGTCCAACAACTGTATCGTTACCGGCAATTATCTACCCGCTCAGCTACCACCCAACACTCACGGGTGTAGTCACCTCAAAAGGTCCTCATGGATTCAGGCTCCATTTCTTTACACTTGGTTGCTCTCTTTCTATTTTCACTGGTCGTACTCTTTCCGTACTTCAAAACTTATACTAGCATACGTACATAAATTCCATACTAATTTTGGCCTCCACTCTTTGGAGTTACTAAATTAAACAATATAAGGCCCATTCCGGCTCTCACAACCTGGTTCCGGTGGAACACGTCCACGAACCCGTAAAATGATTAACTAAACTTGGGCCTTGCACCCTCGTGACCCTGTCACGTAGCGGGACTACTACCAACTGATCCCATTTCATTTCAAGCTATGGGGCGACCCTTAATAGGTCCCCAACCCGACTCGGTGTCGTATTTAACTCTTTTCCTTGGTTTGTCTTAACTTTTTACTACCCGAGAAGGCCTTATATACCTAAGGTCTCGGTGGTTATCACATTCTTAGGCTCGCAATTTCCATGCTCCATGCCTACCTTATCAGTCCCCCCGTAAACGGGTACAAAACTTATCGTAATACCATAATCGTGTTGTCTTGACCACAACAACCATACTTACTCCATACGGATCTCACCCGTACCATTCTCGAAATCCTACTACGTAGCTCAATATATTAACATAGTCTTCCATTAATTCCCTTAATAATAACTTCTTAAGGGTCCCCTTTCTTCTCAGACAGCTCATCATTTCCTAATTATCTCAAATTAGTACGTAAAACCTTGCTGAGAGTCCATTAACTGTTCATACCTTCCCGGTATTTTAGTCCTTACCAATTCCTGGTAATCCATAATCATTCTAGGCAACACATATGTGACCCTCATACATAAATCTGTATAGGTGTATGTCACAATACCAACTATACTACTAATATTACCAACCTGGATACGCAATCCACATAATCTTTCCTGGGTCTCTGCTGCCTTTCTCGTAGCTGCAAACAACATAACTTGTTAGGGAGGCGACCTAACCACGTAGCTCTATCGCACGATCTTAGAGTGAGAAGAATGGAAACCAATCCTAAATGTCCTGTGACCTCACGGTTATAGATGTGGTGCACAACACACCGATAACCAAGACTCTACTAGACACGGTCATAGACACTTTCAGAGGACTAGCGCTCGATACCACTTTTGTCACGACCAGGCCGGGCGCGACTAGTGCCCTACACAGGCACCTTTCGGTATACATCAGAGAATAGCAGCGGAACATACACAACTTATAAAATGCTTAAACATAAAATAACAACAGGCTAGCCGATAAGGCCACCTTCCGTACAATATACGCAATAAAATGGTACATTTATTTTCTTTACAACTCAATCCACAAATGTGACTACAGACCTCTAGAGTTTGTATAACTTGAAAACCGACTAAGAACATTCGGGACGAATGTTTCTAAGGAGGAAGAATGTTACACCCGTAAGTCCAAGACATGTATAAGAGAATAGGCGAGAACACAAGACTTGAAAAATTAGTGCGAAGGGAGAATTGTTTTTCAGACGAAAAATCTTAGAAACGTCGGAAAGGAAAAATGTTCGTTGAGGAGAATTAGATTCTCAAAATGCATTATTTGAAGAATATGGAACTTATTATCATTATGGAAATTTATTTTTACAGTTTGGTCACGTGGGGCCCACAGAAATTTTATGTTTTTTGGGACCTACGAGGGTTACAGAGTTTTATGGATGAATGGGAGGGCGACACGTGGCACCCCCACTATGGTCTTGGACAAAAATATACAAGGTTAGAATGGTCATTTGACCATTGTGGATGATAAGTCTTGCTAGCTTGATAATATTGACCAAGTCAACTTGTCCACTTGGCAAATTAATTAATGATCTTCATCCAAGACACACATTTGTTATAATCTTGACCCTTCATTGTGTTATATATACTACACTAGTTGCAAGACTTAGCTCCAACACTTTGAAAAATTTCAAGACTTGTTCTACATAGTTAGGTGCTCTCGGGTTTGGCTATCTTCCACCCAGAAATTTTGTAGTTTTGATCCATTATTCACAAGACTAAAAACCAAGGTCCCTAAGGGTATTGTAAGGATATTTCAATAGAAAGATTTTGGAAAAACGACGTTTTCACGTTAGTCGCAAGGCGAAAACCTAAGTCGTTTTCACAGGTTTGGATTGGAAATGGAAGAGAAGTTGGTTGTGAACTTCTAAGAGTTTCAAATAGCGGATTGGAGCGTAAAGTAAAGGATCTAAGAATTGCTAAGGAGCGACTTTAAATCTTGGAAATTTTAAGGGCTTGTAAAGGTATAAATCTTGTCGTTTTAGCAATTAAAGTTTATTTATTGTTGTAGCTATGGATGTTAGCAAGCATGAGGTATTTAGTATGAAGTTTGATAAGTGTATTGGCTATTGGAACCCTAATCCAAAAACTAGTATGTTTAGCCCTTAAGATTACAATTCAAGTTGATTATTAGTTTAAGTCGTCACATGTTATATTAAGAAGAATTTATAGTTGTTAAAGTTGCCTATGACTATATAACATGTTAGACCTAAGAACTTGGATTGAAAAAGAATTGGAAATGACTTAATGTTGTTGTATATGTTGGCCGAGAATGGCTTGGTTATTAAACTACTTGGTATGAATTATGGGGCGGAATTTTACACGTATTGTAAGGCGTGTCCCTTTGATTGGTTGGTATGTTGAGCCTTAAATGTGGCATGTTTGGTTATTGAATTCGGCCTTGAAAAAGGTGGCAAAGTATGTAGAAACAAAGGAAGTGCTGCCCGATTTTCCGTAGAATAAGAGGCAGTATACTTAGTATTATTCACGTTAGAAGCTAGTAATTGATAGTCATGTTGTGGCCATTATAGGTTGACAATTCTCGTGTGGCGTATTCGACTTAGCTTGTGGATTAAGCCGAAAAGGTATGTGAACTATCTCCTCTTCTAGCATGATTCCTTAAGATAAAGAAAGTATGTCCTACTCCTTAAATGATCCATTCCTTGGTTCTACTTTGATTGCCTAATATAGAATTTGTTCTATATACTTTGATTGTACTTTGATGTTTTAATTGTAAGTTGTTATAATCCATTTCCTTAATGAAGTTTGGATTCTCAAAAGTGAAAGTATTTTACTTAAAGTACATAGAGTCTTGAAAAGGAAGTGGTTTCCAAATCTTTTGGCTAGTGCCTTAGTTCCAAAACCTAAAGGTCGTTATAATGACTTTAGGGGAGTCAAATGAGTGATTTACTTAATTGTTTTAAAAGAGGAGAAATGACATGATTTAAGAGAAGTAACTTGTTTTAAAGGTGTGAGTTACTTGAGGTTTAAAAGTAGAAGAAACTTGATTTCTAAAGATTAAGAGACTTGAAGTATTTTGAAAGTTAAGAAACTTGATTTGTAAGTATGTGATACTTGGTTTTAAAAGTATAAGTTTATTGGTTATAAAAGGAATGAATATGTCTAAAACCATCAAGGGTTATAACGGCTTTATGGGAAGTTGGTTATAACGGCTTTATGGAAGGTTAAGAAAGTTGTCTATTTTGATTAATGGGCATAAGTTGCCTAGATTGTGAAAATTTGAAGTTACTTGGTTTCAAGCTTTGAAATGAGTTTCTAAAAGTATAGTAAATTACTTTGAAAAATAGACACGCCTTGATACTACGGGTGTTAGTATCTTGGGGTTTTACATAAAAAGGAGTCTTTTGAAAAGAAATGTACGTACGTAGTACTTTGGCTTGTTAAATGAGAATTATTCTATTTTGTGCCTTGATAAGTACTTTGGCTTGTTAAATGAGAATTATTCTATTGGTGCCTTGATAGTATTTTGGCTTGCTTGAATAAGTATTTCTCTTGGTTTATGTAAAAAGAAGGCATGGTAATTGTCTTGGTTTATTTAAAAAAAGGCATGGTAATTGTCTTGGTTTGTGTAAAGGCATAGTATTGTCTTGGTTTGTGTAAAGGCATAGTATTGTCTTAGTTTGTGTAAAGACATAGTATTGTCTTGGTTTGTAAAAGGAAAGGCATGGTATTGTCTTGGTTTATGACAAAAGAAAGGCATGGTAATTGTCTTGATTTGTGTAAAGACATGGTTTTGCCTTGGTTTGCTTGCATATGGGTTGCTCGTATAGACATTCGTGCAAGTGTCATATCTCCACATCTCGCGTCCCTCCATAAAGGGTCGGCAACTTGTTTCAAGGATACCATAGGTTAGCTCCACATGGGGTGAGTGGTACACATGTGTGGTCGGTATTTGACTCGGCGGGTTAAATTCGGATATATATAAGCCGTGGCTTTATCCGTGATGCGATATCGTGTACCGATGACTCATTGCATGGTCCTCATGACCTAGCGGGTGAAATAGTGCTATGATAGGTTGCATTATAACACGGAGGTGGTTGACCACAGCAGCGACGACCTTCATGTTTTGAAAGCGGTAGTGATTTCATTAATGAAAGGGTGCAGTGTGTGTATGATTTAAAGTGGAACAGTAATTCTCATTGTTAACAATATAACTTAAAAAGATAAAAAGGATTGCATTACTCTCATGATTTCAAGGTTCAGTATGCTTATTGAGGTTATATTATATCATGAATTTGGCGGTGAGGAAGGATTCCACGGGCATGATTGATATTATGGGCGTGATACCCGTGGTTATATTTGAGTAATGACTTTGAGGGCATGCGTCCCTGACTTGATATGACTGCTTATGTCTGGTGTACTGTAGGTTGGTTATCATACATGTCTCCTATTTTTTTTAGACTGTTATGATTTCATTCTGATATTCTTATTTCACATACTTGGTACATTCTTCGTCGACCTCGCCCGGGGCTGCGTTTATCTTGCGAGTTTAGGTGCATGATTTGGTGATCTGCAGTGTAGGACCTGCTCGAGTTTTTAGGTAGCTCATACATTGGGAGTTTATCTTTTAGTATAGATCCTTGATCTGGACTTTTGTACGATTATGGATGCGGCGGGGCCTTGTCCGTCATAGTTGATATAACTCTTAAGTGCGTATTCATATGTGAGATTGGACTCATGTATGCGGTGTAGTGTCTTTTTATTATGTATATTATATGGCGGCCTTGTCGGCTTTGCCGCACGTATGTTGGTTTTAAAAAAATGAGGTGTTATTTAAATTCCATGATTTACTTGTGTCGATTAGGTAGAAGGTGCGGGTAGGGCACCGATCCACGGCGAGGTTCGGGTATGACAGGTTCACATACCTTTTCGGCTTAATCCACAAGCTAAATCGAATACGCCGCACGTAGAATTGTCAACCTATAATGGCCACAACACGACTATCAATTTCTTGTTTCTAACGTAGAATGATACTAAGTATACGGTCTCTTATTCTAAGGAAAATTGGGCAGCACCTCCTTTGTTTCTACGTACTTTTCCACATTTTTCAAGGCCCGATAATCAATAATCAACATGCCACCTTTAAGGCTCCACACACCAACCAATCAAAGGGGATTACACGTCTTACAAAACGTGTAAAATTCAGCCCCACAATTAATACCAAGTAGTTCAATATTCAAAGCCATTCTCGGCTAACATATACAACAACACAAAGTCCTTTCCAATTCTTTTTCAATCCAAGTTGTCAACTCTAACATGTTATATAGTCGTAAACAACTTTAACAACTACAATTCCTTCTTTATATAACATGCGACGACTAAACTAATAACCAAATTGAATTGTAATCTCAAAGGCTAAACATGCTAGTTTCGGATTAGTGGTTCCAATAGCCATAAAACTTATCAAACTTCAATATTTACATCTCATGCTTGCTAATATCCATAACTACAACGATAAGTAATCTTTAATTACTAAAACGACAAGATTTTTACCTTGATAAGCCCTTATAAAATTCCAAGATTCAAAGTCGCTCCTTAGCAATTCATAGCACCTTTCCTTCACGCTCTAATCCGCTATTTGAAGCCTTTAGAAGTTCACAAACAACTTCTCTTCCATTTCCAATCAAAACTATGAAAACGACTTAGGTTTTCGCCTTGCGACTAACGTGAAAACGTCATTTTTCCGGGATCTTTCTATTGAGATATCCTTACAATACCCTTAGGGACCTTGGGTTAAAGTCTTGTGAATTATGATCCACAATTGCAAAATTTTTGTGTGGGAAAGACACTAAACCCGAGAGCTCTCTATAGGAACAAGAATGTTGTGAAATTTTCTAAGTGTTGAAGACTTGGTCTTGCATCAAGTGTGTATATATAATACAATGGAGGGCTAAGATTACAACATATGTGTGGCTAGGATGAAGAGTAATTAATATCTATACAAGTGGCAAGTTGACTAAGTCAATTATCACAAGCTTGAAGACTTGATCATCTACATTGGTCAATGACCATAAAACCCTTGGCCCATTTCGTGCAAGCCATGTGGGGGGGGGGGGTGACACGTGTCGCCCTCCCATTCGTCCATAAAATTTCCGTAACCCTCGTGGGCCCCACAAAACGTAAAATTCCTCGGGTGGGCCCTACGTGACCAAATCCGTAAAAATAAATTTTCATAATGATAATACATTCCATGCTCCTTAAATAATGCATTTTGAGAATCCAATTCTCATCAACGAACATTTTTCCTTTTCGACGTTCGGAAGATTTTCCTTCGGAAGAACAATTTTTTCTTTCGTACCAATCTTTCAAGTCTTGTGTTCTTGCGTCCATTCTCTTATACATGTCCTGGACTTACGGGGTGTAACATTCTTCCCCCTTAGAAACATTCATCCCCGAATGTTCTTAGTCGGTTGTCAAGCTATACAAACTCCGGTAACTGATGTGTTCCCCTGCGTTACTCCCCTTCTCTGTCTCACATAGTCACCAAACTAGTTGGGACAATGAACCCATAATCTGCCTAGCTTAGTTTACCAACCGGTGTAAACTCTAATACTAGTAGCATCTCAATCACGAGCACCTATGGACAGTGTTACTGAACCTAAGGCGTGTGTATCATCACCATTAACCTCCACTCATGGCCTAAAAAGGATTCTCTTTACCCACCTACATTACTCATAACCATAATCACTATAGTTCTTTTAACCCTTGTTCCTTCATTTTCTTACTTGTCATACTTTCTCGTACTTCCAAACTTATTTTAGTATACGTACAAAATTTCAAATATTGTTTATGTTATCCAATCCTTGGAGTTACCATCCAAACTTGGCCATTTTGCTACTTGCATTTCCGTTAAGGCCCTTCTCGGTCCTCACGACCTGGTTCCGGTGGAACGCGTCCACGAACTCGTACAACGATTAACTAGACTTGGGCCTTGCATCCTCGTGACCCTATCACATAGTGGGACCATATCCAACTGACATCGCCCCATTTCATACTACCGGTTAACCCGAAATGAGTCCATAACCCGACCCATCGTCACACTTAACTTCTCATTCTTTGTCTGAAATAAATTTCTCTTTTATCTCAAGGTACTTCTCACCCTATCCTCCCATTCACTAGAGGTTTGCCATCTAGGCCGAAGTATTTCTACTGCACATCCTTCCCCATCGGTCTTACACTGTTATGGGGTAATTACAACTTGTGAACCCTACACAACTATAGTCTCAGTTCACCTTATCATTCTTGTCAACATTCTTCACTTTTCACTTTACTAGTCAAAGTATCCCCTACCTCTGGTGGTGCTATCAATTTACAACTACTAGCAACAAGGGAAAACATATACGCTAGGGCGAAATCTGAATCTATCAATGCACGTATGATTCAAAAGAATCGAAATATACCTGTAACCCCATGCGATGTTGCCTCTTGATCCTGCCCAGTAGCCACGTCATCTATGCGGTTCGAAGGACCGCCAGAGATATAAACTCCACCCTGACCTCTACCATGGTGATCGACATCGAACACCCTACTGCAGGGGCACAGCTGTGGAGGAAAGGGAACCAACCACCGGCCTCATAGGCTGAGCCACCTCACCGGTGCTCTTTCTAAAAGGACAAACCCTCAGTATATGGCCCGGACGGCCACAATAAAAACAAACACCTATGCCATAACGACATTTCCCCAAATGACGATTACTACATCGGAAACACTGAGGAATAAGTGGCATCGACTGAGAAAATCCTCCTCTGAGAACTTCGAACCCTGGAGCTCGGACCGGCTCCTAAATACCTTGTGGGGTCCAATCTCCCACCTGTGAGCTGCGGGGGTATGTCCTGGGTAGGCTGGGATGAATATCTCACTCATTCGAGGTCGCTCATCTAAAAACTCACGGGATAACCAACCGGTCTAGCCTCTTACAACGATCTCCGCGTTGGCCCTCCACACTCGCATAACTGCTATGCATCGCCGAATAACCTCCTGCTGATGAAACGGTAGCACCACTATCTTGGTCAATATCATAACTGCTTCCCTTATGATCCTATAGTCTTCCCCTAATTAAGAAACTGGATGCTCTGGTGCTGGGGCCTCAAAATCTGGCGCAGAAGAACTCACCGACTGCGCAACAATATCCGGTATACCCTGGGCATGAGCCCTATCAACTCTGAGTCATTGGTAGCTCACGCTCTTGTTTTGCCCTACGGCGCATGCCCTCCTTGGAGGCATAACTGTAACACAAAATACGTCAGAGAGGGATTATCTTAATAACACAGCTCTATGACACGATCTCAGAGTGAGAAGAATACAAACCAACTCCTAAATGTCCTGTAGCCACCTGTTTATGGGTGTGGCACGGAACACACCGATAATCAAGACTCTACTAGACACGGTCTGTAAATATTCCGAGGACTGACTGCTCTGTTACCACTCTGTCACGTCCCGAACCCCGGGCCCGTGACTGGTGCACTACCTGGCCACCCTCCTACCTTAATGACATAATTAAACCGCGGAACTAAATAACAACTCATTTTTTTAAAACCAACAAACATGCAAGGGAAAGCCGACAATGCTGCCATATAATATACATAACAAAACGTACTACACTGCATACGGGTCGAATCCACATATGAATACATACCTCTAAGAGTTTCTTGAACTATGACGGACAAGGCCCGCTGTACCATAATCGCAAAAGCACATCTTGAAGGATCTATACCAACTGAACATATGGAGCTATCCAAAAACTCGGAGCAGGGTCCTACACATGTAGATCACCAAACTGCGTACCTAAACATGCGGCATGAACGCAGCCCCCCGAAGGAGGTCAGTACGAAGAATGTACCAAGTATGTGAAACTGAAATACTGTAATGAAATCATAACAATCTATATAAAATAGGAGACATGTATGATAGCCAAACTACAGTACACAATACATGAGCAGTCATATCAAGTCAGGGACGCATGCCCTCAAAGTCACTACTCAAATATAACTATGGGTCTCACGCCCATAATATCAACCATGCCCGTGGAATCCTTCCTCACTACCGGCAGTCCATGATATAATATAACATCAATAAGCATACATGAACACCAAGTCCCACCTGTGTCCAAAAAACTCTACGGGCCAAGTAGGAAGAAAACCACCAGATCCAGCCTACATCATAAAACTGACCGGGGCAAGTACGAAAACCAACTACCAGATTCAGCATGCGTCAACATGGACTGGGGCAAGTACGAAAGCTAACTACCAGACCAGCCTGTCGTCACGAGATATGATCGGGGCAAGTGCGAAAGCTATCTACCGGAGCCTACCGTACCAAACTCTGCAATAGAACTGATGGGGGCAAGTACGAAAGCCAACTACGGACCATCGTCGTCGACCACGCGGCAAGCGAAAGCCAACTACCAGACCATCCAGCGTCACTAAACCTCATGGAGGCTAGTCCGTGGAATAACAATATCGACATGGTCGCGTGCCGAAATCCCACATCGTATAAGCATGTCCATGGGTAATACAAACAAATCGAATCTAACGCCTCGGTCGCGTGCGAATCCCACATCGTATAAGCGTGTCGAGGTAATAAAACAATCCGAATCTAACGCATCTTGGTCGCGTGCCGGAATCCCACATCGTATAAGCATGTCCAAGGATCAATCATAATGGAAGCATACCCGTGGCATCCCACATCACTGTCGGTACGTCCAAGTAAATTCACAACAGGACAGCCGACCCTCCAACTGAGAGTCGCGGCAGCGTAAAAATATAATACTTGCACTCAAAGGCTATCACAAGCAAACATAGGCAAGTTCATAAAATCTTTAGACTTTCATTATTGTCACGCCCCGAACCCCGGGCCCGTGACTGGTGCCCTACCTGGGCACCCTTCTACCTAATTGACACCAGTAAACCGCGGAATTAAATAACACCTCATTTTTTTTAAAACCAACGAACATGCAAGGGCAAAGCCGACAAGGCTGCCATATTATATATATAATAAAAAGACACTACACTGTTGTGCAGTCCAATCCACGTATGAATACGGACCTCTAAGAGTTTCTTGAACTATGACGGGACAAGGCCCCGTACCCATGCGTACAAAAGCTTGAAGGATCTATACCAAAATGATAAACTCACGAATAGATGGAGCTATCCAAAACTTCGGGCGGTCCTACACTGCGAGATCACCAAACTGCGTACCTAAACATGCGGCATGAACGCAGCCCCCCGAAGGAGGTCAGTACAAAGAATGTACCAAGTATGTGAAACAATAATTACTGTAATGAAATCATAACAGCCTATACAAAACAGGAGACATGTATGATACCCAAACTATAGTACACAATACATAAGCAGTCATATCAAGTCGGTAGCGTGCCTCAAAGTCATTACTCAAATATAACCACGGGTCTCACGCCCATAATATCAATCGTGCGTGGAATCCTTCCTCACCGCCGTGATCCATGATATAATATAACATCAATAAGCACCTTGAACCTTGCAATCATGAGAGTAATGCAATCTTTTTTATCTTTTAAGTTATGCTTTTAACAATGAGACCAACGGTTCCACTTAAAGTTATAAACACACTGCACCCTTTCATTAATGAAATCACTACCGTTTCAAAACATGAAGGCTGTGCCAGTGCCAGGGTCAACCACACTCTGTGTTATAATGCAACCTATCATGGGACTATTTCACCTGCAAAGCACTATTTCACCCGCTTAGGTCATGTGGACCATGATGAGTCATCGATACACGATACTTTCGCATCACAGATAGCTAATCCATGGCTTATTTATTTCCTGGGAATTTTCCGCGCCCGAGTCAAATACCGACCCGCCGTGAGTGTGTACCACTCACCACCATGGGGAGCTACTCCATGATATCCTTGAAACAAGTTGCCTACCCTTTATGGAGGGATGCGGAGATGTGAAAATATGACACTTGCACGAATGTCTATATGAGCAACCCATATGCAAGCAAACCATTCTTGACCTTTATTTATAAAATGAATAACCATCATTTTAGCAAACCAAGACAACACAGTGCCTTTCTTTTTTACATAAACCAAGACAATACCATGTCTTTACACAAACCAAGACAATTACCATGTCTTTCCTTTTTACATAAACCAAGACAATTACCATGTCTTTCTTTTTTTTTACATAAACCAAGACAATTACCATGCCTTCTTTTTACATATACCAAGAGAAAATCCTTATTTAAGCAAGCCAAAGTACTATCAAGGCACAAATAGAATAATTCTCATTTAACAAGCCAAAGTACTATCAAGGCACAAATAGAAAAATTCTCATTTAACAAGCCAAAGTACTATCAAGGCACAAATAGAAAAATTCTCATTTAACAAGCCAAAGTACTACGTACGTCCATTCTTTCCAAAAGGCTCCTTTTTATATAACGCCCCAAGATACTAAAACCCGTAGTATCAAGGCATGTCTATTTTTCAAAATAAGTTACTACACCTTTAGAAATTCATTTCAAGACTTTGAAACTAAGTAACTTTAAATTTCACAACCTAGGCAACTCATGCCTATCAATCAAAATAGACAATTTTCTTAACCTTCCATAAAGCCGTTATAACTAACTTCCCATAAAGCCGTTATAACCCTTTATGGTTTTAGACAAATTCATTCTTTTTATATCCAAGAGACTTATACTTTTAAAACCAAGTATCGCATACTTTCAAATCAAGTTTCTTAACTTTTAAAATATTTCAAGTCTCTTAATCTTTAGAAATCAAGTTTCTTAACTTTCAAAATACTTCAAGTCTCTTAATCTTTAGAAATCAAGTTTCTTAACTTTAGAAATCAAGTTTCTTTTACTTTTAAATCTCAAGTAACTCACACCTTTAAAACAAGTTACTTCTCTTTAAGTCATGTCATTTCTCCTCTTTTAAATCAATTAAGTAAATGTCACGACCAGACGGGCATCGGTGCCTACTACAGGCACCCTTCTGCAGATACGTCGAGAATAGTAGCGGAACATACATATAACTTAAAACAAATAAATAACAGGCTAGCCGATAAGACCACCTTCCAAAAGTATTCACATAACCCAAAAAACAGTTACCTCTTTTTTTTCTTTACAACCCAATCCACAACACATGACTACAGACCTCTAAGAATAACAACTGTGATGGGACAGGGCCCCGCCATACCCCTGAATGTAAAACAACTGACAATACCAAGGATAAGCCTCCGGAGTAATGGAGCTTCTCAACAGCTGAACAGTGATCCTAAGAGTGAGGATCAGCAACCTGTATAACTCTACCTGCGGCATGAACGCAGCCCCCCGAAGGAGGTTAGTACAATAGGTACCAAGTATGTGAAACTGAAAGTACTGTAATGAAATCATAATAGTCTAAAATAAAGCTGGGGACATGTATGATAACCACATTAACAGTACACTGTGCCTTACTAACAATGAGAGTGGACAAGAATAAACTTTGCCGGTTTTAAAACAGGAAGCTCATGATTAACCTAGGGCCATCTGCCCGTAGTATCATTCTGCAATCCTACTCCTGGACTATTTCACCTGCATAGGCCGTATGGACCCGCATGAAGTAATTTCCTCGCATAGACTGTATCCGCCCGCATAGGTCGTATGGACCCGCATGAGGTAGTCTCCTCGCATAGGACTGGTCCTCCCCGCATAGGGCTATTTCACCCGCATGAGCCCTACGGACTCGCATGAGGTATTCCTCGCATCATGGGAAGCAAATCTACGGAATATGCAAATGCCACAAACCCGGGGAATGACCCCGTAATGAACAATATATCACTAGCACAACCGGCTCTCATACATAACATAAGCACTACCGGCTTATCATACATAACATAAGCACCGCTGGCTTATCATAATTATCATAAGCAATTTAAGACATCCCCTAACTTCTAATTAGCCTTAATTTTCATGTACTCTCATTTTAGTTAACTTAATGCACTAACATGTTATTAGAAATCCGGGAATTTAACCCAAAGTACTACGTACTTCCGTGCCTTTAGAAAAAGAGAACCCTTCTTATATAAAAACCCCCAAGATACTAACACAGTAGTATCGATGCTTGTCTACTTTTCAAAACAAGTTACTACACCTTTAGAAATTCATTTCAAGGTTTTGACACTAAGTAACTTCTACATTCACAACCTAGGCAAGTCATGCCTATAAATCAAGTAGACACTTTCTTAACCTTCCATAAAGCCGTTATAACTAACTTCCCATAAAACCGTTATAACTCTTTATGTTTTAGATAATTACATTCTTTTTGAAACTAAGAGACTTATACTTTTAAAACCAAGTATCATATACTTTCAAATCAAGTTTCATAACTTTCAGAATACTTCAAGTCTCTTAACTTTAGAAATCAAGTTTCTTAACTTTAGAATAGTTCAAGTAATCCATACTTCCCAAACCTAGTATTCTATACATTTCCAAGTCAAGAAATCTTTGTTTACCTTTTTAGAATAAACCATTCTTTTAACTTCCCGTAAAGTGGTTATAACCAACTTCCCATAAAGTCGCTATACTAACTTTATGCTTTAGAAACTAAGACATCTTTTTTTTTTTAGGTAAATGCAAATATTATTACTAGAAACTGAAAGAAAAGTGGCTACAATCAATCATTGAGGGTTCTCAGTCCTCAACGTAATTTAAAGAAGAAGCGGGGAGTAAGGAGTTGTCACCGAAGGTGCCATTACAAGAAGGGATAAAATCATAGAGTACTATAGGATGTTGTTTTAATCTTGGTAATGACCTCTTCACGGTGATTTTGTGCCTTCAAAGAGCATGTTCCTTGTCCTCCAAATCTCATAGACCATAACGCGAAGGCAATTAAGGTTGCTTTTGCTCGGATGCCTGCTGGTAGTCTTTTTAATCCATTTGAGAGAACTTTCAACATGGTCATTTCTCTTAATTCCCAACCAGTCTCTTATGCTTTTCCAAATCAAGCGGGTGTAGGGGCATGAAGAAGAGGTGCTCTCTTGTTTCATTTGCTTGCTCAGAACCCACAAGACTTATCCTCCGAGTTGAGATAGGAAAGGGTGTCCTTTGTAGCTAACCGCTTTCTACAATTTATCCACATGGTGAACGAGAACTTAGGGGATGAATCCTCTCCGCATTTGTGACATCCAAGGCTTTTTATCTTGCTTAGGCGCAAGATCTCATATACGAGCTTGAATCAAATTTACCGTTAGTACAACACTTTGCTAATCCGGCAATTGCAACTCCTTGGCTACCAAAGATGGAAACAAGTTTGTCGCGTATCCCGCAAATCTTTACGAATAGGGGATTCTCAGACGTACCTCATAGTCCCAAAAAGAACCGCCTCTCAAATAAAAGCTGTTGATCCATTGACCCAAAGTGAGTGCTTACGTGTGGGTTTGCCATATAGATCGGATAGCGGCATGGTTCCAATCCTTGATATTCATGCCCAAACCTCCTTCCGATTGAGGCAAATGGTCTCCCAAGCAACTCTTGGTGGTTTCCCACCCCATAAGAAGCGATACGCGGACCTTACCTTGTTGAGTACAAGGGTTTAATAGGAAGGGCCCAAACCAAAAACTCTCAACCCCCGATGATCGACCTAATAAGCTCTAGCTTGTCCGCATAGGAAAGAGTGTGGTGTCCCCATTTCGAATGTAATTCGAAATAGCATTAGTGAAAGGAGCAAATTGATCCACCGAGATCAAATTGGGGACAAAGGATCCCAAGTACCGTCTGGAAAGCTACCAATGCCGAATCCAACCGCCAAGATCAAATCACGACCATCATGTACTCCTGCTAAGTAGACGGAGGATTTGGATGGATTAAGAGTTAACCCAGAGACATCCTCCAACTCCTCTAGACAGTTCATAAGAATCTCAACCGAAGAAATATCACCTTTGGCAAAGAGCATGAGGTCATCCGCAAAGGCAAGATGAGTAATACCCATCCTTTTACATTTTGGATAATAAGAGAAAGCTCTAGCCTCAGTCCTCATTTTAAGCATCCTCGAAAGGTAATCCATACACAAGATAAAGAGCGTTGGGGACATAGGATCACCTTGTCTAAGTCCGCGCTTACCCTTGAAGTAACCATGCAACTCACCGTTGATAGAAAGAGAGAAGGACGTTGAGCAAACACACTCCATGATCCACCTGACAAATATGTCTGGAAAGTTGAGGCCTCTTAATACTGAATCAAGGAAACTCCAAGAGACCGTGTCAAAAGCTTTCCTAAGATCCACCATGAGCATGCACCTAGGTGAGACTCTGGCTCTATTAAATCCTCTCACAAGCTCCTGTGCTATATAGACATTGTCCATCATATTTCTCCCTTTCACAAAAGCCCCTTGTGATTTGTCAACGATAGAAGGAAGAATCTTTGCCATTCTGTTAGCTAGAATCTTTGTAATAATCTTATAGACCACATTAGTCAATCCAATAAACAAGTGAGTTAATTCCCTAAATCAACCAACTTGGACATTCTTAAACAAGTCAAGGATACCAAATGAAATTAAATTCATTTAAATCTCGTACGTCCACCGTATTATACATTTATAGCTACTCATGCTCAAGAGATAAGAAAAGTTCCACATACCTCTTCGACTTAATCCACTAGCCAAGTTGAACACGCCGCACGTAGAATATCAACCTATAATGACCATAATACGTCCATCAATTTCTAGCTTTCAACGTAGAATATTCCTAAGTATAAGGACTCTTAATTCTGTAGAAAATCGGGCAGCACTTCCTTTGTTTCTACGTACTTTTCCACCTTTTTCAAGGCCCGAAAATCAATAACCAAATGCCACATTTAAGACTCAACAATCAGTTAAATAAAGGGGATTACACGCCACACAGGACGTGTAAAATTCTGCCCCACAATTTATACAAAACAGTCCAACAACTTAAGCCCCATTCTCGGCAACTATCAATACCAACAACAATATCAATTTCCGTTCAATTCCTTTATAATCCAAGTTGTTATTCCAATCATGTTATATACACAATAACAATTACAACAACTATAAATCCTTTCTTCCTTAACATGCGACGATTGTATCTAATGATTAAATTGACTACAAACTTAATGACTAACATGTCCAATTTCGGTTTTCAATATGTCGACATGATCCGAATCTTTTCAAACTTCAATATATATACCGCATGCTCATTTAACAACTACTAAACATGTAATCTTCAATCACAATAAGAAGATGAAGATTTTTACCTTAATAAGCCCTAATAGTATCCAAGCGTAAAAGTCGATCCTTAGCAACTTTTAGCTCCTCTTATTATGTTCCAATTCGCTCCAAGCACTCCTTAGAAGCCCATAACCAACTTCTCTTCAATTTCCAACTTCAAAGTTGAAGAACACCTTAGGTTTTCACTTTGCGACTAACGTGAAAACGTAGTTTTTCCGGGATTTTTCTATTGAGATATCCTTGTAATACCCTTAGAAACCTTGGTTTAAAGTATTGAGATTTATGGAGCAAGATTACAAAATTTTTGTGTGGGAGAGATAGCATTGCCGAGAGCTTCCTAAATGGAACACCTAAAGTTCTTGAAAAATTTCTAAGTGTGGAATTCATCTTCACTACTAGTAGTAGTATGTATTTATAATACAATCAAGGGCTAATATTGAACCAATTGGATGGCTAAGATTAGTCCACTATGTCAAGCCTCAACTTTCCCTTTGACTTGGTCCATTTTATCAAGATAACTTGGCTAGTCTTTAAGGATTATTTTCGACCAAGGATGACCATATGGAGGGTGACATGTGTCGCCCTCCCATTGGTCCATACCATTCTGTTTCCCGAAATTTCCATAATTGGTCAACATATCGGAAACCTCGTGGGCCCCACAAAATGTAAAATTTCTCGGGTGGGCCACACGTATCCAACTCTGTAAATAAACTTCCATAATTCCGATAAGTTCTAAAAGTCTTAAATAACAAATTTGAGAACCCAATTCTCATTAACGAACAATTTTCCTTCCCGAGGTTCGGAAGATTTTTCCTTTGGAAAACAATTCTTTCTTTCGTTCAATTTTTATAAGTCTTGTGCTCTCACGTCAATTCTTGTAAACACATGTCCTGGAACTACATGGTGTAACATTCTTCCCCCCTTAGAAACATTTGTCCCCGAATGTTCTTTCGGAGTTCCATCAAAACGGATATTGGCATAGTCCCTTGACTGCACCCAACATAATCACACTTGCCACACATGGCCACATAATAATACTTATGCCAAAACGTCGACCTGAACTCCAAGTGTTGACGTCGGTTATCTGCATAAAGCTTCTATCGACCCTGAGCTTGCTAATAATCTTTCCTGGATAAGCTTCGCCTTATCCACAGCCCGCTGAATCAAGTATAGGCCAATTAACTGAACCTCGCCTACGTCGAACCAACTAACCGACGATCTCACTTTCTTTCATACAAGGCCTCATACAGGGCCATCTGAATACTGGAATGGTACCTTTTGTTATACGCAAACTCAACAAGAGGCAATTAATCCTCCCAGCTATCTCTGAATCAATAACATAGGCCCTCAACTTATCCTCAAGTGCCTGGATAGTACGCTCTGTCTGCCCGTCGGTCTGAGGGTGAAATGCAACACTGAGACATACTTGTGTCCCTAATCCCTTCTGGAAAAACCTCTAGAAGTTATCCATAAACTGAGCTCATCCGTCTGACATCATAAATGTAGGAACCCCGTGCAGTCTCAAAATCTCTCTGCTATATAATCTAGCATAATCCTCAGCCGAGTAAGCGGTCCTGACCGGAAAAACATGGGCTGATTTCGTCGGCCTGTTTACTATGACCCTCAGGAAGTTGCACTTCCTCTGAGTACGATGCAACCCCGTAACAAAATCCATATTAATCACCTCCCATTTCTAAGTCGGGATCTCAATCGCCTGTAACAGCCCACTGGGCTTCTGGTGTTCAACCTTGACCTGCTACTAATTCGGACACTAAGCAACAAACTCTGCTACGTCCCTCTTCAGGCCATTTTACCAATACATACATCTGAGGTCATGATACATCTTAGTCTACCCCGAAAAAATAGAGCAATAAGAACTGCGTGCCTCGCTAAAACTCCGCGACAAGTCCTACGACGCGGGCACACACAAGCTATTCTCATATCACAACACTCTATTCGGTGCTACCCAAATAGGTTCTTCTCCTCTTGGAGAGCCATATCTCAAGTTTGCCCTAGAACTGGATCCTTATACTGTCGTCTCTTCACCTCCTCAATGAGGGAAGACTCGACAACCTCTCGAATCTGAGCTCCACTATCGTGTTCCCGAAGCTGTCGAGAAAATATAGGTTGTTACCTTATCGCATTGCATCCGCACACTGTCACGACCCGACCCTAGGGCCGCGACTGGTGCCCTACCTAGGCACCCCGTTCAGGTATACGTCAGAGAATAGCAGCGGAACATACAAAACACATATCAAAACTTAGAAAATAAACATCAACAAGCTAGCCGATAAGGTCGCCTTCCATAAAATATACATAAGCCAAAATACGTCAGTACAATTCTGTTCTTTTAAAACCCAAACCACAAATGTGACTACAGATATCTAGGAATAACAACTGTGGCGGGACAGGGCCCCGCCATACCCCTGAATGTACATAATATCTACAACATCAGGGAGAACCGTACCAAAAGACAAGCCTCCGGAGGAATGGAGCCTCTGATACCTGATCAGTGATCCTAAGAATGAGGATCCACCACCTGCTTACCCCTACCTGCGGCATGAACGCAGCCCCCGAGAAAAGGGGGTCAGTACACAATATGTACCAAGTATGTAAAGCTGGAAAATACTGTAATTATATCATAAGTCTAAATAAAGCTGGAGACATGGATGATAATCAAATTACGATTACTCGCAGGCCTTACTAACAATGAGAGTAAACAAGAGTATACTTTACTGCATAAAAATAGGAGGCTCATGATCAAAGTAGGGCCACCCGTGATGCGCGATTTAATGCACACACTTACGCAAGTGCACGTGTCGAGTCAAGTAATATAGTCTTAGAAGACCGAGTTATCGTCCTCAGGGATTAGTGCTCAAGTACCAAATTATATTCTATGTTATCTATTTGGTGACCGATAATTGATTTGTTGTTTATGACTATAATTATGAAAACTAATTAAACTATGTTGTTTTACTTCAGTAGTGTGGAAATAGGGCTTCCAAATCTCCTCAACTATCCGCTTAACTTACTTATTAATGAAATTGACTATGGTTCTTCTTCTATTTGAGATAGCAGGTTTACTAAGCCGTTTTATACTCCTGTTAAGGTTATATAAACACTCAACCCCAGTACAGCACCTTTCTACCTTTCAGTGATAAGATTGACTCTAGAGGAGGATTAAGACCAAAAACCTTATTAATGCTACACAAGTATCGGGGTACTTTCGTCCACGATTTAACCTATGTCTATCCAACTACAGCATATTCACAACCTCCCCTTTCGGATTTCGGTTAGAAATCCTAAGAATTATGATAATTAATGATCAGGTAATTACTAAGCAATCAAAACATATATTGAATAAATCTCAACAATAAGAAGAAGAACCAAGAACATGCATTAATTCATAAAGAAAATGTTCAAGTGAATTGACATGGAAAGCCCTATATTAGAGTTAGTTCCTAGCCATAGACATGACAAGAACTAATTCAATATCCAACATAAACTGAAAATAAAGTAAAACAAGAACAAGAAAATTACTAAGAAAAGGTCTCGATCTTGATCTCCAAAGTGTTGTGTTTTGGCAAGAAGAGGAAACATTAAATCTGACCTAGGGTTCTCTTTTTATAGCCTCCAAAACGTGATACAGGTTTTCTTTCAGGCCTGGCCTATTGACAATTCAAAAATCAGATTTTTCCGCCTCACGGCCATGGCCAGGCGCGCGGCCGGAATCTCGCAATCCTCAAGATTAGGCTCAGTGGCGCCTAGCTCTTTGGTGGAGGCTCAGTTGGGCGCTGTTTACGTGCTCGCTTCACCACTTTCTCGCTTTTCGAGCTCTGGAACCTCCGTTTTTGCCCTCTTTTTGCTCCTTTTCACCAATGAGCCACTTTAAACCAATATGACTCGAAAGGAAGAAAATCTATCCTAAGACGACATGTATTTATACAAAAATGGACAAAAGACTCACTAAAATTGACTCAAAAGGTGTATATAAAATACACCGATCAAATACCCCCAAACTTAACCTTTGCTCGCCCTCGAGCAAAGATCAAAAGAAAGAAATAAAGACACAAGGAAAAAGAAAATAGAAAGACTCAACGACATTGATCAATTTGCTGCATTGGTGTTACTTAGAAAAACATGAAGGTTAGCAGAATAGTATGTAGGAACATATAGCATGAATTTTTAGCATTCTAAACACATTAAGCTAGATATTTCGCAAACTCATTTTAATCATGCTTAATGGAAGTAAGAATACTGAATTATGCATGTCAATCTCAAAATCCTATGGCATGTTTACTTGCTATTATCCACTAATCATGGATATGCATATAAGAGATCTTCAGGACTTTTCAGGGTTGTAATGTAGACTTAGGCATGGGTAGGTAAAAATAGGCATTTAGGCTCATTTTCTGTACCATAAGCTCTTTTGCTTTTCAATTCTTCCCTTTTCTTTTGATTTCCTTTCTTCACTTCATATCTATCTTTCCCCTCTTTTGTTTTGAGAGAGTGAAGTGTATTATGAATCACAGGCACCCCTAAACTTAGGCTTTTGCCTATTTCTTATTACTTTTTATTTGGGGTGCATCAAACTTGTTCACTCTTTTTGTCTCTTTTTTAACACTTTCTACTCCAACCATTTCACATTTTTACTTATGACACAAGTGTGGAAATATATGGTGTCAAAGAAAAAGTTTAATATTTAGGCTCAACGGGGCTGACTAGGGATATTTTTAATGTCAGGGATAGGAAAAAGTGGTAAGAATTGGCTAACAAAGAAATGCCTGAGTCATCTCCCTACATGCATATCCTAACTATTTAGCCTCAAATAGCAAGCAATCATACACATAGGTTTTAACATTTAACAATGAACAATTCAAGCAGAAACCCCAAATAGACAGATTTCATGACTTTTTGGCATATCTAACCTAAGTGTTTAGATAGTTGCTTCTAATTCCATTACATTATTCAACCTTACTTCACTAGGTGTTTCTAGTAACTACAGCATGCATGATCTTTGACAGAAAGTTATGACTCAATTATTTTTTTATGACTCAAAAATACACAAAACAAATTAAAAAGACTCACATACTAAAACAATAAGACACAAATAAAACACCTCCCCAAACATAAATCACACATTGTCCCCAATGTGTGCAAGACTCAAAGAAAACAAAAGAAACAGGACAACTTACAGACTTGGTTTAAAGTGGTGGCGGTGGATAATGCATTAAATCCCGTGAGAGGGGCATGACTCTGGATTTTTGATTTGGAGAAAGGACCATCGGATTAGGGCGTCAAAAAAATTCAGATGTTCCGTCGTGGCGCCGCGGCGCTAAGACGATTTTCTGGAAATCTCCTTCTGGCTTCTTTTCAATTTTTCGCCCTCCAAATTCTTGGCTCTGCACCTGTCATCACAACACATAACAATACCTCCGTGAGACTGTTCTAAGTAAAAACTAACTGCATTAAAGTAAATACATTAAAAATACCTTGGGTTGCCTCCCAAGTAGCGCTGTCTTTAACGTCTTTTAGCCGGACGCAAGTTCCTTATCATTTTAGGGTGAGAGAGGTTACTAGGCTCATATATTCCATTTCTTTGATCAAATAGGGTTTTAACCTCTGTCCGTTTACCTTGAAGGAGGCTCTCTCTCTCCCTTTAATTTCAACTGCACCATAGGGGAATGCTCTTACCACAGTGTATGGTCCTGACCAACGCGATTTTAACTTGCATGGAAACAACCTTAACCTTGAGTTGAATAAAAGCACTTGTTGTCCTTCTTGGAAGTCTTTTGGTATCAACATCTTGTCGTGCCATACTTTCGTTCGTTCTTTGTAGATCTTTGCATTCATGGCGTTATGCAGAATTCATCCAACTTCGCTCATTGTAGCGACCTCTTACGCCTGTTTGCTTTGGCATCCATGTTTAACTTCTCATTGCCCGATAAGCTACATGTTCCAACTCTCTTGGCAAATGGCATGCTTTACCAAAAACTAACTTATATGGTGACATTCGATTGGTGTTTTGAATCTTTGTTATATGCGCCCGCGGTCATCATCGGTTTGAAAGACCAATCCTTCCTTGAGCCATCCACCGTCTTTTCCAATATGCTCTTCACTTCCCTATTTGACACTTCTGTTTGCCCATTCGCTTGAGGGTGGTAGGCAAGTGTGGTGCGGTGGTAGACTCATGCTCCGGGAAAGCGATGAATTCGACTTCTGTTGCAAAAGTGACTTCGCCGTCGCGATGATGGCCTCAGTGCCAAACCTTGTGAAAATATTCTTTTGAAGGAATCTTTGAGCAGATCTTCTGTCGTTTTCTTCGTGGCTCTGCTACCCATTTGGACACATAATCTACTGCCAAAAGGATATACTGATTCCCAAAGGATGGCGGGAATGGACCCATGAAGTCGATCCCCCATACATCAAATAGTTCTACTTACAATATCCCATGCGAAGGCATTTCATTTCATCTTAAAATGTTCCCTATTCTTTGACAACTATCACATCTCTTCACAAAGGCATGGGCATCTTTAAAAAGTGTTGGCGATAGAACCGGCTGCGATACCTTTCTTCTTTGTTCTTGATGCCCCAAAATGTCCACCACATGGTAGGGTATGACAATGAGTGAGAATTGTTACACCCCGTAACTCCAGGACATGTTTAAGAGAATGTACGTAAGGAACTCAAGACTTGAAATTGGTACGAAAGGAAGAATTGTTTTTCCGACGGAAAATCTTCCGAACGTCGGAAAAGAGAAATGTTCGTTGAGGAGAATTGGATTCTCAAAATGCATTAATTGAAGAGTATGGAACTTATTATCATTATGGAAATTTATTTTTACGGATTTGGTCACGTGGGGCCCACAGAAATTTTACATTTTGTGGGGCCAGAGGTTCTAATTTTATGGGCGAATGGGAGGCGACATGTGGCACCCCCTAATGGTCTTGGACGAATTTATGCAAGGGTATTATGGTCATTGACCATGGTAGAAGACGAGTCTTGCTAATTAAAGAGCTTGACATTGTTGACTAAGTCGAGGGCGGCTTGGCTTGATCTCTTCCCTCCAAACTTAACAAGTGTTATAATCTAGACCCTTCAATGTTTTATATAAGCACACTAGTAGCAAGACTTGTCTTCCAACACTTAGAAAAAAATTGAGAGAACTTGTGTGTGCCATTGTGAGATCTCGGGTTTGTGCTAAGATGAACAAGGAAAATTTTCATTTGTGGTTCTTTAGTCACAAGACTTTAACCCAAGGTCCTTAAGGGTATTGTAAGGATATCTCAATAGAAAGATCTCGGAAAAACGGCGTTTTCACGTTAGTCGCAAGGCGAAAACCTACGGAGTTCTTCAACTTTGAAGTTGGAACTTGAAGATGAGTTCTTCATAGGCTTCTAAAGGTTGCTTGGAGTGGATTGGAATGTCGAAAGGAGGAGCTAAAGTTTCTAAGGAGCGACTTTGAATCTTGGAAATTTTAAGGGCTTGTAAAGGTATAATTCTTGTCGTTTTAGTAATTAAGATTACTTATTGTTGTAGCTATGGATATTAGCAAGCATGAGATGTTTATATTATGAAGTTTGATAAGTATATTGGCTATTGGAACCCTAATCCGAAACTAGTATGTTTAGCCTTAAGATTACAATTCAAGTTGATTATAAGTATAAGTCGTCACATGTTATATATTGAAGGAAATTGTAGTTGTTGAAGTTGTTTATGACTATATAACATGTTTGACCTAAGAACTTGGATTGGAAAAGAATTGGAAAAGACTTTGAGTTGTTGTTTATGTTAGCCGAGAATGGCTTTAATTATGGAACTAGTTTCGTATTAAATTGTGGGGCAGAATTTTACACGTCCTGTTAAGGCGTGTAATCCCCTTTGGTTAGCTGAATTGTTGGACCTTAAATGTGGCGTGTTTGGTTATTGTATTCGGCCTTGAAAAAGGTGGCAAAGTATGTAGAAACAAAGGAAGTGTTGCCCGATTTTCCGTAGAATTTAGTGACTTTGCACTTAGAATATTCTACGTTCGAAGCTAGAGGTTAATGGACGTATTATGGCCATTATAGGTGGAAGTACTAAGTATAGCGTGTTCTACTTGAAGGATGGAATAGCTATCAAGGTTGAAGTACTTTGGAGCATTTTGCTATTTGTTGATAATCGTCGCGAGGTATGTGAACCTCTTCCTTCTTTTGACATGATTCTACGTATGGAATATACATGTGGTATTATTTCATGATTCCTTCTACTTTTAGAAGTTAAGAGGTATGTATGTTGATTTACTCTACGTAAGGGTTATGTCTAAGTTATCCTAAGTTCTTACCAAGTCTTATGGGGGATGTTGGTAAGAGTCGTTAGGAGGTATTTTGGAGCCAAGTTGACTTGGCTAAGTTCTGACACAAATGAGAATAAGTATCGAACAAGACAACTGCGGCATTAATAAAGGAAAATGTAATGACAATCAATTAAGTTAAAACAAGTAGAATTCTCCGTGCATAGAAGCTAAGATAAGACAAAATTGTATTACATTTTCTAGATCATGGCTACTCGATTAAGATCGTTATAAATAAGTATAACTTATTCCAACGCACTAAGGTATATGTTACTTAATTTATAAGAATTTCGTATGAGGTTTTAAGACTATGAACCTCAAATTCTTAAAAGGTTAAGAGACTTTATTTTCAAGTTATGGGACTTGATTCTTAAAGGAAGAAATGAATTGATTTAAAAGCATAGAATACTTGATTTTGAAAGTATTGATTTTCTTGCCATTCTAAAGTTAAGAAACTGGTTTTCTTAAAAGTTAAGAGACTTGAAGTATTTTGAAAGCTATGTAATTCGATTTGAAAGTATAAGTCTCTTGGTGATAAAAGGAATGAAATTGTCTAATACATAAAAAGTTATAACGGCTTTATGGGAAGTTGGTTATAACAACTTTATGGAAGATTAAAGAATGGTTTCTTGATAATGTAAACAAAGAAATGACTTGAAATAAAGAAGGGCAAATTGCTTTAAAGGTACCAATTGCTTAAGGTTTTAAAGAAAGAAGTCACGTGATTTAGAAGCCTATAATTGTATTTCTAAAAGCTATTGTGACTTGTTTTGAAAAGTACATATGACTTGATACTACGGTTATTAGTATCTTGGAAGTTTTATTTGAAAAAGAGTCATTTTAAAGGAGTAGAGGTGCGTAGTACTTTGGGTTAAATTCCCGGATTTTTATGTGTGAAACGAAAGTGCCATGAGTTTATAAAAATGGAAGTCTAAAGGTTTAATGAACTTGCCTATGCTGCTTGTGATAGCTTTGAGTGCAAGTATTATATGTTTACGTTGTCGTGACTCTCAGTTGGAGGGCCGGCTGTCTGGTTGTAAGTTTAGTTGGACGTGCAGCGGTGATGTGGGATTCAGGGTATGCTTCCATTATGATTGATCCTTGGACATGCTTATACGATGTGGGATTAGGGCATGTGACCACGGCGGGTTAGATTCGGTTGTTTTATTACCCATGGCCGTGCTTATCGATGAAGGATTCCGGAGCATGCGACCATGCTATGTCGACTATTACTCTATGGGCTGGCTCCCGAAGACATGTACCCGCGATGAGGATTAGGGGCATGTTATATTCTTAGTCCATGGGCTAGCTCCCGTGAAGACCTGCGCCTCGATGAGGATGTCGAGGGCGCGTTATGGCCATGCTTATACGATGAGGATTAGGGCATGCGGCGCGTTATATATATATATATATATATATATATGTATTGTATATGTATGCGCCCGATAGTGAGGTAGGATGCCGCAGGCGTCACGTAGTATGATTTATGTCATAGACTCTGGCGTGAGGAAGGAATTCCGCAGACGCGCTTTGATATTTGTGTGACTTGATCGCGTCAGTTGGTAGGGTAGTATATCGTCCTCGTAAAGGTCAGATTATGTTATGAAAGATAAGTAAGTTATATGGTAATGAACTTGGCGATTTTCCCTAAGTATATGCGTAAGAAAATGACTATAACTTTTATTGAAAAATGGAAAAGATAATAAGGTGCGATTAAGTTCACGAGATGGTAATGACACGGTAGGATGCAGTATGTACCCTTTTATACTTGCCTCTGTCATTCTTTTATCTGATTATTATTTGTTCTGTGCCTTATTTATGTTCCATATTAAATTTTCTGTTAGACATTGGAAGCTGCGTTAATGTCATGAGTTTAGGTACATAGTTGTGGATCATGAGCTTAGTATCTGGTTCAGCATTTTGAGATGGCTCAATGTTAGGAGGTGTCATGGCTATGTACATTCGAAGTGCGGCGGGGCCTTATCCGTCATAGTTTTGTTCAAATGTTAGAGTGCATGTATTCATCGGCTGATTGGGTGGCTAGAGTTGTTTTTACATTGTTAAGCAGTGTAGACCACTTTGGGTAAATTTTTATGTTATGGCGACCTTATCGGCTGGCCTTGGTTTAAAAAAAGGTGTTATTTATCTTCCATGATTTATTATGTTGTATGATTAGAAGGGTGCCGGGTAGGGCAGATCAGCGGCCGGGTAGTCGTGACAAAAGTAATATCGAGCGATTAGTCCTCGGAAAGTGTCTACAAACGTGTCTAGTAGAGTCTTGGTTATCGGTGTGTGTTGTGCACCACATCTATAACCAGGAGGCTGCAGGACATTTAGGATTAGTTTCCATTCTTCTCACTCTGAGATCGTGCGATAGAGCTGTGTTGTTAGGGTCGTCTCTCCCTAACGAGTTATGTTGATTGCAGCTACGAGAAAGGCAGCAGTGACCCAGGAAGGACTATGTGGATTGCGTATCCACGTTGGTAATGATTGTAGTATAGTTGGTATTGTGACATACAGCTATACAGAGTTATGTATGAGGGTCGGACGCGTGTTGCCTAGAATGGTTTTAGATTACCAAGAGTTGGTAAGGACTAACTAGATACCGGGAAGGTATGGAACAGTTAATGAAATCTCATCAAGGTTTATGTACTATTTTGATATTATTAGGGAAGGATGAGCTGTCTGATAGGGTGATGAACCCTTAAGAAGTCATGTTAAGGAACTTAATGGAATGTTATGTTAATAGATTAAGCTACGGGGTAGGCTTAAGAGAATTGTACGGATGAGGTCCGTATAGAGTTAGTAATGGTTGTTGTGATCAAGACGACACGATTATGGTATTATGAGAAGTTTTTGTACCCGTTTACGGGGGGACTTGTAAGGTAGGCTTGGAGCATGGAAATTGCGAGCCTAAGAATATTGATGACCGCTGAGACCTTAGATGTACAAGGTCTTCTCGGGTAGAAAGATTTATTGTAGACCATGAATAAGAGTTAAGTGCGACGGTGGGACGGGGTGAGGACCTATTGCGGGTCACCCCGTAGCCTGAGATGGAGTGGGATCAGTTGTTAGTAGTTCTGCTACGTGACAGGGTCACGAGGGTGCAAGGCCCAAGTCTAGTTAATTGTTTAACGGGTTCGTGGATGCGTTCCACCGGAACCAGGTCGTGAGAGTCGGAAATGGCCTTATGTTGTTTAATAGAGTGACTCCAAAAGATTGGAGGCCAGAATCGGTATGGAAGTTATGTATGTATGCTAGTATGAGTTGGAAATGCGGAAGAAATGCGACCGGTAAGAAAGATAACAACCAAGTGTAAAGGAATAGAGCTGAATCCATAAGAACGCTTTCGAGGTAACTACACCCGTGAGTGTGTGGGGTGGTAGGCGGCGGGAATATGAGATTTTCGGTGATGATCGATCGTCGGACCACTAGTAGACCTAGTAGAGATGATTCACGACGGACTTTGAGGTCATTATGAGTATGGACTAGTTGGCCGTGAGTGCCAAGGTTGACGTCTTAGTATAAGTATTGTTATGTGGCCATGGGTGGCATATGTAGTATGAAGGAGTGCGATAAAAGGAGACTATGTCGCTATCTAATTAGATTGGACTCAGAAAGAACATTCGAGGGCGAATGTTTCTAAGGGGAAGAATGTTACACCAGTAACTCGGGACATGTTTAGAATGTATGTAAGGAACTCAAGACTTGAAATTGAGTGCGAAAGGAAGAATTGTTTTTGACGGAAAATCTTAGAGCGTCGGAAAAGAGAAATGTTCGTTGAGGAGAATTGGATTCTCAAAATGCATTAATTGAAGAGTATGGAACTTATTATCATTATGGAAATTTATTTTTGCGGTTTGGTCACGTGGGGCCCACAGAGAATTTTACGTTTGTGGGGTCATGAGGGTTCACGAATTTTATGGACGAATGGGAGGGCGACACGTGGCACCCCTAATGGTCTTGGACGAATTTATGCAAGGGCATTATGGTCATTGACCATGGTAGAAGACCAAGTCTTGCTAATTAAGAGCTTGACATTGTTGACTAAGTCCAAGGGCCACTTGGCTTGATCTTTTCCCTCCAAACTTAACAAGTGTTATAATCTAGACCCTCCAATGTTTTATATAAGCACACTAGTAGCAAGAATTGTCTTCCAACACTTAGAAAAAAATTGAGAGAACTTGTGTGTGCCATTGTGAGCTCTCGGGTTTGTGCTAAGATGAACAAGGAAAATTTTCATTTGTGGTTCTTTAGTCACAAGACTTTAACCCAAGGTCCCTAAGGGTATTGTAAGGATATCTCAATAGAAAGATCTCGAAAAAACGGCGTTTTCACGTTAGTCGCAAGGCGAAAACCTAGGGAGTTCTTCAACTTTGAAGTTGGAACTTGAAGATGAGTTCTTCATAGGCTTCTAAAGGTTGCTTGGAGTGGATTGGAATGTCGAAAGGAGGAGCTAAAGTTTCTAAGGAGCGACTTTGAATCTTGGAAATTTTAAGGGCTTGTAAAGGTATAATTCTTGTCGTTTTAGTAATTAAGATTACTTATTGTTGTAGCTATGGATATTAGCAAGCATGAGATGTTTATATTATGAAGTTTGATAAGTATATTGGCTATTGGAACCCTAATCCAAAACTAGTATGTTTAGCCTTAAGATTACAATTCAAGTTGATTATAAGAATAAGTCGTCACATGTTATATATTGAAGGAAATTGTAGTTGTTGAAGTTGTTTATGACTATATAACATGTTTGACCTAAGAACTTGGATTGGAAAAGAATTGGAAAAGACTTTGAGTTGTTGTTTGTGTTAGCCGAGAATGGCTTTAATTATGGAACTAGTTTCATATTAAATTGTGGGGCAGAATTTGTTACACCCCGTAGTTCCAGAGTATGTATATGAGGACGTACGTACGAGAATACGACATTAAAGTTGGAAAGGAAGAAAGATGTGATTTTTCGACGGAAAAGTTTCCGAATTTTGTGAAGGAAAAAGGTTCGTTAATGGGAATTGGATTCCCAGATTTTGTATTCGGACTTTTTGGAATATTTAAGAATTATGAAATTTTATTTCCGGAATTGGTTACGTGAGGCCCACGGGAGGAAATTTACGGTTTTGTGGGCCCACTTTATTTTCGGATTTTGGCATTACGGATATTTTTCGGAAGACGGAATATTTTGGACGAGTAGGGGGCGACACGTGTCACCCCCCCCCCCCTTGAGGCCATGTGGGCCGATTGTTGTGGAGTGTTGGACGTTTTTCTTGGTGGACAAGTGGCCCATTTTTGTGGTGGCCACTTGTCCCATTGTTATGGTGGACAAATGGTTGTGACTACCAGCATACATGTACCCCATCCTCACCGCACACTTGCACAGATCTTGGCATTGATTTTCTATAAATACCCATTGATTTCAAGACTTCTTGATCGGCTTAAATGTTTCTAAGTCACAAAAATCCTCCTCCTTGTGTAGCTACGAAATCCCCACACTTTGTGTAGAAAATACTTAGTATTGTTGTATTATCCCAAAATACCTTAGCCTAGTATTCCTAGTAGTATTCAAAGTTATTTGAATAACTAAGAGCAGGAAAAATATTACTTTATTCGATAGTCGCAAAAATGAAGCCACAGAAAAATCTTCATAGCTTAGATGAAGTGTTAAGAGAAGTTGTTTGGAAACTTCTAAGGGTTGCTTGGAGCGGGTTGGGCGTGGGAATTAGAGCTAAGCGTTGCTCGGGATCGACTTATATCTTGGATAATTTTGGGCTTATCGAGGTAATGATCTTTATCCCTATTGTAATTGGAAATTACATGTAGTAGTAGTTAATAATTGAGTATAAGATATATTGGAAGAATCGGTATAAAGAATTGAATGTATTTACATTGAATTTGTATTCTGATGAGACTTGTAGTATTATTGTGGAGTAAAATTGTACGTCAGGTTAGGCGTGTAACCCAGGATTGTTGGTTTGGTCGCGGCCTCGTTAGAGGAGGAGTTTTATGTGGTTGCGGGAAAATGTTCCGAATTTTCCGTAGAATAAGGAATCTTGTATCTAGAATTATTCTCTGAAGAAATCTAGAGGTTGATAGGCGTTTTGTGGCCTTTATAGGTTGAAGTACTACAGTGGCGTATTCTACTTGAAGGATGGAAAAGCGAGCAAGGTTAAGTACTTTGGGCGTTTTGCTAATTGTCGATAATCGTCGCGAGGTATGTGAACCTCTTTACATCCTTTCTAGCATGATATTTGTGAAATATATTTAGTGCGGTAGGCCTTGCGCGTGTGTTTAAAGGAAATTGATTTTCCTTTTGTGTCCTTGACTTGATTCCAAAGTTAGGTGACTTGTTATGAAATATTAAGGACTTGAATTATGTTAAAAAGTTGTAAAACCTCACTCGTGAGTAATGGGTGTGTGGTCTTTCAAAAAATAAAGTTATCTTAATTTCGAAAATAAGAATGGTTTTATCATTGGATTTAAAATGATAACTTGACTTATAAACAACTTGATTTTGGGAAAGCAGAAGTAACTTGATAGGTTACTTGTTTTTAAAAGAGTAAGACCCTTGGTTTAAAAAGTATATTGCTACTTGACTTTTAAAGGAAAAGTGTCTTTGTTTTAAAAGAAGGTATGGAAATTGTTTTGGTTTTACTTTGATGTCTTTTGACTTGAGTTTTAAATAATAAGAATCTTGAAGTATTTCAAAAGAGTTATTAACCATTTTTGAAAGAAAAGAAATACTTGGTTTCAAAAGCTTAAGTGTTATACTAGCTTTATGGGAAGTTAGGTATAACGACTTAAGGAAGATAGAAGGAACGGTTTACTTATTTGTTTATGAAAGTCTTGTATTGATTTCTGGAAAGTGTAGTAAGATGGTTTGATAAGTAAGCATGTTAGGATGCTACGTGTGTTAGTGTCTTGTGATGTTTGTGTAAAGGGGTTTCCCTTGTTGTGCTTATGTTGTTTAACGATAAGTCGTTATGTTAGTATTGTACCACTCGCTCTTGACATGTTATACGGGGTTAGGCTGCCGATCGAGGATGCCTAATGCGGGTCGGGGACCTATGCGAACTGAGAGTTCGAGTTAGTGTGCGGGAATACCTCATGCGATGCATTATGTGGCCATGCGGACTCACGAGTCGGGGCGATGCAGAGTAGCTACCCTCGATGCGGGGAATACCTCATGCGGGCCTAGGTGGCTTTATGCGAGGTGCGGTAAGTTCGAGTTAGGCGCGTGCATTGATCGAGGCGAGTAGCGGCCGATCATGTACGCGGTCTAGAAAGACCTCGTGATCTGATTTTATAGCATTGTTGATGCGTGGGTTTTAGTAGTCGGCTATGCGCCGTACTTACCGTGCGGTTTTATTATGACACAGTGGGACACGGTGTTCATATGTATTCCTTGGGTGTTTTTATATCATGGATTGCCGGCAGTGAGGAAGGAATTCCACGGGCATGGTTGATATTGTGGGCATGAGACCCGTAGTTATATTTGAGTGATGACTTTAAGGCGTGAGTCACGACTTGACATATTTGCTACATATTGTGTATCGTAAATTGGTTATCATATATGTCTTACATTTTATATAGACTATTATGATTTCATTCTGATATTTTGATTTCACATACTTGGTACTGTTGTACTAACCTCGCCCGAGGCTGCGTTCATCTGCGCGGTAGAAGTACGCGATTGTTGATCCTCGCTCATAGGAGTCACGATTCGGCGTTTTGGGAAGCTCGTGTCTTGGAGGCTTATCTTTAGTATAGTCCTGTCGTTGTAGGTACTTACATTCGAGGGTATGGCGAACCTGTCCGCCATTGTTATTATAACATTCTTAGAGGTTTGTAATCTTGTTGTGGCGGGGTTTGTAAAAGGGATGTAAATGTTCAAGTTTTTATATATGTATCTTAGAAAGGCAACTTTTCTCGAATAAAGCTATTTCTCACTTCATATTGTTTCATGTCTTGTTTTATATTATTTAGTTACTCGATGTATGTCTACTTGGGTGCCGGGTAAGGCACGATCACGAGCAGGTTCGGTCGTGACAAAAGTGGTATCAAGCGATTAATCCTCGGAAAGTGTCTGAGCCGTATCTAGTAAGTCTTGATTATCGGTGTGTTGTGCACCTATGTCGAGAGGCTGCGGGATATTTAGGATTGGTTTCCATTCTTCTCACTCTGAGATCGTTCCTTAGAGTGTGTTATAAGTTGGACTCCTACGGCATATTCTTTTCACCGTTATGCCTGCAGAGCAGCGAGCCTAGAGCGGCAAGGCAGCGAGGAGGCTGCGAGTAGAAACGAGAGGGTTACGAGCACGAGCGGTCATTATACGAGGCAGCGCTTCGGGGAGTTACTGCGGCGCGCTAGCGAGAGAGTTTAGAGCGATGGCGGTAGCTCAGACCCGCGATACGAGCCCTGAATCGCGGCGAGAGCAGAGGATATGAGTTACAAGAGATGGCGATTACTAGCTAGTCGGTGGTAGGAATGAGACGGGCGAGGCGGTGGATTCGGCGGTACCAATAGTTCACCAGATCCGATGGTTGAGACTTGGGACTGCAGTTGCGATCCTTTGAGTCACATGGATTGAGGCGTGGAAGATCATCGAGTTTATTCGCGATTGCGATGGATCATGGAAGTGATCAAAACCTTAGAGCATTTCGTACACACTTGCCTCGCGAATGAGAGAGCTTCGGGCGGTAGGGTTATGAGGTTGAGGAAGAAGCAGGCGAGCGGTTGGGAATACAATATAGAGTTTGACTTATTGACTCGTTATGTCCCGCGTTAGTGGCGGACATGGAGGATAGAGTGCACCGATATGTCACGAGACATGGCGATTACCTAGCGAGAAGTTGTACAAGAGTAGCTCTTGATCGGACATGGACATTGCCGCGTCTGAGCTGCAGCGTGACGAGAGGCGTAGAGATCGGCGAGTAACGAATCAGCGAAGAGGGCCAAAGCAATGAGGTCCTTTGGTAACTTTGGCGGACCTTCTGTGAGCGGTTATGCGCCTCGCCCGATCTGAGTGGTCCTCGCGGACCGGGGCGTTCGGGGTATTTAGGAGTTGGTCGAACTCGGGGTCTCTGGTTCACATATTTGCATAGGTTCAGCGATCGATTGATTTTCCTCGGTGTTCACTTGTAGGCGTCGTCGGGAATGTCGTCTTTTTACTAATGCTTGTGTTACGGTGGCCGTCGGGGCCATGTGAGAAGAATGTCTAATAGGAGGATACGGTGGGATGACTTAGCTACCAGTCGATTCGCGATTGATGGTTCGGAGAGGAAGGGGTGTTAGCGGAGGCCACCGCTTCGGTAAGGCCGTTGTAGTAAGTGTTCTTATGGGAGTGTCGTGCTACTTAGATAGCTTGTTAGGCTTGCGGCCAGGCCATTTTTTTGCAGAAATTGTCCGAGCGGAGGTGGCGCGGATGTTCTGACTCGACGCCGGGATCGATGGTGGTTCATCACCGTCTGTAGTTATGCGCCCGTGAGCGAGGATTTGATTAGGCGGCAAAGGGAAAGTGAGATGGTAATTCTGAGAGATATCTTGACCGCCGAGAGACTTGTTTAGGTCGTTATGGTAGATATATGTGGAGTGCTATGTTCGGTTAGCATTGTGTAAGTTGTGATTAGAAAACATGGGTAGTTGAAAAGGGTAAGTGCAGGGGCGAGAAAATGGGAGCCTTAGAATTTATAACGGTTGGGACATTGGATGCAAGGTAGTCACAGGTGGATGATTTTACGGTTGGTCTTTGTCGAAGTACTCGGTAGGCGTGGTGTATTTGTGTGAAAATTCCATGGATAGTGTGAGATGGAAGTGGTAGCTTTCATGGCGTGAAGCTGGTAAGATTGTTCGGATCGGGAGCGAGTTTAGTCTGAAGTGGGTGGGTTGAGGCCATGTTGCGAGTCGACCGCGGCCGAATGTGGTGAGTCGGTTTGAGGTGGTCAGCTAGATGATGGGTCACGAGGTGTTAAGCCCAAGTTTAGGTAACCATCGTCATGCGAGTTTGTGGATCGTTCGACGATGTAGTAGGGCCGATGGTCAGCCCGTCTTGTCTTTTAGTCGGACATTTTACTCGGCGGAGGTTATGCGAGATGTTGTATATCGGGAAGGTTGTAAAGGCTGCGGGGTTCCTACTTTTATTTTATGGCGGCGGTGGAGCCGGTTTATGGCTATTTCTTTCGGGAGGTTTTACAGGTGGGTTAGGAACTGGTGAGTCTCGGTATGGCATTCACCTCGGGCGGCAGGCGAACAACGCGTTTTATCAGGACGTTTGAGGATAGATTCTGGGCGGTGTTTTGATTTCGAGGGTATTGTGAGGATTATTTGCCTCTTGTTGAGTGAGTATTATATAGCTACCATTTTGTATTCGGATGGTGCCTTATGAAGCCTTGTATGGGCGGAAGTGTAGGTTGGCCGGTCGATTGGTTCGATGTTAGCAAGGTTCGGATAGTTGGTCCTACTTGTTTGTGAGGATGTGGGTAAGGTGAAGCTTATCGAGAAGAAGTTATTAGCGGTGAGTCAGCGAAGTCGTATGGATAATCGGCGTCGACACTTGGAGTTGAGTTGGCGGTGGAGTCTTGAAGGTACCACCGGAAGGGTGTGAGATTTGGAAAGCAGGAAACTTAGCGAGTACTTTGGGAATTTCGGATCGTTTGTAAAATAGGCGGGTTGTCATAAGTTAGCACTTGCGTCAGACTTAGGAGGCGATGCGTCAGGTCTTCCATGTTGCTATGATTCGGAAGAGTATCGGAGATCCATCTAGAATGTTCGATTAATGATGACCAAGTTGGAGGTAGTAACCGAGATTTTAGGCTGAAGCAATGGCGAAATGTGGTAAGTATAGTAGGAAGAGTTCAGTGTCTGCGAGAAGAAATGCGACAGTAAGAAAAAGCGAAGATGTGTTAAGAAGATGGAAGTGTCTTTGTTATAAAGTAAAGGCTGTGAAGAAGTATCCTTTGGACCATGGGTGGAGCTATTAGTATTGTTATACGCTTTAGAGATGATTCTTATTTGGCTTGGATGTGAGTTTTTGGCGTCGTGGTATTATGGCGGTGTGGCAAAATTGGTTTCGTAAGTATAGTAGTGAAGACTATCTGGCGCAGTGTGCTTGGAGACTTAGAAGGAACATTCGGGGCGAATGTTTCTAAGGAAGAATGTTACACCGTAGTTCAGTATGTATATGAGGGCGTGCGTGCGAGAATCGACATTAAAGTTGGAAAGGAAGAAAGATGTGATTTTTCGCGGAAAAGTTTCGGATTTTGTGAAGGAAAAAGGTTCGTTAATGGGAATTGGATTCCCAGTTGGTATTCGGACTTTTGGAATATTTAAGAATTATGAAATTTTATTTAGGAATTGGTCACGTGGGGCCCGGGAGAAATTCTACAGTTTTGTAGGGCCCAGCTTTATTTTGGATTTTTGGCATTACGGATATTTTTGGAAGGCGGAATATTTTGGGCGAGTAGGGGCGACACGTGTCACCCCCGAGGCCGTGTGGGCGATTGTTGTGTGAGTGTTGGGCGTTTTCTTGGTGGACAAGTGGCCCGTTTTGTGGTGGCCACTTGTCCCGTGTTATGGTGGACAAATGGTTGTGACTACCCACATGTACCCCATCCTCGCGCACTTGCCTAGATCTTGGCCATTGATTTTCCTATAAATACCCCATTGATTTCAAGACTTCTTGATCCACTTAAATCTTTCTAAGTCACAAAAATCCCTCCCTCCTTGTGTAGCTTGTCAGAAATCCCCACTTTGTGTAGAAAATACTTCAAGTATTGTTGTATTATCCCAAAATACCTTATCTAGTATTCTAGTAGTATTCCAAGTTATTTGATAACTAAGAGCAGGAAAAATACTACTTTATTCGATAGTCGCAAAAATGAAGCCACTAGAAAAATCTTCATAGCTTAGATGAAGTGTTAAGAGAAGTTGTTTGGAAACTTCTAAGGGTTGTGGAGGCGGGTTGGGCGTCGAGGTGGAGCTAAGCGTTGCTCGGGATCGACTTATATCTTGGATAATTTTGGGCTTATCGAGGTAATGATCTTTATCCCTGTTGTAATTGGAAATTACATGTAGTAATAGTTAATAATTGAGTATAAGATATATTGGAAGAATCGATTATAAAGAATTGAACTATATTTACATTGGGTGTATTCTGATGAGACTTGTAGTATTATTGTGGAGTAAAATTGTACGTCAGGTTAGGCGTGTAACCCCAGGGATTGTTGGTTTGGTAGCGGGCCTCGTTAGAGAGGAGTTTTATGTGGTTGCGGGGAAATCTTCTTAGAATTTTAGTAGAAAAGGAATCTTGTATCTAGAATTATTCTACGAAGAAATCTAGAGGTTGATAGACGTTTTGTGGCCTTTATAGGTTGAAGTACTATGAGTAGCGTATTCTACTTGAAGGATGGAAAAGGCGAGCAAGGTTAGAGTACTTTGGAGCATTTTGCTAATTGTCGATAATCGTCGCGAGGTATGTGAACCTCTTTCTATCCTTTCTAGCATGATATTTGTGAAATATATTTAGTGCGGTAGACGCATGTGTGTTTAAAGGAAATTGATTTTCCTTTTGTGTCCTTGACTTGATTCCAAAGTTAGGTGACTTGTTATGAAATATTAAGGACTTGAATTATGTTAAAAAGTTGTAAAACCTCACTCGTGAGTAATGGGTGTGTGGTCTTTCAAAGAATAAAGTTATCTTAATTTCGAAAATAAGAATGGTTTTATCATTGGATTTAAAATGATAACTTGACTTATAAACAACTTGATTTTGGGAAAGGAGAAGTAACTTGATAGGTTACTTGTTTTTAAAAGAGTAAGACCCTTGGTTTAAAATGTATATTGCTACTTGACTTTTAAAGGAAAAGTGCCTTTGTTTTAAAAGAAGGTATGGAAATTGTTTTGGTTTTACTTTGATGTCTTTTGACTTGAGTTTTAAATAATAAGAATCTTGAAGTATTTCAAAGAGTTATTAACCATTTTTGAAAGAAAAGAAATACTTGGTTTCAAAAGCTTAAGTGTTATACTAGCTTTATGGGAAGTTAGGTATAACGACTTAAGGAAGATAGAAAGACGATTTACTTATTTGTTTATGAAAGTCTTGTATTGATTTACGGAAAGTGTAGTAAGATGGTTTGATAAGTAAACATGTTAGGATGCTACGTGTGTTAGTGTCTTGTGATGTTTGTGTAAGGGGGTTTCCCTTGTTGTGCTTATGTTGTTTAACGATAAGTTGTTATGTTAGTATTGTACCACTCGCCTCTTGACATGTTATCACGGGGTTAAGCTGCCCCGATGCGAGGATGCCTCGTGCGGGTCGAGGACCTATGCGGGCTCTGACGAGTTCGAGTTAGTGTCGCGGGAATACCTCATGCGATGCATGTGGCCATGCGGACTACGAGTCGGGGCGATGCCGAGGAGTAGCTACCCTCGATGCGGGAATACCTCATGCGGGCCTAGGTGGCTATGCGGCTGCGGTAAGTTCGAGTTAGGCAGCGCTTGATGCGAGGCGAGTAGTCGGCCGATCGTATGGCGCGATGCAGAAAGACCTCGTGATACAATTTTATAGCATTGTTAGTGCGTGGGTTTTAGTAGTCGGCTATGCCTTCGTACTTACCGTGCGGTTTTATTATGACACGGTGGGACACGGTGTTCATGTGTATTCCTTGGGTGTTTTTATATCATGGGTGCCGCGGTGAGGAAGGAATTCCATGGGCGTGATTGATATTGTGGGCATGAGACCCGTAGTTATATTTGAGTGATGACTTTAAGGCGTGAGTCACGACTTGACATATTTGCTTACATATTGTGTATCGTAAATTGGTTATCATATATGTCTTATTTTATATAGACTATTATGATTTCATTTCTGATATTTTGATTTCACATACTTGGTACTGTTATCTTGACCTCCTTGAAGCTGCGTTCATCTGCGGTAGAAGTACGCGATTGTTGATCCTCGCTCATAGGAGTCCTGATTGAGCGTTTTGGGAAGCTCAGTGTCTCGGAGGCTTATCTTTAGTATAGTCCACTGTCGTTGTAGGTACTTACATTCGAGGTATGGCGAACCTGTCCGCCATTGTTGTTATAACATTCTTAGAGTGCATGAAATCTTATTGTGGGCAAGGTTTGTAAAAGGATATTGTTCAAGTTTTTATATATGTATGCGAAAGGCAACTTTTCTCAGATAAATTGTTTCTCACTTCATATTGTTTCATGTCTTGTATTATATTATTGGTTACTACGATGTATGTCTACTTGGGTGCCGGGTAAGGCACGATCACGGGCAGGTTAGTGCGTGTGAAATTTTACACGTCTGTTAAGGCGTGTAATCCCACTAGTTAGCTGAATTGTTGGGCCTTAAATGTGGCGTGTTTGGTTATTGTATTCGGCCTTGGAAAAGGTGGCAAAGTATGTAGAAACAAAGGAAGTCTTTGCGATTTTAGTAGAATTTAGTGACTTTGCACTTAGAATATTCTACGTTGAAGCTAGAGGTTAATGGGCGTATTATGGCCATTATAGGTGGAAGTACTCGGTATAGCGTGTTCTACTTGAAGGATGGAATAGCTATCAAGGTTGAAATGCTTTGGAGCATTTTGCTTTTATCGATAATCGTCGAGGTATGTGAACCTCTTCCTTCTTTTGACATGATTCTACGTATGGAATATACATGTGGTATTATTTCATGATTCCTTCTACTCTTAGAAGTTAAGAGGTATGTATGTTGATTTACTCTCGTAAGGGTTATGTCTAAGTTATCTAAGTTCTTACCAAGTCTTATGGGGATGTTGGTAAGAGTCGTTAGGAGGTATTTTGGAGCCAAGTTGACTTGGCTAAGTTCTGACACAAATGAGAATAAGTATCAAACAAGCCCTGCGGCGTTAATAAAGGAAAATGTAATGTGATCAATTAAGTTAAAACAAGTAGAATTCTCCATCTGCATAGAAGCTAAGATAAGACAAAATTGTATTACATTTTCTAGATCATGGCTACTCGATTAAGATCGTTATAAATAAGTATAACTTATTCACAACGCACCAAGGTATATGTTACTTAATTTATAAGAATTTACATATGAGGTTTTAAGACTATGAACCTCAAATTCTTAAAAGGTTAAGAGACTTTATTTTTCAAGTTATGGGACTTGATTCTTAAAGGAAGAAATGAATTGATTTAAAAGCATAGAATACTTGATTTTGAAAGTATTGATTTTCTTGCCATTCTAAAGTTTAGAAACTGGTTTTCTTAAAAGTTAAGAGACTTGAAGTATTTTGAAAGCTATGTAATTCGATTTGAAAGTATAAGTCTCTTGGTGATAAAATGAATGAAATTGTCTAAGACATAAAGAGTTATAACGGCTTTATGGGAAGTTGGTTATAACAACTTTATGGAAGATTAAAAGAATGGTTTTCTTCAGTAATGTAAGCAAAGAAATGACTTGAAATAAAGAAGGGCAAATTTCTTTAAAGGTACCAATTGCTTAAGGTTTTAAAGAAAGAAGTCACGTGATTTAGAAGCCTATAATTGTATTTCTAAAAGGTATTGTGACTTTTTTTGAAAAGTACGTATGACTTGATACTACGGTTATTAGTATCTTGGAAGTTTTATTTGAAAAAGAGTCATTTTAAAGGAGTAGAGGTGCGTAGTACTTTGAGTTAAATTCCCGGATTTTTATGTGTGAAACGAAAGTGCCATGAGTTTATAAAAATGGAAGTCTAAAGGTTTAATGAACTTGCCTATGCTGCTTGTGATAGCTTTGAGTGCAAGTATTATATGTTTACGTTGTCGTGACTCTCAGTTGGAGGCATTTTATGCAGTTTGTAAGTTTAGTTGGAGCGTCTGAAGCGGTGATGTAGGATTCCACGGGTATGCTTCCATTATGATTGATCCTTGGACATCTTATACGATGTGGGATTAGGCATGTGACGAGGCGGGTTAGATTCGGTTGTTTATTACCGTGACCATGCTTATCGATGAGGATTAGGCGTGCGACCGTGCTATGTCGACTATTACTCGTGGGCTGGCTCGTGAAGACATGTACCCGCGATGAGGATTAGGGGCATGTTATATTCTTAGTCCGTGGGCTAGCTCGTGAAGACTGCGCTACGATGAGGATGCAGGGAGCGCGTTATGGCGTGATTATCGATGAGGATTAGGGGCATGCGACCGCTTTATTTATATATATATGTATTGTATATGTATGCAGCGACGGTGAGGTAGGATGCCGCGGGCGCGTCACGTGAGTATGATTTATGTCATAGGCTGTGATGAGGAAGGAATTCCACGGGCACGCTTTGATATTTGTGTGACTTGATCGCGTCCCAGATTGGGTCGGGTAGTAGATGCGTCCCTCCGTAAAGGGCCGGATTATGTTATGAAAGATAAGTAAGTTATATGGTAATGAACTTGACGATTTCCCCCTAAGTATGTACGTAAGAAAGTGACTATAACTTTTATTGAAAAATGGGAAAAGATAATAAGGTACTATTAAGTTCACGAGATGGTAATGACACGGTAGGATCTGGTATGTACCCTTTTTATACTTGTCTCTGTCATTCTTTTGTACAGTTATGATTTGTTTACTGTACCTTATTTACATTCCATATTAAATTTGTTATGCTTGACCTTTGAGAAGCTGCGTTAAATGTCATGAGTTTAGGTACTGATTGTGGATCATGAGCTTAGGATCTGGTTCAGCATTTTGAGATGGCTCGATGTTCGGAGTTGTCATGGCTATATACGTTCGAAGTGCGGCGGGGCCTTGTCCGTCATAGTTTTGTTCAAATCTTAGAAGTGCTGTATTCATCGTAAATTTGGGTAGCTAGAGTTGTTTTTACATTGTTATACAGTGTAGACCCTTTCGGGTAAATTTTTATGTTATGGCAGCCTTATCGGTCTGGCCTTGGTTTAAAAAAAAGGGGTGTTATTTATCTTCCGCAGTTTATTATGTTGTATGATTAGAAGGTGCGGGTAGGGCACCGATGTGACCGGTGGTCGTGACAAGAATCTGATGCATCTCCTCCTACGGTATACATCTCACGATGACTTGATCGGCCTGATGTTTGTATAACATCGGCTCCTCCCGATAGTGGTGTTTTACTTGAGTAAAACTTCTTCCTCTTTGTCTTGTCAATCACAGGGTATTACCTTTGCGAAAATTAACAAAATCAGCGTATCAAGGTAAATTAAAACCAGCTTACTTGAAAGCGGTTGTTAAATGCAGGAAGTGATCATTTATCTGCGCGTCCTTGGTGTTACGGCTCTGTGTTCTCAAGCCTTGACAAGTGATGCATTGAATTCTCTGTCCCCTTCTTGTCACGAATTTCCACGTCGAATTCTTGTAGTTGCAAGACCCATCGAATGAGGCGAGGTTTTGCATCCTTCTTTGTCATCAAGTACTTTATGGCAGAATGGTCAGTGTATACTATCACCTTATTTTCAATCAAGTATGGCCTGAATTTCTCAAATGCATACACTATTGCTAGCAATTCTTTTTCTGTAGTCGCGTAATTTAACTGGGCGTAATTCAGAGTTTTACTAGCATAGTAAATGGATCTAAATACCTTATTGATTCTCTGTCCAAGCACTGCTCCCACTGCATAATCACTTGCATCGCACATTAGTTCAAATGGGAGCTCGGTTTGGTGCGATGACTATGGGTCTGAAATGAGCTTCTCGCGAGTGTGAAAGCGGTCATACATTCCTTATTGAATTCAAAAGCAACCCCGTCATTAGCGAGGTGGAAATGGGCTTTGAAACCTTTGAAAAATCCTTGATGAATCTTCTCTAGAAACGCGTACGAGAAACCGACTCCTTTCGTTGATCTTTGGAGGTGGTAGATTTTTATTCTTGAAATCTTTGTTTGTCTACCTCAATACCTTGGTTTGATATTTTGTGTCGAGGACAATCCGCCTTTTACCATAAAATGACACTTCTCGGTTTAGCCTGAGTTAGATTCTTGCATCGGTTTAACACTTTGCTTCAAGTGCCTCGGCGTTCGACGAGCGATGCCCAAAGACCAAAAAATCATCCATAAAAATCTCTATAGTCCTCTCCACCATGCAGAAAATTGCCATCATACACTGAAAGGTCGCGGTGCATTCTGGCGAATGGCGTCATACGAATACAAATGTGCCAAAGAGGCGGTGAATCACGTATTTTCACGATCTTACGGCTATCGCAATCGATGATACACGAGTAACCATCGAGCGATAGTAGTTTTCCCGCAAGTCTATCCAACGTATGATCTAGAAATGGAAGCGGGAAGTGGTCATTTACGGTTGCCTTTGTTATACCGTATTTCCGGTATATGCGTAAGGGAATACGTCTGGTTGGCCTTAAAGTTAGGCTTGGCGTTTTTGGGCACAACTCTCAAAGCGAATAGTTTTCCGGCGAAACTCTCCACGACTTTCGTAGGGTAATTTCCGCTATGCCGTTTCTTATTTTGCGGATTTTTAGAGGCGAAACATTTTGGACCAGCGGGAGGCGACCTTGTCACCCTCCAATTGATGGACTTGACACGGCAATAGGGCCGATTGGGTTGGCTTATTTTGTCTTGGAGTTGGTAGGATATTTTGTGTGCAAGTTGGCGAGGACACTTGCCTAAATCCTCGCCCTACACTTGCCTTGCACATGGCGTAATCTTGGCCATTGGTTGATCATCCCTTGACCTATAAATACCCTTTAGATGAAGAGTTCTTCGTCCACAAATTCCACTTCCAAGTCTTGAGAATCCTCCCTCTCCCTTAAGCCTCTTTCGTCCAAACACCTCCCCGCTTTGGAGAAGCTGGCAGGCTACCACACTGCCTGGCAGAAATCTACCCATACTTGGTAGAAAAGTTGCCTTCTTGTATTGTTATAATGCCCAAAATACCTAGCCCAAATCCCTTAGTCCTTAGTAGAAGTTGTGAAGAACTTCATGGTTTCTTAGACTCTGGGAGCGTACAACTTAGGAGCTAAACCTTGCTCAGTGCGACTTTATCTAGGATATTATTGGGCTTGCAGAGGTAACTAATCCTAACCTCTTTTGAATTAGAGAATACATCTTTGTAGTAGTATAAGAATAAGTATTAAATACTTAGAAGAATATCACATAATAGAATTGAGCATTATCACGATGAAGGGTTTAAAGAAGAATAATCAAATTGTACTTACATAGGGTATTTTCTGATGACTTGAGTAGCTCGTGGGTAGGAAGTCTTGCCCAATTTTCCGTAGGATATAGAACCCTCTGTTTAGAATGGTTTCAAAGTAGTGCGAGCGTTGATAGGCGTGTCGACTATTATAAGTGATTCTCTGCGCGACATATTGACTTGGCGGTGGTTTTTTGAGAAGGTATGTGATTCTTCCTAAAGCATGATATTTTACAATATATATGTAGTATGGTAGGCGTACGTGTTAAGCGAATAATAACTACGGCAATGCCTGGCTTAAGCATGAATAATACTTACGGCAATGCCTCGGCTTAAGCTTTGAATAATAAAGAATGAAAGTATTTCAAAGAATCTTGAATCATTTTTATGAAGAGAACTAATTGGTTTTAAAGCGAAGCTTAAGAGTTATACTAGCTTTATGGGAAGTTAAGTATAACCACTTAAGATGGATAAAAGAAACAGTTTGCCTATGTGTTTATAACAGACTGATATTGAATTGTGAAAAGAATAATAAGATGGTTTGATAAGTAGACATGATATGATGCTATGTGTGTTAGTGTCTTGTAACGTTTGTGTAAAGAAGTCGATCTTACTTATGCTTATGTTGTTTTGAACTATAATTTGTTGTGTTAGTATTATATCACTCGCCTCTTGAGATGATCAGGGGTTAAGCGCCTCCGATGCGGGGTAGACTCGGTGATGCAGGACCGTGATTCGAGAATACCTCATGCGGGTCGGGGGCTATCTTGAACTACGAGTTCGGAGTTAGTATGCGGGGTTATGCCTCATGCGGTGCATGTGGCGTGCGGACCGCGAGTCGGGGCGTTGCAGGAGTAGCTACCCTCGATGCGGGGTTATACCTCATGCGGGCCTATGTGAGTGGCCTATGCGGACTCGGGAGTCGAGATTAGGCTTGCGGAATGATAATATGGCGAGTGGCCTGCTTTGATCATTCGCGACCTAGAAAAGACATTCTGATTTACCTATTGTTGCTCTTGTTTATGATGTAGCCTTATATGCGGTCCCTTGGTTGTTTCATACATCTTGCAAAACTGATTTTTAAAATGATATGTTTTCATTTAAGTATTTCTGATTTCATATACTTAGTACTGTTATCTTGACCTCCCGGGGCTGCGTTCATCTGTGGTAAGGGCAGCAGTGCTAGATCCACATCCTTAGGATCTCGCGTTGGTGTCGGGAGCTCCATCTTTTCGGAGGCTCTACTTTTGGGTATGATCTCACTGTTGTAGATAGTTTTGTCTGATCGAGGTATGGCGGGGTACTGTCGCCATAGTTGTATCTTTCCTTAGAAGTGCGTAGTCATGTTATGCGATATCGGATGTGCTTGCTAAACCATGTTTATATATATATGCGAAAAGCGGCGTTTTCTCATAAAGCGTATGTCTTATTTTATAAGCGTGTCTTATTTTATAAAGCGTGTCATGTCTTGTTTTATATTTCCGTGATTACTACGATGTATGACTACTTGGGTGCCGGTGAGGCACGATCCACGGGCCGGAATGGGTGCGTGACAAGCGTGGTATCGAGCGATTAATCCTCGGAAAGTGTCTGGCCGTATCACAGTAAGTCTTGATTATCGGTGTGTTGTGCACCACACCAATGTCGAGGCTATAGGATATTTAGGATTAGTTTCCATTCTTCTCATTACGAGATCGTGCTTTAGAGTGTGTTATAGGTTGGACCCCTCTAACGTATTCCTTTCTATGTGATTATGCCTCGCGTAAGGCAGCCGGGCCCGAGAAGGCAAGGCGGAGGCGCTAGCGAGACACCAGTCACGAGGGCTCGGGCCAGTCTATACGAGGCGGCGAGTTCTATGGCGCCCGGCCAGCGAGACCACAGTACCACCTCGCATTCCACGGCACAGGCGGAGAGTTAGGTCTGAGAGATGGCCCGACTTTTGGCTAGAGTTGTGGCGAATCGAGATAGGGTGAATCTTTGCGATTCGATTCGGCTCGGCTCGGTCGCGCCGTGGTTCACCGGCGAGAGTTTGAGGCTACGAGACTTCGAGTTGTAGCAGCGAGTTTCTGGTCGAGGCCGGAGGATGATCGCGGAGTTCATCCGTCGACTCTGAAGGATTTTGAGTGATCGGGCGTCGGAGACCGAGTCGTGATCATTGGTTCACATAAATTTGCGTGATACGCGATCGATTGGTTTGATTCGTGGAGTTATCGGGAAAAACGCGCGTCTAGCTACTTGGGATGAGTTCTGAGGCTTTCGCTCACTTCTTGCCTCGCGGATGAGAGGCGCGGTGATAGATTTTCTGCTTGAGGCGAGAGGGGCCTGCGGTCGGGAGTACAATGTCGAGTTTGATTCATTGGCTCGATATGTCCGACATTAGTAGCGATATGGAGGATAGGGTGCACCGCTGCGTCACGGGCTAGATGATTATATGGCGAGTCGTATGCGGGTGTTTCTCTTCGGTATGGACATTACGCGCATGCGAGCTCGTGCCCTTGGATGCGAGGCGCGGTCGGCGAGTGGGCGAGCGGCGAAGAAGGCCGGGGCGGGAGGGTCTTACGGTGGCTATCGTGGTGGCGGCCTCGGCGGTCGATTTGCACTGCGGCGGCTCGAGCACTCTGCACCGTCCTCAGCCGGCCCGAGTATTCGAGGCGGACCGGGGCGGGGCTTGGGCGTCGAGTAGCGAGTGCGGCGATCGGGACCACCCGGTGTGGCCGTCGGTAGATCCCATTACGGGAAGTGTGGTACTACTTTTGGAGCTTATTACGATTGTGGCGGCGAGGTCACTGCGGTATCAGGCCGGAAGCGTGCGGTGGTAGAGCTCGGCCGAGTTACATTGCGGCCATCATCTCCTCTGATTACTCGCCGGGGCGGGTACTCATGGGTCAGCAGTCGCGGCGAGTGCGTGGCTCGGGTCCCGATTCTAGCGGTCCTCGAGCGCATTTATGCTTTGTCCGTAAGCGGGATCGGAGGCCTCGCTGATGTCGTCACGGTACCTTATCGGTTTAGGTTTGATGTGTATGCTTTGATAGATCCGGGTTCTACTGCATCCTATATATCTCCACTTGTTGCTAGTAGGATAGGGATAGAGCACGAGTCCATAGACCACTTCGAGGTAGCTACGCCGATGGGTGATTCGGTGGTAGCTCGGCGGGTATATAGAGCTTGTCTGTGACCATTCTGATCGTCGGACCACTGGCCAGCTTGATAGAGTTGGAGATGATTGACTTGGCGTGATCATGGGGATGGATTGGCTAGCTTCTTGCTACGCCAATGTAGGCTGCGAGAGAAGTAATGCAGTTCCGGTTTCTGAGGAGGTTGTTGAGTGGGAGAACGCGGTATCGTAGGGGTAGGTTTATTTCCTACCTCGAGGCTAGGAAGATGGTGCGAAGGGTATATCTACCATCTCGTTCGGGTGTTTGATCACGAACTGCGGTACCAAATTTTCCGTCGGTTCGGTGGTCGAAGAGTTCCCAGGGCGTGTTTCAGACGACCTCCGGGTATCCCTCACGAGAGGAGATCGAGTTTTGTATAGATGTGTTGCGGACACTCGGCCTATTTCCATTCCGCCATACGAATGGCACTGCCGAGTTGAGAGAGTGAAGGACGGTGAGAGATTTCTTTGGAGAAGGGTTTACTCGGACACAGTGTTTCTCGCAGAAGCGCCGGTATTGTTCGTGAAGAAGAAGGGCGGGGCGTTGCGCATGTGTGTTGACTTCTGACGGTGAACAAGGTGACCATTAAACGAATACCCGCTTCCCGGGATTGATGATTTGTTCGACGGTTGCGGCGCGAGATGTTTCTCAAGATTGATCTGCGATCGGGCTATCATCGAGTTCGTGTCGAGAGGTGGATGTCCTAGAATTGCATTAGGACGATGCGGGCATTATGAGTTCGGTCATGTCTTTTGGGTTGACGATGCTCGTGGTATTCATGGATTTGATGAGCGAGTGTTCAAACCATTTTTGGACACGTTTGTGATAGTGTTCATTGATGATATCTTGGTTTATTCGCTCGGGCGAGGCATGCGGGCGTTTGAGAATTTGTCTTGTGATTCTCGGGACCAGCGGTATGCGCCAAGTTTTCCAAATGTGAGTTTTGGTTAACCGGTGGCTTTTCTTGGGCACGTTGTGGGGCGATGGTATTGGTAGATACGGCGAATCGAGGCGGTCGAGTTGGCCTAGACCTCTTACTCCGCGAGGTTCGCGATTCACGGGCCTTGCGAGTTATTATCGGCGGTTCGTAGAAGTTTGCTTCTATCTCTGCACCATTGACTAGGCTGACTCGGAAGGCGGCCAAGTTTGATGGTGATGCTTGTGGCGGGGTTTCGATTCTTGAAGGAGGCCGGCGGCCGCCCGTTCTTACTCTTCACGAGGTCGGATGGTTTCGTGGTGTATTGTGATCGTCGGGCATCGGGTTGGGATGTGTTGATCGGCGGGGCGAGTTATAAGCGTCGCATCGGCGGCAAGAAACACGAGAGGAACTACCCGCGTGATTTGGGTGGCGTGATGATTCGCTTTGAAGATGCGGAGGCACTATTTGTATGGGGTTCGCGTGGATATTTATCTGACCACAAGAGCCTCGGTATATCTTGACGGAGGAGTGAACTTACGGCGAGAGGCGGTGGTTAGAGTTGCTTAAGGATTACGATGTTGATATCTGTACCACGGGAAGGCGATGTTGTGGCGGATGCTCTTGATCGTAGGTCGATGGGGAGCCTATCGGATGTGCGGCTAGAGAGGAGGGACATGGTTCGTGATTTGCATCGATTAGCGAGCCTTGGTGTCCGTTTGATTGATTACGATAGCGGTGGGGTTAGAGTTCGTGAGGTTGCGAGTCTTCCATCGTCGAGAGGTGAAGAAGCAACGATTCGAGATCGGTTTTGACACGTTATCGTGATCTGACTCTTCGTGAGGCAAGGGTCCTTTTGAGGTAGCTTTGATGGGGTGCTAAGGTTTGAGGCGGGTTGTGTGTTCCGGATGTTTGAGGACTTGGCGAGTTCTTGGGGAAGCACCTGCGTAGCGTTACTCTATCCGTCGAAGTCGACCAGATGTACCACGACGCTTAGATCGTGTATTGGTGGGATGGCTTGAAGAGGACATTGCGAGTTCGTAGCTCGGTGCGTGTTGTCGGCGGTGAAGGTAGAGCACGGAGGCACGGTGGTTTATTCTGACGATAGAGATCCGACACGGAAGTGGGAGGTAATCAACATGGACTTCACGGGATTACCTCGCTCGGAGAGACATGATTCTATATGGGTTATCGTCGGCGGTGTGAAATCAGCCCACTTTCTTCCGTCGGGGCGACTTTTGGTGAGGATTATGCGGACTTTACATCAGAGATCGTCGGTGCATGAGTCCTAACGATCATATCGACGAAGAGCCCGGTTCACGGCCAACTTTTGGAAGTCTTTCGAGAGAGGTTTAGGGGCCTTGGTGAGCACAGTCGCATTCCATCCACGAGGCAGACGGACGGGCGGCGCACTATCGGACTGCTTGAGATATCTTTGCGAGCTGTGTTATCGACCGAGGGTAGGGGAGTATCATTTGCCTCTAGTTGAGTTCGCGTACAATAATAGCTACCACTCCGGTATTCGGATGGCGCCTTATGAGGCCTTGTATGGGAGGAAGTGCGGATCGCCTATAGGTTGGTTCGATGTGGGCGAGTGCGGCTAGTGGGACGGTTGGTGCGGCGGCGATGGATAAGGTGAAGCTTATCAAGGCGGCTATTAATGACTCGAGTCGGCCAATCGTATCACGAGATCATCGTCGTCGATATCGGAGTTCGCGATTGATGATTGGGTTTTCCTAAAGGTGTCTCCCATGAAGGGTGTGATGAGATTCGGGAAGAAGAAACTTCGGCCCAAGTACATTGGGCGTTTGTTGTCGCGAGGTAGGCAAGGTTGCCTACGAGTTGAATCTGCCGTCCGTCACGGAAGCGGTGCATCCGGTGTTTCACGTATCTATCTTTGAGGAGATGTATCGGGGATCCATCTAGGGTACACCCAATTGGCGATGTCGGTGGCCAGGGGTTATCGTATGAGGAGATTCCATAGCGATAGTCGATCGTCGAGTTAGGCGTCTGCGGACGAAGGGCGTGGCTTCGTCAAAGTCTTGTGGCGGAGCGAGCTCGGGGAGGAGATGGCGTGGGAAGGCGAGGAGGACATGAGGCGAAGTATCCTCGCTATTCCCACCTCCGGGTAATTCACTTTCCTACTTGTAAATTTTTTTCATTATCATTTATGCCTAAGTGTTGTTTTGTGGCGTGTGTGGCATTTGCAAGCGGTTTAAGTTCTGAAGAACCTTATCGTTATCGGTCTTGGGAAGGAACATTCGGACGAATGTTTCTAAGGAGGAGAATGTTATACCGTATTTCAGTATGCGTGGGGAATACGTCTGAAAAGTTTGGCCTTAAAGTTAGGCTTGGGCGTTTTTGGGCACAACTCTCAAAGCGAATAGTTTTCCGAAAGCGTCTCCACGACTTTCGTAGGGTAATTTCAGCTATGCCATTTCTTATTTCGGATTTTTAGAGAGGCGAAACATTTTGGACCAGCGGGAGGCGACACTTGTCACCCTCCAATTGATGGACTTGACACGGCAATAGGGCCGATTGGGTTGGCTTATTTTATCTTGGAGTTGGTAGGATATTTTGTGTGCAAGTTGGCGAGGACACTTGCCTAAATCCTCGCCTACACTTGCCTTGCACATGGCGTAATCTTGGCCATTGGTTGGCCGTCCTTGACCTATAAATACCCCCCTTTAGATGAAGAGTTCTTCATCCACAACTTCCCTTCCAAGTCTTGAGACTCCTCCCCTCTCCCGTCAGCCTCTTTTCATCCAAACACCTCCCCCCCCTTTGGAGAAGCTAGCCGAGGCTACCCCCCCTAGCCTAGCCAAAATCTACCCCCCTCCCTTGGTAGAAAAGTTGCCTTCTTGTATTGTTATAATGCCCAAAATACCCTAGCCCAAATCCCTTAGTCCTTAGTAGAAGTTGTGAAGAACTTCTAAGGTTTCTTGGAGCTACCGGAGCGTACAACTTAGGAGCTAAACCTTGCTCATGTGCGACTTTATCTAGGATATTATTGGGCTTACCGAGGTAACTAATCCTAACCCTCTTTTGAATTACAGAATACATCGTAGTAGTATAAGAATAAGTATTAAATACTTAGAAGAATATCACGAATAGAATTGAGCTGTTATCACGATAGAAGGGTTTAAAGAAGAATAATCAAATTGTACTTACATGGAATTTGTTTTCTGATGAGACTTGAGTAGCTCACCGGGTAGGGAAATGCCCAATTTTCCGTAGGATATAGAACCCTCTGTTTAGAATGGTTTCAAAGTAGTACGAGCGTTGATAGGCGTGTCGACTATTATAAGTGATTCTCTGCATCGACATATTCAACTTGGCGGTGGTTTATTTGAGAAGGTATGTGATTCTTCCTAAAGCATGATATTTTACAATATATATAGTATGGTAGGCGTACATGTGTTAAGCTGAATAATAACTACGGCAATGCCTCACGGCTTAAGCTTTGAATAATACTTACGGCAATGCCTGGCTTAAGCTTTGAATAATAAAGAAGCGAAAGTATTTCAAAAGAATACTGAATCATTTTTAACAGAAGAGAACTAATTGGTTTTTAAAACAGAAGCTTAAGAGTTATACTAGCTTTATGGGAAGTTAAGTATAACCACTTAAGATGGATAAAAGAAACAGTTTGCCTATGTGTTTATAACAGACTTATATTGAATTGTGAAAAGAATAATAAGATGGTTTGATAAGTAGACATGATATGATGCTATGTGTGTTAGTGTCTTGTAACGTTTGTGTAAAGAGGTCAGTCTTACTTATGCTTATGTTGTTTTGAACTATAAGCTGTTGTGTTAGTATTATATCACTCACCTCTTGAGATGATACCGGGGGTTAAGCTGCCCTCCGATGCGGGGTAGACTCAGGCGGTCTGGGACCATGATTCGAGAATACCTCATGCGGGTCCAGGGAGCCTATGCGGAGCTACGAGAGTTCCAGGTTAGTATGCGGGGTTATGCCTCATGCGGTCTATGTGGCCATGCGGACAACGAGTCTAGGACGTTGCCGAGGAGTAGCTACCCTCGATGCGGGGTTATACCTAATGCGGGCCTATGTGAGTGGCCTATGCGGACTCCGGGAGTCCAGGATTAGGCTTGCAGAATGATAATTTGGGCGAGTGACCCTGCTTTGATCATTCGCAGCCTAGAAAAGACTTTACTGATTTACCTATTATTGCTCTTGTTTATGATGTAGCATATGCGGTCCACTGGTTGTTTCATACATACTTGCAAAACTGATTTTTAAAATGATATGTTTTCATTTAAGTATTTCTGATTTCATATACTTAGTACTGTTATCTTGACCTCGCCCAGGCGGCGTTCATGCCGCGGTAAGAGCAGCGGTGCTACGTCCACGTCCTTAGGATCTCCACGTTGGTGTCGGGAGCTCCGTCTTTTAGGAGGCTCTACTTTTGGGTATGATCTCACGTTGTAGATAGTTTTTATACGATCGAGGTATGGCGGGGCCCCGTCCGCCATAGTTGTATCTTTCCTTAGAGTGCGTAGTCATGTTATCTGATGTCGGATGTAGCGCTAAACCATGTTTATATATATATGCCGAAAGGCGACGTTTTCTCACATAAACTGTGTCTTATTTTATAAATTGTGTCTTATTTTATAAACTGTGTCATGTCTTGTTTTATATTTCCGCTGATTACTCTGATGTATGACTACTTGGGTGCCCCGGTAAGGCACCAGTCACGGGCCCCGGAATGGGTCGTGACAGCCTTGTTCAACTTGCGATAATCAATGCAGATTCTCCACCCAGTAACTGTTCTAGACGGAATGAGCTCGTTCCTTTCGTTGGTCACTACTGTCATACCACCCTTTTTGGGTACCACTCTTGGACTCACCCGTGCATTTATCGGATATAGGATAAATTACTCCAGCATCGAGCCATTTCATGATTTCCTTTCTGACTACCTCTTTCATATTTGGGTTTAGTCTCCTTTGTGCCTCAATGGATGGTCTGCTCTCCTCATCTAGACGGATCTTATGCATTACTGTTGACGGACTTATCCCCTTTATGTCTGCTAATGTCCACCCAATGGCACGCTTGTGAGCCCTCAGTACTCTCAGCAGCTTATCAGTCTCTACTGTGGATAGGTGGCATGAAATGATCACTGGTAAGGATTGATCTTCACCTAGATATTGGTATTGTAAATGATTGGGTAGGATTTTTAACTCTAACTCTGGAGCCTTCTCTGTGGATGGTATTGATCTTTCTGGCATCTGCCCAAGCTCTTCATATCTCCTCCTATCCCATTTCTCATAAGAATTCATCCAATTTGCATACTCCATCAGCCTTGGGTCGTTTCCACTACTATCATCCCATCTGGTCAGTAATTCTTCAAGCGTATCATCATTTCTGAACCCCTTGGCTGACACTGCATCTTCGATTATGTCAATGGCAGAACAGTTATCACTTGCATCTGGAAAAGTCGCTGCCCGAAAAACATTGAAAATCACCTCTTCTTCTTCCACCCGAAGTTTCAACTCCCCTTTGTGAACATCGATGAGAGCCTGTCCTGTGGCTAGGAAGGGTCTGCCAAGTATGATGGGGATTATGTCGTTATCTTTTATGTCTAAGATAACGAAATCAGCGGGAAAGATGAACTTGTCCACCTTTACCAACACATCCTCGATGACTCATAGGGTGGACTATGGGCGGTCGACTAGCCGCAAAGTGATGTTTGTAGGTTTGACTTCTCCCATTCCAAGTTTGCAGAAAACTAGATAGGGCATCAAATTTATGCCTGCCCGTAGATCGCACAATGCTTTCTGACATTCAAACTTTCCAATAGTGCATGGGATGGTGAAACTCCCTGGATCTTGTAATTTCTGAGGTAGTTTTCTCTGTAGGATGACACTACATTCTTCAGTTAACACCACTGTTTCGTAGTCCTCTATCCTCCTCTTTTTGCTAAGAATATCCTTCATGAACTTTACATAGCTCGGCATCAGCTCTAGTGCTTCAGCAAACGGGATATTGAGTTGCAATTGTTTGAGGATTTCTATAAATTTAGAGAATTGCTTGTCAAGAGCACATGTTTTTAGCCTCTGGGGGTATGGTATCTTCACCTGGGGCACGTTCACAATAACTTCTACCATTATTTTGGCTTCTGGGCTCTGGGCGCAGCGCGCAACTTCGGCCGCGTGGCGCTGAAGTTCTGCTGTCCCGAGAATCTTGGCATCGTGTGACGGCCAGCGCGTGGTCTTTGCGGCTGCGAATTTTCTGTTTCCACATTGCGCTTTCATATTTCCTCCCATATGTGCAGAGTGCTTTTCTTGCATTCCACTGCTCAGCATGCCCGCGAGTTGTCCTATTTGCGTTTCCAAATTCTTCAAGGACACTCTCGTTTCGTCCATGAACTGAGTTTGGTGCCTAGTCAAATTGAGTATGGCTGCTCGTAACTCATCCTTCTTTTCTTGTGGGGTTGGAGGTTTACCTTGTTGATAGTAGTAATCTATGTCTTCAGGATCCCTGAGATGAATCAAAACCAACAACGGATCACGGCGCACTGTTTTTCAAAAAAAAAAAAAAAAAAAAAAAAAAAAAATAAAAACCAAATTAGAAATTAAGAATATATACAATTGATATTGAACTATGCCAATCCCCGGCAACGGCGCCAAAAACTTGATGCGCGATTTTATGCACACACTTACGCAAGTGCACGTGTCGATTCAAGTAATATAGTCTTAGAAGACCGAGTTATCGTCCTCAGGTATTAGTGCTCAAGTACCAAATTCTATTCTATGTTATCTATTTGGTGACCGATAATTGATTTGTTGTTTATGACTCTAATTATGAAAACTAATTAAACTATGTTGTTTTACTTCAGTAGTGTGGAAATAGGGCTTCCAAATCTCCTCAACTATCCGCTTAACTTACTTATTAATACAATTGACTATGGTTCTTCTTCTATTTGAGCTAGCAGGTTTACTAAGCCGTTTTATACTCCTGTTAAGGTTATATAAACACTCAACCCCAATACATCACCTTTCTACCTTTCGGTGATAAGATTGACTCTAGAGGAGGATTAAGACCAAAAACCTTATTAATGCTACACAAGTATCGGGGTACTTTCGTCCATGATTTAACCTATGTCTATCCAACTACAGCATATTCACAACCTCCCCTTTCGGAATTCGGTTAGAAATCATAAGAATTATGATAATTAATGATCAGGTAATTACCAAACAATCAAAACATATATTGAATAAATCTCAACAATAAGAAGAAGAACCAAGAACATGCATTAATTCATAAAGAAAAGGTTCAAGTGAATTGACATGGAAAGCCCTATATTAGAGTTAGTTCCTAGCCATAGACATGACAAGAACTAATTCAATATCCAACATAAACTGAAAATAAAGTAAAACAAGAACAAGAAAATTACTAAGAAAAGGTCTCCAATCTTGATCTCCAAAGTGTTGTGTTTTGGCCAGAAGAGGAACCCTTAAATCTGACATAGGGTTCTCTTTTTATAGCCTCCAAAACGTGATGCAGGTTTTCCTTCAGGCCTGGCCCATTGACTATTAAAAAATCTGATTTTTCCCGCTTGGTCGTGGCCTACTGTGGCGCGTGGCCGAACTCTGCAAACCTCACGAAGATTAGCGCCGTGGCCTGTCTCTGGCTGGAGGAGCAGCTGTGTGCTGATACGTGCACTTCGCCACTTTCTCGCTTTTCGAGCTCTGGAACCTCCGTTTTTGCCCTCTAAGCAACTAGGTTTTCACCTTGCGACTAATACGAAAATGATTTTTTTTCGGGATCTTTCTATTGATATACCCTTACAATACCCTTATGAACCTTGGTTTAAAGTGTGGAGCTTAAAGAACAACAAACGGAATTTTTTTTCTTTCAAACCCTCATGAACCCGAGAATTCTCTCAAACTTCATCCAATTTTCTTGAATTTTTTTCTAAGTGTGGAAGCTTGTCTCACTACTAGTATACATATATAGTAAAATGGAGGGCCAAGATTAGTACATATGTGTGGCTTAGATGCATTACACTAGGATCAAGCCCAAGTGGCCCTTTGACAAGTCAACAATATCAAGCTACAAGACTTAGCAAGACTTGGTCATCTAACTTAGGGTCAAATGACCCTTTTACCCATGCCATTTTCGTCCAAGACCAACTTAAGGGGGGGGGGGGTGACACGTTTCGCCCTCCCATTTGTCACAATATTTCGTTTTCCGACAATTCCATAATTACGATAAATTTTTACTAGTCTCAAATCTTATCATTTGGATTCTTACGTACGTTCTTATAAACATGTCCTGTAATTACGGGGTGTAACACACACAACCCAGCCAAACACTAAAAGTGTTACCATAATAACCTAACCCTCTAGTCCTTCAGGCCTCGGGAGGGGTTAGAACTGTAGTCGTAGTCAGCCTATCTTCCCATAACTGGAAGTCTGTCATCTTAGAAATATTCGGGGATATAATCTCAATTATGATTCCTGTTTCCATCTCTCTGTTGCAACCAAACTTGGTCACTATATTTAGATTCGACTCATTTGCTTGTCTCATGGATAAGACTTCCTACCAATCACAATTTAGTGGGAGACTTCCTTGATCTCGTCAAGTAGTAATCCTATTATTCTCTCCCAGCTTGTAGAGCTTATAGCCATGTGTTCAACCTCAATTCATGGTATTACATAATCCCATGGCTTGCCAAAATTTCTTATCGTTCGAGTGTCTACTCGTCTTACCTTTATTTTCATTACAAGTTGCCCTGGGTCTCTTACCTCCCCGTATATATACGGTCTGGACCGTCATTACAGGCTTGCCACCTCTCGTCGATGTGTTCCTAACTGCCCATCATTTTATGGTCTTTACCCTAGTCTGGGTAATCATGCCTTGGGAAACCTTCATAACTGTAATTGCATTCTCATTATTATTCTTGTCACAACCCAACCCCGGGCCCGCGACTGGTGCCCTACCTGGGCACCCTTACAGGTATACATCAGAGATAATCAGCGGAACATACACAAACTTAATAATGAAATAAATATTAGGTCAGCCGATAAGGCTACCTCCATGGATATAAACAAATCCCAAAGCAGTTACCTCAATTTTTTTTTTATAAAGTGACCCACAAGATATGACTACAGACCTCTAAGAGTTTATATAACAACTGTGACGGGACAGGGCCCCGCCATACCCCTGAATGTACAAAAGTCAACCACCTCAGGAAACCATACCAAAGACAAAGCCTCCGGAGAAATGGAGCTTTCCAAGAACTGAACCGTGATCCTAAGAGCGCGGATCAGCAAGCTATGTACCTCAACCTGCGGCATGAACGCAGCCCAAGGACGTCGATTACAAAATATGTACCAAGTATGCAAAGCGAAATCTTGTAATTTAAATCATAATAGTCAAAAATACAGCTGAAGACATATATGATAACCAAATTAACAGTACACTGTGCCTTACTGAAATGGAAGTAATTAAAGTCAATTTTACCTTGTACAGCCTGTCTCAACATATGAACAATGTTACACCCCGTAATTACAGGACATGTTTTAAGAACGTACGTAAGAACTCACAAGTGTTAAATTAGAGACTTGTAAAAATTTAACGGAATTATGGAATTGTCGGAAAACGAATTATTGTGAATGGGAGGCGACACGTGTCACCCCCTTATAAATGCCTTGGACGAAATTGGCATGGCCAATATGGTCATTGACCATAGTCCTAGATGGCAAGTCTTGCAAGTTGATTAGCTTGAGAAGTTTGACTAAGTCAAGGTCCCACAAGTCTTGATATTTGTTAAGAGATCATCCAAACCACCCAATTGTTCCTATCTTAACCCTCCATTATGTTATATATGTATACTAGTAGTGAAACTAGTCCCACACTTAGCCAAAAATTTCAAGAGAATTGGATGAACAACAAAAGGAGCTCTCGGGTTCTAGCTCTCAAAGAAGGAAATTTTTTTGTTTCTTGTCCATTAAGCCCCACATTTTAAACCAAGGTTCATGAGTGTTATGTAAGTGTATCTCAATAGAACTATCTTGGAAAAAATAGTTTCTGTTAGTCATGAAATGAAAACCTAAAGGTCTTTCTAGGTTTTGGATTGGAAGTTGAAGGAAAGTTGTTGGTATGGTTCTAAGGGTCTCAACGAGCGGATTGAAGTGTCTTGGAGAGGTTCTAAACTACTAGGAGCGACTTCGGATTGGAATTGGATTAAGATTCGTTGAGGTATAATTTTGTCCTTTAATGTGTTACAAGATTATATATTTATATTGTTGTTGTTAGCTTTACGTGTTGCTAGCATGAAGTTGATATGTAGAAGTTTATAAGGATTGTGGATTGATTGTAGCATTGGAAATCCGGAATGTAATATAAGCCATGTTAAGTTGGGTTTCAATTTAGTCGTTATTAGAATCGTCGCATGTTATTGATTTGAAGATTTTGGTAGTTTTAACCAAATGCGACTTGATATCATGTTATGATTAACAATTTGGATTGAAATGGAAATTTGATAAGTATTGGTATGGTTGAACTCTAGGTGGTCGAATTTGGACTACCTTCTTTATTGTTGTGAGCCAATCGTCGCATGTTATTGATTTGAAGATTTTGGTAGTTTTAACCAAATGCGACTTGATATAATGTTATGATTAACAATTTGGATTGAAATGGAAATTTGATAAGTATTGGTATGGTTGAACTCTAGGTGGTCGAATTTGGACTACCTTCTTTATTGTTGTGAGCCAATTGGGGCTGTTTAGTTATTCATTTGTATTGGACTACCTTCTTTATTGTTGTGAGCCAATTGGGGCTGTTTAGTTATTCATTTGTATTGGACTACCTTCTTTATTGTTGTGAGCCAATTGGGGCTGTTTAGTTATTCATTTGTATTGGACTACCTTCTTTATTGTTGTGAGCCAATTGGGGCTGTTTGGTTATTGTATTTCGGCCTTGAAAAAGGTGGCAAAGTGAGTAGAAACAAAGGAGGTGCTGTCCGATTTTCCGTAGAATTTACCGACTTAGCACTTAGAATATTCTACGTTTGAATTAAGAGGTTAATGGACGTATTGTGCCATTATAGGTTGAAGTACTTTGGAGCCTTTTTGCAACTTGTCGCTAGTCGTCGCGAGGTATGTGAACCTCTTCTTTCTTTGGCATGATCCTACGTATGAAATCTCCATGTGATAGTATTTCAAGATTCCTTCTACTCTTAGAAGTTAAGAAGTATTTACATTGTTGAATCTAAGTTAAGAGTATGTTTAAATTGTCCTAAGTCCTTACTAGGTCTTATGGGAGACGTTGGTAAGAACGGTTAGGAAGTTATGAGATTTGATTTAAAGGCTATGTGTCTTGATTTGTTTAAAGTAAGTAAGTGGATTTTATGTTCGAAAATGACTTGAATTTATATGTGAAAAGGGGATTGATTTTAAAAGTGGAAGTTATATGATTTTAAGGGAATGAATTACTTGGTTTTGGGAAGGTATGGAACTTTATATGTTTTTGTATAAGTAATTGGGCTTTAAAGGAAGTATGTTATGAAGTTTGAAGACTAAGAACTTTGATTGTCTTTTAAGGATTATGAAGTTTTAAGCGACACGATTCTTTTTAAGTATGTATGTACGTAGTATCTTTGGATCCCGTTTTCCTAAATGTTGTAAGAATAAAAGTGGCATAAGTTCTCTAAAAAGAATGGTTGTTATAATAGCTTTATGGGAAGTTGTTATGACGACTTAAGAAAAAGTGAAAAGATGGTTTAAAAATGTTATGTAAGGAAAATCACACCGGGCCTACGAATAGGCCGGATTACGTTATGAGATACACCGAGCCTACAAATAGGCCGGATTACGTTATGAAATATACCGAGCCTACGAATAGGCCGGATTACGTTATGAAATACACCGAGCCTACACATAGTACGGATACGCCATATTACCCCGAGCCTTCACATAGGCGGTTACGCTATCTTACACCGAGCCCCACAGCGGGCGGATTATGCTACATGATTCCACAAGACACCGAGCCCCGGTGGGCCGGATTATGCTACATGATTCCACGATGCCGAGCCCCACGGTGGGCGGATTATGCTACATGATTCCACAAGACACCGAGCCCCATGGCGGGCGGATTATGCCACATGATTTATGAGTACACCGTGTCCCGCAAATGGGCGGACACGTTATCACGTATGGATAATCAAAGTAAGCTCCCAAATAAGAAGTCCCTCCATAATGGGTCGGATTATGTTATGTAAGATATGTAAGTTATGTGAAAAAGACTGAATTAAACTCTTAAGTATGTATGTATGAATATGTTGTTAAATTATATTGAAAGAAGGAAAGGAACGGTAAATATATGATTGATTTCGGAGTTAAAGGACATTCTTTTATACTGATACGATTTGGTTATTGCATTTTATTTCGTTCCATACTAAATTTTGTTATGCGGCCTCTTCTGGGCTGCGTTAAATGCCGCGAGTTATAGGTACCAGTTGGTGATCCTTGCTCTTAGGATCTCTGCTCGATTTTGGAAAGAAGTTCCTTTCACTCCGAGGCTTATATTTTAGTACGGTTTCGATATGGTAGACTTATGTACATTGAGGGTATGGCGGGCCCTGTCCCGCGCAGCTTGTAATTCTTAGAGTGCGTAGTCACATTTTGTGGGTCAGTTTGTAAGGGCGAGGCAAGCGCCATTTATGTATGCGTTTCGGGAAGGTAGCCTATCGGCTAACTTGTTGTTTTATTCTTGTTGTTTTATTTTATAAGTTTCATGTATGTTCGCTGATTTTCTCGATGTATACTGTAAGGGTGCCTGTAGGGCACGATCGCGCCCGGGTCGGGTCGTGACAAAAGTGGTATCGAGCGATTAGTCCTCGGAAAGTGTCTGCACCGTGTCTAGTAGAGTCTTGATTATCGGTGTGTTGTGCACCACATCTATAATCGGGAGGCTGCAGGACATTTAGGATTGGTTTCCATTCTTCTCACTCGAGATCGCGAGAGTCAGTATTAATAGGTTGATCCGTCTCGGCGTATTCTTATGTATGTGAATCGGTATGCCTCCACGGCGACGGGGCGAGAAGGGCAAGGCAGCAGAGGCGAGGCGCAAGCAGAGTTACGAGTCGGGCACGCAATATGCCCGGTAGTAGGCGGTCGGCGAGTTCAGCCACGCCGGCGATTAGAGGAGCCGAGAGCGGCGGTAGCTCCAGAGGTTCGTACGAGCCTCGGTTCGCGGTAGTGTAACGACCGTTCGGCCCTGCATCGTGCCTTACCCCGGCACCCTAGTGATACAACATCGAGAAAACCAATGGAAAATAAAACTTTACACAAGAAACAAGATATATGAACATAAACAAAGCAACCAAAGCGGTTGCCTTCCGATATACATAAAACACGAGCAGTTTAATCCTTTACAACCCCGCCCACAAAAGACTACAGACTTAAGATTTACAACGACTATGACGGACAGGGCCCCGCCATACCTCGAATGTACAAGAACCTACAACTCGGGAACACATACCAAAAGATAAGCCTCAAGAAACGGAGCTTCCAATACGCCGAATTGTGATCCTAAGGCGGGGATCCACGGCCGTATGTACCTCGCTGCATTTAACGCGGCCAAGGAGGTCGATAACAGTACCAAGTATGTGAAATCAGAAAAATCAGTAATGAAATCATACTAGTCTATATAAAGCGTAAGACATGTATGATAACCAAACTACGATTCACAACATAAAAGATCATATCGATGACTCACGCCTCAAGTCATCACTCAAATATAACTATGGGTCTCACGCCCACAACATCAATCATGTTCGCATCACGGCGCATGCCGGAATTCTCGCAGACGGCAGACATGTCCATGATGCAACAATAATACCAATGCCCCATGGCCACATGCCCCGAATTCTACCTGTAGACCGTCCATGTGACATCAACAATAATATCCGGGTGATCAACCACGCCGCACGGCCACGTGCCCGAATTCTACCTCGGTGTAGACATGTCCATGTAACCACAATAACAATATATCGTAATCAACCCGACCGCACGGGCCGCATGCCCGAATTCTCGCCGGTGTAGACATGTCCATGTGACATCAACAACAAGACGATAATCAAAATGGAAACATACGTGGAATTCTCCATCACTGCCAGCACGTCCAAGTAAGTTCTCAACAAGTCGACCGGCCCTCTATCGAGAGACGCGGTAACACAGAAATACCACAATTGCACAACAAAGGCTATCATCACAAGCATAGGCAAGTTTCACAACAACGAGCATAGGCAAGTTTCACAACAACAAGCATAGGCAAGTTTCACAACAACAAGCATAGGCAAGTTTCACACAACTCAAAGTACTTTCATTTTATGCCAAAGTCCGGGTTTTTAACCCCAAAGTACTACATACGTTAAGTTCTTTTAAAAGAGATCCATTACTTTTATAAAAGTCACCCGATACCCGTAGTATTAGAATGACCAACCCACCTTCCTTTTCAAAATCAAGTAACAACATTCTTTTCCTAAGTTCCAGTTTGCCTAGTTTCAAATACTCAAGCTTCTCATTTTCAAATGGTTTCATAGTTCCCAAACTTAATCACTTGATTCCTTTTTAGAACAATTGAGTAACATATGTCATATATGTGAGTAGTTTATTCTTGTTTATAACGATCTTATTACAGACCATGATCTAGAAAATGTAATATCATTTTGTCTCATCTTAGCTTCTATGCGGATGGAGGTTTCTACTGGTTTTAATACAACACATCATTATTCAATACATTTTCCTTTATTAACGCTCGCAGTGGTGCTGCCGATATACATTCGATTCCAAATCGGAAACATTATCACTTTAAAACCAAGTACTCATTACTCACGAATGAGGTTTCACACAAACATCCACATTAAAACAAATAAGTTAAGTCTCTTATCTTATAAGATCAAGTCTCTTAACTTCTAACATCAGTAAACCATTTTCACTTACATAAGGTCGTTATAACTAACTTCCATAAAGCAAATATAACACCCTATTTTTTAAAACAAACAAATCACATAGCACGTATCGTCTGGTACTACATAGTTCACAACAATCATGCTAGAAAAGATAGGAAGAGGTTCACATACCTCGCGACGATTTATCGACAATAAGCAAAATGCTCCAAGTACTACAACTGCTAGCCCTTTCCACTCCTCGAGTAGAATACGCTACTCTTAGTACTTTCACCTATAAAGGTCACAAACGTCTATTAACCCCAAAACACAAGTTTCTATCTTTCTATAGAAAATTCGGCAGCACCTCCCCCCCCCGCAACAGCGTAAATCTCCTCCTCTATCGAGGCCGGCTACCAAGCCAACCAGGGGGGGGGGGTTTACACGTCTAACCGGACGTGTACAATTCTACACAAGTCTACTGCAATACACCCTAAGTAAATACAGCTGATTCGGTTCTTATTCTTCAGGCTTAAGTCAAAAGACATTGCCGAATACTAAGTATAGTTCCATATATAGTATACTTCAACTATATATTCTAACAAACATGTAATTTCCAATTACAATAGAGGGACAAGATAATTACCTCGATAAGCCCAAAATTATCCAAGTTATAATGTCGATCCTGAGCAAGGTTTAGCTCCACCGATGCGCTCCAAACCACTCCAAACAACCCTTAGAAGTTCTAACCAACTTCTACTCAAATACTTCAACCAACTATGAAGATTTCCTTAGGGTTTTGGTTTGAGACTAAAAGGACAAAGGTAGTATTTCCGGACTCTCGAAAGAGGTATCTTTGGAATACTACAAGGTACAAGGCTAAGGTATTTTGGGCATTATAACAATACTAGGAGTATTTCTATACCACAACAAGGGTATTATATGAAAACAACTAGGCTGGGGGTACCCATGCCAAGGCACCACAAAGGGGAGGAGGAGGCCTGCCAAGAATCTCAAAAGAGGGGGGGATGAGTTGGACGAACTCAACACTAGAGGAGGGAGGGATTTTAGGCTTGGAAGGTTTCATTTGTGGATGAAGAGTTCATCAACATAAGGGGGGTATTTATAGCAAAACCAAAAGCCAACCAATGGCCAAGATCAAGCCATGTGCAAGGCAAGTGTAAGGCCAAGATCAAGCCAAGTGCACCCTAGACCCTACTCCTTAAAACCCTCACAAATATCTACACAAATATCTACCACAACTTGTCCCCCCCGCCAAGTGCCCCACGTCTTCCATTTTGTGGGTGACACATGTCACCCTCCGTTTGGTCCATATTTTTTCGTCTCTCGTAAAAATCCGCAAAAATACAAACCCAAATAGCCGTATTTTTCCCTTCGCATTTTATTTAAAACGTTTCGTCTAAAAACGACTCTAACCGGGTGTTGTGCACAAATGTCATTCGGCCAAGCCACCTAGGCGGGGGTGACACGTGTCACCCTCCTATTGGCCCTCAAAAACGTCTTCCGAAAAAATATCCACAATGGCCAAAATCTCAAAAACAAAGTGGGCCCACAAAACCATAAATTTCTCCCTGGGCCCACGTGACCATTTCCAAAATAAAATCTCAAAATTCTAATATAATCTATGAAGTCCAAATACCAAACTGGGAATCCAATTCCATTAACGAACCTTTTCTTCACAAATAACAGGAAACTTTTCCAGTGAAAACTCACATCTTTCTTTCTTTTCAAAATTTCGCCAGTACTTCGCACGCACGTCCTCACATACATACCCGCAACTACGGGTATAACATTCTCCTCTCCAGAAACATTCGTCCCGAATGTTCCTTCTCAAGACGGATATCGATGAAGTTCCTCTAACAAGTTGTCAACGCCACGCCTTGGCCGCGAAATAACACACGTTATCTTCCTTCCTTACTCGCCGTGCCCTTCGAACACTTGAACTCTCCCAAGACGTACCATACTTCACCATTACTCGCGTTCCGAAAATCTCCGGAGTCACTACCTCCAAACTTGGTCATCTTACTAACCTCAAACTTCCTTAAGGCCATTCCCGCCTTTACGAACCGCTCGGTCGAACGCGTCCACGAACTCATCGATGATCATACAAACTTGGGCCTAGCATCCTCGTGACCCTACCACCAAGGACCACCTAACTGACCCCACCCCAAACCGGGTTACGGGTTGACCCGCAAATGGTCCTCAACCCGACCCCCAACCGCGCCAAACTCTTGTTCCGTCCGGAACAATCTTACTAATTCACATCATGAAGCTACCACTTCCATCTCACACTACCCACGGACTTATCACACAAATAAATCCCACGATACTACTACTCGATAAGGGTCAAAAATAAATCTTTAACTCAAGACGACCTTACCCCTAAGGTCTCGCCGTGACATAGTCTAAGGTTCACACTTACCATGCCCCCATACGTATCCTCCCAACTAAGCATGTTTTCTAACTCACAATTAACACAACGCTATTCGCATACAGCACATAATAATGAGACCATCATAACAAGCATACCAAAACTCTAGAGGGTTAAGGATATACACGGTTACCGCCCACTCTAATCATAGGCCTACTGCAGGCGATAATGAAAGCGATGAACCAGCCATCGATCCGTAGGGTGAGTCGAACATCCGCTACCCTTGGTCGGATCCTCGCAAAATAGCCTGCTGGCCGCAAAAATAACAAGCTCCCGGCACCACGACACTCCCGAAATGCGGTCTACCACATCGACCACACCGAGGTAGGGTGACCGATCCGCCAACACTTACTTCCTCGAAACTGAACCGCGAGCCACGACCTACTCCGAATACTCGAAGGTTGTGGAGGACCACTGCGACCGGGCGGAGGTACAAAACTAGTATGCTACCGAGGCGTCCGCCTCGAAAGTCACCAAAGGACCACGTTGTTCGCCTCTTCTGCTGATCTTGGTCATTCCGCCGATCTCTCCGTGCCTCACGTCCCGCATGAGCTGCGTGCGGCAATGTCCATGCGGTGAAGAGCTACTCCGAACATGCCTCGACATGTAATCATCGAGCCACAGAACATATCGGTGCACTCGATCCTCCATACTAGCTACTAACGCTGGACGCGTCGCCAATGAGTCGAACTCACATTGTACTCCCGAACCGCACGCGCTCTGTCTAAGCATCAAAATTTGTCGCCCGCCTCCTCATGCGGAGGCAAAAGTGCGTGAGGAAAGCCCCAAAACTCATCCCATACTGCTGAGGTACATGCTCTCCCGGAAAGCTCCCATGAATCAAACCAATCGATCGCGGTATCACGCACCGTCGCGAACCAAAGGTCACGACTCGGTCTCAAGCCTTGATCACCCGCGATCCGTCAGAATCGCCGGATGAACTCCTGCGGATCATCCTCGTGCCTCGACCCATAAAACTCGCGGGCTACAACTCGTAAAGTCCCGTAGCCTCAAACTATTCGCTCTGGTGCACCACAGTCCGCTGAATCGAACTGCCAGATTCACCTAACCTCATATTCGCCACGACTCGCCAAGAATCGGGCCATCTCCTTGTAACCCATCTCTCTCGCCTGCATCGTGGATGGAGGCTCAGTATGCGGTCTCAGCGGCATTGCCGCGCTCTAACCTCTTTGGGCCGGGCGGCTACAAAACCCGTCTCAAGCACAACCTCGGTCTGTATGCGGGCTGCGCCTCGCACTCCTCTCAGATCTCACTAGCGGTTCCCTCGGCTGTCTTGCCCTTCGTGGCTCTGGTTGCTCTGCGGAGGCATAATCGTAAAACGAGACACGTCAGAGGGGTCCAACTTACAACACAGCTCTAAGGCACGATCTCAGAATGAGGAGAATGGAAACCAATCCTAAATGTCCTGCAGCCTCCTGATTATAGATGTGGTGCACAACACATCGATAATAAAGACTCTACTAGACACGGTCTGTAGACACTTTCCGAGGATTAACTGCTCTGATACCACTTTTGTAACTTTGTCGCGAGCCTTGCCGACGACCCAACAAATGGTGCCGGCCGCGATCCACGAGGCATGCCTACGGCCGCTTCGTGATGTGCCATACGGAGAGCCACGGTTCTGCTCCCGTGGTAGAGCTCGCCTCTTTATACGCTCGGCCGAAGGAGGTCGATAACAGTACCAAGTATGTGAAATCAGAAAATATCGTAATGAAATCATACTAGTCTATATAAAGCGGAAGACATGTATGATAACCAAACTCTGATTCACAACATAAAGCGGTCATATCGATCGTGGACTCACGCCTCAAGTCATCACTCCAATATAACTATGGGTCTCACGCCCACAACATCAATCATGTTCGCTTTATGGCATCATGCCCACGGAATACTGCATCTGTGTAGACATGTCCATGATGCAACAATAATACCAATTCCCGGCCACATGCCCGAATTCTACCTCGGTAGACACGTCCATGTGACATCAACAATAATATCTTGGGTGATCAACCTGCCGCGTAGCCACGTGCCCCGGAATTCTACCTCGGTGTAGACATGTCCATGTAACCACAATAACAATATATCGGTAATCAACCCGACCGCATGGCCGCGTGCCCCGAATCTGCCGGTGTAGACATGTCCATGTGACATCAACAACAAGACAAGAATCAAAATGGAAACATACGTGGAATTCTCCATCGCCGCCAAAGACGCCCAAGTAAGTTCTCAACAAGTCGACCGGCCCTCTATCGAGAGACGCGGTAACACAGAAATACCACACTTGCACAACAAAGGCTATCATCACAAGCATAGGCAAGTTTCACAACAACAAGCATAGGCAAGTTTCACAACAACAAGCATAGGCAAGTTTCACACAACTCAAAGTACTTTCATTTTATGCCAAAGTCCGGGGTTTTAACCCCAAAGTACTACATACGTTAAGTTCTTTTAAAAGAGATCCATTACTTTTATAAAAGTCACCCGATACCCGTAGTATTAGAATGACCAACCCACCTTCCTTTTCAAAATCAAGTAACAACATTCTTTTCCTAAGTTCCAGTTTGCCTAGTTTCAATTACTCAAGCTTCTCATTTTCAAATGGTTTCATAGTTCCCAAACTTAATCACTTGATTCCTTTTTAGAACAATTGAGTAACATATGTCATATATGTGAGTAGTTTATTCTTGTTTATAACGATCTTATTACAGCAGCCATGATCTAGAAAATGTAATATCATTTTGTCTCATCTTAGCTTCTATGCAGATGGAGGTTTCTACTGGTTTTAATACAACACATCATTATTCAATACATTTTCCTTTATTAACGCTGCAGTGAGTGCGTCGATATACATTCGATTCCCAAATCGGTAAAACATTATCCCTTTAAAAACCAAGTACTCATTACTCACGAATGAGGTTTCACAAACATCCACATTAAAACAAATAAGTTAAGTCTCTTATCTTATAAGATCAAGTCTCTTAACTTCTAACATTAGTAAACCATTTTCACTTACATAAGGTCGTTATAACTAACTTCCCATAAAGCTATTATAACACCCTATGTTTTAAACCAACCAAATCACTTAGCACCTGTACGTCTACCGTACTACATAGTTCACAACAATCATGCTAGAAAAGATAGGAAGAGGTTCACATACCTCGCGACGATTTATCGACAATAAGCAAAATGCTCCAAGTACTACTGACGCACTAGCCCTTTCCCTCGCCGAGTAGAATCGCTACTCTTAGTACTTTCACTATAAAGGTCACAAACGTCTATTAACCCAAAACACAAGTTTCTATCTTTACATAGAAAATTCGCATTTTCCTCACATACAGCGTAAATCTCCTCTCTATCGAGTAGCTACGCGCTTGACGGGGTTTACGTCTAACGGGCGTGTACAATTCTACAAGTCTCTGCGTCTGATCCTAAGTAAATCTGATGCGATTCGATTCTTTATTCTTGAGCTTAAGTCAAAAGACATTGCGAATACTAAGTATAGTTCCGTATATAGTATACTTCAACTATATATTCTAACAAACATGTAATTTCCAATTACAATAGAGGACAAGATAATTACCTCGATAAGCCCAAAATTATCCAAGTTATAATGTCGATCACGAGCAAGGTTTAGCTCCGCTCAAATGCGCTCCACCACTCCAAACAACCCTAGAAGTTCTAACCAACCTACTCAAATACTTGACCAACTATGAAGATTTCCTTAGGGTTTCGGTTTGAGACTAAAAGGACAAAGGTAGTATTTAGGACTCTACGTAAAGAGGTATCTTTGGAATACTACAAGGTACAAGGCTAAGGTATTTTGGGCATTATAACAATACTAGGAGTATTTATACCACAAAGGGGTATTATACGAAAACAACTAGGCTAGGGGTACCCGCGGCAAGAGCACCACAGGGGAGGGAGGAGGCCTCGACCACCAAGACTCTCAGAGGGGATGAGTTGGGCGAACTCGACCTTTAGAGGAGGAGGGATTTTAGGCTTGGAAGGTTTCGTTTGTGGATGAAGAGTTCATCAACATAAGGGGGTATTTATAGCAAAACCAAAGCCAACCAATGGCAAGATCAAGCCATGTGCAAGGCAAGTGTAAGGCCAAGATCAAGCCAAGTGCACCCTAGACCTACTCCTTAAAACCCTCAAATATCTACACAAATATCTACCTGACTTGCCCCGATTCGGCCAGTGCGCGCATCTTCCGTTGTGAGGGTGACACATGTCACCCTCCGTTGGTCGAATGTTTCGTCTCTGGAAAAATCCGCAAAAATACAAAACGACATAGCGGAATTTTCCGCCCGCAGTTATGCAAGCGTTTGTCGAAAACGACTCTAGCAGGGTGTTGTGCACAAATGTCATTCGGCCAAGCCACTGGCGGGGTGACACGTGTCACCCTCCCATTGGCCCTCAAAACATCTTAGAAAAAATATCCTGATGGCCAAAATCTAGAAAACAAAGTGGGCCTTGGCCAGTAAATTTCTCAGTGGGCCCGTGACCATTCAAAAATAAAATCTCAAAATTCTAATATAATCTATGAAGTCCAAATACCAAATCTGGGAATCCAATTCCCATTAACGAACCTTTTTCTTCACAAATAGCAGGAAACTTTTAAAGTGAAAACTCACATCTTTCTTTCTTTTCAAAATTTACTGCAGTACTCTCGTGCGTGCGTCCTCACATACATACCCTGCAACTACGGGTATAACAAGCGGTCTTGAGTATAGAGACTACGGGAGCGGTCATTATTGACCAAGATAGTAGAGTCGGCGTGGCAAGCGGCAGCAAACACCAGCGGGCCAACGGTTTGCGGATTAGAGATTTTCTAGGATGTCATCCACGAGTTTTATGGTTCGAGTGCGATGAGGATCCGAGGAGTTCATTCGGCAGCTCTGACGGACGCGCGAGTTCTTAGGGCTTGAGGCAGTGCATTACGCTAGCCTCCTCTGGGATTCTGCGATATCGCGTTGAACCGGTTTGAGTCGTGGTTGCTTTCAAGAGGTGATGATGCTCTTCCGGCTGTTTGGGAGGAGTTTACGGAGGCCTTCATGGATCACTTTTGCCTCACGAGATGAGAGAGCCGGGTAGATGATTCTTGACCTTGAGGCGAGCGGGAGGACTATCGAGTATAGCTTGGAGTTTGACTCCTTGGCGGACATCGCATACTATTGTGGCTAACATGGTGATAGAGTTCATCGCTATGTTATGGGGCTAGACGTTATATGATCCTTTGCTTGCACAGGAGTAGCCCTTCACCGAGAATGGATATTGCCGGAGATGCGGACTTATGCCTGAGGATCGAGGGCGGGGAGAGAGAGGCCGACCAGGCCAAGGCCCGGCCAGAGGGCCGGGGCAGCGAGGGTTGGGGTGATTTTCAGGCGGAGAGCCTCGTGAGCTAGGTCTGATTCGGCCGGCGCGAGTGCTCCTTCCCAATTTTACGGCGGAGGTTAGATCGGTAGGGTAATCGGGGCGGTCGAGCTCGAGGGCTTGGATTATACGCACATGGGTTCTAGGCAGTCGGGGCCCCTCTTCCCTCAGTGTTCACAGTGTGGCCGGCATCACCATGGGGAATGTCGTCGTGCTACTGGTGCCTGTTTTGCCTGTGGCCGTCAGGGCCATATGTTGAGGGATTGTCCTAGTAGGAGAGTTGCAGGAGGGATAGAAAAGTCTACCGGATCAGTTGCGGGTTCTTCGCCTTCAGTAGCTAGGCAGGATGTTCATCCACCGGCAGGCCGTGGCAGGGGTCGTGGTGGAAGTTTCCATTTTTAGCGGTCCTTTGAACCGCCTATATGAATTCAGGTATATCTTCGACCCTTTCTGAATCTGTATGCATGATAAGGTTATTTTATGTTTAAGTATCAAGAACGGATAATATTGAAGTTATGTATGTATGTTAGAAGGAGTTGGAAGTACGAAAAGGTAACCTCGTTTGGGCTTATGATGGACAGATATGCGTGTGCGAGGTATTAGGGCCATGTGTGGCATTGTTGGTATGTCGGGGTTGTGAAAGGAAACTATGTCGCTAATTATAAGTTTGACTCCGAGAGAACATTCGAGGACGAATGTTTCTAAGGGGGGAAGAATGTTACACCCCGTAATTACAGGACATGTTTTAAGAACGTACGTAAGAACTCGCAAGTGTTAAATTAGAGACTTGTAAAAATTTAACGGAATTATGGAATTGTCGGAAAATGAATTATTGTGACGAATGGGAGGGCGACACGTGTCACCCCCCCCCTTATAAATGCCTTGGACGAAATTGGCATGGCCAATATGGTCATTGACCATAGTCCTAGATGGCAAGTCTTGCAAGTTGATTAGCTTGAGAAGTTTGACTAAGTCAAGGTCCCACAAGTCTTGATATTTGTTAAGAGATCATCCAAACCACCCAATTGTTCCTATCTTAACCCTCCATTATGTTATATATGTATACTAGTAGTGAAACTAGTCCCACACTTAGCCAAAAATTTCAAGAGAATTGGATGAACAACAAAAGGAGCTCTCGGGTTCTAGCTCTCAAAGAAGGAAATTTTTTTGTTTCTTGTCCATTAAGCCCCACATTTTAAAACAAGGTTCATGAGTGTTATGTAAGTGTATCTCAATAGAAAAATCTTGGAAAAAAATAGTTTACGGGTTAGTCGCAAAATGAAAACCTAAGGGTCTTTCTAGGTTTTGGATTGGAAGTTGAAGGAATGTTGTTGGTATGGTTCTAAGGGTCTCAACGAGAGGATTGAAGTGTCTTGGAGAGGTTCTAAACTACTAGGAGCGACTTCGGATTGGAATTGGATTAAGATTCGTTGAGGTATAATTTTGTCCTTTAATGTATTCTGAGATTATATATTTATATTGTTGTTGTTAGCTTTACGTGTTGCTAGCATGAAGTTGATATGTAGAAGTTTATAAGGATTGTGGATTGATTGTAGCATTGGAAATCCGGAATGTAATATAAGCCATGTTAAGTTGGATTTCAATTTAGTCGTTATTAGAATCGTCGCATGTTATTGATTTGAAGATTTTGGTAGTTTTAACCAAATGCGACTTGATATCATGTTATGATTAACAATTTGGATTGAAATGGAAATTTGATAAGTATTGGTATGGTTGAACTCTAGGTGGTCGAATTTGGACTACCTTCTTTATTGTTGTGAGCCAATTGGGGCTGTTTAGTTATTCATTTGTATTGGACTACCTTCTTTATTGTTGTGAGCCAATTGGGGCTGTTTAGTTATTCATTTGTATTGGACTACCTTCTTTATTGTTGTGAGCCAATTGGGGCTGTTTAGTTATTCATTTGTATTGGACTACCTTCTTTATTGTTGTGAGCCAATTGGGGCTGTTTGGTTATTGTATTTCGGCCTTGAAAAAGGTGGCAAAGTGAGTAGAAACAAAGGAGGTGCTGTCCGATTTTCCGTAGAATTTACCGACTTAGCACTTAGAATATTCTACGTTTGAATTAAGAGGTTAATGGACGTATTGTGCCATTATAGGTTGAAGTACTTTGGAGCCTTTTTGCAACTTGTCGCTAGTCGTCGCGAGGTATGTGAACCTCTTCTTTCTTTGGCATGATCCTACGTATGAAATCTCCATGTGATAGTATTTCAAGATTCCTTCTACTCTTAGAAGTTAAGAAGTATTTACATTGTTGAATCTAAGTTAAGAGTATGTTTAAATTGTCCTAAGTCCTTACTAGGTCTTATGGGAGGCGTTAGTAAACGGTTAGGAAGTTATGAGATTTGATTTAAAGGCTATGTGTCTTGATTTGTTTAAAGTAAGTAAGTGGATTTTATGTTGAAAATGACTTGAATTTATATGTGAAAAGGGATTGATTTTAAAAGTGGAAGTTATATGATTTTAAGGGAATGAATTACTTGGTTTTGGGAAGGTATGGAACTTTATATGTTTTTGTATAAGTAATTGGGCTTTAAAGGAAGTATGTTATGAAGTTTGAAGACTAAGAACTTTGATTGTCTTTTAAGGATTATGAAGTTTTAAGCGACACGATTCTTTTTAAGTATGTATGTACGTAGTATCTTTGGATCCCGTTTTCCTAAATGTTGTAAGAATAAAAGTGGCATAAGTTCTCTAAAAAGAATGGTTGTTATAATAGCTTTATGGGAAGTTGTTATGACGACTTAAGAAGAAGTGAAAAGATGGTTTAAAAATGTTATGTAAGGAAAATCACACCGAGCCTACAAATAGGCCGGACACGTTATGAGATACAGGAGCCTACAAATAGGCGGATTCGTTATGAAATACACCGAGCCTACGAATAGGCGGATTACGTTATGAAATACACCGAGCCTACACATAGGCGGATTACGCCATATTACCCGAGCCTTCACATAGGCGGGTTCGTCATCTTGCAAGGCCCGGCGGGCGGATTATGCTACATGATTCCACGATGCAGAGCCCCGGGTGGGCGGATTATCTACATGATTCCCACGATGCAAGCCCCACAGGTGGGCCGGATTATGCTACATGATTCCACAGTACACCGAGCCCCACAGGCGGGCCGGATTATGCCACATGATTTATGAGTACACCGTGTCCCGCAAATGGGCCGGATTACGTTATCACGTATGGATAATCAAAGTAAGCTCCCAAATAAGAAGTCCCTCCATAATGGGCCGGATTATGTTATGTAAGATATGTAAGTTATGTGAAAAAGACTGAATTAAACTCTTAAGTATGTATGTATGAATATGTTGTTAAATTTTATTGAAAGAAGGAAAGGAACGGTTAATATATGATTGATTTCAGGAGTTAAAAGGACATTCTTTTATACAGATACGATTTGGTTATTGCATTTTATTTCTGTTCCATACTCGGTACCTGTTGTACTGACCCCCTTCGGGGGGCTGCGTTCATGCCCGCAGGTTATAGGTACCCAGGTTGGTGATCCTTGCTCTTAGGATCTCTGTTCAGTTTTTGGAAAGAAGTTCCTTTCACTCCGGAGGCTTATCTTTTGGTACGGTTTCCCTGATATGGTAGACTTATGTACATTCAGGGGTATGGCGGGGCCCTGTCCACTTGTGATTTGTAATTCTTAGAGTGCTGTAGTCACATTTTGTGGGTCGGTTTGTAAAGACGAGGCAAGCGCCGTTTATGTATGTACGTTCAGGAAGGTAGCCCTATCGGCTAACCTGTTGTTTTATTACTGTTGTTTTATTTTATAAGTTTCATGTATGTTCCGCTGATTTTCTCTGATGTATACCTGTAAGGGTGCCCAGGTAGGGCACCAGTCGCGGGCCCGGGGTCGGGTCGTGACACAATAGTCACACCAGGGCTATGAACACCAGCCCTCGAATATCAAACACGCCCGTGGGATTCCCCATCACTGCCGACCGCTAGGTGTAAAATCTAACCATGTGTCGCGCTTGTGGTATCCCACCTCACTGTCAGCGTACACACATACAACACATATATACCTATATCCTCTGCCCGTGGAATCCCGTCACGGTACCGGTAGTAAGAGTAAATACAACCGTGACGCGCCCGTGGCATCCTACCTCACTGTCGGCGTACACATACACAACACATACATATATATATATATCATGCCCGTGGAATCCCTCATCTCGGGTACATGACTTCATGAGGTGTCCCTCACATCGTGGGTAGCAAATCCACGGGACCAGGTGGTATAACGATCTTGGTGATTTACCCCTCATTTATACTCTTACCCTGAAGAAGGTGGTATAACGATCTTGGGGGTGTACCCCTCATTTATACTCTTACCCCTCAAACTACATGCCTCGGAATCCCTCATCGTAAGCATGTCCACGGTGCATACCCGTGGAATCCCACATCACTGACAGTATGTCCCGGTAAACCCATACTAAGACCATGGAAGCATACAGTGGAATCCCTCGCTGTCGATGCGTCCAGTAAACTCATACTATGACCAGGGAAGCATACGTGGAATCCCACATCACCTGAGTGCGTCGGTAGACTCATGAGAGGCAATGGAAGCATACCCATGGAATCCTCCATCACTGACGGTACGTCCAAGTAACTCCTAACTTCTTTAGACTTTCATTAACATACAAAATGGATCTCATTTTATGACCTTAAGACACTTTTCATATCACTTAACAAGTCCGGGGAAATTCAACCCAAAGTACTATGTATTTCTATTTTTTTTCCAAGATCCCTTTTCCACATAAGACCCCAAGATACTAGCACCCGTAGTATCAAGGCTTACTACATTACAAACAAGTCACTATACTATTAGAAATATACTTCGGCTTCTAAATCAAGTGACCCTCATTTAAAACTTTAAGCAATTGATGCCTTTAAATCAAATTGCCTTTCTTAGCTTCCATTCTTTTATCATTGTTTATCTACTCGAGAAAAACCGTTCCTTTAACCTTCCATAAAGTTATTATAACCAACTTCCCATAAAGCCGTTATACTAACTTTATGCATTAGAAACTAAGACATCCTTACCCTCTCATAAAGCCGTCATAACTAACTTCCCATAAAGCCGCTATAACTCTTTATGTCTTAGACCACTTTGATCTCTTTATAACCAAGAGGCTTGTACTTCAATTCAAGTTACACTACTTTCAAAATACTTCAATTATCTTAACTTTAGAAAACAAGTTTCTTAACTTAGGAATCAGGTCTCTTATCTTTAGAATAGTTCAAGAATCAATACTTCCCAAATCCACTATTCTATACTTATTCATGTCAAGAAAATCCTTGTCTACCCTATTAGGATAAACCATTCTTATAACTCTCCCTTAAGGACACGTGAGTTAATTCTCTAACTCAACCAACTAGACATCCTTAAATAAGTCAAATATATCAAATGACTTCACTTTATTTAAATCACGTACGTCTACCGTACCATACAGTTATAACTACTCATGCTCAAGAGATAAGAAAGTTTCCACATACCTCCTTTGTTAAATCCACTTGCCAAGTCCAATATGCCGTCCGAAGATGTCAACCTATAATGACCATAATACGGCTATTAGCTTCTAGCTTCAACGTAGTATATTCTAATGAAAAGTCCCTTGTTCTACGGAAAATTGGACAGCACTTCCTTTGTTTCTACGCACTTTTCCACCTTTTTCAAGGTCCGAATTCAATAACCAAACGCCGCATTTAAGGCATAACAATTCAGCTAACCAAAAGGGGATTACACGCCTTCACAGGACGCGTAAAATTCTGCCCCACAATAATACAAAACAATCCAATAATTTCCAAGCCACATTCGGCTATATTATCCCAACAATTATCAATCTCCTTTCCATTTCCTTTTAACCCAACTCGTTATCCCAACATGTTATCTAAACCATAACCAATTATATAACCTCCTATTTGTAACAAGCAACGATTTTTAGCTAGCAACCGAATTGATTACAACATGAGTGGCTAACATGCCCATTTTCGGTTTTCAACAAGTCGACATGACCCCAATCTTTTCAAACTTTAATATAACAGCCTCAGGCTCAGTTCTTAACTATTATAACTTGAAATCTTCAATTACACAAGAAGGTGGAGATTTTACCTCAAGAAGCAATCTTTCCCAACTTTCCAAATTCAAATCTTATTTTCTTTCGTACGTTCTTAACTTAACCTCTTGAATTTACGGGGTGTAAAAATTCTGGTCATAACCCTTCATCATACTAATTACTAACCCAAAATATTTCTACCTCGCTCCTAGGTCGTATATTTCCATTTATGCTTGCTACCAACATTTATATCCTTAAGACACATCCTCGACCATTTCCTAATGTCGTTTTCTCAATTATCCCAACACAATACTTTTTCCCACGATTATCTAAAATTGTAACCTATTGTATGACGAAACTGAAGACTTTACCAGTCTCATATCCATCGCCTAATAACATGGGTACACATAAATCCATAATACGTAGAACTATCCTTTTACGTGGGGGAGAGAGCTTATCTCCCTTTCAAAATCTTACTCATCAAGCGCCACCTTATAATCGTATAGATTTTCAAAACCTACCAACGATGTCTTCTGTCTTCCGCAGGCAACACCCATACTTATCTTATTCTTGCTTTGCGCGTTTTCCTGAAATTATCCGGAAGGTCGTGGCCCTGACCGCCACACCAAACCAACTCCAAGTACTTCCAAGGGCACTTAACATGAACTTTTCCCAATGACCGTACATTTTCATTTCCATCTCTAAACTTTTCAAATTCAATTATTTCATACTTTCTACATCAATTTATTTACTTCAACCGAACAAGTCCCATAGACTTACTAAAATCAAGTTTGCCAATCATATATCATCACCGGGAAATCCCTATGTACCCGCTCAGCTACAACCCAAACACTCACTGGTGTAGCTACCTCGAAAGGTTCTTATGGATTCAGGCTCTATTCTCCTACACTTGGTTGCTCTCTTTCTTACTGGTTGTACTCTTTCCGTACTCCCAAACTTAGTCTAGCATACAAACAAAACCTCTATACTGATTCCGGACTCCATTCTTTGGAGTTACTATTCTAAACAATATAAGGCCATTTCCGGCTCTCACAACCCGGTTCCGGTGGAACACGTCCACGAACCCGTAAAATAATTAACTAGACTTGGGCCTTGCACCCTCGTGACCCTGTCACGTAGCGGAACTACTACCAATTGATCCTACTCCATTTCAGGTTATGGGGCGACCCGGAACAGGTCCTCAACCCGACCCACCGTCGTACTTAACTCTTACCCTTAGTCTGAATTAAATCTTATTGCCCGAGAAGGCCTTATATACCTAAGGTCTCGGCGGTTATCAATATTCTTAGGCTCGCAATTTCCATGCTCCAAGCTGCGCTTTATCCCAGTAGCGGGTACAATAACTTCTCATAATACCATAATCGTGTTGTCTTAATCACAATAACCATTACTTACTCCGTACGGATCTCATCCGTACAATTTTCTTAAGCATACTACGTAGCTTAATCTACTAACATAATCTTCCATTAAGTCCCGTCATGACTTTTAGGGTTCATTACCATTTCAAATGACTCATTATCTCCTAACTAATTCAAATTAGTACGTAGAACCTTGATGAGAATTCATTAAACTGTTCCATACCTTTCCTGTCACGACCGTTCGGGCGTGGTGATGCCTACCCGGCACCCAGTAGTCATACATCGAGAAAAACAGCGGAATATAAAACAACCAAGATATGAAACAGTATAAGTAAGACACAGTTTCTGGGAAAAAGTTGCCTTTCGGCATATATGTATATAAGTGTCACGACCGAACTGGGCGTGGCGGTGCCTACCGGGCACCTAGTGATACAACATCAGTGTCAGTGGAACATAAAACACATACATGAAACAAATGAAGTACAAAGCGATGTCGAGGAAAACTTTCCTGAGGCATTTATAAATAACAACTCTTACAAATGAACAGTTTAATCCTTTTTACAAACTACGCCACAAAGATTACTACGGACTCTAAGAAAAGATCGACAACAACGGGGCGGGGCCGTCATACCACGAATGTAGCACCTACAACACGGGGACTATACGAAGATAAGCTGGAGAAGCGGAGCTTTCCCAAACGCTGACGTGACCCTAAGAGCGAGGATCAACGATGGTGTACCTTTACTGCGGCATGAACGGCCAGAAGTGATAACAGTGCAGAGTATGTGGCGAAAATAAATCGTAAATGAAATCATAGTAGTCTATAAAGCGGGAGACATGTATGATAACCAAACTACGATTCCTGATAGCGATCGTGTCAAGTCATGGACTCACTCCCTCAAAGTCATCACAATAAAACCGTACGGGGTAAGTACGAAGGCATAGCCGACTACTAAGACCCCCAGTACCACAAATGCCATAAACTGTATCACGAGGTCTTTCTAGACCGCACCACATGATCGAAGGCGGCCGCGCGATATCATTTGTCGCGCGCGTCTATTCTGGAACTCTCGCGACTCGCATAGGTCACTGCGGACCCGCGTGAGGTATTCCTCGAATCATGGTCCTGGACGCTCGAGGTATACCCGCATCGAGGGCAGCTTAACCCGGTATCCGCCAGGCTCCATGACCCGCATAGTCTCAAAAGACCGCATAGTCCCAGCGGACCGCATAGGAATCCCGCGTCGGGCTAAACACCGGAATGATCAATCCTGGAGCTCCGCGCTCCGCATAGTCACAAGGACGCGCCAGGCGTAGAGACCGCATCAAGGGTGGCAAGCCCTCGGTATAATAAGTCAAAGGGGTATGTGATACAATAATAGTACATAACGGGCTTAACGTTTAACAACGTAAGCCTGACAAGAATGACCCACACAACATCACAAGATACTAACACACGTAGCATCCTAACATGTTTACTTATCAAATCAACAAGAAAGTATTACAAGGCTATCACAAACCAACGCAATCAAGTTATTCACAAGGTACTTTATGCTAACAAGTTCGGGTATCTAACCCCAAAGTACTTCACATTAAATGTTTAAAAGATCTGTTTCTTTCACATAAGTCACACAATACGTAGTATAAAATGAGTGGTATTGTCTTTTTAAGTAAACTAAAACACTTACCTTTGTAAAATCAAGTAACAACATTATTTTCCAAACGTCCAAGTTTGCCTAATTTCAAATGTTCACGTTTCTTATTTTAGAAAGGTTTAGTGGTCAAGGTCTTATTCATTTAAGAATATAATTCTCTCTTAAACAATCGGAGAAACATAAGCCTTATATGTGAGTAGGATATTCTTGTTTATAACAATCTTATTACAGCAGCCATGATCTAGGAAATATCATTTTGTCTCATCTTAGTTTCTATGCGGATGGAAGTTTCTCTTGGTTTTAATAATACTTAATTATTCAATACATTTTCCTTTATTAACGCAGCTGATGGTTTGTCGATACACATTCGATTTCAAATCAGTAAAACATTATCCCTTTTAAAAAGTCAAGTACTCATTACTCACGAATGAGGTTTCACACAAAATTCATATAATTTATTTAAGTTAAGTCTCTTATCTTATAAGATCAAGTCTCTTAACTTCTAAAATAATTAAAATCATTCGTTTTATCTTTCTTAAGCCGTTATACCTAACTTCCCATAAAGCTAGTATAACTCTTAAGCTTTTAAAACCAAGTACACTCTTCTTTTAAAAACAGTTCTTAATTCTCTTGAACTACTTGAGATTATTATTATTAGGCTTAAGTCAAAATACATTGCCGTACAACTACGTTCAAATAACATACGTACGTCTACCGTACTACATAGTTATACACACATCATGCTAGAAGAGATAGGAAGAGGTTCACTGTTATACCCCGTATTTCCGGAGTATGTACGTGAGGACGTACGTACAAAAGTTTAGCCTTAAAGATAGGCCAAGTTCGAAATTTGTACACAACTCGCTAAAAGAATCGTTTCGACGAAAGCGTTTCCTGACTTTCGTAGAAAATTCCGGCTATGTCATTAAGTATTTTTGCGGATTTTTCAGAGGCGAAACATTTTGGACCAACGGAGGCGACACTGGCACCCTCCCATTGATGGACAGATCGTCCATTGGGCGAAAATGGAGAACATTGGCACGTTTTTGTGCCATGGCAGAATCAAGGAGTTGGTAGGATATTTGTGTTTAGTTAATCCTCACCTACACTTGCCTTGCACTTGTCTTCATCTTGGCCATTGGTTGGCAAGGCTTGAGCTATAAATACCCCTTAGATGAAGAGTTCTTCATCCACAAAGTTATCTTCCAAGTCTAAAAATCCTCTCCTCTCCCTTTGTAGCCATTTCGTCCAAACACCTCCTCCCCTGTGAAGTTGGCGAGGCCTAACCCCCTGCCTAGCGAAATCTACCCCTCCCTTGGTAGAAAGTTGTCTTCTAAGTATTGTTATAATGCCCAAAATACCTAGCCCAAATCCCTTAGTACTTAGTGGAAGTTGTGAAGAACTTCTAAGGTTCTTGGAGCTGGGAGCGTGACATAGGAGCTAAACCTTGCTCAGCGACTTTATCTAGGATATTATTGGGCTTACCGAGGTAAATAATCCTAACCTCTTTTGTATTAAAGAATGCATCTGTAGAAGTATAAGAATAAGTATTAAATACTTAGAAGAATATTCTGAGAATAGAATTGAACTATCATCACAATAGAAGGGTCTAAAGAAGAATAATTGAACTGTACTCACATAGAATTTGTTTCTGATGAGACTTATATAGCTCACCGGTAGGGTTGTGCTGCCCGACTTTCCGTAGAATTGTGAACCTCTGTTTAGAATGACCTTGAGTAGTCTAGACTTTGATAGATGTCTGTGACTATGATAAATTTGATTCTCTCTGCGACATACTCGACTTGGCGGGAGGATTTTCGAGAAGGTATGTGATTCTTCTAAGCATGATATTTTACAATATATATAGTACGGTGAGCGTACATGTGCTATCTGAATAATACTTACGGCAATGCCTCGGCTTAAGCTGAATAATACGTCTGCAATGCCTCACGCTTAAGCTTTGAATAATAAAGAAGCGAAAACATTTCAAAAGAATCTTGAATCATTTTTACAGAAGATAAATATTTGGTTTTAAAACAAAAGCTTAAGAGTTATACTAGCTTTATGGGAAGTTAGGTATAACAACTTAAGAAAGATAAAAAGGAACTGTTTACTTGGTTGTTTATAAAAGCCTTGTATTGATTTCTGTTAAGTGTAGTAAGATTTGTTTGATAAGTAGACATATTAGGATGCTACATGTGTTAGTGTCTTGAAATGCTGTGTAAGGGGGTCATTCTTGCTGTGCTTACGTTGTTAACCGGTAAGTCCGTTGTACTGTTATTGTATCACCTACCCCCTTGACTTATGTATACCGAGGGCTTGCCGCGATCGGTCTATACGGCTATGCGGTCTGCGAGACTATGCGAGCGGCGGTATGCTCGTGATTGATCATTCCGGCGTTTAGCGATGCGGGGATTCCTATGCGGTCTGCTGAGACTATGCGGTCTTTTGAGGCTATGCGGGCTGCGGGAGCCTAAGGCGGATCGGGGTTGGCTGCCCCGTCGCGAGGTATACCTCACGCAGTGTGTGTGACTATGCGGTGCGGAAGTCGAGGACTAGGCACGCAGAATGATACTATGGGCGATTGGCCTTGCCCGATCATTCGGCCTAGACTAGACACATTCTGATTTTCCTAATCTTGTTATTGTTTGTGATATGGCACTATGTGCAATTGAACTGATTGTATTTGTGAAAAGGTTTTAAATACTTTGATTTCATTTTAAAGTACTTTATAGTTTCACATACTTGGTACCTGTTGTACTGACCTCCTTCGGGGGGCTGCGTTCATGCCGCGGTAAGCAAGCGGTGCTAGATCCGCATCCTAGGATCTCTTTGCATTGGTGTCGGGAGCTCCATCTTCTCCAGGAGGCTCTACTTTTGGTATGATCTCCTGTATTGTAGATAGTTTGTGCAGATCGAGGTATGGCGGGCCACTGTCGCCATAGTTGTATATATCTCCTTAAGTGCTGTAGTCATGTTATGCGGTGTCGAATGTAGCTGCTAAACCTTGTTCATATATATATGCCGAAAGCGACGTTTATTCACATAAAGCGTGTCTTATTTTATAAATCTGTTTCATGTCTTGTTTTATATTCATGTTACTACGATGTATGACTACTTGGGTGCCGGTAAGGCACGATCCACGGGCCGGAATGGGTCGTGACAAAAGTGGTATCGAAGCGATTAATCCTCGGAAAGTGTCTGAGACCGTATCTAGTAAGTCTTGATTATCGGTGTGTTGTGCACCAATAATCAGGAGGCTATAGGATATTTAGGATTGGTTTCCATTCTTCTCATTATGAGATCGTGCTTTAGAGCATGTTATAGGTTGGACCTCTAACGTATTCCTTTCTATGTGATTATGCCTCACGTAAGGCAACCTTGGGCGAGAAGGCAAAGCGGGAGGCGCTAGCGAGACACCCAGAGTCACGAGGGCTCGAGCCCGGTCTATACGAGGCGGCGAGTTCTATGGCCTGGCCCAGCGAGACCACGAGTACCCACACCTCACTGTCCCCCGGCTGAGGCGGAGGAGTTAAGTACAAGAGATGGACTTTTGGCTAAAGTTGTGGCCGTCGAGAGAGAGGCTGGATCTGGCGGTTCAGCTCAGCCCGATTGCACCGTGGTACACCCGAGGGCAGACAGTTTGAGGCTACGGGATTTCCTTGGTTGTAGCCTCCGAGTTTCTGGTCGGCGGGAGGATGATCCGCAGGAGTTCATCCGTCAGCTTCAGAGGATTTTGAGAGTGATCAGGGCGTCGGAGACCGAGTCCGTGATCTTTGGTTCACATAGGCTGCGTGATACCGCGGTCGATTGGTTTGATTCATGGGAGCTTTCCCGGGGAGAGCATGCACCCCCAGCAGTATGGGATGAGTTTTCAGAGGCTTTTCTCACACACTTCTTGCCTCCGCAGATGAGGAGAGCACGAGCTGATAGATTCTTGTTCTTTGAGGCGGGAGGGCGCGGTGAGGAGTATAATGTCGAGTTTGATTCTTTGGCTCGATATGTCCCGGCCTTAGTAGCGAGATATGGAGGATAGGGTACACGCTACGTCACCGGGCTCGATGATTATATGGCCGAGTCATGTGCGGGTGTTTCTCTTCAGCCGGGAATGGACATTACCCGCATGCAGGCTCATGCTCTAGGATGCGAGGAGCGGAGAGACCGCCGGGTTGAGCGATATCAGCAGCAGAAGAAGGCCAAGACGGCCGGTTCTTTTGGTGGTTCTCAGGGTGGGCGGCATCGTGAAGTCGGTTGCACCACGGCCGCGCGAGCGCTCTATATCATCTTGATGCAGCAGAGCGATCGAGGCGGTCGAGGCCCGGGACTTGATTTCAGTAGCGAAGTGCTAACCGTTCGAGGTCTGCTCAGTGTGCCCGTTGTGGTAGATACCATTCTGGGCGTACTCGGGAGCTTGCTACGTGTGGCAGCAGGTCATTCGCGAGTTTGTCCGGCCGGAGGCGGCGGTAGTAGGGCCCGATGCGAGTGCATTGCCGCTTCTTCATCCCGGCGATTACTCGCCCGGGAGCAAGGTACACATGGACCAGCGGGTCGCGGCGAGGTCGTAAGCGCGAGTCCCGATTCTAGCGGTCCTCGACCGCATATATGCTTTGTCGGTAAGCGGGATCGGAGGCCTCACGATGTCGTCGGTACCTTATCCGGTTTCAGGTTTGATGTGTATGCTTTGATAGATCGGGTTCTACTCTGTCTATATATCTCCCTTGTTGCTAGTAGGATAGGATAGAGCACGAGTCCATAGACCACTTTCGAGGTAGCTACGCGATGGTGATTCGGTGGTAGCTCGGCGGGTATATAAAGCTTGTCTGTGACTATTTGATCGTGGACCACTAGCGACTTGATAGAGTTGGAGATGATTGACTTCGACGTGATCATGGGGATGGATTGGCTAGCCTCTTGCTACGCCAATGTAGGCTGAGAGAGAGTAATGCAGTTCGGTTTCTGAGGAGCCGGTTGTTGAGTGGGAGAACGCGGTATCGCCGAGGGTAGGTTTATTTCCTACCTCAAGGCTAGGAAGATGGTGCGAGAAGGGTACATCTACCATCTAGTTCGAGTGTTTGATACGAGGTGCGGTACCAGATTTTGATCGGTTCCGTAGTCGTGAGTTCCCAGACGTGTTCCCGAGATGACCTCCGGGTATCCTCACGAGAGGAGATTGAGTTTTGTATTGACATATTGCGGATACTCGGCCTATTTCCATTCCGCCATGAGAATGCTTTGCCGAGTTGAGAGAGAGTGAAGGACCGGTGAGGATTTCTTTGGAGAAGGCTTCATTAGGCGATGTTTCCCCAGAAGCGCCGTGTGTTCGTGAAGAAGAAGGGCGGGGCGCTGCGCATGTGTGTTGATTCTGAGCGGTGAACAAGGTGACCATTAAACGAATACCCCTTCCGGGATTGATGATTTGTTCGACGATTGCGTGGCGCGAGATGTTTCTCAGATTGATCTGCGTTCGGGCTATCATCGAGTTCGTGTCGAGGTGGATGTCCCTAGAATTTGCATTCGGGACGTGCGGGCATTATGAGTTCGTGGTCATGTCTTTTGGGTGACGATGCTCGTGATATTCATGGATTTGATGAACCGAGTGTTCAAACCATTTTGAACACGCGTTTGTGATAGTGTTCATTGATGATATCTTGGTTTATTCTCGCTCGGGCGAGGAGCATGCGGGCATTTGAGGCTTGTCTTGTGATTCTCCAGACCCGGCGATTTATGCGCCAAGTTTTCCAAATGTGAGTTTTGGTTGACTTGATGGCGTTTCTTGGGCATATTATGGGTGATGGCATTCAGTGAATCTGGCGAGATCGAAGCGATCGGGACTTGGCCTGAACTACTACTCGGCGAGAGGTTCGCGATTTTCGGGCCTTGCGAGGATATTATCGGTTCGTGGAAGTTTGCTTCTATCTGCACCATTGACTAGGTGACTCGAAAGCGGCCAAGTTTGATGGTGATGCTTGTGAGCGGGGCTTCGATTCTTTGAAAGAGAGGCGACGCCCCGTTCTTACTCTTCCGGAGGTCGGATGGTTATGTCGTGTATTGTGATGCGTCGAGGCATCGGGTTGGGATGTGTGTTGATGCGGCATGGCGAGTTATAGCATATGCATCCGACGGTGAAGAAACACGAGGAACTACCCCCGTGATTTGGAGCGGCGGTGATTCACGCTTTGAAGATGCGGAGGCACTATTTGTATGGGGTTCACGTGGATATTTATCTGAGACCACAAGAGCCTCGGTATATCTTCGGCGGAGGAGCTGAACTACGGCGAGGCGGTGGTTAGAGTTGCTTAAGGATTACGATGTTGATATCTGTACCACGGGGAAGGCCAATGTTGTGGCGAGATGCTCTTAGTCGTAGGTCGATGGGAGCTTATCGGATGTCTGACCCGGCGAGGAGGACATGGTTCGTGATTTGCATCGGTTAGCGAGCCTTGGTGTCCGTTTGATTGATTACGATCGCGATGGGGTTAGAGTTCGTGAGGTTGCGAGTCTTCCATCGTCGAGAGGTGAAGAGGCAACGATTCGAGATCCGGTTTTGTACGTTATCGTGATCTGACTCTTCGTGAGGCAAGGGTCCTTTTGAGGTAGCACGATGGGGTGCTAAGGTTTGAGAAGCAGGTTGTGTGTTCGGATGTTTGAGGACTTGGCGGAGTTCTTGGGAAGCACCGGTAGCGGCGTTACTCTATCCATCGAAGTCGACCAAGATGTACCACGACCTTAGATCGTGTATTGGTGGGATGGTTTGAAGAGGACGTTGCGAGTTCGTAGCTCGGTGCGTGTTGTCGGCGGTGAAGGTAGAGCACGGAGGCACGGTGGTTTATTCTGACGATAGAGATCCCGACACGGAAGTGGGAGGTGATCAACATGGACTTCATCACGGATTGCCTCGCACTCGGAGGAGACATGACTCCATATGGGTTATAAATCGGCGGTGGCGAAATCAGCCCACTTTCTTCCGTTCGGACGACGCACCGGTGAGATTATGCGAACTTTACATCAGAGATCGTCGACTGCGTGGAGTCCCTAGTTCGATCATATCGACGAGAGCCCGATTTCGGCTAACGGAGGTCCTTCCAGAGGGTTTAGGGGCGAGTGAGCACGAATCTGCATTTCATCCGCAGACAGACGGACGAGGCGAGCGCACTATCCGGACTCTTGAGGATATCTGCGAGCTTTGTGTCATTGACCGATGGTAGTTGGGAGGATCATTTGCCTCTAGTTGAGTTTGCATATAATAATAGCTACCACTCGGTATTCGAGATGGCGCCTTATGAGGCCTTGTATGGGAGGAAGTGCAGATCGCCTATAGGTTGGTTCGATGTGGGCGAGTGCGGCTAGTGGGACGATTTGATACAGCGAAGTGGATAAGGTGAAGCTTATCAGGCGGCTATTGTGACCGAGAATCAGCCAAGTCGTATGAGATCATCGTCGTCGGCATCTTGAGTTCGAGGAGTTCATGATTGGGTTTTCCTAAAGGTGTCACCCATGAAGGGTGTGATGAGATTCGGGACGAAGGGGAAACTCAGCCCAAGGTACTTTGGGCCATGTCAGATTATCCGCAGGGTAGGCCAGGTTGCCTATGAGTTGGATCTGCCGTCCGTCGGAGCGGTGCATCCGGTTTTCACGTATCTATCTTTGAGGAGATGTATCGGGGATCCATCTAGGGTACACCGTTGACGATGTCGGGTGACCAGGGGTTATCGTATGAGGAGATTCCATAGCGATAATCGATCGTCGAGTTAAGCGTCTGCGGACCAAGGCGTGGCTTAGTCAAAGTCTTGTGGCGGAACGAGCTTAGGGAGTAGATGGCGTGGGAAGGCGAGAGGACATGAGGCAGAGGTACCTCGCTATTCCCACCTCGGGTAATTCACTTTCATACTTGTAAATTTTAGTTATCGTTTTTTCCTAAGTGTTGTTTTGTGGCCGTGTGTTGCTTTTGCCACTGTTTAAGTTTTTTAGTACCTGATCATTATCAGTCTTGGGAAGGTACATTCGGTAAGAATGTTTCTAAGGAGGGGAGAATGTTATACCGTATTTCAGGAGTATATGCGTGAGGACGTCGTCAAAAGTTAGCCTTAAAGATAGGCCAAGTTCGAAATTTGTACCTGACTCGCTAAAAGAATCGTTTCCGAAAGCGTTTCCACGACTTTCGTAGAAAATTCGGCTATGTCATTAAGTATTTTTGTGGATTTTTAGAGAGGCGAAACATTTTGGACCAACGGGAGGCGACAGCACCTCCCATTGATGGACTTAGAATCGTCCATTGGGCGAAAATGGAGAACATTGGCACGTTTTTGTGCCATGGCACAATCGAGGAGTTGGTAGGATATTTGTGTTTAGTTAATCCTCACTACACTTGCCTTGCACTTGTCTTCATCTTGGCCATTGGTTGGAGGCTTGAGCTATAAATACCCCTTAGATGAAGAGTTCTTCATCCACAGATTATCTTCCAAGTCTAAAAATCCTCTCCTCTCCTTTGTAGCCATTTCGTCCAAACACCTCCCCCTCACCTTGTGAAGTTGGCCCAGGCCCTAACCCCCCCTAGCCTAGCCGAAATCTACCCCCCTCCCTTGGTAGAAAGTTGTCTTCTAAGTATTGTTATAATGCCCAAAATACCTAGCCCAAATCCCTTAGTACTTAGTGGAAGTTGTGAAGAACTTCTAAGGTTCTTGGAGCTGGAGCGTCTGACATAGGAGCTAAACCTTGCTCAGCGCGACTTTATCTAGGATATTATTGGGCTTACAGGGTAAATAATCCTAACCTCTTTTGTATTAAAGAATGCATCTTTGTAGAAGTATAAGAATAAGTATTAAATACTTAGAAGAATATTCTGAGAATAGAATTGAACTATCATCACAATAGAAGGGTCTAAAGAAGAATAATTGATTTGTACTCACATAGGGTATTTTTTACTGATGAACTTATATAGCTCATGGGTAGGGTTGTGCTGCCGACTTTCAGTAGAATTGTGAACCCTCTGTTTAGAATGACCTTGAGTAGTCTAGACTTTGATAGATGTCTGTGACTATGATAGGTGATTCTCTCTGTGCGACATACTCGACTTGGCGGGAGGATTTTCAGAGAAGGTATGTGATTCTTCTAAGCATGATATTTTACAATATATATAGTACGGTGAGCGTACATGTGCTATCTGAATAATACTTACGGCAATGCCTCGGCTTAAGCTTTGAATAATACGTCTGATGCCTCACTTAAGCTTTGAATAATAAGAAGCGAAAACATTTCAAAAGAATCTTGAATCATTTTTAACAGAAGATAAATATTTGGTTTTAAAACAAAAGCTTAAGAGTTATACTAGCTTTATGGGAAGTTAGGTATAACAACTTAAGAAAGATAAAAGGCTTTACTTGGTTGTTTATAAAAGCCTTGTATTGATTTACATTAAGTGTAGTAAGATTTGTTTGATAAGTAGACATATTAGGATGCTACTGTTAGTGTCTTGAAATCTGTGTAAGGGTCATTCTTGCGTGCTTACGTTGTTAGCAGGTAAGTCCGTTGTCTTGTTATTGTATCACCTACCCGGCGACTTATATCTGAGGCTTGCCCGCGATCTTGGTCTATCGGCTATGCGGTCTGTGAGACTATGCGGGCAGCGGTATGCTCCGGATTGATCATTCGGCGTTTGCTTTGATGCGGGATTCCTGCGGTCTGTTGAGACTATGCGGTCTTTTGAGGCTATGCGGGTGCGGGAGCCTAGGCGGATCTGGGGTTGGCTGCCCCGTCACGAGTATACCTCATGCGGGTGCGTGTGTGACCTATGCGGTGCGGAAGTCCAGGACTAGGCACGCAGAATGATACTATGGGCGATTGGCCTTGCCCGATCATTCGCGGCCTAGACTAGACACATTGATTTTCTAATCTTGTTATTGTTTGTGATATGGCACTATGTGCAATTGAGCGATTGTATTTGTGAAAAGGTTTTAAATACTTTGATTTCATTTTAAAGTACTTTATAGTTTCACATACTTGGTACTGTTATCTTGACCTCCTTGAGTGCGTTCATCTGCGCGGTAAGAGCGGCAGTGCTAGATCCGCATCCTTAGGATCTCTTTGCATTGGTGTCGGGAGCTCCATCTTATAAGAGGCTCTACTTTTGGTATGATCTCACTGTATTGTAGATAGTTTATGCGATCGGTATGGCGGCCCTGTCGCCATAGTTGTATATCTCCTTAGAAGTGCAGTAGTCATGTTATGCGATTGTCGAATGTAGCGCTAAACCTTGTTCATATATATATCAGAAAAGCGACGTTTGTTCACATAAGCGTGTCTTATTTTATAAATGTTTCATGTCTTGTTTTATATTCATTTGGTTACTCGATGTATGACTACTTGGGTGCCGGTAAGGCACGATCCACGCCGGAATGGGTCGTGACAAAAGTGGTATCGAGCGATTAATCCTCGGAAAGTGTCTACGACCGTATCTAGTAAGTCTTGATTATCGGTGTGTTGTGCACGCAATAATCGAGGAGGCTATAGGATATTTAGGATTGGTTTCCATTCTTCTCATTACGAGATCGTGCTTTAGAGGCGTGTTATAGGTTGGACCTCTAACGTATTCCTTTCTATGCTGATTATGCCTCGCGTAAAGCAACAACGGGCCCGAAGAGGCAAGCAGCGTAGGAGGCGCTAGCAGACACCCAGAGTCACGAGGGCTCAGGCCCGTCTATACGAGACGGCGAGTTCTATGGCCGTGGCCCAGCGAGACCACAGTACCACACCTCGTCCCCGGCACTGGGCGGAGAGTTAGGGTCTGAGAGATAGCCCGACTTTTGGCTAAAGTTGTGGCGATCTGAGAGAGGCTGGATCTGGCGGTTCGGCTCAGCCCATTGCACCCGTGGTACACCAGAGGCGAATAGTTTGAGGCTACGGGATTTCCTTAGTTGTAGCCTCCCGAGTTTCTGGTCGGCGGAGGATGATCCGAGGAGTTCATCCGTCGACCGAGAGGATTTTGAGAGTGATCGGGCGTCGGAGACCGAGTCGTGATCTTTGGTTCACATAGGTTGCGTGATACCGCAGTCGATGGGTTTGATTCATTGGAGCTTTCCCTGGGAGAGCATGCCCCTCCGGCGGTCTGGGATGAGTTTTCGGCGGCTTTTCTCACACACTGCTGGCCTCGCGAATGAGGAGCACGAGTGATAGATTCTTGTTCTTGAGGCAGGAGGGCCTTGGTGAGGAGTATAATGTCGAGTTTGATTCTTTGGCTCGATATGTCCCGGCCTTGGTAGCATATGGAGGATAGGGTACACCGCTACGTCAGGGCTCGATGATTATATGGCCGAGTCGTATGCGGGTGTTTCTCTTGGGGAATGGACATTACCCGCATGCGAGCTCATGCTCTAGGATGCGAGGCGGAGACGCGGGTTGAAGCGATATCAGGCGAAGAAGGCGAGGCGGCGGTTCTTTGGTGGTTCTCGTGGTGGCGGCATCGTGAAGTCGATTGCACCACGGCCGCAGAGCGCTCTATATCATCTTGATGCAGCCCGGCGAGTAGTCGAGGCGGTCGGGGCCCGGGACTTGGATTTCGAGTAGCGAGTGCTAACCGTTCGAGGTCTGCTCTGTGTGACCGAAGTGGCAGATACCATTCTGGGAGCTGTACTCGGGAGCTTGCTACGTGTGGCCAGCGGTCATTTCGCGAGTTTGTCCGGCCGGGGCGGCGGTAGTAGGGCCCGATCTGGAGTGCATTGCCGCTTCTTCATCCCGATTACTCGCCCGGAGGCAGGTACACGTGGACAGCCGGTCGTGGCAGGTCGTGGCGCGAGTCCCGATTCTAGCGGTCCTCGAACCGCGTATATGCTTTGTCGGTAAGCGAGGATCGTGAGGCCTCACCGATGTCGTCCACAGTACCTTATCGGTTCGGGTTTGATGTGTATGCTTTGATAGATCCGGTTCTACTCTGTCTATATATCTCCTTGTTGCTAGTAGGATAGGGATAGAGCACGAGTCCATGAACCGCTTCGAGGTAGCTACGCGATGGGTGATTCGGTGGTAGCTCGGCGGGTATATAAAGCTTGTCTGTGACCATTTACGATCGTCGGACCCTGGCCGACTTGATAGAGTTGGAGATGATTGACCGGCGTGATCATGGGGATGGATTGGCTAGCCTCTTGCTACGCCAATGTAGGCTGCGAGAGAGAGAGTAATGCAGTTCCGTTTCTGAGGCCGGTTGTTGAGTGGGAGGAGCACGGTATCGCCAGGGTAGGTTTATTTCCTACCTCAAGGCTAGGAAGATGGTGCGAGAAGGGTACATCTACCATCTAGTTCGAGTGTTTGATCACGAGGCTGCGGTACAGTTTTGATCGATTCCGTAGTCGTGAGTTCCCAGACGTGTTCCCAGATGACCTCGGGTATCCCTCACGAGAGGAGATTGAGTTTTGTATTGACATATTGCGGATACTCGGCCTATTTCCATTCCGCCATACTGAGAATGGCACTGCCGAGTTGAGAGAGTGAAGGACCGGTGAGGATTTCTTTGGAGAAAGGGCTTCATTAGGCCCAGTGTTTCCCGCAGAAGCGCCAGTGTGTTCGTGAAGAAGAAGGGCGGGGCCTGCGCATGTGTGTTGATTACGAGCGGTGAACAAGGTGACCATTAAACGAGATACCCTTCCCGGGATTGATGATTTGTTCGACGATTGCGAGCGCGAGATGTTTCTCAAGATTGATCTGCGTCGCTATCATCGAGTTCGTGTCGAGAGAGGTGGATGTCCCCAGAATTGCATTCGGGACGTGCAGGCATTATGAGTTGGTCATGTCTTTGGTGACGAATGCTCGGCGATATTCATGGATTTGATGAACCGAGTGTTCAAACCATTTTGGACACGTTTGTGATAGTGTTCATTGATGATATCTTGGTTTATTCGCCAGAGCGGAGCATGCGGAGCATTTGAGGCTATCTTGTGACGCTTCTCGAGACCAGCGATTTATGCGCCAAGTTTTCCAAATGTGAGTTTTGGTTGACTTGATGGCGTTTCTTGGGCATATTGCCGGGGTGATGGCATTAGTGGATCGGCGAGATCGGCGATCGGGACTTGGCCTGACCTACTACTCCGGCGAGGTTCGCGATTTCGGGCCTTGCGAGATATTATCGGTTCGTGGAAGTTTGCTTCTATCTACGCACCATTGACTAGGTGACTCGAGAAGGCGGCCAAGTTTGATGGATGATGCTTGTGGCGTGGCTTCCGATTCTTGAAAGAGAGGCGGCGCCCAGTTCTTACTCTTCCGGAGGTCGGATGGTTATGTCGTGTATTGTGATGCGTCGGGCATCGGGTTGGGATGTGTGTTGATGCAGCATGGCGAGTTATAGCATATGCATCCCGGTGAAGAAACACGAGGAACTACCCGCGTGATTTGGGTGGCGGTGATTCACGCTTTGAAGATGCGGAGGCACTATTTGTATGGGGTTCACGTGGATATTTATACAGACCACAAGAGCCTCGGTATATCTTGACGAGGAGGAGTGAACTACACGGCGAGGCGGTGGTTAGAGTTGCTTAAGGATTACGATGTTGATATCTGTACCACCCGGGAAGGCCATGTTGTGGCGGATGCTCTTAGTCGTAGGTCGATGGGAGCTTATCGGATGTACGGCGAGAGGAGGACATGGTTCGTGATTTGCATCGATTAGCGAGCCTTGGTGTCCGTTTGATTGATCCCGATCGCGATGGGGTTAGAGTTCGTGAGGTTGCGAGTCTTCCATCGTCGAGAGGTGAAGAGGCAGCGATTCGAGGATCGGTTTTGCACGTTATCGTGTCTGACTCTTCGTGAGGCAAGGGTCCTTTTGAGTAGCACGATGGGGTGATAAGGTTTGAGGGCGTTGTGTGTTCGGATGTTTGAGGACTTGGCGGAGTTCTTGGGGAAGCACGCGGTAGGCGTTACTCTATCCGTCGGTCGACCAAGATGTACCACGACCCCAGATCCGTGTATTGGTGGGATGGTTTGAAGAGGGCGTTGCGAGTTCGTAGCTCGGTGCGTGTTGTCGGCGGTGAAGGTAGAGCACGAGGCGCACGGTGGTTTATTCTGACGATAGAGATCCCGACACGGAAGTGGGAGGTGATCAACATGGACTTCATCGGGATTGCCTCGCACTCGGAGGAGACATGACTCCATATGGGTTATCGTCGGCGGTGGCGAAATCAGCCCACTTTCTTCCCGTTCGGACGACCTTTTCGGCTGAGGATTATGCCAGACTTTACATCCGAGAGATCGTCAGAATGCATGGAGTCCCTAGTTCGATCATATCAGACAGAGGAGCCGATTCTGGCTAACAGGAGGTCCTTCGAGAGGTTTAGGGGCAGTGAGCAAAGTCTGCATTTCATCCTGAGCAGGCAGACGGGCGAGCGCACTATCCGGACTCGAGGATATCTGCGAGCTGTGTCATTGACTCCGATGGTAGTTGGGAGGATCATTTGCCTCTAGTTGAGTTTGCATATAATAATAGCTACCACTCGGTATTCGGATGGCGCCTTATGAGGCCTTGTATGGGAGGAAGTGCGGATCGCCTATAGGTTGGTTCGATGTGGGCGAGTGCGGCTAGTGGGACGGTTGGTACAGCAGCGAGTGGATAAGGTGAAGCTTATCCGAGAGCGGCTATTAATGACTCGAGTCGGCGAAGTCGTATGCAGATCATCGTCGTCGGCATCTTGAGTTCGAGGTTCATGATTGGGTTTTCTAAAGGTGTCACCCGTGAAGGGTGTGATGAGATTCGGGAAGAAGGAAACTTCGGAGTACGTTGGGCCATTTGATTATCCGCAGGTAGGCAAGGTTACTATGAGTTGGATCTGCCGTCCGTGCGGAGGCGGTGCATCCGGTTTTCACGTATCTATCTTTGAGAGATGTATCGGGGATCCATCTAGGGTACACCGTTAACGATGTCGGTGACCAGGGGTTATCGTATGAGAGATTCCATAGCGATAATCGATCGTCGAGTTAGGCGTCTGCGGACGAGGCGTGGCTTCCGTCAAAGTCTTGTGGCGGAATGAGCTTAGGGAGTAGATGACGTGGGAAGCTGAGGAGGACATGAGGCAGAGGTACCCTCACCTATTCCCCACACCTCCAGGTAATTCACTTTCCTACTTGTAAATTTTCGTTATCGTTTTTACCTAAGTGTTGTTTTGTGGCCGTGTGTGGCTTTTGCAACTGTTTATGTATAGAAGAACCTGATCATTATCTGTCTTGTGAATGAACATTCGGAATGAATGTTTCTAGAGAGGAGAATGTTATACCCGTATTTCGGAGTATGTGCGTGAGGACGTGCGTCAAAAGTTTAGCCTTAAAGATAGGCCAAGTTCGAAATTTGTACACAACTCGCTAAAAGAATTGTTTTCAGGCGAAGCGTTTCCTGACTTTCGTAGAGAAAATTCGGCTATGTCATTAAGTATTTTGCGGATTTTTCCGAGAGACGAAACATTTTGGACCAACGGGAGGCGACACTTGGCACCCTCCATTGATGGACAGATCGTCCATTGGGCGAAAATGGAGAACATTGGCACGTTTTTGTGCCATGGCACAGAATCAAGGAGTTGGTAGGATATTTGTGTTTAGTTAATCCTCACCTACACTTGCCTTGCACTTGTCTTCATCTTGGCCATTGTTTGGCCAAGGCTTGAGCTATAAATACCCCTTTAGATGAAGAGTTCTTCATCCACAAAGTTATCTTCCAAGTCTAAAAATCCTCTCCTCTCCCTTTGTAGCCATTTCGTCCAAACACCTCCCCCTCCCCTTGTGAAGTTGGCCGAGGGCCTAACCCCCCCTAGCCTAGCCAGAAATCTACCTCCCTTGGTAGAAAGTTGTCTTCTAAGTATTGTTATAATGCCCAAAATACCTAGCCCAAATCCCTTAGTACTTAGTGGAAGTTGTGAAGAACTTCTAAGGTTCTGGAGCTCTGGGAGCGTACAACATAGGAGCTAAACCTTGCTCAAAGCGACTTTATCTAGGATATTATTGGGCTTACAGGGTAAATAATCCTAACCCTCTTTTGTATTAAAGAATGCATCTTGTAGAAGTATAAGAATAAGTATTAAATACTTAGAAGAATATTCTGAGAATAGAATTGAACTATCATCACAATAGAAGGGTCTAAAGAAGAATAATTGATTGTACTCACATGGGTTTTTCTGATGAACTTATATAGCTCACGGGTAGGGTTGTCTGCCCGACTTTCCGTAGAATTGTGAACCCTCTGTTTAGAATGACCTTGAGTAGTCTAGACTTTGATAGATGTGCGTGACTATGATAGGCTGATTCTCACTGGCGACATACTCGACTTGGCGGGAGGATTTTCAGAGAAAGGTATGTGATTCTTCTAAGCATGATATTTTACAATATATATAGTGCGGTGAGCGTGCATGTGCTATCTGAATAATACTTACGGCAATGCCTCACGGCTTAAGCACGAATAATACGTCTGTGATGCCTGGCTTAAGCTGAATAATAAAGAAGCGAAAACATTTCAAAGAATCTTGAATCATTTTTAACGGAAGATAAATATTTGGTTTTAAAACAAAATCTTAAGAGTTATACTAGCTTTATGGGAAGTTAGGTATAACTTAAGAAAGATAAAAAGGCTATTTACTTGGTTGTTTATAAAAGCCTTGTATTGATTTACATTAAGTGTAGTAAGATTTGTTTGATAAGTAGACATATTAGGATGCTACTGTGTTAGTGTCTTGAAATCTTTGTGTAAGGGGTCATTCTTCTGTGCTTACGTTGTTAGCAGGTAAGTCCGTTGTCTTGTTATTGTATCACCTACCCTCGACTTATGTATACAGGGCTTGCCCGCGATCTTGGTCTATCGGCTATGCGGTCGTGAGACTATGCGGAGCAGCGGTATGCTCGGGATTGATCATTCGGGCGTTTAGCTCGATCGAGGGATTCCTATGCGGTCCGTTGAGACTATCACGGTCTTTTGAGGCTATGCGGGCTGCGGGAGCCTAGGCGGATCCGGGGTTAGCTGCCGATCGAGGTATACCTCATGCGGTGCGTGTGTGACCTATGCGGTGCGGAAGTCGAGGACTAGGCACGCGAGAATGATACTATGGGCGATTGGCCTTGCCCGATCATTCGCGGCCTAGACTAGACATTCTGATTTTCCTAATCTTGTTATTGTTTGTGATATGGCACTATGTGCAATTGGCGATGTATTTGTGAAAAGGTTTTAAATACTTTGATTTCATTTTAAAGTACTTTATAGTTTCACATACTTGGTACTGTTATCTTGACCTCCTTGAAGTGCGTTCATCTGCGGTAAGGCGGCAGTGCTAGATCCGCATCCTTAGGATCTCTTTGCATTGGTGTCGGAGCTCCATCTTCTAGGAGGCTCTACTTTTGGTATGATCTCACTGTATTGTAGATAGTTTATGCGATCGAGGGTATGGCGGGCCTGTCCCCGCCATAGTTGTATATCTCCTTAGAGGTCTGTAGTCATGTTGTATGGTGTCGAATGTAACTGCTAAACCTTGTTCATATATATATGCCGAAAGGCGACGTTTGTTCACATAAACTGTGTCTTATTTTATAAACTGTTTCATGTCTTGTTTTATATTCCGCTGGTTACTCTGATGTATGACTACTTGGGTGCCCCGGTAAGGCACCAGTCACGGGCCCCGGAATGGGTCGTGACATTCACATACCTCGCGACGATTATCGACTATTAGCAAATCGCTCCACGGCTATAACCCGGCTAGCCTGGTCCACCTTCTCAAGTAGCACATGCTACTCGCAGAACATTCAACCTATACAGGTTACACAAGTCTATCAAAGTCTAGACTACTCGGTAGAATAAATCTAGATGCAAGATCCTACGGAAATTGGGCGTACTTCCACTGCAGTCAAACTACACAAGTCTCTGTATGTCTGATCTATGTAATTACTGATTCAGTTCGATTCTTGAGCTTAAGTCCAGGACATTGCCACAACATTAAGTTCAGTACTATATATAGTATACTTCAACTATATATTCTAACATTATGTAATTTCCAATTACAATAGAGGACAAGATAATTACCTCGATAAGCCCGTAATTATCCGAGTTTAATGTCGATCCTTAGCATGGTTTAGCTCGACTCCGAGCGCTCCAACCGCTCTAAACCACCCTTAGAAGTTCTAACCAACTTCTACACAATACTCAAGCGGACTATGGAGATTTTCCTAGGGTTTCGGTTTTGTGGTGGGAAGTATAATAGTATTTACGGGCTTTTCGTAAGGTATAACCTTAGAATACTACAAGGTATCTGGCTAAGGTAATTTGGGCATTATAACAATACTTTTGAGAGTATTTCTACACCACAAAGGGGGTATTATACAAGCAACAAGGCTAGGGGGTACCCGACTAGCACCTCAAAGGAGGGAGGGCTCTCGGCCAGGGTGGGGAGGCTTAGGCGAACTCAACACAAGGGGAGGGAGAAGGAGAGCTTTCAAGACTTAGGCAAATATTTGGATGAAGAAGTCTTCACTAAGGGGGGGGTATTTATAGGTCAAGTGAAGGCTGACCAATGGCGAGATCTTGCCAAGTGCTATGCAAGTGTAGGCCAAGATCTTGCCAAGTGCACTAGCCAACTAACACAAAAAATATCCTACCAACCCTTGACCACAATGGCCAACTTTGGCCACTACATTGTCATGAGTGTCCCAATGAGAGGGTGACAAGTGTCGCCTCTTGTTGATCCAAAATGTTTCGTCTCTCGGAAAAATTCGCAAAAATAAAAATGGCATAGCCGAAATTCCCCTACGAAAGGTGTGAAAGCGTTTAGAAAAGCGACTCTAATCGGGTGTTGTGCACAAAATTAAATCGGCGAAGCCTACTTGAAGTTCGAAATTTCCTACGTCGTCCTGCGTACATACTCGGAAATACGGGTATAACATTCTCCTCGCGAAACATTCGTCGAATGTTCCTTCTAAGTCTCAAAACAAACGGCGCGGTATAGTCTTCACTATTATTCTTACGAGAACAAACCCGCCACATCCGCCACGAAACACCCACGAAATACTTACATCCAAGTCCACGAGAAACACCTCTAACATCACCAAAATGATACTACTTTGTCACTTTGTCGCGAGCCTTGCTCGGCGACCCAACAAATGATGCCGGGCTGCGTGCGATCACGGCGTATCGACACTCGAATTCTTACCACATTTACGATCGCTTAGTATCCAAAACTCGGGTTACTATCTCTTAACGTGGGCATCATTTGGGAACATTCGGATGGATCTTGATACTTTCGAACATAACAATACGAAAGACTGGACGTCCTGCCTCCTAAGTCGGACGGCAAATGCTAACATATAGGCAACCTGGCCTATTCTTCACATGAACTCACAAAGGCCCAAGTAACTCGGGCTAAGTTTCCTCTGTTTTCCCAAAGCTCGTCACACCCTGACCGGGGTGGTACTTTCAAGAAGACCGACCGTCGGCACGAACTCTGGCGTCGTCGCGATTATCATACGATTCCTCCGAGTACGCGAACTTCTTCTAGCCAAGCTTCACTAACCACGATGCTGTGGAACAAGCTGAACCGGTATCGAACCTTGCCAACATCGAACCAATCGACCGGCAACTTACACTTCCGCCTTTACAAGGCTTCATAAGGCGACATCCGAACACTGCAATGGTAGCTAAAACACTTCTCGCTACAGGAGACAACCATCCCCACAACTACCCCTGAAATCCAAACACTGGCCTGGTAAAACTTCCAGAAACAAAAGCGGTAGTATCACGGGCTCCATGCGCCATAAGGTGATGGTAGGCACCGTGCAGCCTTACAACCTTTTCGATGTATCAACGCCGAGTGAATGGTCGACCGAAGAACACGATGGGCTGCCCATCGGCCCGACCATCGGTCGAACGCATCCACGAACTCGTCTGTTGGTTAACTAAACTTGGGCCTAACACCCTCGTGACCCTACCACAGGCGGGACCACCAGACCCGCGCCCAAACATGCCGCGGGTTGACCCGGCGTGGCCTCAACCCGACGTGGCGAAAATACTATCTCCCGAAGGAACAATCTCGCTAAACATGTTACGAAAACCTAGCGGTCTTCTTAGCTCAACTACCCTCTTTCATTCCACACTACTAGGGACCTATCCCAAACATAGCTCACGTGCACTAGGCACCCGATAAGGATCAACATAACCATCGTCTTTTACTCTAGATGACCTTACCTCAAGGTCTCTACGTAATAAGACTCTAAGGTTTACACCTTCTCTATCCCCCAATTCTTACTTGGTTAACTAACCAGGATTTCTAATCACAACTAACACAAAGCACTTAAGGTATACTCACCTTATCACATAAACAAAACTCTAGAGGTTAAAGATATATCTATATCTCTTCACTCTCCCCTTAGTCGTTCTAATCAAACACGCCGTAGGCGCCAGTGAGGAGATGACAAACTACCCACCGATCCACGAAGGCTAAGTCCTCCTACAAGGACACTCTTGACACGGACCACAGCGGTCATAGGTACAACAAGTACCAACCTAAAAGATGACATTCCCGGGATGACGTGCATCTGCTATGAGCAGGAAGCCACAGGTTCTAACCAACTCCTGCATACCCCGAACGTCCTGAAATTCGTGGAAGACCACTCTGCACTGATGGATGTGCATAATCAAATCTGCTGGTGAGGTGACTCGCCTCGAAAGTTACCAAAGGACCTTGCTGCTCTGGCCCTCTTCTGTTGTCCTTCGTTAACCCGTCGATCTCTACGTTTCTCGGCCTGCTGCGCATAAGCCCGTACACAGGCCATGCTCAAGCCTAACTGAAGGATTACTCTTGCACAATCTTCTCTTAGGTAGTCATCAAGACTTGCGGTACAACGGTATACTCTTTGGTAGCCAAATCCATAGCTAGTAACAGGGTCGCCTTCTTGCAATCTAAATTCTCTGTTCCCGGTCGTGGAACTGAAGGTTCAAATATCATGGCCGCAGTAGGAACTGCCGTCGCCGTGCTAAACTCTCTTTGGGGCTAGTGATGTCGCGAGAATTCCACGAATGAAGCACCTAACTTTCGGGTGATGATTGGGCTGTGCCTCGTAACCCTCGAACTCTGCTCGCGGCTCCTCATTTGCGCGCCTCTGGGCGGGTTGCCTACGCGGAGGCATAGCGGTAAGGGAAAGAAATACGTTTAGAGGTCGATTTACAACACAACTCTAAGAGCGATCTCGAGTGAGAAGAATAGAAACCAATCCTAAATATCCTATAGCCTCACGATTATTGGCGTGGTGCAACACACCCGATAATCAAGACTCTGCGGATACGGTGCGTAGACACTTTCAGGATTAAGCGCTCTGATACCACTTTTGTCACGACCAGAACTGGGCGTGGTGGTGCCTTACCGGGCACCCTAGTGATACATCAGTAATCAGTGAACATAAAACACATACATGAAACAAATGAAATACAAGCGATGTCGAGGAAAACTTTCTGAGGCATATATAAATAACAACTCTTACAAATGAGCAGTTTAATCCTTTTTACAAACTCGCCACAGCGATTACTCTGGACCTCTAAGAAAGATCGACAACAACGGCGGGACGGGGCCGTCGTACCTGAATGTAGCACCTCTGACAGCGGGGACTATGCGAATAAGCTGGGAGAAGCGGAGCTTTCCCAAGCAATGACTGTGACCCTAAGGCGAGGATCAACGGCGGTGTACCTTTACTGCGGCATGAGCGCGGCCGAAGGAGTCGATCTGCAACAGTGCAGGTATGTGAAGCGAAAATAAATCGTAAATGAAATCATAGTAGTCTATAAAGCGGGAGACGTGTATGATAACCAAACTACGATTCACGATAGCGATCATGTCAAGTCGAGGACTCACGCCCTCAAAGTCATCACAATAAAACCGTGCGGGGTAAATGCGAAGGCATGGCCGACTCTAAGACCCCGGTACCACAAATGCCATAAAGCGTATCACGAGGTCTTTCTAGGCCGCACCACATGATCGAAGCGGCCACGCGCCCGCGATATCATCGTGCGCGTCTATTCTGGAACTCGCGACTCTGCATAGGTCACCACGCGGACCGCATGAGGTATTCCTCGAATCATGGTCCTGGACGCTGAGGTATACCGCGTCGAGCGACAACCCGGTATCCGCTAGGCTCCGCGACCGCATAGTCTCAAAAGACGCATAGTCCCAGCGGACCGCATGGGAATCCCGCGTCGGGCTAAACACCGGAATGATCAATCTTGGAGCTCTGCGCGCTCCGCGTAGTCACAAGGACGCGTAGGCGTAGAGACGCGTCGAGGTGGCAAGCCCTCGGTATAATAAGTCAAAGGGTATGTGATACAATAATAGTACAGGCTTAACGTTTAACAACGTAAGCCTGACAAGAATGACCCACTGCAACATCACAAGATACTAACACACGTAGCATCCTAACATGTTTACTTATCAAATCAACAAGAAAGTATTACAAGGCTATCACAAACCAACGCAATCAAGTTATTCACCTGAGTACTTTATGCTAACAAGTTGAATTATCTAACCCCAAGTACTTCACACGTTAAATCTTTAAAAGATCTGTTTCTTTCACATAAGTCACCTGATACCCGTAGTATAAAATAGAGTATTTGTCTTTTAAATAAACTAAAACACTTACCTTTGTAAAATCAAGTAACAACATTATTTTCCAAACGTCCAAGTTTGCCTAATTTCAAATGTTCACGTTTCTTATTTTAGAAAGGTTTCGTAGTTCAAGGTCTTATTCATTTAAGAATATAATTCTCTCTTAAACAATCGGAGAAACATAAGCCTTATATGTGAGTAGGATATTCTTGTTTATAACAATCTTATTACAGCAGCCATGATCTAGGAAATATCATTTTGTCTCATCTTAGTTTCTATGCGGATGGAAGTTTCTCTGGTTTTAATAATACTTAATTATTCAATACATTTTCCTTTATTATTTGCGGTGGTTTGTCGATACACATTACGATTTCAAATCGATGAAACATTATCCTTTTAAAAGTCAAGTACTCATTACTCACGAATGAGGTTTCACAAAATTCATATAATTTATTTAAGTTAAGTCTCTTATCTTATAAGATCAAGTCTCTTAACTTCTAAAATAATTAAAATCATTCGTTTTATCTTTCTTAAGCCGTTATACCTAACTTCCCATAAAGCTAGTATAACTCTTAAGCTTTTAAAACCAAGTACACTCTTCTTTTAAGCAGTTCTTAATTCTCTTGAACTACTTCAAGATTATTATTGTCGGGCTTAAGTCAAAAGACATTGCCGTACAACCACGTTCAAATAACATACGTGCGTCACCGTACTACATAGTTATACACGTCATGCTAGAAGAGATAGGAAGAGGTTCGCATACCTGCGGCGATTATCGACTATTAGCAAATCGCTCACTTATAACGGCTTGCCTGGTCCACCTTCAAGTAGCACATGCACTCGCGAGAACATTCAACCTATACGGGTTACACAAGTCTATCAAAGTCTAGACTACTCGGTAGAATAAATCTAGATGCAAGATCCTACGGGAAATTGGCGCCCTTCTGCGTCAAACTACACAAGTCTCATGTCTGATCACATGTAATTCTGATTCGATTGATTCTTGGGCTTAAGTCCAAGGACATTGCCACAACATTAAGTTCAGTACTATATATAGTATACTTCAACTATATATTCTAACATTATGTAATTTCCAATTACAATAGAGGACAAGATAATTACCTCGATAAGCCCGTAATTATCCGAGTTTAATGTCGATCCTTAGCAAGGTTTAGCTCGACTCGGCGCTCGACCCGCTCTAAACCACCAGAAGTTCTAACCAACTTCTACACAATACCTCAGCGGACTATGGAGATTTTCCTAGGGTTTTGGTTTTGTGGTGTGGGAAGTATAATAGTATTTACGGGCTTTTAGTAAAGGTATAACCTTAGAATACTACAAGGTATCTGGCTAAGGTAATTTGGGCATTATAACAATACTTTTGAGAGTATTTCTACACCTGAGGGTATTATCAAAGCAACAAGAAGTGGGGTACCCGGCTAGCACCTCAAGGAGGGAGGGCTCTCGGCGAGGGGGAGGCTTAGGGCGAACTCAACACAGGGAGGGAGAAGGAGAGCTTTCAAGACTTAGGCAAATATTTGGATGAAGAAGTCTTCACTAAGGGGTATTTATAGGTCAAGTGAAGGCTGACCAATGGCGAATCTTGCCAAGTGCTATGCAAGTGTAGGGCGAGATCTTGCAAGTGCACACTAACCAACTAACACACAAACTATCCTACCAACGCTTGACCACAATGGCGACTTTGGCGCTTACTACATTACGCTTGAGTGTCCCAATGAGAGGGTGACAAGTGTAAGCCTCTTGTTGATCAAAATGTTTAAATCTCGGAAAAATCCGCAAAATAAAAAATGGCATAGCGGAAATTCCCATGAAGAAAGTGAAAGCGTTTAGAAAAGCGACTCTGTCGGGTGTTGTGCACAAATTAAATCGGCAGCCTACTTGAAGTTCGAATTTCCTCGTCGTCCTGCGTGCATACTATGGAAATACGAGGGTATATGATAAGTACCCAAACGATTCATCGACCTTACAGGTCTACAGGACCTCACAGAGTTTGAAACAACAATGGCGGGGGGCCCGCCATACCCCTGAATAAAAATATCTACAACGACGAGGACCGTACCAAAATGCTAAGCTTAGGAGAAGCGGAGCTTTCCATGTTGAAATGGTGATCTAGAGCGGGGATCAACGGTAGAATACCTTACTGCGGCATGAGCGGCCCCGGAGGTCGATCTGGCCAATTGCAGTATGTGGCGAAGATAAATCGTAAATGAAATCATAGTAGTCTATATAAGCGAGGACATGTATGATAACCAACTACGATTCCTGATAAATAGCGATCGTGTCAAGTCGGGGACTCGCGCCAAAGTCATCATAAATAGAGCGTGCGGGAGGTAATGCGAAGGCATAGCCGACTACTAAAAACCCGATACAACAAGATCATAAGCGTATCATGAGATCGGTCTAGGCCGTCGCATGATCAAAAGGCCGCCACTCGCCGCGATTATCTAATGTGCGCGTCTAGCCACAGAACTTCCCATAGCTCGCGTGGGCCAATGAGGCGCGTGAGGTATAACCGCGTCGGTAGCTACTCCCAGCGTCTGGACTCGCGTCGCGTAGCGCGAGACCGCGTGACCAAGGGCGCGTACTAACTGGAGCTCCGTAGCTCGCGATAGCCATCTGAGACTGCGTAAGGTATTCTCGAATCATAGGTCACTAGCACTGAGTCTACCAGCGTGGGCAGACTTAACCGAGTCATGGTGATATGATATCATCATAACCGTTTTATCGTTTAAACAACCTAAGCGATAAGGAAAACCCTACACAACATCACAGATACTAACTCGTAGCATCCTAACATGTTTACTTTATCAAGTCAACAAGAAAGTATTACGGACTATCACAAATCAATACAATCAAGTTATTCACACAAGGTACTTTCTACATTATGCTAACAAGTTGTTTTAGCCCCAAAGTACTTCATGTATTTCTCTTTTAAAAGATCCGCTTCTTTAAAGTCACCTGATACGTAGTATAAAAATAGAGTAATTATCTTTTGAAGTAAATTAAAACACTTCTCTTGTAAAATCAAGTAACAACATTCTTTTTCTAACGTTCAAGTTTGCCTAATTTCAATTACTCAAGTCTCGTTTGAAAGGTTTAGTAGTTCATAGTTTTAATCCTTTAAAACAATTTGAGAAACATATACCTTATGTGTGAGTAGGTTATTATTATTCATAACAATCTTATTACAATGACCATGATCTAGGAAATGTAATATCATTTTGTCTCATCTTAGATCCTATGCGGATGGAAGTTTCTCTTGGTTTTAATACATTATTAGTCAAAACATTTTCCCTTTATTAAGCGCTTGTGGTTTGTTCGACATTCAATTCGATTTCGAAATCGGTAAAACATTATTCCTTTTATCACTCTTGGCGTTATACCTAACTTCCCGTAAAGCTAGTGTAACTCTTGGCTTTTAAAACCAAGTGTTACTCTTCTTTCAAAAGGTTTCTTAATTCCTTTGAACTACTTGATTCTTTTATTAGGGCTTAAGTCGGAAGACATTGCGTAATTATTATTAGGGCTTAAGTCAGAAGACATTGCGTAATTATTATTCGGGCTTAAGTCAGAAGACATTGCGTAATTATTATTGATTAACATGCGTCGTCTAGTACTATATACATATTCTTTAAAATATCATGCTAAAGGATAGGAAGAATCACATACCTTCGGCGAAAACCACACGAGTTGAATATGTCGCGCAGTATCGACTATATCGATCAAATCGTCTATCAGCGTCTGGTATGCTGCGTAAAGCTCTAAGCAGGGTTTGCTATTACATGGACAATTGGGCGACTTTACCCGGTGAGCTACTCGAGTCTCTTGTGAAGCGATCCCATGTAAATCTGATTCTATTATTCTTCTTTTAAGCCGCTTCTGTGATAGCAGTTGATTCTATCTGCAATATCCTTACAAGTATTTAATACTTATTCCTATACTTACGGTATATATATTCTAATTACAAAAGGAAGATAAGGTTATTTACCTCGGTAAGCCCAATAATATCCTAGATAAAAGTCGGCTGAGCAAGGTTTAGCTCTAAGTTGAGCGCTCGGTAGTTCGAAAACCTTAGAAGGTCTTCACAACTTCTACTAAGGACTAAGGGATTTGGGCTAGGGTAATTTGGGCATTATAACAATACTGAAGGCAACTTTCTACCAAGGGAGGGGGTAGTGTTTGGCTAGGCTAGCTTTAGAGGGTGGGTTGCTCTCGGCTAGGGCTTCTCAATGGGAGGGTGTGTTTGAATGAAAACAATGAGAGGAGAGAGGATTTGAGACTTAGAAAGATTGCTCAATTTAGGATGAAATAACTCTTGACAGGGGTATTTATAGGTCGAGGAATGGCCAAGGGCCAATTATGCCAAGTGCAAGGCAAGTGTAGGGTGAGGATTTAGGCAAGTGTCCTTGGCCAACTTGCACACAAAATATCCTACCAACTCGAGACAAAAATGGCTATCCATTTCGTCCCAATCTAGTGTGACATCCGTGATGAGAGGGTGACAAGTGTCGCCTCGTTGGTCCAACGTGTTTAGTAGCTCGGAAAAATCCGCAAAATTAGAAATGACATGGCGAATTTATCCTACGAGTTGTGTAAGGCGTTTAGTCGAAACGACTCTAAGCGGGTGTTGTGTACAAAGTGGAATCGTCGAAGCCAACTAGGGGTGACACGTGTCGCCCTCTACTGATCAAAATATTTCATCTTCCAAAAATATCACAATGGCCAAAATCTCGAAAACAAAGTGGGCCCAGCAGTAAATTTTCTCCAGTGCCCCACGTGACCATTTCAAAAATAAAATTCCATAATTCTCTAATATTCCAAGAAGTCAGAATACCAAATCTGGGAATCAATTCCCGTTAACGAACCTTTTCCTTTACAAAAGCGGAAACTTTTAGTGGAAAAATCACCTCTTTCTTCCTTTCCACTTGATGTCGTATTCTCGTGCGTCCTCGCATACATACTCTGGAAATATGGGGTATAACATTCTCCCCTCCAGAAACATTCGTCGAATGTTCCTTCTAAATCTCAAAACAAGCGGCGCGGTATAGTCCTCCGCTATACTTATGAAAACAACCATGCCACACTGGTCACAACTGACAAGCGCACATACTTATCTCCAAGTCCACGAGGAAACACCTCTATCACCAAAAGAAACTCCTACTCGAGATCTAAAAAGGTACTCCGCCCCACTCTTTCTGGCGAAATGATCACACCTATGCAGTAATACATGCCGCTTCTTCCTTACTCGTCGTGATACCACTTTTGTCACTTTCGCGAGCCTTGTTCCGACCCAACAAATGGTACCGGGCTGCTGCGATCACGAGGCATGCCTACGACCCTTCTCGGGATATGCCATACGGAGAGCCACGGTTGCCCTGCATTCCGTGGTAGAGGCTCGCCTCTTTATACGCTCGCCACGAACATAACAATACGAAAGGCGGACGTCTTGCCTCTAAATCGGACGGCAAATGCTAACATATAGGCACGCCTATTCCTCATGAACTTAAAGGCCCAAAATAACTCGGGCTAAGTTTATCTGTTCCAAAACTTCGTCACCCTAGCAGGGGTGGTACCTTCAAGAAGACGACCGTCGGCACGAACTCTGGCGTCGTCGCCGATTATCATGCGATAACTCGAGCTGCCAGAACCTCTTCTAGACAAAACCTCACTATCCACGGTCTGTGGAACAAGCTGAACCAATGCGAACGCCAACATCGAACCAATCGGCCGTGACTTACACTTCCGCCCTGAGGCTTCATAAGCGACATCGAACCGAAATGGTAGCTTAGCGCTCCCTCAGCGGAGACAACAATCCGCGACTACCCGCGAAATCCAGCTGGGCAGGGTGAATGCGGTCGAGACTCACGAGTTCTTAACACCTGCAGTAAAACTTTTAGAAAGCGAAAATAGCCACCACTGGCTTCTGCTGTGCGACCTTGCAACCTTCGATGTATCAACAACTGCTGAGTACGGTCCCGAAGAACACGACGGGCTGCCCCGTCGGCCCGACTGCGGTTGAGCATCCACGAACCCGTCTGATGGTTGACTAAACACGGGCCTAACACCCTCGTGACCACAACACAGCGGGACCACCACAAGCGGCCCATCACCAAGCGTGTGGTCGACCATGTCCCGGCCTCAACCCGACGGCACGCCAAAACAACGGCTCCCCGATCGGAACAATCTTACCAATCACGTTACGAAAACCTGGCGGTCTTCTAAGCTCAACTACCTCTTTCGTTTCCACAACACTCGTGGATTCATCGTAAAAATATCTCACGTATACTATGCACTTGATAAGGGTCAAACACGAAATGATTCTTTTACCAAAGATGGCCTCGCCTCTAAGGTCTTCGTAATATTCTAAGGCTCCCACTCTCTGTCCCCCAATCTTGCAGGTTAATTAATCAACAATTCTAATCACACTAACACCATGCTAAGAAAACAATACTTAAGATATTCGCTACATATATAAATCTCTAAAGGGTTAAGGATATACTGTATCTACGGCAGCACTTCCACAGGTCGTTCTAATCAATCATACTGTTGGTAGGCTGAGGAAGGTGATGAAATATCCACGGATCCAGAAGGCTGAGTCCCTACATCCTGCCAACTCGGTTGGACAATCTCGTAAAATGGCCTGCCGGCGCAAACATAACAGTGCGAGCACGACACTCGCGATGACATCGACGACCACAGCCACACCTAGATGGGGTGGCCTCGCAACTAACACCCTTCCTCTGCACTCTTTGAATCCATGCGATGCGGTGGTGAGTCTTCCTACTGCATCCTTCTCATAGAACATTCCTCGCCATATGGCCACGGCGCAACTAAAACAAGCACCGATAAAAAGCGGCATTTCGGGATGGCACGCCGCCTGTGAACAACGAGGAAAAGCGAATCTGTGGAGGACACTCTGCCTTGGCGGGCGCATGTCTAAGCTGGCTTGAGGTGGTTCGCCTCGAGTTACCAAATGATCACCAAGCGGGCCTCTTCCTGCGATCTTGTTTAATCTGCCGATCTCTACCTCTCGGCCATTGCACATAATCTGAGCATGGCTTTGGCTCGCCACGGTGAAGAGCTACTCCTCACAACCTTCTTTAGGTAATCAATATCCTTGGTATACCGTACATAAAATACTCTTTGGCGCCAAGTCCTTGCTAATGTAGGCGTCTCCTTCCAATCCATATTTTGCTCAAGTGGGCGAAGGTCGGATGTCATGGCGCGATGAGGCTGCTGCGGCGTGCAAACTTCTGCTTCTTGGCGTCTCGAGAACTCCCGCGTGAAGCATCACCCCAGGTGATGATTGGGCTGTGCCTTCTAAATCTGTACTCTACTCGCGACTCGCCCGGTGCCTTGCGCTCTGGGCAGAGTTACTGGCGCGGAGGCATCACTGGTAAAGGAAGGAATCGTTAGAGGTCCAACTTATAACACGACTCTAAAGCACGATCTCGAGTGAGAAGAATGAAACCAATCCTAATGTTATACCCGTATTTCCAGTATGCGTGGGGCGTGCGTAGAAAATTTGAACTTGAGAATTAGGCTTGGCGAATTAACTTTGTTCACACACGGTTAAGTCGTTTTCGACGAAGCGTTTTCCTGACTTCGTATGGAATTTCGGCTATGTCATTTTTAATTTTTGCGGATTTTTCAGAGGCGAAACATTTTGGACCAAGAGGCGACTTGTCACCCTCTCATTGGAACTTGGGCGGAAATTGTGGTGGCGAAAGTGTGGCCTTTGTGGTCGAGGGTTGGTAGGATTTTTTTGTGGTAGTTGGCTAGTGTGCACTTGGCAAGATCTTGGCCACACTTGCTATGCACTTGGCAAGATCTTGGCCATTGGTTGGCCTTGGCTTGTGCTATAAATACCCTCTCCCTTTGATGAATTCTTCATCCTTTCCACAAATCTTCTAAGTGTTAAAATCCCTCCTCTCCCTCTTGTTGACTCTCGTCAGAGCCCCTCTCCCCTTTGAAAGGCCCCTGGCGAGAGCCCTCTCCCACTCTAGTAGTGTGGTAGTGGGTACCACTAGCCTAGTAGTTTTCGTATAAATACCCCCTCTTGTTAGAAATACTCTCAAAGTATTGTTATAATGCCCAAATTACCTTAGTAGTATACCTTGTAGTATTCTAAGGTTATACTTATCTGAAAAGCCGAAATACTATTATACTTCCCTTAGTCACAAAACCGAAACCCTAAGGAAAATCTCCATGGTTAGTTGGAGTAATAAGTAGAAGTTGGTTAGAACTTCTAAGGGTTGTTTGGAGCGGGTTGGGCGCTTGGAGTAGGAGCTAAACCTTGCTCGGGATCGACATTTAAACTCGGATAATTATGGGCTTATCGAGGTAAATATCTTGTCCTCTATTGTAATTGGAAATTACATGTTGTATGATTATATAGTTGAAGTATACTATATATAGAAATGAGCGTAGTTATCGGCAATGTCTTTTGACTTAAGCTGAATAATAAGAAACCTTTCGAAGAAAATCTTGAAGCTGTATTTACATAAGGCGTATTCTGATGTAGACTTGTGTAGCTTTTACGTGGAGTAGAATTGTACGTTCGGGTTAGATGTATAACCCCGGTTGGCTTGGTGGCGGCCTCGATAAAGGAGGAGATTTCTGTTTGTTGGGGAGTTCTGTAGAATTTTACGTAGAATGTTCTCGTAGGGATCTAAATATTAATAAAGCGCCTTGTGGCCTTATAGGTTGAGTACTACGGCGTGGCGCGATCTTGGCTTAGGAGTGGCCAGGCGGTTGGAGGTACTTGGGCGTTTTGCTATTAGTCGATACTGCGTCGCGGTATGTGAACCTCTTCCTATCTCTTCTAGCATGATATGTGTGAACTATGTAATGCGGTGAGCGTCACGTGTGCTAAATGTATTTGATTGGTTTAAAACATAAAGTGTTATAACGGCTTTATGGGAAGTTGGTTATAACGACTTTATGTTGGTAAGAAAATACTTGTGGTTTTAAAAGGTAGCGATTTGAACTATAAGCGGCTTGTTATGTGTTAATAAAGAACTTGAAGTTTTCAAAGATTTTTGAATCATTTGAAAGAAGTAATACTTGGTTTTGAAAACTTAAGAGTTATACTAGCTTTATGGGAAGTTAGGTATAACGGCTTAAGAATGTTTCTTGATTTGAAATCGAGAATGTGTATCGACAAACCAACTGCGGCGTTAATAAAAGGAAATGTTTTGTGATTAAGTATTATTAAAACCGGTAGAAACTTCCATCTGCGTAGAAGCTAAGATGAGACAAAATGATATTTCCTAGATCATGGCTCTGTAATAAGATTGTTATAAACAAGAATATCCTACTCACATATAAGGCTTATGTTTCTCGGATAGTTTAAAGAGAATTATATTCTTAAATGAATAAGACTATGAACTCTGAAGCCTTCTAAAGTAAGAAAGCGTGAACATTTGAAATTAGGCAAACTTGGGCGTTTGAGAAATAATGTTGTTACTTGATTTTAAAAGAGAAGTGTTTTGCTTTACTTGAAAGATAATCACTCTAGTTTTCATATACTACGGGTATTGTGTGACTTTTGTAAGCGTAGCGTATTTTTAAAGATAATGTATGAAGTACTTTGAGAATAGATACTCGATCTTGTTAATCATCTGATAGAATGTACCTTGTGTGTATAAGCTGGATTGTGTTGGTTTGTGATAGCCTTGTAATACCTTCGTGTTGATTTGATAAGTAATCATATTAGGATGCTACGTGTGTTAGTGATACGTGATGTTTGTGTAAAGGATTTTCCCTTGATTGTGCTTATGATGTTTAAGCGATAAAGCTGTTATGTTGGTATTATACCACTCGCGTGTTTAGGGGTTAGGCGCCCTCCGTCACGGGGTAGACTCGGTGATGCAGGACCGTGATTCGAGAATACCTCATGCGGGTCACGGGGGCTATCGCGAACTACGAGTTCGAGTTAGTGTGCGGCCTTTATGGTCATGCGATGCATGTGGCCGTGCGGACTGCGAGTCGGGGCGATCTTGGGAGTAGCTACCCTCGATGCGGGGTTATACCTCATGCGGGCCTATGAGATTGGCCTATGCGGGCTGCGGGAGTTCGGGGCTAAGCGCACATTTGATATTGCGGGCGAGTGACGGCTTTGATCATGTGGCGGTCTGAAGCGGATATCATGATTGATTTACGACACTTGTTAATCTTGTGGGTGTTAGTAGTCGGCTATGCCTTCGTGCTTACTGTCTTGTTTTATTTGAGGCAGTGGGACTGTTGTTCATGTGTGTTCCTTGGTGCTTTTCTATCATTATTGGCGGTGAGGAAGGTATTCCACGGGCATGATTGATGTTGTGGGCGTGAGACCCATATTTATGTATTTGAGTGATGACTTGAGGCGTGAGTCACGACTTGATATATTGCTTATTTATTGTGAGCGTAGTTTGGTTATCATACATGTCTCTGCTTTATAGACTACTATGATTTCATTCTGATATTTTGATTCGCATACTAAATTTTTGTTGTGCGACCTCGCTTGAGGCTGCGTTCATCTGCGCGGTAAAGGTACACGATCGTTGATCCTCGCTCTTAGGGTCTGATTCAGCGTTTGGGAAAGCTCCGTTCTCGGAGGCTTATCTTAGTATAGTCCCTGTCGTTGTAGGTATTTACATTCGAGGTATGGCGGGCACCATCCGCCATTGTTATCGTATCTTTTTCTTAAGTGCATGTCTTGTTGTGGCGGTTTGTAAAAAGGATTAAAGCTGTTCATTTGTAAGAGTTGTTATTTATATATCTTAGAAAGACAAGTTTTCCTCAAATTCTTGTTTGTACTTCATTTGTTTCATGTATGTGTATTATGTTCGTGATTACTACGATGTTGTATCACTAGGGTGCCGGGGTAAGGCACGATCCACGGGCGAGTTGGTCGTGACAAAAGTGGTATCGAGCGATTAATCCTCGGAAAGTGTCTGACCGTATCGATGAAGTCTTGATTATCGGTGTGTTGTGCACGCGATAATCGAGGAGGCTATAGGGTATTTAGGATTGGTTTCTATTCTTCTCACTCGAGATCGTGCCTTAGAGGCATGTTGTTAGTTGGACCTACGGCGAAATTATTTCCACTTATCGTTATGCCTCGCGTAGGGCAACCGGGCGAGGCGAAAGCGGCCGAGGAGGCTGCGAGTAGAGTTGAAGGGTGGCGAGGGCACAGGCCAAATCATTACCTAGGATAGTGCTTCATTCGGGAGTTCTGCGGCGTCACTAGCCAGTGAGTTTTAGCCGCGGCGGCGATTCTGCTGCGGCGCGATGTTTGGACCTTGATTCGCGGCGGGAAACGATGAGTATAGAGTATACCGATGTCTGCGAGTCTTGATGACTATCTAATAGAGGTTGTGCAAAGTAATTCTTGATTAGACTTGAGCATGGCACGTATGCGGGCTTTGCGTGGCCGAGGCGTGTGAGATCGGCGGGTTAACGAAGGGCGGTAGAAGAGGCGAGCGGCAAGGTCCTTTGGTAACTTCCGGCGAGTCGCCTCGCGGCAATTAGATTTGCATCCGCGGTGCGAGAGGTCGCGGGGTTCGGGGCGTTCGGGGTATGCGAGGAGTTGGTCGAGCTCGAGCTTAGGTTCGCGGCTGCGTAGTTTCCAGCCAGCCGGATTCATTTTTCCCACGGTGTTCACAGTGGTACAGACGTCATCCCGGTGAAGTTCGTATTTTAGTTGTTACTTTTTGTACATGCGGCCGACAGGGACATGTGTCGAGGGAGTGTCCTTGTAGGAGGACTTAGCCTTGGGATCGGTGGGTAGTTCGTCATCTTCAGCTATCGCCTACAGGCGAGTTTGATTAGAGCGACTAAGGGAGTGAAGCGGTAGATATAGATATATCCTTAACCTACAGATATCTGTATATGTGATAAGGTGAGTATACCTTAAGTGCTATGTTACGATAGCGGTGTGTTAGTTGTGATTAGAAATCATGATGGGTTAGCAGAGTAAGATTTTGGGGATAGAGAAGGTGTGAGCCTTAGAGTTTTTTTACGTAGAGACCTTAGAGGTAAGGCCATCTCGAGCATAGGTGTAGGGTTATGTTTGACCACTTATCGGAAGTGCATAGTGCGTGAGTTATGTTTGGGATAGGTCCTAGTAGTGTGGAATGAAAGGGGGTAGTTGAGCTAAGAAGACCGCTTGGTTTTGAAGCGTGATTAAGTGAGATTGTTAGGATCGGGAGCTAGTATTGTGCGCGTTCGGGTCGGGTTGAGGCGCGTTGCGGGTCAACCCGCGACATTTGTTGGTGGGGTCGGTTGTGGTGGTCGCGGGTGGTGGGATCACGAGGTGTTGGGCCCAGTTTAGTTAACCGTGCGAGTTCGTGGATACGTTCGGCCGGTGGTGGTCGATGGGGGCAGCTATCGTGTTCTTCGTTCGGGACCGTTTTTCGGCGAGAGGTTATGCGAGATGTTGCATCGAGAAGGTTGTAGGGCTGCGAGGTGCCTACCTACACCTTAAGGCGAAGATGGAGCCAGTTTACTGCTTCTTTTACGGAGGTTTTGCGGGCAAGGTTAGGAACTTCGGTGAGTCTCGAATCGCATTCTCCTCCGGGCGATGGTTGGATTTGAGGGTAGTTGTGGAGATTGTTGTCTCTGTGGAGGAGTATTTAAGCTACCATTTCGGTGTTCGGTGTCGCCTTATAAAGCCTTGTAGGGCGGATGTGTAAAGTCGCCGTCGATTGGTTCGATGTTGGAAAGATTCAAATAGTTGGTTGAGCTTGTTCCGGTGATTTGTGGATAGAGTAAAGCTTGTCTAGAAGAGGTTACGGCGGCTCGGAGAAATCGTGCGGATAATCGGCGGCGGCGCTTAGAGTTGAGGTTGACGGTCGGTCTTGAAGATACCACCGGTTTGGGTGTGGCGAGTTTTGGAAAGCGAGAGGAACTTAGCGAGTTACTTTGGGCACTTACGGATGCAGTGCGAGTAGGCGGGTTGCCTATATGTTAGCTTTTGCCGTCCGACTTAGGAAGCGATGCGTCCGATCTTTCGTATTGTTATGTTCGGGAAGGTATCGGAGATCCGTCAGTGTTCCAGATTAATGATGACCACGTTAGAGATAGTAACCCGAGTCTTGGCGAAGCGATGCTCGAAGTGTGGTAAGAGTTTGAGTGTCTGACGACCTCGAGGATCGCATGTAGTCGGTACCGTTTGTTGGTCGCCAGGGTGACACTAGAACCTCGCGGCAAAGTGACAAAAGTGGTATCGGGAAGAAGCGAGCATGTATGGCGAGCATAGATGTGATCATTTCTTTTGTAAGGAGAAGGTCGAAGGAAGTATATTTTAGACCAGGAGAGGGGTGGTTGTGGTAATGTTAGAGGTGTTTCCTCGTGGACTTGGATGTAAGTATTTTTGTGATTGTTTACGTGGCCATTGTGGCGGGATTGTGTCGTAAGTATGGTAGTGAAGACTATCTTGGCGCGTTTGTTTGAGACTTAGAAAGAACATTGGGCGAATGTTTCTAAGGAGGAGAATGTTATACCGTATTTCGAGTATGCGTGGGGCGTGCGTAGAAAATTTGAACTTGAGAATTAGGCTTGGCGAATTAACTTTGTTCCTGACACGGTTAGAGTCGTTTTTCGGCGAAAGCGTTTTCCACGACTTTCGTATGGAATTTCGGCTATGTCATTTTTAATTTTTGCGGATTTTTCAGAAGGCGAAACATTTTGGACCAACAAGAGGCGACACTTGTCACCTCTCATTGGAACCTTGGCGGAAATTGTGGTGGTAGAAAGTGTGGCCTTTGTAGTCGAGGTTGGTAGGATTTTTTGTGGTAGTTGGCTAGTGTGCACTTGGCAAGATCTTGGCCTACACACTTGCTATGCACTTGGCAAGATCTTGGCCATTGGTTGGCCTTGGCTTGTCTATAAATACCCTCTCCCTTTGATGAATTCTTCATCCTTTCCACAAATCTTCTAAGTGTTAAAATCCCTCCTCTCCTCTTGTTGACTCTCGTCCAAGAGCCCTCTCCCCTTTGAAAGGCCCCCTTGGCGAGAGCCCTCTCCCCCTCACAGTAGTGTGGCGTGGGGTACCCACTAGCCTAGTAGTTTTCGTATAAATACCCCTCTTGTTAGAAATACTCTCAAAGTATTGTTATAATGCCCAATTACCTTAGTAGTATACCTTGTAGTATTCTAAGGTTATACTTATCTGAAAAGCCGAAATACTATTATACTTCCCTTAGTCACAAAACCGAAACCACAGGAAAATCTCCATGGTTAGTTGGAGTAATAAGTAGAAGTTGGTTAGAACTTCTAAGGGTTGTTTGGAGGCGGGTTGGAGCGCACGGAGTAGGAGCTAAACCTTGCTCGGGATCGACATTTAAACTTCGGATAATTATGGGCTTATCGAGGTAAATATCTTGTCCTCTATTGTAATTGGAAATTACATGTTGTATGATTATATAGTTGAAGTATACTATATATAGAACTGAACGTAGTTATCGGCAATGTCTTTTGACTTAAGCTTTGAATAATAAGAAACCTTTTCGAAAGAAAATCTTGAATCTGTATTTACATAAGGCGTATTCTGATAGACTTGTGTAGCTTTTACGTGGAGTAGAATTGTACGTTCGGGTTAGATGTATAACCCCACTGGTTGGCTTGGTGGCGGCCTCGATAAAGGAGGAGATTTCTGTTGTTGCGGGGAGGTCTTTGCGAATTTTACGTAGAATGTTCTACGTAGGGATCTAAATATTAATAGCGCCTTGTGGCCTTATAGGTTGAGTACTACGGCGTGGCGCGATCTACTTGGCAAGGAGTAGCCGGCGGTTGGAGGTACTTGGGCGTTTTGCTATTAGTCGATACTCGTCGCGAGGTATGTGAACCTCTTCCTATCTCTTCTAGCATGATATGTGTGAACTATGTAGTGCGGTGAGCGTCGTGTGCTAAATGTATTTGATTGGTTTAAAACATAAAGTGTTATAACGGCTTTATGGGAAGTTGGTTATAACGACTTTATGTTGGTAAGAAAATACTTGTGGTTTTAAAAGGTAGCGATTTGAACTATAAGCGGCTTGTTAAGTGTTAATAAAGAACATGAAGTTTTTCAAAGATTTTTGAATCATTTGAAAGAAGAAGTAATACTTGGTTTTGAAAACTTAAGAGTTATACTAGCTTTATGGGAAGTTAGGTATAACGGCTTAGAATGTTTCTTGATTTGAATCGAGAATGTGTATCGACAAACCAACTGCGGCGTTAATAAAAGGAAATGTTTTGTGATTAAGTATTATTAAAACCAGTAGAAACTTCCATCTGCATAGAAGCTAAGATGAGACAAAATGATATTTCCTAGATCATGACTGCTGTAATAAGATTGTTATAAACAAGAATATCCTACTCACATATAAGGCTTATGTTTCTCAGATAGTTTAAAGAGAATTATATTCTTAAATGAATAAGACTATGAACTACGAAGCCTTCTAAAGTAAAGCGTGAACATTTGAAATTAGGCAAACTTGGGCGTTTGAGAAATAATGTTGTTACTTGATTTTAAAAGAGAAGTGTTTTGCTTTACTTCAAAAGATAATCACTCTAGTTTTCATATACTACGGGTATTGTGTGACTTTTGTAAGCGTAACGTATTTTTAAAAGATAATGTATGAAGTACTTTGAGAATAGATACTCGATCTTGTTAATCATACAATAGAATGTACCTTGTGTGTATAAGCTGGATTGTGTTGGTTTGTGATAGCCTTGTAATACCTTCGTGTTGATTTGATAAGTAATCATATTAGGATGCTACGTGTGTTAGTGATACGTGATGTTTGTGTAAAGGGATTTTCCCTTGATTGTGCTTATGATGTTTAAGCGATAAAGCGTTATGTTGGTATTATACCACTCACCGTGTTTAGGGGTTAAGCGCCCTCCGATGCGGGGTAGACTCGGTGATGCAGGACCGTGATTCGAGAATACCTCAATGCGGGTCACGGGGGTCTATGCGAACTACGAGAGTTCGAGTTAGTGTGCGGCCTTTATGGTCATGCGTCATGTGGCCGTGCGGTGCGAGTCGGGGCGATGCGGGAGTAGCTACCCTCGATGCGGGGTTATACCTCATGCGGGCCTATGAGATTGGCCTATGCGGAGCTGCGGGAGTTCGAGGCTAGGCGCGCACATTTGATATTGCGGGCGAGTGACGGCTTTGATCATGTGACGGTCTGAGCGAGATATCATGATTGATTTACGACCTTGTTAATCTTGTAGGTGTTAGTAGTCGGCTATGCCTTACGTACTTACCTGTCTTGTTTTATTTGAGCACAGTGGGACACATTGTTCATGTGTGTTCCTTGGTGCTTTTCTATCATTATTGCCGGCGGTGAGAAGGTATTCCACGGGCATGATTGATGTTGTGGGCGTGAGACCCATATTTATGTATTTGAGTGATGACTTGAGGCGTGAGTCACGACTTGATATATTGCTTATTTATTGTGGCGTAGTTTGGTTATCATACATGTCTCTGCTTTATATAGACTACTATGATTTCATTCTGATATTTTGATTCGCATACTAAATTTTTGTTATCTTGACCTCGCCGAAGTGCGTTCATGCCGCGAGTAAAGGTACACGATCGTTGATCCTCGCTCTTAGGGTCCTGATTCGGCGTTTGGGAAAGCTCCGTTCTCGGAGGCTTATCTTGGTATAGTCCACTGTCGTTGTAGGTATTTACATTCGGGGTATGGCGGGCCCTGTCGCCATTGTTGTCGTATCTTTTTCTTAAGTGCAGTAATCTTTGTTGTGGCGGGGTTTGTAAAAGGATTAAAGCTGTTCATTTGTAAGAGTTGTTATTTATATATCTTAGAAAGACAAGTTTTCCTCAAATTATTGTTTTGTACTTCATTTGTTTCATGTATGTGTATTATGTTCCGCTGATTACTCTGATGTTGTATCACTAGGGTGCCCGGGGTAAGGCACCAGTCACGGGCCCAGGTTCGGGTCGTGACACCTAAATATCCTATAGCCTCCTGATTATTGGTGTGGTGCACAACACACCGATAATCAAGACTCTACTAGATACGGTCTGTAGACACTTTCCGAGGATTAGCGCTCGATACCACTTTTGTCACTTTGTCGCGAGCCTGGCTCGGCGACCCGACAAATGGTGCGGGATGCTTGCGATCACGAGGCATGCCTACGGCCGCTTCTCGAGGATGTGCCATACGGAGAGCCACGGTTGGTCTGTTCGTGGTAGAGGCTCGCCTCTTTATACGCTCGGCCGAAGGAAGTCGATCTGGCAATTACCAAGTATGTGGCGAAGATAAATCGTAAATGAAATCATAGTAGTCTATATAAAGCGGGAGACATGTATGATAACCAAACTACGATTCTGATAAATAGCGATCATGTCAAGTCGGGGACTCGCGCCGAAGTCATCACAAATAGAACGTGCGGGGTAAGTGCGAAGGCATAGCCGACTAAAACCCCGATGCAACAAGATAAATAGCGTATCATGAGATCGGTCTGAGCGTCATGATCAAAGCCGCCACTCGCGCGATGTATCTAATGTCGCGTCTAGCCACAGAACTTCCATAGCTCGCGTGGGCCAATCGAGATAGGCGCGTGAGGTATAACCGGATCGGTAGCTACTCCCAGCGTCACGGACTCGCGTCGCGTAGCGCGAGACGCGTGACCACAAGGGCCGCATACTAACACGGAGCTCCGTGTAGCTCGCGTAGGCCATCTGGACTGCGTAAGGTATTCTCGAATCATAGGTCACTAGACCGCTGAGTCTACCGCGTCGGAGGGCAACCCGGTCATGAGTGATATGATATCATCATAACCGTTTTATCGTTTAAACAACCTAAGCACGATAAGGAAAACCCCTACACAAACATCACGAATGCTAACTCGCGTAGCATCCTAACATGTTTACTTTATCAAGTCAACAAGAAAGTATTGCGGACTATCACAAATCAATACAATCAAGTTATTCACACAAGGTACTTTCTACATTATGCTAACAAGTTCGGGTTTTTAGCCCCAAAGTACTTCATGTATTTCTCTTTTAAAAGATCCGCTTCTTTCACAAAAGTCACACAATACCCGTAGTATAAAAATAGAGTAATTATCTTTTGAAGTAAATTAAAACACTTCTCTTGTAAAATCAAGTAACAACATTCTTTTTCTAACGTTCAAGTTTGCCTAATTTCAATTACTCAAGTCTCTCATTTTCGAAAGGTTTCGTAGTTCATAGTTTTAATCCTTTAAAACAATTTGAGAAACATATACCTTATGTGTGAGTAGGTTATTATTGTTCATAACAATCTGATTACAGCAGCCGTGATCTAGGAAATGTAATATCATTTTGTCTCATCTTAGATCCTATGCAGATGGAAGTTTCTCTTGGTTTTAATACATTATTAGTCAAAACATTTTCCCTTTATTAAGCTCTTTGTGGTTTGTTCGACATTCATTCGATTTCGAAATCGATAAAACATTATTCCTTTTATCACTCTTAAGCCGTTATACCTAACTTCCCGTAAAGCTAGTATAACTCTTAAGCTTTTAAAACCAAGTGTTACTCTTCTTTCAAAAGGTTTCTTAATTCCTTTGAACTACTTGATTCTTTTATTCGGGCTTAAGTCAAAAGACATTGCGTAATTATTATTCAGGCTTAAGTCAGAAGACATTGCCGTAATTATTATTCGGGCTCAAGTCAGAAGACATTGCGTAATTATTATTCGATTAACACACGTCGTCTACGTACTATATACATATTCTTTAAAATATCATGCTAAAGAGGATAGGAAGAATCACATACCTTCTCGTGAAAACCACCGCCAAGTTGAATATGTCGCGCGAGTATCGACTATATGTCGGTCAAATCGTCTATCAACGTCTGGTATCTGCGCATAAAGCTCTAAACAGAGGGTTTGCTATTCTATGGACAATTGGGCAGCACTTCCCTGCGGTGAGCTACTCAAGTCTCTTGTGAAGCGATCACATGTAATCTGATTCTATTATTCTTCTTTTAAGCCCTTCTTTGTGATACTTGATTCAATTCTATTCTGATATCATACAAGTATTTAATACTTATTCCTATACTTCTACAGTATATATATTCTAATTACAAAAGGAAGATAGGGTTATTTACCTCGGTAAGCCCAATAATATCCTAGATAAAAGTCGCGCCTGAGCAAGGTTTAGCTCCTAAGTTGAGCGCTCCGGTAGTTCCAAGAAAACCTTAGAAGTTCTTCACAACTTCTACTAAGGACTAAGGGATTTGGGCTAGGGTAATTTGGGCATTATAACAATACTCGAGGCAACTTTCTACCAAGGGAGGGGTAGTGTTTGGCTAGGCTAGCTTTAGAGGGTGGGTTGCTCTCGGCTAGGGCTTCTCGAAGGGAGGAGGTGTGTTTGGACGAAAACAATGAGAGGAGAGGATTTGAGACTTAGAAAGATTGCTCAATTTAGGATGAAATAACTCTTCAACAAGGGGTATTTATAGGTCAGGAATGGCCAACCAAGGGCCAAGATTATGCCAAGTGCAAGGCAAGTGTAGGGTGAGGATTTAGGCAAGTGTCCTTGGCCAACTTGCACACAAAATATCTACCAACTCCAAGACAAAAATGGCTATCCATTTCGTCCCGATGCAGTGTGACATCCGTGATGAGAGGGTGACAAGTGTCGCCTCTCGTTGATCAACGTGTTTCGTCTCTCGGAAAAATCCATAAAAATTAGAAATGACATAGCGGAATTTATCCTACGCGAGTTGTGTAAGGCGTTTAGTCGGCGACTCTAGCGGGTGTTGTGTACAAAGTGGAATTCGTCGAAGCCAACTAGGGGGTGACACGTGTCGCCCTCCTACTCGTCAAAATATTTCATCTTCGAAAATATCACAATGGCCAAAATCTAGAAAACAAAGTGGGCCCACAAAGCAGTAAATTTTCTCAGTGGGCCCAGCGTGACCATTTCAAAAATAAAATTCCATAATTCTCTAATATTCCAAGAAGTCAGAATACCAAATCAGGGAATCAATTCCCATTAACGAACCTTTTCCTTTACAAAACCGGAAACTTTTAGTGGAAAAATCACCTCTTTCTTCCTTTCCAACTTCAATGTCGTATTCTCGTACGTACGTCCTCGCATACATACTCTGGAAATACGGGGTATAACATTTCCGGTATCTATTTAGTCCTTACCAATTCTTGGTAATCTAAAATCATCGAGCGACGCGTCGATCCTCACGTAACCGTATAGTTGTATGTAATAATACCAACTATACCACAATTATTACCAACCTGGATACGCAATCCACATAATCCTTCCTGGGTCACTGCTGCCTTTCTCGTAGCTGCAATCAACATAACTCGTTAGGGAGGGACGACCCTAACAACACAGCTCTATCGCACGATCTCAGAGTGAGAAGAATGAAAACCAATCCTAAATGTCCTGCAGCCTCACGGTTATAGATGTGGTGCCTGACACACCGATAATCAAGACTCTACTAGACACGATGCGTAGACGCACTTTCGAGGACTAAGCGCTCGATATCACTTTTGTCACGACTCGACCGGGCTGCGGCGGTGCCTACTGGGCACCGCTACCGATATCGTCGAGAGAATAGTAGCGGAACATACATATAACTCAAAGACATAAATAGCGAGCGGTAGATAAGGCCACCTTCCAAAAATATTCACATAACCCAAAAGCAGTTACCTCATTTTTTCTTTACAACGATCCACAAGACATGACTACGAACCTCTAAGAATAACAACCGTGATGGGACGGGGCCCATACCACGAATGTACAACAATGACAATACCGGGATCCGAACCAAGGATATGCCTCGGAGTAATGGAGCTTCTCGGCGGTGAGCGGTGATCCTAAGAGTGAAGATCAACTTTGTATAACTCTACTGCGACATGAGCGGCCCGAAGGAGGTTAGTACAAGTGCAGTATGTGGCCAGAAATCTTGTAATGAAATCATAATAGTCTAAAATAAAGATGGGGACATGTATGATAACCACATTAACGATGCTTTGTGCCTTACTAACAATGACGGTGGACAAGAATAAACTTTGCGGTTTTAAAGCGAAAGCTCATGATTAACCTAGGGCCGTCCGCCCATAGTATCATTCGTAATCCTACTCACGGGACTATTTCACCCGTAGTCGTATGGACGCGTAGAGTAATTTCTCGCATAGATTGTATCCGCGTATAGGTCGTATGGACGCGTGAGGTAATCTCTCGCATGGACTGGTCGCCCGCGTAGGACTATTTCACCGCGAGCCTACGGACTCGAATGAGGTATTCCTCGCGTCATGGGTAGCAAATCCACGGAATATGCAAATGCACAAAGGGAATGACCGTAATGAACAATATATCACTAGCACAACCGACTATCATACATAACATAAGCACTCTGAAACATCATATATAACATAAGCACCGAACGTTTATCATAATTATCATAAGCAAGTTAAGACATCCCCAACTTCTTATTAGCCTTAATTTTCATATACTCATTTTAGTTAACTTAAGGCACTAACATGTTATTAGAAATCAGGAATTTAACCCAAAGTACTACGTACTTAGTTCCTTTAGAAAAGAGAACCCTTCATATAAAAACCCCAGATACTAACACCTGTAGTATCAAGGCTTGTCTACTTTTCAAAACAAGTTACTACACCTTTAGAAATTTATTTCAAGGTTTTGACACTAAGTAACTTCTACATTCACAACCTAGGCAACTCATGCCTATAAATAAAGTAGACACTTTCTTAACCTTCCATAAAGTCGTTATAACTAACTTCCCATAAAGCCGTTATAATTCTTTATGTTTTAGATAATTACATTCTTTTTGAAACTAAGAGACTTATACTTTTAAAACCAAGTATCATATACTTTCAAATCAAGTTTCATAACTTTCAGAATACTTCAAGTCTCTTAACTTTAGAAATCATGTTTCTTAACTTTAGAATAGTTCAAGTAATCCATACTTCCCAAACCAAGTATTCTATACATTTCCAAGTCAAGAAATCTTTGTTTACCTTTTTAGAATAAACCATTCTTTTAACTTCCCGTAAAGTGGTTATAACCAACTTCCCATAAAGTCGCTATACTAACTTTATGCTTTAGAAACTAAGACATCTTAACCTTTAAAACAAGTGAGTTAATTCTCTAACTCAACCATCTTGGATATTCTTAAACAAGTCAAGGATACCAAATGAAATTAAATTCATTTAAATTTAGTACGTCCACCGTATTATACATTTATAGCTACTCATGCTCAAGAGATAAGAAAAGTACCACATACCTCTTTGACTTAATCCACTAGCCAAGTTGAACACGCCGCACGTAGAATGTCAACCTATAATGACCATAATACGTCCATCAATTTCTAGCTTTCAACGTAGAATATTCCTAAGTATAAGGACTCTTAATTCTACAGAAAATCGGGCAACACTTCCTTTGTTTCTACGTACTTTTCCACCTTTTTCAAGGCCGAAAATCAATAACCAAATGCCACATTTAAGGCTCAACAATCAGTTAAATAAAGGGGATTACACGCCGCACAGGACGTGTAAAATTCTGCCCCACAATTTATACAAAACAGTCCAACAACTTAAGCCCCATTCTCGGCAACTATCAATACCAACAACAATATCAATTTCTGTTCAATTCCTTTATAATCCAAGTTGTTATTCCAATCATGTTATATAGATAATAACAATTACAACAACTATAAATCCTTTCTTTCTTAACATGCGACGATTGTATCTAATGATTAAATTGACTACAAACTTAATGGCTAACATGTCCAATTTCGGTTTTCAACATGTCGACATTATCCGAATCTTTTCAAACATCAATATATATACCACATGCTCATTTAACAACTACTAAACATGTAATCTTCAATCACAATAAGAAGATGAAGATTTTTACCTCAATAAGCCCTAATAGTATCCAAGCGTAAAAGTCGATCCTTTGCAACTTTTATCTCCTCTTCTTATGTCTCAATCCTCTCCAAACACTCCTTAGAAGCTCATAACCAACATCTATTCAATTTCCAACTTCAAAGTTGAAGAACACCTTAGGTTTTCACCTTGCGACTAACGTGAAAACGTAGTTTTTCCGGGATTTTTCTATTGAGATATCCTTCTAATACCCTTAGGAACCTTGGTTTAAAGTATTGAGATTTATGGAGCAATATTGCAAATTTTTTGTGTGGGAGAGATAGCATTGCCGAGAGCTTCCTAAATGGAACACCTAAAGTTCTTGAAAAATTTCTAAGTGTGGAATTCATCTTCACTACTAGTAGTAGTATGTATTTATAACACCATCAAGGGCTAAGATTGAACCAATTGGATGGCTAAGATTGGTCCACTATGTCAAGCCTCAACTTGCCCTTTGACTTGGTCCATTTTATCAAGCTAACTTGGCTAGTCTTTAAGGATTATTTTCGACTAAGGATGACCATGTGGAGGGTGACACGTGTCTCCCTCCCATTGGTCCATACCATTCTGTTTCCCGAAATTTCCATAATTGGTTCAAATATCAGAAACCTCGTGGGCCCCACAAAACGTAAAATTTCTCGGGTGGGCCACACGTATCCAACTCTGTAAATAAACTTCCATAATTACGATAAGTTCTAAAAGTCTTAAATAACAAATTTGAGAACCCAATTCTCATTAACGAACAATTTTCCTTCCCGAGGTTCGGAAGATTTTTCCTTTGGAAAACAATTCTTTCTTTCGTTCAATTTTTATAAGTCTTGTGCTCTCACGTCTATTCTTGTAAACACATGTCCTGGAACTAAAGGGTGTAAGAGTAAATCACTCCTTTGACTCCCCTAAAGTCATTATAACAACCTTTACGTTTTGGAACTAAGGCACTAGCCAAAAGATTTGGAAACCACTTCCTTTTTAAGACTCTAAGTACTTCAAGTAAAACACTTTCACTTTTGAGAATCCAAACTTCATTAAGGGAATGGATTATAACAACTTACAATTTAATCATCGAAAGTACAATCAAGGAAGTATATAGAACAACTTCTATATTAGGCAATCCAAGTCCAATCAAGGAATGGATCATTTAAGGAGTAGGATTTACTTTCTTTATCATAAGGAATCATGCTAGAAGGAGAGGAGATGGTTCACATACCTTTCACTAAATCCACAAGCTAAGTCGAATACGCCGCACGTAGAATTGTCAACCTATAATGGCCACAACACGACTATCAACTTCTAGTTTCTAACGTAGAATAATACTAAGTATACGGTCTCTTATTCTACGGAAAATTGGGCAGCACCTCCTTTGTTTCGGATTAGGGTTCCAATAGCCAATACACTTATCAAACTTCATAATATATACATCATGCTTGCTAATATCCATAGCTACAACAATAAGTAATCTTAATTACTATAACGACAAGATTGTTACCTTTATAAGCCCTTATAAATTCCAAGATTCAAAGTCGCTCCTTAGCAATTCTTAGCTCCTTTCCTTTACGCTCCAATCCGCTATTTGAAGCCTTTAGAAGTTCACAACCAACTTCTCTTCCATTTCCAATCCAAAACTATGAAAACGACTTACGTTTTCGCCTTGCGACTAACATGAAAACGTCGTTTTTCCGAGATCTTTCTATTGAGTTATCCTTACAATACCCTTAGGGACCTTGGGTTAAAGTCTTGTGAATTATGAACCAAAATTACAAAAAAATTGTGTGGGAACTTAGCCAAACCCGAGAGCTATCTCTCAAGAACAATGCCTCTCTAATTTTTTTTCTAAGTGTTGAAGACTTGGTCTTGCATCTAGTGTGTATATATAATACAATGGAGGGCTTAGATAATAACACATGTGAGGCTAGGATGAAGAGTAATTAATTATCTATACAAGTGGCAAGTTGACTTGGTCAATCTTCTCAAGCTTTGCAAGACTTGTTCATCTACATAGGTCAATGACCATATTACCCTTGGTCTTAATTCGAGCAAGACATGTGGGGTGACACGTGTCGCCCTCCCATTCGTCCATAAAATTTCATAGCCCTCGTGGGCCCCACAAAACGTAAAATTTCTCGGCTGGGCCCTACGTGACCAAATCCGTGAAAATAAATTTCCACAATGATAATACATTCCATACTCCTCAAATAATGAATTTTGAGACTCCAATTCTCATCAACGAACATTTTTTCTTTCCGGCGTTCGGAAGATTTTTCCTCCGGAAAAACAATTCTTCCTTTCGTACCAATTTTTCAAGTCTTGATTCCTTACGCACATTCTCTTATACATGTCTGAAATTATGGGGTGTAACATTCTCCTTAAAAACATTCGTCCCGAATGTTCTTAGTCGATCAAGCTTATACAAACTCCGGCATAGTCTCTTCACTATGCCTATCAATCAATACTCCACAAGAACAACGATGCCACACATGGCCCTGTCGTATTCTAAAGCATGGGACTAACACTATCTAAATCCTTCAGTCGGACTCCCACTCAGCTAACTGATGTGTTCCCCCGTGTTACTTCCCTTCTCTGTCTCACTTAGTCACCAAACTAGTTGGGACATGAACCCATAATCTGTCTAGCTTAGTTTACCAACCTGTAAACCCTAATACTAGTAGCATCACAAACACGAGCACCTATGGACAATATTCTGAACCTAAGGCGTATGTATCATCACAATTTACTTTCACTCGGCCTAAAAGAAATTTTCTACGCACCTTCATTACTTATAACTATAATCACTATAGTTCTCTTAACCCTTGTTCCTTCCTTTTCTTACTTGTCATACTTTCGTACTTCCAAACATATTAGTACACGTACAAAATTTCCAATATTGATTACGTTCTCCGATCCTTGGAGTTACTATCCCAACTTGGACATTTTGCTACTTGTATTTCCGTTAAGGCCCTACCGGCCCTCACGACTGGTTAGGTGGAACTCGTCCCACGAACTCGCACAATGATTAACTAGACTTGGGCATTGCATCCTCGTGACCCTATCACATAGCGGGACCATATCCAAGCGACATCACCCCATTACATACCACCGTCGAATCGAAATGATTTCATAACCCACCCATCGTAACACTTAACTTCTCATTCTTAGTCCGAAATAAATTTCTCTCTTATCTCAAGGTACTTCTCACCCTATCCCCTATTCACTAGAGGTTGTCACATAGGCAAAAGTATTTCTACTGCATTCTTCCTATCGATCTTATACTGTTATGGGGTAATTACAACTTGTGAACCCTACACAACTATAGTCTTATTTCACTTTATCATTTTTGTCAACGTTCTTCATTTTTCACTTTACTAATCAAAGTATCCCAACCTTAGGTGGTACTATCACTTTACAACTACTAGCAACAAGGGAAAACATATACGTTAGGGCGGAATCTGAATCTATCAATGCACGTATGATTCAAAAGAATCGAAATATACCTGTAACCCCATGCGATGTTGCCTCTTGATCACGCCTTGAGTCACGTCATCTATGTGGTTGAAGGACCGCGAACTATAAAATCCACCTTCGCCTCTACCACGATCGGTGACATCCAACACCGCTTGGGGCGCAGCTTTGGAGGAAAGGGAACCAACCACCGACCTCATAGGCTGAGCCACCTCACCGGTGCTCTTTCTAAAAGGACATACCCTCAATATATGGCCCGGACGGCCACAATAAAAACAAACACCTGTGCCATAACGGCATTTCCCCATATGGCGCTTACTACATCGGAAACACTGAGGAATAGGTGGCCTCGTTGAGAAAATCCTCTGCTCATACGGCTTTCGAACCACGGGCTCGGATGACTCTAAATACCTTGGGGTCAAATCTCCCACACGTGAGCTGCGGGGTATGTCACAGGTAGGTGGGGACGAATATCTCACACGCCTTGAAATTTGCTCATCTAATAACTCACCGGATAACCAACCAGGTCTAGCCTCTTATCTGATTCTGCGTTGGCCCTCTACCCTCTGTACACCTGTCTGTACTGGCCGAATAACCTCCTGTTGATGAAACTGTAGCACCGCTATCTTGGTCAATAACATATCTGCTTCCCTTATGACCCTATAGTCCTCCCCTAACTGAGAAACTGGAGGCTCTGGTGCTGGGGCCTCTAAACTTGGCGCAGAAGAACTCGCCGACTGCGGCACAATATACGGTATACCCTGGGCATGAGCCCTATCAACTCTCTGAGTCTGACTGGTAGCTCCTGCTACTGTTTTGCCCTTCTGGGCGACTGTTGCCCTCCTTGGAAGCATAGATGTAACATAATAATACATCAGAGAGGAATTATCTTAATAACACAGATCTATGGCACGATCTCAAAGTGAGAAGAATAGAAACCAACTCCTAAATGTCCTGTAGCCTCTTGTTTATGGGTGTGGCGCGCAACACCCCTATAATCAAGACTCTACTAGACACGGTTTGTAGATATTCTGAGGATTGACTGCTCTGATACCACTCTGTCACGCCTCGAACCCGGGCCGTGGCGGTGCCTACACGGGCACCTTCTACCTAGCGACACGATGAAACCGCAGAATTAAATAACACCTCGTTTTTTTTTAAAACCAACGAACATGCAAGGGCAAAGCCGACAAGGCTGCCATATAATATACATAATAAAAAGGCACTACACTGTACACGAATCCAATCTCACATATGAATACACTCAAGAGTTTTATGAACTATGACGGACAAGGCCCCATGCATCCATACTGTACAAAATCCTGTACTGAAGATCTATACCAAAATGATAAACTCCTGAACAGATGGAGCTATCCAAAAACTCGGAGCAGGGTCCTACACCTGCAGATCACCAAACTACGTACCTAAACTTGCGGTATGAACGCATCCCCCCTGTTACACCCCGTATTTCCAGAGTATGTATATGAGGACGTACGTACAAAAGTTTAAGCCTTAGTTAGGCATAAGGGACGAAATTTGTGCACAACTAACGAAAGAATTGTTTTCCGACGAAAAGTTTTCCGAACCTTGGGAAGGGAAAATTACGGTTGCGACATTTATAATTTTTGCGGATTTTTCCGAGAGATGAAATATTTTGGACCAACGAGAGGTTAGGTAGGATATTTTTGTGATATTTGTGGAGTAGATGGATAAGGTACACATGTGCAAATCTACACCCTCCACTTGCCCTCCACTTGCCTTAATCTTGTACTTGGTAGTCTATAAATACCCCTTAGTTGAAGGATTTCTTAAACCCTTAAATAAATTCTAATTCTTAAAATCCTTCCCCCCCCCCTTGATTGTTCTCGTTAAATAACCCCCCCCCCCCCTTGGTAGAAAAGTATTCTCCAAGTATTGTTACAATTCCAAAATACCTTGTAGTATTCCAAAGTTATTTCAATACTAAGAGCCCGGAAATACTACTATACTTTCTTTAGTCACAAAACGAAACCCTAGGGAAAAATCTTCATAGTGGTTGAAGTATTAAGTAGGAGTTGTGTAGAACTTCTAAGGGTTTCTTGGAGCGAATTGGAGTGCACAGATTAGGAGCTAAACGTTGTTCAGGATCAACATTTAAACTTGGATAATTTTGGGCTTAACGAGGTAAATAATCTTATCCTTCTATTGTAATTGGAGATTACATATTGTAGAAGTTTATAATTGGGTATAAGATTTATAGAAGGATGGTATAAGAGAAGAGAATTGAGCTGTAATTACATGGATGTATTACATGAGACTTGTGTATTTTGACGCAGGAAGTCTTGCCCGATTTTAGAAGAATTAAGAACCTCTCGCTTAGAATATTCGCGAGTAGTCTAGGCGTTGATAGGCGATTTGGTATTATAGGTTGATACTCTGCGCGACATATTCGACTTGGCGGTGGATTTCGCCGAGGAGATATGTGATTCTTCCTATCCTCTTGAGCATGATATTTTAAAAGAATATATATAGTGGTGAGGCGTGCGTGTGTTAACTGAACGTGGTTGTACTTCGATGTCTTTTGACTTGAGTTTTAAATAATAAGAATCTTGAAGTATTTCAAAAGAATTAAGAATCGTTTTTGAAAGAAGAGTAATACTTGGTTTTAAAAGCTTAAGTGTTATACTAGCTTTATGGGAAGTTAGGTATAACGACTTAAGAGAGATAAAAGGAACGGTTTACTTAATTGTTTATGAAAGCCTTATATTGATTTCGGAAATGAGAATAAGTATCGAACAAACCACTGCAGCGCTAACAAAGGAAAATGTATTGACTAATTAAGTATTATTAAAACCCGTAGAAACCTCCATCTGCATAGAAGCTAAGATAAGACAAAATTGTATTACATTTCCTAGATCATGGTTGTCATGACCACCGTCACGATCGGTGCCCTACACAGGCACCCTGCTCAGAATACATCGAGAATAGCAGCGGAACATACACAACATAAACACATGTGTAACAATAAAACATCCCAGGCTAGCCGATAAGGCCGCCTTCCAATATATAAAACAAAATCAAAAGTACAACTGTACAACATCAGTTCTTACAGCCCAACCACATATGTGAATACAGACCTCTAGGAATAATAACTGTGGCGGGACAGGGCCCCGCCATACCCCTGAATGTACCCAAAATCTACAACACCAGGGAAAAGACCGTACCCAAAAGAGACAAGCCTTCGGATAAATGGAGCTTCTGACGTCTGATAAGTGATCCTAAGAATGTGGATCCGCCACCTGCTTACCCTTTCCTGCGGCATGAACGCAGCCCCCAAGGAAGGGGGTCAGTACACAATATGTACCAAGTATGTAAAACTGGAAAATACTGTAATTACATCATAAGTCTAAATCAAAGCCGGAGACATGTATGATAATCAAATTACAGTACATTATGCCTTACTAACAATGAGAGTAAATAGTAGTATCTTTACAATATAAAATAGGAAGCTCATGATCAAAGCAGTACCACCCGTTCTGTTATACCCCGTATTTCCAGAGTATGTACGTGAGGGCGTACGTATTATAATTTAAGCCTAAAGGTGGGCTAGTTTCGAAATTTGTACACAACACCCGATTGGAGTCGTTTTTGACCTAAACGTTTCCACAGCTTTCGTAGGGAAAATTCCGGCTATGTCATTTCTAATTTTTACGGATTTTTCCGAGAGACAAAACATTTTGGACCAACGGGAGGGTGACAAGTGTCACCCTCACATTGGAAGGGGTGGGCGGTAAAGGCTTGGCCGAATGGGTCTTGTGTAGTAGGTAGGATATTTTGTGCAAGTTGTGTGGTAGATGGATAAGGTACACATGGTGGAATCCTAGACCTACACTTGCCTAACACTTGGGTGAATCTTGGCCATTGGTTGGCCATTTCTTGACCTATAAATACCCCCTTAGTTGATGAACTTTCTTCATCCAAAAATTGTCTAAGTCTTGAAAATCCCTCCTCTCCCTCTTGTTGTTTTCGTCCCACCACACCCTCCCCTGTGAGAGCCTAAGCCGAGGCAACCCACTAGCCTAGTTGTGCTAGTCGAAATACTACCCCTTGGTAGAAATGTATTCTACAAGTATTGTTATAATGCCCAAAATACTTTAGCCAAATACCTTGTAGTACTTTCCAAAGTACCCTTTATACGAAAAGCCCGGAAATACTATGATACGTTCCTTTAGCCCCTAAACGAAACCCTAAGGAAAAGCTTCACACGTAGTTGAAGTTTTTAGTAGACGTTGGTTAGAACTTATAAGGGTTGTTTGGATCGGATTGGAGCACTCGGCGTAGGAGCTAAGCGTTGCTGGGGAGCGACTTTAAACTCGGAAAATTTTGGGCTTATCGAGGTAAATACTCATCCTTCTAGTGTAATTGGAAATTACATCGTAGTAGTATAGAAATGAATATAGAATTCATAAGAAGAGAATTGGAATATTCTGAAAAGACTTGAATCAAATCACTGAAGATGATAAGTAGAAGTTAAAGCAGATTTTACATAGATTGTATATCTGAGGTGATAACCTTTATTGGTTGAATGTTACGCAAAGTAGCATGGGCTACTTAGAAGGTGGACCAGGCTAAGCGGGTTATGGCAGTGGAGCGTTTTGCTTATAGTCTATAATCTTCGCGAGGTATGTTATTCTTCCTATACTATTGAGCAGGATAATTTAAATGAAGATATATATAGTACGCAATGTCTTTTGACTTAAGCACGAATAATATATAGTACGGTAGACGTCGTGTGCTAATTGAGCGTAGTTGTACGGCAATGTCTTTGACTTAAGCACGAATACTAAGAACCTTGAATGTATTTCAAATGTTCTGAAACCATTTTTGAAAGAAGAGTAACACTTGGTTTTAAAAGGTTTTAAAAAGAGTTATACTAGCTTTATGGGGAGTTAGGTATAACGTCTTAAGAGAGGTAAATGGTTTACTGATTTTAGAAGTTAAGAGACTTGATCTTATGAGATAAGAGACTTAACTTAAATGACTTAAAATGAGTTTTTGTGTGAAACCTCATTCGTGAGTAATGAGTACGTGGTTTTTAAAAGGAATAATGTTTTACTGATTTCGGAAATCAGAATGTGTAACGACAAACCACTGCAGCGTTAATAAAGGAAAATGTATTAAATAATGAAGTATTATTAAAACCAGTAGAAACCTCCATCTGCATAGAAGCTAAGATAAGACAAAATGATATTACATTTCCTAGATCATGGCTGCTTAATAAGATTGATTATGAATAAGAATAACCTACACTCATATAAGGCATATGTTACTCAATAGTTTTAAAAAGGGATTAAGACATTGAACTATGAAACTTTTCTAAAAAGAGACTTGAGTAATGAAAATTAGGCAAACTGGAACTTTAGGGAAAAGAAAGGCATCGTGTTGTCTTAAAATGGTTTAAAACTTAAAGTGTTATAACAGCTTTATGGGAAGTTGGTTATAACGACTTTATGAAAACAAAAGAAGGGTTTTTATCATTGGTTTTAAATATGGAAACTTGGCTTTAATAAGAGAAGTTGTTTTGCTTAAAAGATGTAAGTCACTCTATTTTTATACTACGGGTATCGGGTGACTTTTATAAAAGGAATGGATCTCTTTAAAAGGAATTTAACGTACGTAGTACTTTAGGGTTAAAACCCGGACTTGACATAAAATGAAAGTACCTTGAGTTGTGTATAACTTGCCTAAGTTTGTTGTTGTGTAACTTGCCTATGCATGTTGTTGTGAAACTTGCCTATGCTTATTGTGATAGCCTTTGTTGTGCAAGTACTGTGTTCTACTCAACTACCGGTTCATCCGGGAATGTATTTCACTTGACTACCGGTTCATCCGGGAATGTATTTCACTTGACTACCGGTTCATCAGAATGTATTTCACTTAACTACGGTTCATCCGAATGTATTTCACTTGACTACCGGTTCATCCGGAATGTATTTCACTCGACTACCGGTTCATCAGAATGTATTTCACTTAACTACCGTTCATCCGAATGTATTTCACTTGACTCTGGTTCATCCGGAATGTATTTCACTCGACTACCGTTCATCCGGAATGTATTCCACACGCTTTCTATACTTGGTCCATAAGATGGGCCGAGACATGTTGTACGTATCACCTGATTTGTACCTAGACTGCCGGCAGTGAGGAAGGAGTTCCACGGGCATGAGGGATGACTTGAGGGCGTGAGTCCCTGACTTGACATAACTACTTTTATGTTATGAGCGTAGTTGGTTATCATACATGTCTCTCGCTTTTATAGACTATTATGATTTCATTCTGATTTTCTGATTTCACATACTTGGTACCTGTTGTACTGACCTCCTTCGGGGGCTGCGTTTATGCCGCAGGTAGAAGTACATCGGCTGTCGATCCCCGCGTTTAGGATCTCATTTCAGCATTTTGGGAAGCTCCGTTTCGTCGGAGGCTTATCTTTGGTATGTTACCACACAGTGCGTAGGTCCTTGTACATTCAGGGTATGGCGGCCACAATCCGTCATAGTTGTTGTCACTTAGAGGTCTGTAGTCTTGTTGTGGCGAGTGCATTAAAAGGATAACTGTTCGGGTATTTATGTATATATACTGAAGGCAACTGTTTTGGTTGGCCTGCTTATTTATCATGTCTCTTAATCCATGTCTATTTGCATGTTAAAGTTTTATTTCCGCTGGTTTTCTCTGATGTTGTATCACTAGGGTGCCCGGGGTAAGGCACCAGTCACGGCCCGGTTCGGTCTTGACACGTTCGCAGTAGCATTAAGCAATCCTACTCCTGGGACTATTTCACCCGCATAAGCCCTTACGGACTCGCATGAGGTATTCCTCGCATAGGTCGGACCCGCCCGCACGGGACTATTTCACCGCATAAGCCCATACGACTCGCGTGAGGTATTCCTCGCATCGTGGGTAGCAAATCCACGGAAATATGCAATGCCACAAACCCGGAATGACCATGAACGAATAATGTATCGCTAGCACAAATCCGGCTATCACACAATCCATAAGCAATTTAAGAAATCACCTAACTTCTTATTATTCTTGTTATATATACACTCTCATTTTAGTTTATCTAAGGCACTAACATGTCTTTTATAAAAATCCGGGAATTTAACCCAAGTACTACGTACTTCTACTCTTTAAAACAAATGACTCTTTTTAGTAGAAAACTTCCAAGATACTATTAATCCTAGTATCAAGTCCAAATTACATTTCAAGGCAAGTCACAACACCCTTAGAAATAAAGTTAGGTTTCTAAATCAAGTGACTCATTTTCTTATAAAACCTTAGGCAATTGATGCCTTAAAAATCGAATTGCCTTTCATTAAATCAAGCCATTTATCTTTCCATAAAGCCAATATAACCAACTTCCCATAAAGTCGTTATATTCACTTTATACCTTAGTCAAATACAATTTCCTATCCAAAGGACTTATACGTTTAAAACGAAACAAGTATCACATACTTTAAAACTCTTCAAGTCCCTTAACTTTAATAAAACTTAAGACATCCTTAATACTTTCAAAGAAGCGAGTTAATCTCCTAACTCACCCGATTTGGCCATTCATAAACTAGTAAAGGATATCAAGATCTTGTACGTCTATCGTACTATATACGCGTAACTAGTCATGCTCAAAGGATAGGAGATGTTCTACATACCTCGCCGGGTCAAACCACTTGCCAAGTACAAAGTCCCGTCCGTAGAATGTCAACCTATAATATTCACAATACGTCTATTAAGGCCTTACTTCAAACGTAGAATATTATAAGTGTCAAGTCGCTAAATCCTACGGAAAATCGGACAGCACCTCCTTTGTTTTTACTAACTTTGCCACCTTTTTCAAGGCCGAATACAATAACCAAACACGCCACATTTAAGGCACAATCAAAGCAATTAATCAATAGGGGGTTACACGCCTACTAGACGTGTAAAATTCCGCCCCACAAACGATAACAAACTAATACAACTACAAGTCCAAATTCGGCCATATTGAGTTCAACAATACCAATTCTTATCCAATTTCCATTTCAATTCCAAATTGGTAGCATACATGATATCAAGTCGCATTTGATTATAACAACCATAATCTTCAAGTAAGTAACATGCGACGATTTCTAATGACGACCAATTAGTAATCCAATTTTCAAGTGGCTTGTATAACATTTCGGATTTAAGCTACAAACAATCCATAATACTTATAAACTTCAACATATCAACTTCATGCTAACAACATGTAGAGCTAACAACAACAATATAAACATATAATCTTGTAACACCTTTAAAAGACAAGATTATACCTCAATGAACCTTAATCCAACTCGAACGAAGTCGCTCCTTAGTAGTTTAGAGCCTCTCCAAGACACTTCAATCCGCTTGTTGAGACCCTTAGAACAACACCAACAAATAACCCTCAAATCTCCAAACAAAACCTAGAAAGACAACTAGGTTTTCGTTTTGCGACTAACCCGTAAACTATCCTTTTCCAAGATTTTTCTATTGAGATATGTTTACAATACACATAAGAACATTGGTTTAAAGTGTGGAGTTAAATGGACAAGAAACAAATTGTTTTTCCTTTTCAAATGGATGGAACCCGAGAGCTTCTCCAATGAGTTCTTCAAATTCTTGTGAAATATGGCTAAGTGTTGGCTCTCTCTTGCTACTAGTAGTATAATAAAGGGACATGGAGGGTTAAGATGTAACCAAATAGGTGGTTTAGATGAAGTCTTACAAAATATCAAGACTAATTGACCTTTGACTTAGTCAACATTCTCATGCTCACAAGTTGCAAGACTTGTCTTGCAACAAAGGTCCATTGACCCTCTTGCCCTTGCAAAATTCGACCAAGGCATCACAAAAGGGGGGTCCACGTGTCGCCCTCCCATTCGTCACAATAATACATTTTCCGACAATTCCATAATTTGCGATAAATTTTTACAAGTCTCAAATCTTAACATTTATGAGTTCTTACTTACGTTCTTAAAACATGTCCTGTAATTATGGGGTGTAACATTCTTTCCCCCTTAGAAACATTCGTCCCCGAATGTTCTTTCGGAGTCAAACTTATAATTAGCGACATAGTTTCCTTTCACAACCCCGACGTACCAAAAATGCCACACAATAGCATTTAAGCAAAAAGAATACTTCAATTAAAACTTGACAAGTAAGGGAAGATGAATTACCTGAAGGTATAGGAAATAAGTGAGGATACTTCCTCAACATGTCCTCCTCCGCTTCCCAAGTCATCTCCTCCCGGTTATCATTCCTCCACAGGACTTTGACGGAAGCTACATCCTTGGTCCGCAGTCGCCGACTTTGGCGATCGAGTATCGCTATGGGACTCTCCTCATCACGATAACCCTCTGTCACTGGACCTCACTAGTAGGAAAACTCGCCGATCACCAATACACTTCCGCAACATAGAAACATGGAAGACCGGATGTCTGCTCTAACTCGATGGTAGATCCAACTCGTAGGCAACCTTGCCCACTCTACAGACGATCTGGTAGGCCCAATGTACCTTGGGCCGAGTTTCTTCTACCGAATCTCATCACACCCTTCGTGGGTGGCACCTTCAAGAAGACCCAATCGCTCACTGAAACTCCAAATGCCGCGCCGATTATCCGCGTATGACTTCGCCGACGGGGCGCTATGATCTCTCGATAAGCTTCACCTTATCCATACCGCTGTACCAAGTCCGCCAACTAACGTACTCGCCACATCGAACCAACCGACGGCGACTGCATTTCCGCCATATAAAGCCTCGTATGGCGACATCTCGTATCTTTGGAATGGTAGCCGTATTATAATCAAACTCACGAGAGGCAAATGATCCTCCCGGCTACCCGAATCAATCACGCAGCTCGCGACATATCCTCGTTGTCCGGATAGTACGACCGCTGCCGTCACACCGAGGATGGAATGTTGTCGAGACTCACTGTGTCCCTAAACCCTTCGAAAGACCTCGAGTTAGCCAGAACCGGGCTCCCTATCGATATAATCGACACCGACACCGCAGCCTCACAATCTCTCCGATGTACAACTGGCATAGTCCTCACCAAGCGTCGCCCCGATCGAAGGAAATGGGCTGATTTAGTCACCACAACAATAACCCAAATGGAGTCGATTTCCTCCGAGTACGAGGTAACCTGTAACAAAGTCCATGTTGATCACCTCCCACTTCCAAGTCGGAATCTCAATAGCTGCGATAATCCACGGGCCTCGGTGCTCGACCTTGACTCGGGCAATTAGGACATCAGGCAACAAAACCGCCACGCCCTCTTCGGGCCATCCACTAATACAAACATCCGAGGTCATGGTACATCTTGGTCGACCCGATGAATAGAATAACGAGCACCGTGTGCCTCACGAATCTGTGACGGTCCTCGACACATCGGAACACACAACCGACCTCAAATCTCAACACCCATCAGCGCTACTCGAATAGACTCTTCTCCTCGAAGAGCTGCGTCTCGATCTGCGTCAACACCGGGTCCTCAAATCGCCGCCTCTTCACCTCATCGACGATGGAAGACTCGCAACCTCACGAACCCGCACTTACTATCGTCGGTATCGATCAATCGAACCCGAGCTCGCTAATGGTGGATCTGACGGACCATGTCTCGCTCTCTCGGCTGTACCTGACGGCTCCCATCGATCTACGACTCAAGGCATCAAGAACTACATTGGCTTTCCGGATGATACGAATATCAACATCATAGTCTTTCAAAGACTCTAACCACCGCCTCTGCCTCTCAAGTTCGACTCTCTCGCTCGAAGATATCTGGAGGCTCTTGTGGTCTGTATAAATATCCACATGAACCCCATACAAATAATGTCTCCAAATCTTCAAGGCATGAATAATCGCGCCAACTCTAAGTCATGGGTAGGGTAATTCCTCTCATGCTTAAAATCTGCGGAAGCATAGGCTATAACCTTGCCGCTGTCTGCATCAAAACACACCCTGGCCCGATGCGAGGCATCACAATAGATCACGTGCCTAACCCTCGGGAAGAGTAAGCGGGGCTATAGTCAACCTCTCCTTCAAGAATCGGAAACCCTTCTCGCAAGCCTCGTCATCGGAACTTGGCCGCTTACGAGTCACCTAGTCAGCGGTCTTGAAATCGGCAAGCGCTCACAAACTCGCGATAATAACTCGCCAATTTCAAGAAATCGCACTCGGGCCGAGTAGTAGGTCTCGCCAAGACTTGATCGCCAACCTTTGTCGTATCCACCCGAACACCATCAGCCCCAATAATATGCCCCAGGAATGCCACTGAGGCCAACCAAAACTCACACTTGGAGAACTTGGCGAATAACGGTCGGCTCGAGAACCCTGGCACCGTCGCCAGTGATTCGCATGCTCCGCTCGTCGCGAATAAACGTGATGTCATCGATGAATACTATCACAAATGTATCCAAAATGGCTTGAACACCAGTTCATCAAATCCATAAATACTGCCGAGCGCTGGTCGACCGAAAGACATAACTCAACTCATAGTGCCCATACCGGGTCCCGAATGCACTTTGGGATGCCCGCCTCGAACTCGAACTCGATGATAACTGCATCGCAGGTCTATCTTTGAGAAACACCTCGCACCGCAATTGGTCAAACAAATCATCAATCACGGGAGAGGGTACTATTCTTGATGGTTACCTTATTCACCGTAATCAACACATACGCAGCTGTCCCATCCTTCTTCTTCACGAACAAAACCGGCGCTCCCATGGAGATACACTAGGCTGATAAAACCTTTCTCCAAAGAAATCTTTTAGCTGGTCCTTGCCTCCTCAACTCGGCGAAAGCCATCCTCAGATGGCGGAATGGAAATAGGTCGAGTGTCCGCAACGTGTCAATACAAAACTCAATCTCCTCTCGGGAGAGGATACCGGAAGATCATGCGGGAACACATCCGAAACTCCCTAACCATCGGTGCCGATCAAGAATCGCACCTCACCAGTATCAAATACGAACGGATGATAGATGTACTCTTCGCACCATCTTCCTAGCCTCGAGGTAAGAAATAAACCTACCTCGGCGATGTTGTGTTGCCTCCACTCGATAATCGCTCGCCAGAAACTAGAACCGAACCAACTCGCTTCTACCAGCGTTGGCATAACAAGAAGCCAACGATCCATACCCATAATGACATCAAAATCACATCTCCACTTTCTATCAAGTCTGCAAGGGTCTGACGACTGTAAATATAAATCAGACAACTTCTGTACACCCGCTCAGCTAACACCGAATCTCCCATAGGCGTAGCTAACTCAAAAGGCTCTATCGACTCCGGCTCTATCCTGATTCTACCCGCAATAAGAGGGGACACATAGGACAAGGTAGAACCTGGATCTATCAAAGCATAAACATCACAACCAAATCGTAATGTACTGCGGCGACGCCGTGGAAGCCTCACGATCTGGCGGTGGCTAATGAATAAATGCGGTTCGGGACCGCTAGAACTAGAACCACCACTCGACCTCTACCGCGCCTGCTGTCCGAGTACCGCCTCCGGGGCGCATAACCACAGAAGGAGAAGAAGACCCAGCAACTGATCCCGTCGGCTGTGCTGTACCACCCATGCTGCCTCTAGACGGACAATCTCTCTTCAAATGGCCCAGCTGGCCACAAGAGTAACAACCCCCTGCAGGAACACGACACTCGCCTGGGTGCGATCTACCGCATCCAGCACACCGTGGTGTGGGTGGTCTCGATCGCGAGTATCTGCCTCCTCAAACCCTCAAGCCCTGAGCTCGACCGCTCCCGAATGACCTTCTTGATCGGACCTCCGCGGAAATGTTATACCAGTATTTCGAGTATGTACGTGAGGCGCACGTCTAAAAGTTTGAGCTTTAAAGGTTGGCAAGGTTGAAATTTGTTCACAAGTACGAAAAGAATCGTTTTCGACTAAACGCTTTACTAAACTTGCGAAGGGAAAATTCCGCCATGTCATTTATAATTTTTGCGGATTTTTCCGAGAGGCGAAACATTTTGGACCAACGGGAGGGTGGCGTGTGTCACCTCACATTGACGTGATTGGGGCGCAAGTTGGGCGACTTGGAGCATTGGTTAGGTAGGATATTTTGTGCAAGTTGGTGTGGTAGATGGATAAGGTACACGTGGTTAAATCTTGACCTACACTTGCGTAGCACTTGGCGATTCGCCGTTGGTTGGCCATTGCTTGACTATAAATACCCCTAAGTTGATGAACTTCTTCATCCACAAAATGTTTTCTAAGTGTTAAAATCTTTCCCCCCTGAGAAAGGTTCTCGTCCAACCTCGAGAGACCTTGGCGAAACCCTCCCCTTGTGAGCCCTAGCCGAGGCAAACACCCGCCCCCCTAGCCTAGTTGTTTTCGTATAATACCCCTTGTTGTGGTATAGAAATACTCTCCTAGTATTGTTATTGTAACGACCCGTTCCGGGGCCCGTTACTGGTGCCTTACCCCGGGCACCCTAGTGACACAACATCAGAGTAAACCAGCGGAAAATAAAACTTAAACAAGAAACAAGATATATGATCATAAACCAGGCCAACCAAACGGTTACCTTCCAATAAAATATATATAAACAACTCTTTCAAAGCGAATGCTTTAATCCTTTTTACAAACCCCGCCCATGCATTACTGCACCTCAAGAGTTTTTATACAACATGACGGACAGTGGCCCGCCATACCCACGAATGTACAAGAACCTACAACTCGGGTAACATACCAAAAGATAAGCCTCCGAGAACGGAGCTTCCTAACGCTGAATCGTGATCCTAAGGCGAGGATCAACTACCGATGTACTCCTACTGCGCATGAACGCAGCCCCGGGGAGGTCGCATAACAGTACCAAGTATGTGAAATCAAAATCTGCGATTAAATCATAACGCTACATAAAGCGGAGACATGTATGATAACAAAAATACGATGCAACATAAAAGCGGTCAGTCGTGGACTCACGCCAACGTCATCACTCAATATAACTATGGGTCTCACGCCACAACATCAATCATGTTCGCATCACGGCCGCATGCCCCGAAATTCTGCATCGGTGTAGACATGTCCATGATGCAACAATAATAATGCCGCATGGCCACATGCCCCGAATTCGCCGGTGTAGACATGTCCATGTAACATCAACAACAATATCTTTGGGTGATCAACCCCGCCGCACGCCACACGCCCCGTGCATCGATGTAGACATGTCCATGTAACCACAATAACAATATATCGTAATCAACCTGCGCACGCCACATGCCCCGAATTCTCAGATCGGTATAGACATGTCCATGTAACAATAATCACCATATATCACACAACGGCTATCACAAGCAAGCACAAGCAAATTACCATACCTCTAGACTTTCATAAAAGATCCATTCTTTATCAAGAAGTCACTGATATCAACATTTGCACAACAAAGGCTATCACAACAAGCATGGCGAGTACACAACAACAAGCATAGGCAAGTTATACACAACTCAAGGTACTTCCATTTTATATCAAAGTCCGTACGTTAAATTCCTTTTAAAGAGATCCATTCCTTTTATAAAGGTCACCCGAATAGAGTGACTCACATTTTTAGGTAAACCAAAACACTTTCCTTTTCAACAACATTCTTCCCCTAAAGTTCCAGTTTGCCTAATTGCAATTGCTCAGGTCTCTTTATTTTAGAAAAGTTTCATAGTTCATAGTCTTAATCATTTAAGAATATAATTCTCTTTTAAACAATCTGAGAAACATATGCCTTATATGAGTGTAGGTTATTCTTGTTCATAATCAATCTTATTAAGCAGCCATGATCTAGGAAATGTAATATCATTTTGTCTCATCTTAGCTTCTATGCAGATGGAGGTTTCTACTGGTTTTAATAATACAATACATTTCCCTTTATTAGCGTTGCAGTGGTTTGTTGATACTCATTCTGATTTCCGAAATCAGTAAAACATTATTCTTTTAAAACCAAGTACTCATTACTCGCGAATGAGGTTTTACAACATTTTTAACAAAATGTTAATTATCAAGTAAAACAAGTTAAGTCTCTTATCTTTCAAGATCAAGTCTCTTAACTTCTACAATCAATAAACCATTCTTTTATCTGCTTAAGCCATTATACCTAACTTCCCATAAAGCTAGTATAACTCTTAAGCTTTCAAAACCAAGTGTTACTCTCCTTTCAAAAACAGTTCTTAATATTCAGGCTTAAGTCAAAAGACATTGCCGTACAGCTACGTTTAGTTAACACACGTACGTCTACCGTACTATATATATATATTTTATTCAGGCTTAAGTCAAAAGACATTGCCGTAAATATACGTTCAGTTAACACACGTACGTCTACCGTACTATATATATATATACCTTTAAAACATCATGCTCAAGAGTATAGGAAGAATCACATACCTCGCGACGATTATCGACTATTAGCAAAACGCTCCACGGCTATAATCCGCTAGCCTTGCCCACCTTTTCAAGTAGCACATTCAACCTAAAAGGTTATACTCTATCAAAGTCTAGACTACTCTGCGGAAATTGGGCAAAGACTTCCTACCGTCACAATTTACAAGTCTCTCAGAATACAGTCATATGTTAGTACAGTTCAAATCCCTTCTTATATACCTTCCTTGTATATATACTTATACTTAATTCTTATACTTCAACAGTATGAAAACTCTTATTACAAAAGAAGGTCAAGAATATTTACCTCGATAAGCCCAAAATTATCCAAGTATATAAGTCGCTCCGAGCAACGTTTAGCTCCAACTCAGGCGTTCAACCCGCTCCAAACAACCCTTAGAAGTTTCCAACAACTTACCTAGCACTTCAACCGACGATGAAGATTTTCCTTAGGGTTTCGTTTTGATACAAAGGTAGTATTTCCTGCTCTACGATAGAGGTAACTTTTGGAATACTACAAGCGTATAAGGCTAAGGTATTTAGGCATTATAACAATACTTGGAGAGTATTTCTACCAAGAGGGGTGTATTATACGAAACAACTAGGCTGGGGGTGTCACGGCTGAACCCGCGTGGATCGGTGCCCTACAGGCACCCTTCTACCTTAACAATACAAGTAAGTCATGAATCAAATAACACCTCATTCATTTTTCTTCAAACGACGTGCAAGGGCAAAGCCGATAAGGCTGCCATATATACATAAACAAAAGACACTACACCGCATACGAGTCCAATCCTACATATGAATACTGCACTCTGCAGGAGTTAAATCAACTATGACGGACAAGTGCCCCGCCGCATCCAAAACTATACAAAGCACATCGAAGGACATATACCAAAGATAAACTCGGAATAGAAGGAGCTTATCCAAAACCCCGAAAGGGATCCTACACTGCCGATCACCAAATCGTACCTAAACTCTGGCAGATGAACGCAGTTCCGAGGAGGTCAAGACGAAGAATGTACCAAGTATGTGAGCGATGAATCGTAATAAAATCATATGATCTAAATAACACAAGAGACATGTATGATATCCAACCTACAGTACATAACACATAAGCAGCCATATCAAGTCAGGGACGCAGGCCCTCAAAGTCATTACTCAATATAACCATGGGTCTCACGCCCATAATATCAATCACGCCTGGAATCCTTCCTCACCGCCTAGTCCGTGATGTAATAACACCAATAAGGATACATGAACACCAAGTCCCACCTGTGTCCTCAATACCTCGTGGTCCCATGCCGGAATCCCACCTCGTAAAAAGCATGACCATAGGGTAAATACAAACAACCGGGACATATATGATAATCAAAATACAACACATTGTGTCTTACTAACAATGAGAGTAAACCGTAGTATCCTTACAATATAAACTAGGAAGCTCATGATCAAGCAGGACCATCCGCCCGCAGTATCATTTAGCAATCCTATTCCTGGGACTATTTCACCCGTATAGGTCGCGTGGACGCGCGAGGTATTCTCGCATAGGTCGGACCCGCCCGCACGTGGACTATTTCACCCGCATAAGCCCTTTCGGACCCGCATGAGGTATTCCTCGATAGACTATTTCACCGCATAAGCCCTTACGGACTCGCATGAGGTATTCCTCGCATAGTCGGACCGTCCGCACGGGACTATTTCACCCGCATAAGCCCTACGGACTCGCACGAGGTATTCCTCGCATCGTGGGTAGCAAATCCACTAATTATGCAAATGCCACAAACCCGGGAATGACCAAACGATCGATATACCAATAGCACACAACCGGCTATTTCCAGCACACATAGGCAATTCTCAATTAACAAGCCCAAGTACTTATCACGGCATACTTAGACAAATTCTCAATTTATCAAGCCAAAGTACTAATCAAGGCATACATAGAATAATTCTCTTTAACAAGCCAAAGTACTTATCAAGGCACACTTAGACAAATCCTCAATTTATCAAGCCAAAGTACTAATCAAGGCATACATAGAATAATTCTCTTTAACAAGCCAAAGTACTTATCAAGGCACACTTAGACAAATCCTCAATTTATCAAGCCAAAGTACTAATCAAGGCATACATAGAATAATTCTCTTTTAACAAGCCAAAGTACTTATCAAGGCACACTTAGAATAATTCTCTTTTAACAAGCCAAAGTACTTATCAAGGCACACTTAGACAAATCCTCAATTTATCAAGCCAAAGTACTAATCAAGTTATACATAGAATAATTCTCTTTTAACAAGCCAAAGTACTTATCAAGGCACACTTAGAATAATTCTCTTTAACAAGCCAAAGTACTAATCAAGGCATACATAGAATAATTCTCTTTAACAAGCCAAAGTACTTATCAAGGCAGACTTAGAATAATTCTCTTTTAACAAGCCAAAGTACTTATCAAGGCACACTTAGAATAATTCTCTTTTAACAAGCCAAAGTACTTATCAAGGCACACTTAGAATAATTCTCTTTTAACAAGCCAAAGTACTAATCAAGGCATACATAGAATAATTCTCTTTTAACAAGCCAAAGTACTTATCATGGCACACTTAGACAAATTCTCAATTTATCGAGCCAAAGTACTACGTACGTACATTCTTTTATAAAAGACTCCTTTCCATGTAAAGCCCCAAGATACTAACACCCGTAGTATCAAGGCGTGTCTATTTTTCAAAGTAAGTTACTACACTTTTAGAAAACTCATTTCAAAGCTTGAAATCAAGTAACTCCAAATTTTCACAATCTAGGCAACTTATGCCGATTTAATCAAAATAGAGAACTTTCTAAACCTTCCATAAAGTCGTTATAACCAACTTCCCATAAAGCCGTTATAACCCTTTATGGTTTTAGACGTATCCATTCCTTGATAACCAAGAGACTTATACTATTAAAACCAAGTATCACAGACTTACAAATCAAGTTCTTAACTTTCAAAATACTTCAAGTCTCTTAATAGTTAGTGTCAAGACCCGAACCCGGGCCCGTGACTGGTGCCTTACCCCGGGCACCCTAGTGATACAACATCAGAGATAACCAGCGGAAAAATAAAACTTTAACAAGAAACAAGATATATGATCAAAAAACAGGTCAACCAAACGGTTACCTTCCAAAAAAATATATATATACAACTCTTTCAAAACGAATCGCTTAATCCTTTTACAACCCCGCCCACAATGACATGCACTCTAAGATTTATAACAACTATGACGGGACAGGGCCCCGCCATACCCCTGAATGTACAAGAACCTACAACTCAGGGAACACATACCAAAGAATAAGCCTCCGGAGAAACGGAGCTTCCCAATACGCTGAACTGTGATCCTATGAGCGATGATCCACTACCGATGTACTCTACTGCAGATGAACGCAGCTTCGGCGAGGTCGATAACAGTACAGTATGTGAAATCAAAATCCGCAGTTAAATCATAACATCTATATAAAGCGGAGACATGTATGATAACCAACATACAAGACGCAAACATAAAAGCCAAGTCGTGGACTCACGCCTCAACGTCATCACTCAATATAACTATGGGTCTCACGCCACAACATCAATCATGCTTGCATCACGGCGCATGCCCCTGATGCGTGATCGGCAGACATGTCCATGATGCAACAATAATAACAATGCCCCATGGCCACGTGCCGGACCGTGCATGCGCAGACACGCCCATGTAACATCAACAACAATATATCGGGTGATCAACCTGCTGCACGGCCATGCCCCGACTGCCTCGGTGTAGACATGTCCATGTAACCACAATAACAATATATCGGGTAATCAACCCCGCCGCACGGCCACATGCCGAATCGTGACGGTGTAGACATGTCCATGTAACCTCAATAACAATATATCACACAACCAGGCTATCACAAACAAGCTCAAGCAAATTACCATACTTCTAGACTTTTATAAAAGATCCACTCTTTCTCGAAGTCACACGATACATGAGATAAAAATAGAGTGACTATCTTTTAAGTAAACCAAAATACTTCACTTTGTAAAATCAAGTAACAACATTATTTTCCAAACGCTCAAGTTTGCCTAATTTCAAATGCTCAAGTTTCTCATTTTAGAAAGGTTTCATAACTCATAGTCTTAATCCCTTCTAAAACAATTGAGTAACATATGTCTTATGTGTGAGTCGTTTATTCTTGTTTACAACAATCTTGTTACAGCATGATCTAGAAATGTAATACAATTTTGTCTTATCTTAGCTTCTATGCAGATGGAGGTTTCTACCGGTTTTAATAACAATTAGTTATTTGTCAATACACTTTCCTTTATTAGCGCCTTTGTGGTTTGTTCGACACTTATTCTCATTTCCAAATCAAGAAACATTATTCTCTTAAAACCAAGTACTCATTACTCGCGAATGAGGTTTCACAACACTTTTAACAAAATGTTAATTACCAAGTCACACTAAGTCAAGTCTCTTATCTTTCAAGATCAAGTCTCTTAACTTCTACAATCAATAAACCAATCTTTTACCTACATAGAGTTGTTATAACTAACTTCCCATAAAGCTATTATAACACCCTATGTTTTAAACCAACCAACTCATTTAGCACATGACGTCACCGCATACTACATAGTTTACAAAACATCATGCTAGAAGGATAGGAAGAGGTTCACATACCTCGCGACGATTATCGACAATAAGCAAAACGCTCCACAGTACTGTAACCCGGCTAGCCGTTTCCACTCTTTAAGTAGAATACGCTACTCGTAGTCCTTCCACCTCTAAGGACACAAACGCCTATTAACTTCTAACCGCATCGGTTCCATATTCTACGTAAAATTGGAAGACCTCCCCGCAACAACAGCGTAAATCTCCTCTCTAACGAGCCGCTACCAAGCCAACCAGTGGGTTTACACGTCTAACCGGATGTGTACAATTCTACTATACAGTAATACCACAAGTCTACTGTAATACAGTCCTATGTAATTACAGTTCAGTTCTCTTCTTTATATTCAGGCTTAAGTCAAAAGACATCGCCGCACAATTATGTTCAGATCTATATATAGTATACTTCAACTATATAATCCTACCACATGTAATTTCCAATTACAACAAGGGGACAAGAATATTTACCTCGGTAAGCCCAAAATTATCCAAGTTATAATGTCGATCCTGAGCAAGGTTTAGCTCCTACTCCGTGCGCTCCAATCCGCTCCAAACAACCCTTAGAAGTTCTAACCAACTTCTACTTAAATACTTCAACCAACTATGAAGATTTCCTTAGGGTTTTGGTTTGAGACTAAAAGGACAAAAGGTAGTATTTCCGGGCTCTACGTATAGAGGTAACTTTTTGGAAAACTACAAGGTAAAGGCTAAGGTATTTTGGGCATTATAACAATACTTGGAGAGTATTTCCATCAAGAGGGGGGGTGTATTATACGAAACAACTAGGCTAGGGGGGGGTACCCCTCGGCTAGACACTACAAAGGGGGGAGGCTCTCGCCACAAGGGCACTCCAAAGGGAGGGGAAGGCTTAGGACGAGAACAACTAGAAGAGGGGAGGGATATTTCAAGACTTAGAATGAAATGAGGGATGAAGAAAAACCTTCAAGCAAGGGGGTATTTATAGGGACACCAACGGACAAGATCAAGCCATGTGGGGGGCAAGTGGAGGGCCAAGATGTGCCCAAGTGCCCCCTAGTCCCTACTCCACAAAACAAGCCACAAAACATTGCACAAAACATTGCACAAAACAAGGCCAAAACAAGTGAAATCGTCCCACAGAGCCTCACTTCTCAAGCTCACTGAGGGTGAAAAGTGTCACCATATGGTTGGGCCAAATTGTTTCGTCTCTCGTAAAAATCCGCAAAAAATAGAAATGACATAGCCGGAATTTTCCCCTCGCAAGTTACGCAAAACGTTTCGTCGAAAAACGACTCTAACCGGGTGTTGTGCACAAAGATAATTCGACCAAGCCACCTAGGGGGGGTGACATGTGTCGCCCTCCTATTTGTCCAAAATAATTCATCTTCTGAAAATATCCAAAATGGCCAAAATCTCAAAATCAGCGGCCCTACAAAACAGAATTTCTCCCGTGGGCCCCACGTGACCTTTCTCAAAATAAAATCTCAAAATTCTAATATAATTTAAGAAGCCTATATTCCAAACTGGGAATCCAATTCCCATCAACGAACATTTTCTTTACAAAACCGGAAACTTTTCCGTGGAAAATCACCTCTTTCCTCCTTTCCAATTTTTATGTCGTGCTCTCGTACGTACGTCCTCGCATACATACCCTGACAATACGGGGTATAACATTCTCCCCTCCTTAGAAACATTCGTCCCGAATGTTCCTTCTCAAGACGGATATCGATGAAGTTCCTTCTAACCAGTTTCTAACGCCACACCTGGCCACGAAATAACACACGTTCTCTTCTTTCCTTACTCGTCGTAGTCACTTGAACTCTCCCAGAATACGTACCATACTTCAGTCATTACTTCCGTTCCCAAAAATCTCTGGAGTCACTACCTCCAAACTTGGTTATCTTACTAACCTCAATCTTCTTTAAGGCCATTCCCGGCCTTCACGAACCGCTTCTGGTCGAACCTATCCACGAACTCATACGATGGTCACCTAAACTGGGGCCTAGCACCCTCGTGACCCTACCATCTGGCGGGACCACCCAGAACTGACCCCACCTAAAACCGGGCTGCGGGTTGACCCGCAATATGCCCTCAACCCGACCCTCCGTCGCGCCAACTCTTGTTCCTCGATACGGAACAATCTTACTAATTCACATCATGAAAGCTACCACTTCCATCTCACACTACCCATGGACTTATCACACAATTAAATCCCACGTATACTACGCACTCTGATAAAGGTCAAGCATAAAATAAATCTTTTACTCAAGACGACTTTACCTTTAAGGTCTCAATCGTGAAATAGTCTAAGGTTCACACTTACCATGCCCCCAGGCTTACCCTTCTACACTAACCAAGCTTCTAAATCACATTTTAGCACAAAGCTATCCGAACATAACACTAAACACATCAGAATACAAAACTCTAGAGGGTTAAGGATATACCTGTCTCTACCGCTTTTCTAATCACGATCACGCCTGCAGGCGCATAAGTAGTGAAGGTGATGAACGACCATCGATCTCGGCGTCGAGTCGTAACATCCGTGCTACCCTTGGTCGGACAGTTCCTCGCAAAATGGCCCTGCTGGCCGCAAAAATAACAAGCTCCCTTGGCACCACGACACTCCCCGAAATGCGGTCTACCACATCGACCACACCGAGGTAGGGGTGATCGATCCGCCAACACCCCTACTTCCTCGAAACTCAACCTCGAGCCTCGACTGCTCTCAAGACGCGGAGGACCACTCAGACCGGGCGGGGTACAAAACTAGTTCGGCCGAGGCGGTCCGCCTCGAAAGTCGCCAAAAGACCACGATGTCCGCCTCTTGCCGATCCAGTGTCATTCCGCCGACCTCTCCGTACCTCACATCCTAGTGCATGAGCTCGCACGCGGCAATGTCCATGCCCGGTGAAGAGCTACACCAACAAGCCTCTGTCAAGTAATCATCTAGCCGGTGACGTGGCGGTGCACTCTATCCTCCATGGTTGCCACTAAAGCGGGACATACCGAGCTAACGAGTCAAACTCCACGTTGTACTCCGAACCGCACGCCTCTCGCCTAAGCATCATAAATGTTTACCGCGTGCCTCCTCATCCGCGGAGGAAAGAAGTGAGTGAGGAATGCCTCGAGAACTCGTCCCATACTGGAAGCGCATGCTCTCCCGACAACTCCCACGAATCAAACCGATCATTGCGGTATCACGCGATGCGTCGAACCTAAGACCACCGACTCGGTCTCCGAAGCCTTGATCACTCTTATGACCAGAATCGCCGGATGAACTCCTGCGGATCATCCTCGTGCCTCGACCCATAAAACTCGGCGCTACAACTCGTAAAGTCCCGTAGCCTCAAACTATCTCGCCGGGTGAACCATCGGTGCATCGAACTGAACTGCCGCATCCACTTATCCTCATATTCGCCACGACTCGCCAGCAATCGGGCCATCTCCTTGTACCCATCTCATCCGCTCCAGCCGTGGGACCGAGGCTCAGTATCGTGGTCTTAGCGCCATCGCCGCGCTCTAAACTCGCTGGTGGCGGCGCTACAAAACTCGCCGTCAAGCACAATCTCGTGACCGCTCGCGCCTCGTACTCCTCAGATCTCAATAGCAAGACTTCGGCCGCTTGCCCTTCTGGGCTCTGGTTGCCTTGCGCGGAGGCATAACTGGTAAAAACGAGATATGTCAGAGGGGTCCAACTTACAACACAGCTCTAAGGCACGATCTCAGAATGAGAAGAAATGGAAACCAATCCTAAATGTCCTATAGCCTCCTGATTATAGATGTGGTGCACAACACATCGATAATCAAGACTCTACTAGACACGGTCTGTAGACACCTTCCGAGGATTAACTGCTCTGATACCACTTTGTCAAGACCCGAACCCGGGCCCGTGACTGGTGCCTTACCCCGGGCACCCTAGTGATACAACATCAGAGATAACCAGCGGAAAAATAAAACTTTAACAAGAAACAAGATATATGATCAAAAAACAGGTCAACCAAACGGTTACCTTCCAAAAAAATATATATATATACAACTCTTTCAAAACGAACAGTTTAATCCTTTTTACAACCCTGCCCACAACAAGATTTCTGCACTTAAGATTTACAACAACTATGACGGACAGTGGCCCGCCATACCCCTGAATGTACAAGAACCTACAACTCAGGGAACACATACCAAAGAATAAGCCTCCGGAGAAACGGAGCTTCCCAATACGCTGAATTGTGATCCTATGAGCGAGGATCCACTACCGATGTACTCCTACCTGCGGCATGAACGCAGCCCCCCGAAGGAGGTCAGTACAACAGGTACCAAGTATGTGAAACTGAAAATACTGCAGTTAAATCATAACAGTCTATATAAAGCAGGAGACATGTATGATAACCAACATACAATACGCAACATAAAAGCAGTCAAGTCAGGGACTCACGCCCTCAACGTCATCACTCAATATAACTATGGGTCTCACGCCCACAACATCAATCATGCTTGCATCATGGCCGCATGCCCCCGGAATTCTGCATCGGTGTAGACATGTCCATGATGCAACAATAATAATGCCCCTGGCCACATGCCCGGACTGCAGACGGTGTAGACACGTCCATGTAACATCAACAACAATATCTTTGGGTGATCAACCCCGCCGCATGGCCACATGCCGGAATTCGCGCCGGAGACATGTCCATGTAACCACAATAACAATATATCGGGTAATCAACCCTGCCGCATGGCCACATGCCCCCGGAATTCTGCATCGGTGTAGACATGTCCATGTAACCTCAATAACAATATATCACACAACCAGGCTATCACAAACAAGCTCAAGCAAATTACCATACTTCTAGACTTTTATAAAAAGATCCACTCTTTCTCAAGAAGTCACACAATACCCGCAGTATAAAAATAGAGTGACTATCTTTTTAAGTAAACCAAAATACTTCCCTTTGTAAAAATCAAGTAACAACATTATTTTCCAAACGTTCAAGTTTGCCTAATTTCAAATGCTCAAGTTTCTCATTTTAGAAAGGTTTCATAACTCATAGTCTTAATCCCTTTTAAAACAATTGAGTAACATATGTCTTATGTGTGAGTCGTTTATTCTTGTTTACAACAATCTTGTTACAGCAGCCATGATCTAGGAAATGTAATACAATTTTGTCTTATCTTAGCTTCTATGCAGATGGAGGTTTCTACTGGTTTTAATAACAATTAGTTATTTGTCAATACACTTTCCTTTATTAAGCGGCTTTGTGGTTTGTTCGACACTTATTCTCATTTCCGAAATCAGTAAAACATTATTCTCTTAAAACCAAGTACTCATTACTCGCGAATGAGGTTTCACAACACTTTTAACAATTGTTAATTACCAAGTCACACTAAGTCAAGTCTCTTATCTTTCAAGATCAAGTCTCTTAACTTCTACAATCAATAAACCAATCTTTTACCTACATAGAGTTGTTATAACTAACTTCCCATAAAGCTATTATAACACCCTATATTTTAAACCAACCAACTCATTTAGCACATGTACGTCTACCGTACTACATAGTTTACAAAACATCATGCTAGAAGGATAGGAAGAGGTTCACATACCTCGCGACGATTATCGACAATAAGCAAAACGCTCCACAGTACTGTAACCCGGCTAGCCGTTTCCACTCTTTAAGTAGAATACGCTACTCGTAGTACTTCCACCTATAAGGACACAAACGTCTATTAACTTCTAACCGCACGGTTCCATATTCTACGTAAAATTGGCGACCCTCCCGCCAACAGTAAATCTCCTCCTCTAACGAGGCCGGCTACCAAGCCAACCAGGGGTTTACACGTCTAACCGGATGTGTACAATTCTACTATACAGTAATACCACAAGTCTCATCGTAATACAGTCTATGTAATTACAGCTTCTTCTTTATATTCAGCTTAAGTCAAAAGACATCGCCAGACAATTATGTTCAGATCTATATATAGTATACTTCAACTATATAATCCTACCACATGTAATTTCCAATTACAACAAGGGGACAAGAATATTTACCTCGACAAGCCCAAAATTATCCAAGTTATAATGTCGATCCTGAGCAAGGTTTAGCTCCTACTCCGTGCACTCCAATCCGCTCCAAACAACCCTTAGAAGTTCTAACCAACTTCTACTTAAATACTTCAACCAACTATGAAGATTTCCTTAGGGTTTCGGTTTGAGACTAAAAGGACAAAAGGTAGTATTTCCGGGCTCTACGTATAGAGGTATATTTTTGGAAAACTACAAGGTAAAGGCTAAGGTATTTTGGGCATTATAACAATACTTGGAGAGTATTTCTACCAAGAGGGGGGGGTGTATTATACGAAACAACTAGGCTAGGGGGGGGGTACCCCTCGGCTAGACACTACAAAGGGGGGAGGGGGAGGCTCTCGGCCACAAGGGCACTCAACGGGGGCGGGGGAAGGCTTAGGGCGAACAACTAGAAGAGGAGGGATATTTCCAGACTTAGAATGACATGAGGATGAAGAAAACCTTGAAGCAAGGGGTATTTATAGGGACACCAACGGACAAGATCAAGCCATGCTGGGGCAAGTGGAGGCCAAGATGTGCCCAAGTGCCCCCTAGTCCCTACTCCACAAAACAAGCCACAAAACATTGCACAAAACATTGCACAAAACAAGGCCAAAACAAGGCATGAAATCGTCCCACTTGAGCCTCACTTTACCGTCCACTTGAGGGTGACAAGTGTCACCCTCTCGTTGGTCCAAAATGTTTCGTCTCTCGGAAAAATCCGCAAAAATTAGAAATGACATAGCCGGAATTTTCCCCTCGCAAGTTACGCAAAACGTTTCGTCGAAAAACGACTCTAACCGGGTGTTGTGCACAAAGATAATTCGGCCAAGCCACCTAGGGGGGGTGACACGTGTCGCCCTCCTATTTGTCCAAAATAATTCATCTTATGAAAATATCCAAAATGGCCAAAATCTCAAAATCAAAGCGGGCCCTACAAAACCGTAAATTTCTCCCGTGGGCCCCACGTGACCATTTCCGAAAATAAAATCTCAAAATTCTAATATAATTTAAGAAGCCCATATTCCAAATCTGGGAATCCAATTCCCATCAACGAACATTTTTCTTTACAAAAACCGGAAACTTTTTCCGTGGAAAAATCACCTCTTTCTTCCTTTCCAATTTTTCTGTCGTGCTCTCGTACGTACGTCCTCGCATACATACCCTGAGAATACGGGGTATAACAGTTAGAAAACAAGTTTTCTTCTACTTTTTAAACCTCAAGTAACTTCACCCTTAACGCAAGTTACTTCTCTTAAATCATGTCATTTCTCCTCTTTTAAATCAAATAAGTAAATCACTCCTTTGACTCCTCTAAAGTCATTATAATGACCTTTAGGTTTTAGAACTAAGGCACTAGCCAAAAGATTTGGAAACCACTTCCTTTTCAAGTCTCTATGTACTTTAAGAAAAAATACCTTCACTTTTAAGAATCCAAACTTCCCTAAGGAAATGGATTATACTACTTACAATTTAAACATCAAAGTACACTCAAGGAAGTACATAGAACAAATTCTATTTTAGGCAATCCAAATACAAGCAAGGAATGGATCATTCAAGGAGTAGAACTTACTTTCTTTATTCTAAGGAATCATGCTAGAAGAGGAGATAGTTCACATACCTTTTCGGCTAAAATCCACAAGCTAAGCCGAATACGCCGTACGTAGAAGTGTCAACCTATAATGGTCACAACAAGACTATCAACTTCTAGTCTCTACGTAGAATAATACTAAGTATACGGTCTCTAATTCTACGGAAAATCGGGCAGCACCTCCTTTGTTTCTACTCACTTTGCCACCTTTTTCAAGGCCGAATACAATAACCAACAAGCCACCTTAAGGCTCCAAACAACAACCAAACAGGGATTACACGCCTTACAATACGTGTAAAATTCCGCCCACAATTCATAATAAGTAGTCTAACGACACTAGCCAATTCTTGGCCAACTTACATAGCAACACTAAGTCTTTTCCAACCCTTTTCAAATTCCAAGTTCCAAGGTCTAACATGTTATATAGTTATAAGCTACTTCAACAACTACAATTTCCTTCTTTATACAACATGCGACGCTTAGACTAATAATCGACTAGAATTGAAATCTTAAAGTTAAACATGCTAGATTTGGATTAGGTTACAATAGCGATAAACATATCAAACTTCATACTATATAACTCATGCTTGCTAAAACCATAGCTACAATGATAAGTAAACCTTAATTGCTACAACGACAAGAATATACCTTTAAAGCCCTTAAAATTTCCAAGATTCCAAAGTCGCGCCTTAGCAATTCTTAGCTCCTTTCCTTAGGTTCCAATCCGCTCCAAGTACTCCAGAGGCCTATGAAGAACCCATCTTCAAGTTCCAACTTCAAAGTTGAAGAACTCCCTTAGTTTCGCGCTGCGAATAACGTAAAAATGTGTTTTTCCAAAATTTTTCTTTGAGATATCCTTACAATACCACAGGGACATTGGGTTAAAGTCTTGTGGCTAAAGGATCACAAACTAAAATTTTTTGTGTGGGAATTATAGGGAACCCGAGAGCTCATCTCCTCTCTCTAAGGGTTCTAATTTTTTCTAAGTGTAGAAAATGCCAAGTCTTGCTACTAGTTAGTATATAACACATATTGGAGGGTTTAGACTTAAACAAATGTGAGGCTAGGATTAAAATCACATGGATCAAGCTTATGTGGCAAGTTGACTAGTCAATTATGTCAAGCTTTGAAGACTTATCTTCCAAGATGTTCAATGACCATACTACCCCTCCTCTAATTCGACCAAGACCACTTATGGGGGTGCCACGTGTCGCCCTCTCATTCGTCCATAAAATTCCGTAACCCTCGTGGGCCCCACAAAACGTAAAATTCCTCGGGTGGGCCCCACGTGACCAAATCCGTAAAAATAAATTTCCATAATATAAATAAGTTCCATACTCTTCAAAATGCATTTTGAGAATCCAATTCTCAATAACGAACATTTTTCCTTTCCGACGTCCGGAAGATTTTCCGTCGGAAGAACAATTCTTCCTTTCGTACTAATGTCCAAGTCTTGTTTCCTTACGCATATCTCTCTCTTATACATGTCCTGGACTTACGGGTGTAGCAGGGGTACCTCGGCCAGACACTACAAAGGGGAGGGGAGGCCTCTCGCCAAAGCTTCTCAAAGTGGGGAGACCTGCGACGAGAACACAACACAAGAGGGGAGGGAGGATTTCAAGACTTAGTGAAATTTAGGATGAAGAAGTCTTCCACAAGGGAGGGGTATTTATAGGGAAACCAATGGCCTTGATCAAGCCAAGTGCACCCTAACCCTACACCCCAAAACAAGGCACAAAACAAGGCACCAAACATGGCACAAAGTAAGGCACAAAACAAGGCCAAAACAAGGCACCAATCGGCCAAGGCCAAACCGCCCCTTAGGCGTCCACTTGAGGGTGACAAGTGTCACCCTCTCGTTGGTCCAAAATGTTTCGTCTCCCGGAAAAATCCGCAAAAATCGCAAATGACATAGCCAGAATTTTCCCTACGCAAGTTCTGTAAAACGTTTCGTCGAAAAACGATTCTAATCGGGTGTTGTGCACAAATTTCGAACCTATGTGTCACGACCCGAACCCGGGCCCGTGACTGGTGCCTTACCCCGGGCACCCTAGTGATACAACATCAGAGAAAATCAGCGGAAATAAAACATGAACATGAAATGAGAGATATTATAAATAAACAGGCCAACCAAAACAGTTGCCTTTCAACACATATATATATAAACGTTTGAGCGATAATCCTTACAACCCCGCCTAGCGATTACTACGGACCTCTAAGATTTACAACAACTATGGCGGACAGGGCCCGCCATACCCACGAATGTACAAGAACCTACGACTCGGGAACACATACCAAAAGATAAGCCTCAAGGAGCAGAGCTTCCTAATAAGTGAAAGGTGATCCTAAGCGGATCGACAAACGATGTCTACTGCAAAGATGAACGCGGCCCGAAGGAGAGGTCAAGACAACAGTACTAAGTATGTGAAATCAGAAATCGTAAATGAAATCATAATAGTCTATATAAAGCGGGGAGACATGTATGATGACCAAACTACGAGACATAACATATAACGATTCAAGTCGTGGACTCACGCCTCCAAATTATCACTCGTGCGTGGAATTTCTTCCTCACCGGCGGCTTTATGATATAACAATACCAAGGAGTATACATGAACACGAGTCCCACTGTGTCATAAAAACCGTGACAGACAAGTATAACTACCAAATCCGACTGCATCAGAATACAATGCAACCAAAACACGAAGCTGACACGGGGCAAGTGCGAGAGCCGACTACCAGATACCAAGGCCGGTCACGTAGCTGACCGGGGCAAGTACGAGGGCTGACCACCGGGTACCAAGGCCGTATCACGAGACTTCGTCACTACACTGAACGGGCAAGTCGCGAGGGCTAACCACGGGTACAGGCCGAATCAGCCACGAGGCGGGCAAGTCTGAAGCCGACCACCAGGTACCAAGGCCGAACAGTAAGGAACCCCATGGAGAGCTAGTCCATGGAATAACACTATCGGCGAGCGCATGCGGTATTTTCCACACCGCCAGACGTCCAAGTAAGTCCTCAACGAGTCAACCAAGACTCCATTGAGAGCGGTTATATAGAACACAATTCTTGCACAACAAAGGCTATCACCATAAGCATAAGCAAGTTACACAACAACAAGCATAGGCAAGTTACACAACAACAAGCATAGGCAAGTTACACAACAACAAGCATAAGCAAGTTACACAACTCAAGGTACTTTCATTTCATGCCAAAGTCCGGGTTTTAACCCTAAAGTACTACGTATGTTAAGTTCCTTTTAAAGATCCATTCCCTTATAAAAGTCACCCGATACCCGTAGTATAAAAATAGAGTGACTTATATCTTTTAAGTAAACCAAAATGCTTTCCTTTGTAAAATCAAGTAACAACCTATTTTCCAAACGTTCAAGTTTGCCTAATTTCAAGTGCTCAAGTTTCTCATTTTAGAAAAGGTTTCGTAGTTCATAGTTTTAATCCTTTAAAACATAATTCTCCTTTAAACGTTTTGAGAAACATATGTCTTATATGTGAGTAGGTTATTCTTGTTTATAAACAATCTTATTAAGCAGCCATGATCTAGGAAATGTAATATCATTTTGTCTCATCTTAGCTTACATGCGGATGGAGGTTTCTACCGGTTTTAATAATACTTAATTATTCAATACATTTTTCCTTTATTAACGCCGCAGATGGTTTGTCGATACACATTCGATTTCAAATCAAGAAACATTATTCCTTTCAAAAACCAAGTACTCATTACTCACGAATGAGGTTTCACACAAAATTCATATTAATTTAATTAAGTTAAGTCTCTTATCTTATAAGATCAAGTCTCTTAACTTCTAAAATCAGTAAACCATTTTCTTTACCTCTCTTAAGACGTTATACCTAACTCCCCATAAAGCTAGTATAACTCTTTTTAAAACCTTTTCAAACCAAGTGTTATTCTTCTTCCAAAAATGGTTTCTTAACTTTTGACACACTTCAAGTTCCTTATTATCACACATCAAGTCAGTTATAAGTCAAATCAGTTACCTTTTAAAACCACTGGCATTTTCTTACCTACATAAAGCTGTTATAACCAACTTCCCATAAAGCCGTTATAACACTTTATGTTTCAAACCAATCAAATACATTAAACACATGTACGTCTACCATACTACATAGTTATACACATATCATGCTAGAACAGATAGGAAGAGGTTCACATACCGCGACGATTATCGACTAATAGTAAAATGCTCCAAGTACCTCAAACCGTCATTTCACCTTAAGCGAAGTTCACGCCACACGTAGTATTTCAACCTATAGAGGCCACAAGGCGCCTATTAACATCTTTAGATCTCAATGTAGAATATCCTACTGAAAATTGGCGACTCTCCCCGCAACAGCGTAAATCTCCTCCTCTATCGAGGCGGCCACCCACCAACCAGGGGTTTACATGCCTAACAGGACGTGTACAACTCTACTACACATCGATGCTACACAAGTCTCATCTGTATCACCCTATGTAATTCTGATTCGATTCTCTTCTTTATATTGAGCTTAAGTCGCAAGACATTGCGTAAGTATTATTCGAGCTTAAGTCAAAAGACATTGCCGCACAACTATGTTCACTTCTATATATAGTATACTTTAACTATATATTCCTACAACATGTAATTCCCAATTACAATGAAGGTCAAGAGTGTTTACCTCGATAAGCCCAAAATTATCCAAGTTATATGTCGATCATGAAGACCGTTTAGCTCCTACTCCGTCTATACAATCCGCTCCAATCAACCCTTTGAATTTATTCGCAAATTCTACTTAAACACTTCAACCGACTGAAGGTTTTCCTTAGGGTTTCGTTTTGTAGTGAGGAAGTATAATAGTATTTTCTGGCTTTTGTATAAGTGTAACCTTGGGAATACTACAAGGTATTTGGGCGAGTATTTGGGCATTACAACAATACTAGGAGAGTATTTCTATACCACAACAAGGGTATTATATGAAAACAACTAGAGTGTGGGGTACCCATCACAAGCACCTCGAGGAGGGGATACTTTCGGCTAGGCTAGGGAGGGGCCTCCGAACCACTTAGGCTAGAGGGGAGAGGGTGTTGGACGAAAAGCTCGAGGAGAGGGAGGATTTTCAAGACTTAGAACAATTTAGGATGAAGAAGTTCATCAACTTAGAGGGGTATTTATAGGTCAAGCCATGGCCAACCAATGGCCAAGATCACTCCAAGTGTAAGGCAAGTGTAGGGCTAGATTTCAACCATGTGTACCTTATCCATCTACCACACAACTTGCACAAAATATCCTACCTACTACACAAGACCCAATCGTCCAATGTTGCCGTCCAAGCCTTCCAATGTGAGGGTGACACATGTCACCCTCCCGTTGGTCCAAAATGTTACGTCTCTCGGAAAAATCCGCAAAAATTATAAATGACATAGCCGGAATTTTCCCTACGTAAGTTGTGGAAACGTTTCGTCGAAAAACAACTCCTTTTGGTAGTTATGCACAAATTCGAACCTATGCCTACTTTAAGGCTCAAATTGTATACGTACGCCCTCACGTACATACTCTGGAAATACGGGGTATAACATTCTCCCCTCCTTAGAAACATTCGTCCCGAATGTTCCTTCTCAAGACGGATAACGATGAAGTTCTTCTAACAAGTTGCCAACGCCACACCTGGCCGCGAAATATCACACGTTCTCTTCCTTCCTTCTAGTATTCGTACCACACTTCAGTCATCGCTTCAGTTTTCGAAACCTTGGAGTCACCACCTCCAACTTGGTCATCTTACTAGCCTCAATCTTCCTTAAGGCCATTCCCGGCCTTCACGATCATACGGTTGAACATACCGCGAACTCATATGATGGTCAACTAAACTTGGGCCTAGCACCTCGTGACCTACCACTGGCGGGACCACCCAGAGCCGACCGCACGAAGCAGCCGCGTTGGCCCGCAACACGGCCCCAACCCGACCCACTTAACGCATCAAGCTCTTGTTCCCGATCGGAACAATCTTACCTATCTGGTCATGAAAGCTACCACTTCCATTTCACACTACCCATGGACTTATCCCACAACACATTTATACATAAACCAAGTATTTCAACAAAGACTAGCCGTAAAATCTTTTAGTCAAGATGACCTTACATCTAAGGTCTCAACACGAAATATTCTAAGGTTCACACTTTCCATGCCCCCACACATATCCTTTCAACTAGCCAAGCTTTCTAACTCATAACCAACATAACGCTAAACACATCATCAATATTAATACATATAAGTCTCTAGAGGGTTAAGGATATACCTGAAAATAGGCGGTTCAAGGACCGCTAAATCGAACTCCCACGCGACCTACCTGGAGCTGGTGTACGAACATCTGCTGGCTATGGAAGGTGAAGAACCCGCAATCGCTCTAGTAGTGCATGCTATCCTACCAGTGCTACCTGGTCGGACACTCTCTTGCGGATGGCCGTTGGCCGCAAGAATAACAATCTCCCAAGTCGCACGACACTCTCCCTTATGAAGTTTTCCACAACGCCACACCGAGACAAGGGCAACCTCCTCCGCGAGCACTCACGAAAATCTGAAACACAGGAGCCACGACTGCTCTGAATATCTCGAAGGTTCCGTGTGGAGGACCACTCTGTCTTGGCGGAGGCGTAGAATCGCTCTGGCTTTGAGGCGGTCCCCAAGTGCATAAGCTGCGTGCGGGCAATGTCCATGCGGTGAAGAGCTACACGAACAACTCGCTAGGTGATCATCGAGCCCAGAACGTAGCGTGTACTCTGTCCTCCATATCGCTACTACGGGGGCATACTGAGCCAATGAGTCGAACTCCACATTGTACTCCGAATCAGACGCGTGCTTCGCCTCAACATCAAAAATCATCGGTCCGAGCCCTCCTCATCTCGTGGAGGCAAGAAATGTGCAAGAAATGCCCCGAGAACTCGTCCCAAACGCACGGAAGTGCATTCTCTCCCGACAGCTCCCACGAATCAAACCGATCATGCGGTATCACGCGCCGATGCGAACCTAAGACCACCGACTCGGTCTCGAAGCCTTGATCACTCATGATCCAGAATCGCGTCGGATGAACTCGCGGATCATCCTCGGGCCTCGACGTAGAACTCGGCGGGCTACATCTCGAAAGTCCGTAGCCTCAAACTATCCGATCTAGGGTGAACCACTGGCGCCATCGGCTGCCGTGTCACCTATCCTCATGTTCGCCACGACCACGCCAATAATCGCCAACTCGCGTAACCCATCTCCTGCTGCATCAGGTGGCACCGAGGCTCGTGCTGTGGTCTCTGTGAGATCGCCGGCTATACTCGCGGCTCCTCGCTTCCTTGCCGCTTCGGGCGGGTTACCTGGCGCGAGGCATAAGCGTACAAGCGAGTGCGTCGGAGGGTCCAACTTATAACACAGCTCTAAGGCACGATCTCAGAATGAGAAGAATGGAAACCAATCCTAAATGTCCTATAGCCTCCTGATTATAGATGTGGTGCACAACACACCGATAATCAAGACTCTACTAGACACGGTCTGTAGACACTTTCCGAGGATTAACTGCTCTGATACCACTTTTGTCACGACCCGATCTCGGGCCCGTGACTGGTGCCTTACCCCGGGCACCCTAGTGATACAACATCAGAGAAAACCAGTGGAAAATAAAACTTAAACAAGAAACAAGATATATGATCATAAAACAGGCCAACCAAACGGTTACCTTCCAATAAAATATATATAAACAACTCTTTCAAAACGAACAGTTTAATCCTTTTTACAAACCCTGCCCACAACAGATTACTACGGACCTCTAAGAGTTTTTATACAACATGACGGACAGGGCCGCCATACCCCGAATGTACAGAACCTACAACTCGAGTAACATACCAAAAGATAAGCCTCCGAGAAGCGGAGCTTCCTAACGCCAATCGTGATCCTAAGAGCGAGGATCAACTACCGATGTACTCCTACTTGCGGCATGAACGCAGCCCCCCGAAGGAGGTCAGTACAACAGGTACCAAGTATGTGAAACTGAAAATACTGCAGTTAAATCATAACAGTCTACATAAAGCGGGAGACATGTATGATAACAAAAATACGACGCAACATAAAGCGATCAAGTCGTGGACTCACGCCTCAACGCGTCATCACTCAATATAACTATGGGTCTCACTCCCACAACATCAATCATGTTCGCATCATGGCCGCATGCCCCCGGAATTCTGCATCGGTGTAGACATGTCCATGATGCAACAATAATAACAATGCCGCATGGCCACATGCCCCCGGAATTCTGCCTCGGTGTAGACATGTCCATTGTTATACCCCGTATTTCCAGAGTATGTACGTAAGGGCGTACGTACTATTATTTGAGCCTTAAAGTTGGCAAGATTCGAAAATTTAGGCACAAGTGCCGAAAAGAGTCGTTTTTCGACGAAACGTTTTACTAAACTTGCGAAGGGAAAATTCCGGCTATGTCATTTATTATTTTTGCGGATTTTTCCGAGAGACGAAACATTTTGGACCAGCGAGGCGACACTTGTCACCTCAATTGGAAGTTGTGGACGGCAAAGGGGTCAAGGGGAGTTGGTAGGATATTTGTGCAAGTTGGTGTGGTAGATGGATAAGGTGCACATGGCTTAATCCTAGCCCTACACTTGCCTAACACTTGGATGAATCTTGGCCATTGGTTGGCCATTTCTTGACCTATAAATACCCCCTCCTTTGGAAGACTTCTTCATCCTAAAATTTTCCTAAGCCTTGAAAGCTCTCTTCCTCCCCCCCCTTAGTGTTGCATTTCGTCCAAGAGTCCCCCCTCCCCCTTTGTTGAGGCCTTTTGGCCGAGAGAAATACCTCTCCCCTTTGTGGTGCCACTGGCCAGGGTACCCACTAGCCTAGTTGTCTCGTATAAATACCCCCCTTTTGTGGTATAGAAATACTCTCCAAGTATTGTTATAATGCCCAAATACCTTGGTCCAAATACCTTGTAGTATTCCCAAGGTTACACTTATACAAAAGCCCAAATACTATTATACTTCCTTTAGCCACTAAACGAAACCCTAAGGAAAACCTTCATAGTCGGTTGAAGTGTTAAGTAGAAGTTGTGTAGAACTTCTAAGGGTTGTTTGGAGCGGATTGGAGCACTCGGAGTAGGAGCTAAGCGTTGCTCAGGAGCGACATTAAACTCGGATAATTTTGGGCTTATCGAGGTAAATACTACTGTCCTTCTATTGTAATTGGGAATTACATATCGTAGTTGAATAGAAATGAATATAAGATTCATAGAAGAGAATTGAACTGTAATAGAAGGATATTACAGAATAGACTTGAACTGAAATCACATCAGAAGAATAAGTAGAAGTTAAACTGTACTTACATAGGACTGTATATACAGTAGACTGATAACCTTTATTGGTTGAATGTTCTGCAAGTAGCATGGGCTACTTAGAAGGTGGACCAGGCTAGCCGGGTTATAGCCGTGGAGCGTTTTGCTTATAGTCGATAATCGTCGCGAGGTATGTGATTCTTCCTATACTCTTGAGCATGATATTTTAAAGGAAGATGTATATAATACGGCAATGTCTTTTGACTTAAGCCTGAATAATATATAGTACGATAGACGTACGTGTGCTAATTGAACATAGTTATACGGCGATGTCTTCTGACTTAAGCCTGAATAATATATAGTACGGTAGACGTACGTGTGCTAATTGAACATAGTTATACGGCGATGTCTTCTGACTTAAGCCTGAATAATAAGAACCTTGAATGTATTTCAAATGTTAAGAAACCATTTTTGAAAGAAGAGTAACACTTGGTTTTAAAGGTTTTAAAAAGGGTTATACTAGCTTTATGGGGAGTTAGGTATAACGTCTTAAGAGAGGTAAAGAAAATGGTTTACTGATGTTAGAAGTTAAGAGACTTGATCTTATAAGATAAGAGACTTAACTTAAATGAATTAATATGAGTTTTGTGTGAAACCTCATTCGTGAGTAATGAGTACGTGGTTTTTAAAAGGAATAATGTTTTACTGATTTCGGAAATCAGAATGTGTATCGACAAACCACTGCAGCGTAACAAAGGAAAATGTTTTGAATAATGAAGTATTAAAACCAGTAGAAACCTCCATCTGCATAGAAGCTAAGATAAGACAAAATGATATTACATTTCCTAGATCATGGCTGCTTAATAAGATTGATTATGAACAAGAATAACCTACTCGCCTATGGCATATGTTACTCAATTGTTTTAAAAGAGATTAAGACATTGAGCTATGAAACTTTTCTAAAAGAAACTTGATTAATTGAAATTAGGCAAACTGGAACTTTAGGGAAAAGAAAGGCATTGTGTTGTCTTCTATTGGTTTAAAACATAAAGTGTTATAACAGCTTTATGGGAAGTTGGTTATAACGACTTTATGAAAACAAAAGAAGGGTTTTATCATTTGTTTTAATGTGGTAACTTGACTTTTAAAAGAGAAGTATTTTGGTCCAAAAAGAAGGCATGGTATTACCTTAGTTTGGTCTTAAAAAGGAAAGTATGAAAGTTGTTTTGGTTTACTTAAAAGATATAAGTCACACATTTTTATATACTACGGGTATCGGGTGACTTTTATAAAAGGAATTTAACGTACGTAGTACTTTAGGATTAATATCCGGACTTTGACATAAAATGAGAGTACCTTGAGTTGTGTATAACTTGCCTATGCTTGTTGTTGTGAAACTTGACCATGTTACGTGTGATAGCCTTGTTGTGCAAGTAATGTATTTCACTCGACTACCGGTTCATCCGGGAATGTATTTCACTCGACTACCGGTTCATCCGGGAATGTATTTCACTCGACTAGGTTCATCCGAATGTATTTCACTCGACTACCGGTTCATCCGGGAATGTATTTCACTCGACTACCGGTTCATGGGATGAACCGGGAATGTATCCCACACGTTTCTATACTGGGTCCATGAAATGGGCCGAGACATGTTATACGTATCACATGATTTGTACCTAGACTGCCGGCAGTGAGGAAGAAGTTCCACGGGCATGAGGGATGACTTTGAGGCGTGAGTCCCTGACTTGACATAACTGCTTTTATGTTGTGAACTGTAGTTTGGTTATCATACATGTCTCCTGCTTTATATAGACTATTATGATTTCGTTTTCAGTATTTTACAGTTTCACATACTTGGTACTTGTTGTACTGACCTCCTTCGGGGGGCTGCGTTCATGCCGCAGGTAGAAGTACACCGGCTGTCGATTCCCGCGTTTAGGATCTCATTTCAGCGTCTTGGGAAGCTCCGTCCCTTCGGAGGCTTATCTTTGGTATGTTACCACAGTGCAGTAGGTCCTTGTACATTCGGGGTATGGCGGGCCCTATCCGTCATAGTTGTTGTATAAATCTTAGAGGTGCATGCCTTGTGGGCAGGGTTGTAAGGATTGTAACTGTTCAAATGTTTATATATAAATATATGTTGAAAGGCAACCGTTTTGGTTGGCCTATTTTCTTTCATCTTAATCCATGTCTATTTACATGTTTAAGTTTTATTTCCGCTGGTTTTCTCTGATGTTGTATCACTAGGGTGCCCGGGGTAAGGCACCAGTCACGGGCCCGGGTTCGGGTCGTGACAAAGTGGTATCAGAGCAGTTAGTCCTCGGAAAGTGTCTACAGACCGTGTCTAGTAGAGTCTTGATTATCGGTGTGTTGTGCACCACATCTATAATCAGGAGGCTATGGGACATTTAGGATTGGTTTCCATTCTTCTCATTCTGAGATCGTGCCTTAGAGCTGTGTGATAAGTTGGACCCCTCTGACGTATTCCTTTCCTTTACGATTATGCCTCGCGTAGGCAACCTGTGCCCGGATGGGCAAAGATCGAGGAGTTAGTGAGATCTGAGAGACGAGGGCGCAGCGATCGGTAGACTGAGACAAACTTCCGACGGCGGTTTCGCGACGCCGCCAAAGACCAAAGAGAGTTTAGAGCAGCGGCGGGTCTGCGAGACTGATACACGAGCCTCAGTCCCACATCCTGGAGCAGATGAGATGGGGTACAAAGAGATGGCCCACATCGGCGTGGTCGTGGCCAGATATGAGATACGCTGGATGCAGCAGCTCAGCCCCGAGCACCCGTAGTTCACCCCGAGCGCAGTTTGAGACTACGGATTTTCCGAGTGTAACCCGCCAGTTTTATGGGTCGAGGCACGAGGATGATCCGCAGGAGTTCATCCGGCAGTTCCAGCGGGTCATGAGAGTGATCAAGGCATCGAATACCGAGTCAGTGGTCCTAGGTTCGCATCGGCTGCGTGATACCGCAGTCGATTGGTTTGATTCGCGAGCCGTCCCGGAGAGAATGCACTTCCGCTTTATGGGACGAGTTCTCAAAGGAATTTCTTGCACACTTCTTGCCGCCACGGATGAGGAGGGCTGGCCGACGATTTTTGGTGTTGCGTGATCGGACGGACGGTTAGAGAGTCTGATGTGAGTTCGACTTCGTTAGCTCGGTATGTCCCGTCAGAGTAGCCGATATGGAGGGCGAGTACACCGCCACGTCACCGGCTAGATGATTACTGGAAGAAGCATGCGGGTGTAGCTCTTCAGCCGGGCATGGACATTGCCCGCATGCAAGCTCATGCACTAGGATGTGAGGCACGGAGAGGTCGACGAAATGACCGAGATCAGCAGAAGAGGGCCAGGACAGCAGGGTCCTTTGGTAACTTTCGAGGCGGACCGCCTCAGCAGACTAGTTATGTACCTCCGCCAAGTCAGAGTGGTCCTCCACGCCTTCGTGACGTTCGGGTATTCGAGGCGGTCGAGCTCGTGGCTTCAGTTCACAGTATACGTGAGTGCTAGCCAGCAGGATTCATGTCCCCCTTAGTGTGCACGATGTGGCAAACATCATCCCGGGGAATGTCTTCTTTATCGTGCTTGCTTCACTGCGGCGTCGAGGCCATGTGACGAGAGCGTGCTTATAGGAGAGGTACCGCAGCTTGGCGCGACTTTACCGGATCGATGGTGGGTTCATCGCCTTCTACAACTACGCGCAGGCGGGCCTATGATTAGAAATGAGCGGAGTTGAGTATATCCTTAACCTCTAGAGTTTTGTATGTATTGATGTTGTGATGATGTGTTTAGTGTTATGTTCGGATAGCTTTGTGCTAAAATGTGATGTAGAACACGGTTAGTAGAAGGTTAAGCTTGAGGGTGAAAATGATGAACCTTAGAATATTACAGTTGAGACCTTAGATGTAAGCGCCGTCTTGAGTACAGATTTTGCAAGTGATCCTTGTCGGAGTGCATTTTTATGCCTAGAACGTTTTGTGTGATAAGGTCCCTGGGTAGTGTGCAATGGAAGTGGTAGCTTTCATGACCTGTAGAGGTAAGATTGTTCCAGATCGGGGAACAAGAGCGTGATGCGTTAAGTGGGTCGGGTTGGGGCCATGTTGAGGGCCAACTCGCGGCTGCTTCGAGGTGGGGTCACTGGGTTGTCCCGGTGGTAGGGTCACGAGGGTGTTAGGCCCAGTTTAGATGACCATCGTATGAGTTCGTGGATATGTTCGACCAGAATCGGTTCGTGAAGGCCGGGGATGGCCTTAGAGGAAAGTGGAGCTAGTAAGATGACCAAGGTTGGAGGTGGTGACTCCAAAGTTTCGGGAACTAAAGCGATGACTGAGGTGTGGTACGCACACTGGAAGAATTCAAGTGTTCGAGAAGGGTATGACGAGTAAGGAAGGAAGAGAAGTGTATTATTTTGTGGCAAGTGTGGCGTTGACAACTTGTTAAAGGAACTTCTTCGTTATCCGTCTTGAGAAGGAACATTCGGACGAATGTTTCTCGAGGGGAGAATGTTATACCTCGTATTTCGCAGTATGTGCGTAGGGCGTGCGTATTATTTGAGCCTTAAAGTTGGCAAGATTCGAAAATTTAGGCACAAGTGCCGAAAAGAGTCGTTTTCGACGAAACGCTTTACTAAACTGCGAAGGAAAATTCGCTATGTCATTTATTATTTTTGGATTTTTCCGAGAGACGAACATTTTGGACCAACGAGAGGCGACACTTGTCACCTCTAATTGGAAGTTGTGGACGGCAAAGGGTCGAGGAGTTGGTAGGATATTTGTGCAAGTTGGTGTGGTAGATGGATAAGGTGCACATGGCTTAATCCTAGCCTACACTTGCCTAACACTGGATGAATCTTGGCCATTGGTTGGCCATTTCTTGACCTATCAATACCCCCTCCTTTGGAAGACTTCTTCATCCTAAAATTTTCCTAAGCCTTGAAAGCTCTCTTCCTCCCCCCCCTTAGTGTTGCATTTCGTCCAAGAGTCCCCTCCCCTTTGTTGAGGCCTTTGGTAGAGAGAAATACCTCCCCTCTTTGTGGTGCCAGCCGAGGGGTACCCCTAGCCTAGTTGTCTCGTATAAATACCCCTTTTGTGGTATAGAAATACTCTCCAAGTATTGTTATAATGCCCAAATACCTTGGTCCAAATAACTTGTAGTATTCCCAGTTACACTTATACAAAAGCCCAAATACTATTATACTTCCTTTAGCCACTAATGAAGCCTAAGGAAAACCTTCATAGTCGGTTGAAGTGTTAAGTAGAAGTTGTGTAGAACTTCTAAGGGTTGTTTGGAGCGGATTGGAGCACTGAGTAGGAGCTAGCGTTGCTCGGGAGCGACATTAAACTCGGATAATTTTGGGCTTATCGAGGTAAATACTATCATCCTTCTATTGTAATTGGGAATTACATATCGTAGTTGAATAGAAATGAATATAAGATTCATAGAAGAGAATTGAACCGTAATAGAAGGATATTCTGAGAATAGACTTGAATGAAATCACATCGAAGAATAAGTAGAAGTTAAAGTACTTACATAGAATCGTATATACTGTAGATCGATAACCTTTATTGGTTGAATGTTCGCAAGTAGCATGGGCTACTTAGAAGGTGACCAAAGCTAGGGTTATAGCCGTGGAGCGCTTTTGCTTATAGTCGATAATCGTCGCGGTATGTGATTCTTCCTATACTCTTGAGCATGATATTTTAAAGGAAGATGTATATAATACGCAATGTCTTTTGACTTAAGCACGAATAATATATAGTACGATAGGCGACGTGTGCTAATTGAACATAGTTATACGCGATGTCTTCCGACTTAAGCCCGAATAATATATAGTACGGTGACGTCGTGTGCTAATTGAACATAGTTATACGGCGATGTCTTGACTTAAGCTTTGAATAATAAGAACCTTGAATGTATTTCAAATGTTAAGAAACCATTTTTGAAAGAAGAGTAACACTTGGTTTTAAAGGTTTTAAAAAGGGTTATACTAGCTTTATGGGGAGTTAGGTATAACGTCTTAAGAGAGGTAAAGAAAATGGTTTACTGATGTTAGAAGTTAAGAGACTTGATCTTATAAGATAAGAGACTTAACTTAAATGAATTAATATGAGTTTTGTGTGAAACCTCATTCGTGAGTAATGAGTACGTGGTTTTTAAAAGGAATAATGTTTCTTGATTTGGAAATCGAATGTGTATCGACAAACCAACTGCAGCAGAACAAAGGAAAATGTTTTGAATAATGAAGTATTAAAACCAGTAGAAACCTCCATCTGCATAGAAGCTAAGATAAGACAAAATGATATTACATTTCCTAGATCATGGCTGCTTAATAAGATTGATTATGAACAAGAATAACCTACTCGCCTATGGCATATGTTACTCAATTGTTTTAAAAGAGATTAAGACATTGAGCTATGAAACTTTTCTAAAAAGAAACTTGCGTAATTGAAATTAGGCAAACTGGAACTTTAGGGAAAAGAAAGGCATTGTGTTGTCTTCTATTGGTTTAAAACATAAAGTGTTATAACAGCTTTATGGGAAGTTGGTTATAATGACTTTATGAAAACAAAAGAAGGGTTTTATCATTTGTTTTAATGTGGTAACTTGACTTTTAAAAGAGAAGTATTTTGGTCCAAAAAGAAGGCATGGTATTACCTTAGTTTGGTCTTAAAAAGGAAAGTATGAAAGTTGTTTTGGTTTACTTAAAAGATATAAGTCACACATTTTTATATACTACGGGTATCGGGTGACTTTTATAAAAGGAATGAATCTCTTAAAAGGAATTTAACGTACGTAGTACTTTAGGGTTAAAATCCGGACTTTGACATAAAATGAGAGTACCTTGAGTTGTGTATAACTTGCCTATGCTTGTTGTTGTGAAACTTGACCATGTTACGTGTGATAGCCTTGTTGTGCAAGTAATGTATTTCACTCGACTACCGGTTCATCCGGGAATGTATTTCACTCGACTACCGGTTCATCCGGGAATGTATTTCACTCGACTACCGGTTCATCCGGTAATGTATTTCACTCGACTACCGGTTCATCCGGGAATGTATTTCACTCGACTACCGGTTCATCCGGGAATGTATTTCACTCGACTACCGGTTCATGGGATGAACCGGGAATGTATCCCACACGTTTCTATACTGGGTCCATGAAATGGGCCGAGACATGTTATACGTATCACATGATTTGTACCTAGACTGCCGGCAGTGAGGAAGAAGTTCCACGGGCATGAGGGATGACTTTGAGGGCGTGAGTCCCTGACTTGACATAACTGCTTTTATGTTGTGAACTGTAGTTTGGTTATCATACATGTCTCCTGCTTTATATAGACTATTATGATTTCGTTTTCAGTATTTTACAGTTTCACATACTTGGTACTTGTTATCGACTCCTTCGGGGTTGCGTTCATGCCGCGGTAGGAGTACACATTTGTCGATTCCGCGTTTAGGATCTCATTTCAGCGTCTTGGGAAGCTCCGCCTTGGAGGCTTATCTTTGGTATGTTACCCTGAGTCTGTAGGTCCTTGTACATTCAGGGGTATGGCGGGGCCCTGTCCCGTCATAGTTGTTGTATAAATCTTAGAGGTCTGTAGCACTGTTGTGGGCAGGGTTGTAAGGATTGTAACTGTTCAAATGTTTATATATAAATATATGTTGAAAGGCAACCGTTTTGGTTGGCCTATTTTCTTTCATCTTAATCCATGTCTATTTACATGTTTAAGTTTTATTTCCGCTGGTTTTCTCTGATGTTGTATAACTCGGTGCGGGTAAGGCACGATCACGCCCGGTTCGGTCGTGACATCCATGTAACATCAATAACAATATACTGGGTGATCAACCCCGCCGCATGGCCACACGCCCCCGGAATTCTGCATCGGTGTAGACATGTCCATGTAACCACAATAACAATATATCGGGTAATCAACCCTGCCGCATGGCCACATGCCCCCGGAATTCTGCATCGGTGTAGACATGTCCATGTAACAATAATCACCATATATCACACAACCAGGCTATCACAAGCAAGCACAAGCAAATTACCATACCTCTAGACTTTCATAAAAAGATCCATTCTTTATCAAGAAGTCACCTGATATCAACATTTGCACAACAAAGGCTATCACAACAAGCATAGGCGAGTTACACAACAACAAGCATAGGCAAGTTATACACAACTCAAGGTACTTCCATTTTATATCAAAGTTTGTACGTTAAATTCCTTTTAAAGAGATCCATTCCTTTTATAAAGGTCACCCGAATAGAGTGACTCACATTTTTAGGTAAACCAAAACACTTTCCTTTTCAACAACATTCTTCCCCTAAAGTTCTAGTTTGCCTAATTGCAATTGCTCAGGTCTCTTTATTTTAGAAAAGTTTCATAGTTCATAGTCTTAATCATTTAAGAATATAATTCTCTTTTAAACAATCTGAGAAACATATGCCTTATATGAGTGTAGGTTATTCTTGTTCATAATCAATCTTATTAAGCAGCCATGATCTAGGAAATGTAATATCATTTTGTCTCATCTTAGCTTCTATGCAGATGGAGGTTTCTACTGGTTTTAATAATACAATACATTTCCCTTTATTAGCGCTGCAGTGGTTTGTCGATACTCATTCTGATTTCCGAAATCAGTAAAACATTATTCTTTTAAAACCAAGTACTCATTACTCGCGAATGAGGTTTTACAACATTTTTAACAAAATGTTAATTATCAAGTAAAACAAGTTAAGTCTCTTATCTTTCAAGATCAAGTCTCTTAACTTCTACAATCAATAAACCATTCTTTTATCTGCTTAAGCCGTTATACCTAACTTCCCATAAAGCTAGTATAACTCTTAAGCTTTCAAAACCAAGTGTTACTCTCCTTTCAAAAACAGTTCTTAATATTCAGGCTTAAGTCAAAAGACATTGCCGCATACCACGTTCGATTAACACACGTCGTCTACCGCACTATATATATATATTTTATTCAGGCTTAAGTCAAAAGACATTGTCGTACAGCTACGTTCAGTTAACACATGTACGTCTACCGTACTATATATATATATATACCTTTAAAACATCATGCTCAAGAGTATAGGAAGAATCACATACCTCGCGACGATTATCGACTATTAGCAAAACGCTCCACGGCTATAATCCAGCTAGCCTTGCCCACCTTTTCAAGTAGCACATTCAACCTAAAAAGGTTATACCAGTCTATCAAAGTCTAGACTACTCTGCGGTAAATTGGGCAGCACTTCCCTACCCGTCAAATTTACAAGTTCATCAAATACGGTCCTATGTAAATGCAGTTCAAATCCTTCTTATATACCTTCCTTGTATATATACTTATACTTAATTCTTATACTTCAAGATGAAAACTCTTATTACAAAAGAAGGTCAAGAATATTTACCTCGATAAGCCCAAAATTATCCAAGTATATAAGTCGCTCCTGAGCAACGTTTAGCTCTAACTCCGGGCATTCCAACCCGCTCCAAACAACCCTTAGAAGTTTCCAACAACTTCTACCTAGCACTTCAACCGACGATGAAGATTTTCCTGTGGTTTCGTTTTGAGACAAAGGTAGTATTTCAGGCTCTACGATGAGGTAACTTTTGTAATACTACAAGGTATAAGGCTAAGGTATTTAGGGCATTATAACAATACTTGGAGAGTATTTCTACCAAGAGGGGGGGTGTATTATACGAAACAACAAGGCTAGGGGTACCTGCCAGACACTACAAAGGGGAGGGAGGCCTCTCGCCAAAGCTTCTCAAAGGGGGAGACCTCTTGGACGAGAACACAACACAAGAGGGGAGGGAGGATTTCAAGACTTAGTGAAATTTAGGATGAAGAAGTCTTCCACAAGGGAGGGGTATTTATAGGGAAACCAATGGCCTTGATCAAGCCAAGTGCACCCTAACCCTACACCCCAAAACAAGGCACAAAACAAGGCACCAAACATGGCACAAAGTAAGGCACAAAACAAGGCCAAAACAAGGCACCAATCGGCCAAGGCCAAACCGCCCCTTAGGCGTCCACTTGAGGGTGACAAGTGTCACCCTCTCGTTGGTCTAAAATGTTTCGTCTCCCGAAAAAATCCGCAAAAATGGCAAATGACATAGCCGGAATTTTCCCTACGCAAGTTCTGTAAAACGTTTCATCGAAAAACGATTCTAATCGGGTGTTGTGCACAAATTTCGAACCTATGCCAAACTTTAAGTCTCAAATTGTCGTACGTACGTCCTTACGTATATACTCTGAAAATACGGGGTATAACAGTTATAATGCCAAAATACTTTAGCCCAAATACCTTGTAGTACTTTTCAAAGTTACCTCTATACGTAGAGCCCGGAAATACTATTATACTTTCCCACAACCACTAAACGAAACCCTAAGGAAAACCTTCATAGTCGGTTGAAGTGTTAAGTAGAAGTTGCGTAGAACTTCTAAGGGTTGTTTGGAGCGGGTTGGAGCGCACGGAGTAGGAGCTTAACGTTGCTCAGGAGCGACATTAAACTTGGATAATTTTGGGCTCATCGAGGTAAATACTACTGTCCTTCTATTGTAATTGGGAATTACATACTGTAGTTGTATAGAAATGAATATAAGATTCATAGAAGAGAATTGAACTGTAATAGAAGGATATTACAGAAAAGACTTGAACTGAAATCACATCAGAAGAATATATAAGTAGAAGATTAAACTATACTTACATAGGACTGTATTTACAGTAGACTGATAACCTTTATTGGTTGAATGTTCTGCGAGTAGCATGTGCTACTTGGAAGGTGGACAAGGCTAGCCGGGTTATAGCCGTGGAGCGTTTTGCTAATAGTCGATAATCGTCGCGAGGTATGTGATTCTTCCTATACTCTTGAGCATGATATTTTAAAAGAATATATATATAGTACGGTAGACGTACGTGTTAATGAACGTAGTGGTTATGCAATGTCTTTTGACTTAATCCTGAATAATAAGAATCTTGAAGTATTTCAAAAGAATTAAGAAACTTTTTTGAAAGAAGAGTAATACTTGGTTTTGAAAACATAAGAGTTATACTAGCTTATGGGAAGTTAGGTATAACGTCTTAAGAGAGATAAAGAGAATGGGTTACTGATTTTTAGAAGTTAAGAGACTTGATCTTAAAAGATAAGAGACTTGACTTGAATGAATTAATATGAATTTTGTGTGAAACCTCATTCGTGAGTAATGAGTACTTGGTTTTTAAAAGGAGGAATGTTTTACCGATTTGAAATCGAATGAGTATCGACAAACCACTGCAGCGTTAATAAAGGAAAATGTATTGAATAATGAAGTATTATTAAAACCAGTAGAAACCTCCATCTGCATAGAAACTAAGATGAGACAAAATGATATTACATTTCCTAGATCATGGCTGCTTAATAAGATTGATTATAAACAAGAATAACCTACTCACATATAAGACATATGTTTCTCAAATTGTTTAAAAGGGAATTATGTTTTAAAGGATTAAAACTATGAACTACGGAACCTTTTCGAAAATGAGAAACTTGAGCATTTGAAATTAGGCAAACTTGAACGGTTGGAAAATAATGTTGTTACTTGATTTTACAAAGGAAAGCATTTTGGTTTACTTAACAATGTTAGTCACTCTATTTTTATACTACGGGTATCGGGTGACCTTTGTAAAAGAAATGGATTTTTAAAAAGAATTTAACGTACGTAGTACTTAGGGTTAAAACCCGGACTTTGACATAAAATGAAAGTACCTTGAGTCATGTATAACTTACCTATGCTTGTTGTTGTGAAACTTGCCTATGTCATGCGTGATAGCCTTGTCGCTAGCATTGTATTTCTATACCACCGCGTCTCTCAATGGAGGGCCTGCTGATTTGTTATGATATTACTTGTACGTACCGGCAGTGACGGAGAATTCCACGGGTACGCTCCTGTTGATAGTGTTATTCCATGGACTAGCTCTCCATGATGGTTCTTACTGCTCGCCTTGGTACACGGTGGTCGGTTGTACTTGCCGCCTCGTGGCTGATTCGCCTGTACTGGTAGTTAGCCCTCGCACTTGCCCTGCTCGTAGTGACGAAGTCTCGTGATACGACTCGTACTGGTAGTTAGCCCTCGTACTTGCCCGGCCAGCTACGTGGCGCCTTGGTATCCGTAGTCGGCCGTACTTGCCGTGTCGCCTTTGGTTTGGTTGTATTATATTGTTAGTACGGCTTTGGCATCGTAGGACTTGGTGTTCGTGTACTTCTTGGTGTTATCATATCATAGATCGGCAAGTGAGGAAGGTATTCCACGCATGATTGATGTTATGGGCGTGAGACCAATCATTATATTTGAGTAATGACTTGGAGCGTGAGTCCTGACTTGATATAATCGTTATATGTGTAATCGTAGTTTGGTTATCATACATGTCTCCCGCTTTATATAGACTATTATGATTTCATTTACTGATTTACGCTTCACATACTTGGTACTGTTATCGACCTCCTTCGGGCGCTCATGCCGCAGTAGAGGTACATCTACCGCCGATCCCCGTTAGGATCACATTTCAGCAGATTGGGAAGCTCCGCTTCTTTCGAGGCTTATCTTTGGTATGTTACCACAGTCCGTAGGTTCTTGTACATTCAGGGGTATGGCGGGGCCCTGTCCCGTCATAGTTGTTGTATAAATCTTAGAGGTCTGTAGCACTGTTGTGGGCAGGGTTGTAAGGATTGTAACTGTTCAATGTCGATATATATATATGCTGAAAGGCAACCGTTTTGGTTGGCCTATTTTCTTTCATCTTGATCCATATCTAATTATATGTTTAAGTTTTTATTTCCGCTGGTTTTTCTCTGATGTTGTATCACTAGGGTGCCCGGGGTAAGGCACCAGTCACGGGCCCGGGTTCGGGTCGTGACAAAAGTGGTATCAGAGCAGTTAGTCCTCGGAAAGTGTCTACAGACCGTGTCTAGTAGAGTCTTGATTATCGGTGTGTTGTGCACCACATCTATAATCGAGAGGCTGCAGGATATTTAGGATTGGTTTCCTTCTTCTCATTACGAGATCGTGCCTTAGATTTGTGTTGTAAGTTGACCCTCCGACGTATCTCGTTTGTACAGCTTATGCCTCCACGCAGGCAACCCGGCCCACGAGGGCAAGGCAAGAGGGAGCTGCGAGTAGAGCAATGCGCCTCTACAGAGACCACGATGCGAGCCTCCACCTCACCGAGCAGAGGAGATGGGTTACGCGAGTGGCCCGATTATTGGCCGTGGTGGCAGGACTTGAGGATATTTGGGACGCAGCAGCCCAATAGCACCGGTTCACCCTAGATCGAGATAGTTTGAGGCTACGGATTTTCGAGTTGTAGGCCGCGAGTTTTATGGGTCGAGGCCCGAGGATGATCCGCAGGAGTTCATCCGATTCTGCCGATCGAGAGTGATCAAGGCATCGGAGACCGAGTTAGTAGTCCTAGGTTCGCATCGCCGCGTGATACCAAGTCGATCGTTTGATTCGCGAGCTGTCGGGAGAGAATGCACTTCGGCTATATGGGACGAGTTCTCGTGGCATTTCTTGCACATTTCTTGCCTCCACAGATGAGGGCTCGCCGGTAAGATTTTTGGTGTTGCGAAGCGCGTACGGTTCGGGAGTACAATGTGGAGTTCGACTCATTGGCCCGGTACGTCCCCGCGTTAGTAGCTAGTATGGAGGATCGAGTGCACCGATATGTTACAGGGCTCGATGACTACTTGGCAGAGGCTTGTTCGGGCGTAGCTCTTCAGCCGGGCATGGACATTGCCCGCATGCAGGCTTATGCACTTGGATGTGAGGAGCGGAGAAATCGACGGAATGACCAAGATCAGCAGAAGAGGCCGAGCAATGTGGTCCTTTGATAACTTTCGAGGCGGACCGCCTCAGCAGCAGACTAGTTATGTACCTCCGCCAGTGCAGAGTGGTCCTCCATAGCCTTCGGGATATTCAGGAGCAGGTCAGGGCTCCCAGGTTTCAGATTTTCAGGGGAGTAGGAGTGCTCGCCGGATGAGGTCGCCCTTGTCTCAGTGTGGCCGTTGTGGAAAACTTCATAAGGGAGAGTGTCGTACTAACTTGGGAGATTGTTATTCTTGCGGCCAACAGGGCCATCGGCAGATCGTCCACCAGGGGTAGCGCTGGTAGGATAGCACAGACTACTAGAGCAGTTGCGGGTTCTTCACCTTCCATAGTTAGGCAGGATGTTCATACACCGGCAGGCCACGGCAGAGGTCGCGGTGGAAGTTCCCAGTTTTAGCGGTCCTTTGAACCGCCTATCTTTTCAGGTATATCCTTAACCCTCTAGAGATTTGTATGTATTGATGTTATGATGATGCGTTTAGTGTTATGTTCGGATAGCTTTGTGCTAAAATGTGATTTAGAAGCCTGGTTAGTGAAAAGGGTAAGCCTGGGGGTGAGAAAATGATGAACCTTAGAATATTACAGTTGAGACCTTAGATGTAAGGCCGTCTTGAGTACAAGATTTTGCGGGTGATCTTAGTCAGAATGTATAAGTATACGTGGAGTAATTGTGAGAAAATTCCTTGGGTGGTGTAAAATGGAAGTGGTAGCTTTCATGACCTGTATAGGTAAGATTGTTCCGGATCGGGAAATAAGAGCTTGATGCGTTAAGTGGGTCGGGTTGGGGCCATGTTGCGGGTCAACCCGTAGCCCGGTTTGGGGTTGGGTCAGTTTGAGGTGGTCCCGCCAGGTGGTAGGATCACGAGGGTGCTGGGCCCAAGTTTAGATGAACATCGTATGAATTCGTGGATGCGTTCGACCAGAATCGGTTCGTGAAGGCCGGGAATGGCCTTAGAGGAAAGTGAAGCTAGTAAGATGACCAAGTTTGGAGGTAGTGACTCCAAAGTTTTGGCAATGGCGTTGATGAAGTGTGTTACGTGTACTAGGAAGAGTTCGAGTGTTCGAGAAGGGTACGACGAGAAAGGAAAGAAGTGAACTTGTGCTGAAAGATGGAAATAATCCTTTTTGTGAAAGGAATGTGCGAAAGGAGTTGTCACGACCCGATTCCGGGCCCGTGACTGGTGCCTTACCCCGGGCACCCTAGTGATACAACATCAGAGTAATCAGCGGAACATAAAACAATACAAGACATATTATGAAATATGAAACAATAATCTGAGAAAAACTTGCCTTTCGGCATATATATAAATAACAACTTTTTCCAACATGAGCAGCTTTAATCCTTTTACAAACCACGCCTACAACGATTACTGCACCTCTAAGAAATGATACGACAACAATGGCGGGACAGGGCCCCGCCATACCCCTGAATGTAAACACCTACAACAACAGGGGACTATACCACTGATAAGCCTCCGGAGAAACGGAGCTTTCCCACACGCTGAACTGTGACCCTAAGAGCGAGGATCAAAGATCGTGTACCTTTACCGCGATTTAACGCAGCCCGGGCGAGGTCGAGACAACAGTACCAAGTATGTGAAACTGAAAATATCAGAAATGAAATCATAATAGTCTATAAAGCAGAGACATGTATGATAACCAAACTACGATTCACAATAAATAGCAAATATGTCAAGTCGGGGACTCACGCCTCAAAGTTATCACAATAAAACCGTGACGGCAAGTGCGAAGGCATAGCCGACTACTAAGACCCACGCACCAAAAATACCACAAATCGTATCTCGAGGTCTTTCTAGACCGCACCACATGATCGGCCGCCACTCGCCCGCAATATCAATGTCGCGTCTATCCACGAACTCTCGCAGCTCGCGTAGGTCACCCGAGACCCGCGTGAGGTATTCTCGAATCATGGTCCTGCATCGCTGAGGTATACCCCGCATCGGGCGCAGCCAACCCTCGGTATCCGCCTAGGCTCCGCGGCCCGCATAGTCTCAAAAGACCGCATAGTCTCAGCGGACCGCATAGGAATCCCCGCGATCGGGCTAAACACCGGAATGATCAATCCCGAGCTACCGCACTCCGCATAGTCACAAGGACTGCATAGGCCGTATAGACTCACATCAAGGGTGGCAAGCCCTCGGTATAACAAGTCAAGGGGGTATGTGATACAATAACAGTACAACGGGCTTAACGTTTGACAACGTAAGCACAACAAGAGTGACCCCCTTACACAATAATCACAAGATACTAACACACGTAGCATCCTAACATGCTTACTTATCAAATCAACAAGAAAGTATTACAAGGCTATCACAAACCAATACAATCAAGTTATTCACACAAGGTACTTTCTACTAACAAGTTCGGGTACCTATCCCCAAAGTACTTCATACATTAAATCTTTAAAAGATACGTTTCACAAAACCACACAATACCGTAGTATATGAAAAATAGAGTGATTATCTTTTAAAGTAAATCAATTACTTCTCTTTGTATAATCAAGTAGCAACCTTCTTTTCCATTGTTCAAGTTTCTTATTTTAGAAGGGTTTAGTAGTTCATAGTCTTATTCAGTTAAGAATATAATTCTCTTTTAACTATCTGAGAAACATAAGTCTTATATGTGAGTAGGATATTCTTGTTTATAACAATCTTATTACAGCAGCCATGATCTAGGAAATATCATTTTGTCTCATCTTAGCTTCTATGCATGGAAGTTTCTCTGGTTTTAATAATACTTAATTAGTCAAAACATTTCCTTTTATTAACGCCGCAGTTGGTTTGTCGATACACATTCGATTTAGAAATCAAGAAACATTCTTAAGCCGTTATACCTAACTTCCCATAAAGCTAGTATAACTCTTAAGTTTTGCAAAACCAAGTATTACTTCTTCTTTCAAAATGATTCAAAATCTTTGAAATACTTCAAGTTCTTTACTAATACATAACAAGCGGTTATAGTTCAAATCGATTACCTTTTAAAGACCACAAGTATTTTCTTACCAACATAAAGTCGTTATATAACCAACTTCCCATAAAGCCGTTATAACACTTTATGTTTTAAACCAATCAAATACATTTAGCACATGTACGTCTATCGTACTACATAGTTCACACATATCATGCTAGAAGAGATAGGAAGAGGTTCACATACCTCGCGACGAGTATCGACTAATAGCAAAACGCTCCAAGTACTTCCAACCGCTTACTCCTAAGCCAAGTAGATCGCGCCACACGTAGTACTTCAACCTATAAGGCCACAAGGCGCTTTATTAACATTTAGATCCTCGTAACATTCTACGTAAAATTCGGCAAAGACCTCCCCGCAACAGCGTAAATCTCCTCCTCTATCGAGGCCGGCTACCAAGCCAACCAGGGGGGGGGGTTATACGTCTAACCCTAACGGGTACCATTCTACTCCACGGTACAACTACACAAGTCTACTGTAATACAGCCCTATGTAATTACAGTTCAGTATTCTACTTTAAATTCAGGCTTAAGTCAAAAGACATTGCCGATAACTACGTTCAGTTCTATATATAGTATACTTCAACTATATATTCTAACAATATGTAATTTCCAATTACAATAGAGGGACAAGATAATTACCTCGATAAGCCCATAATTATCCTAGTTAAAGTCGATCCTGGGCAATCGTTTAGCTCCAACCCGCTCTAAACCACCCTTAGAAGTTCTAACCAACTTCTACATACTACTCCAACAAACCATGGAGATTTTCCTAGGGTTTCGGTTTGGTGACTGACGGGAAGTATAATAGTATATCCGGCTTTTCAGATAGGTATAACCTTAGAATACTACAAGGTATAAGGCTAAGGTAATTTGGGCATTATAACAATACTTTTGAGAGTATTTCTACCAAGAGAGGGGTATTATACGAAAAGCAACTAGGCTAGGGGTACCCACGCCAAGGCACCACAAAGGAGGGGAGGCTCGCCACAAGGCCACTCAAAGGGGAGGGGTGTTGGGCGAACACAACACAAGAGAGGGAGGATTTTAGGCTTGAAGGTTTCATTTATGGATGAAGAGTTCATCAACATAAGGGGGGTATTTATAGCAAAACCAAAGGCCAACCAATGGCCAAGATCTAGCCAAGTGCAAGGAAAGTGTAAGTCCAAGATCAAGCCAAGTGCACCCTAACCCCTACTCCACAAAACATGGCACAAAACAAGCCACAAAACAAGGCCAAAACAAGGCACAAAACCATGAACCAATCGGCCAAGGCCAAGCCTCCTCTTTACCGTCCAATAAGGGTGACAAGTGTCACCCTCCCGTTGGTCCAAAAATGTTTCGTCTCTCGGAAAAATCCGCAAAAATTAAAAATGACATAGCCGGAAATTCCCCTACGAAAGCTGTGAAAACGTTTTGCCGAAAAACGACTCTAATCGGGTGTTGTGTACAAAAATAATTCGGCCAAGCCTATTCTCAAGTTCGAAATTTCGTCCGTACGTCCCACGCATATACTTTGAAAATACGGTATAACATTCTCCTCCTTAGAAACATTCGTCGAATGTTCCTTCTAAGTCTCAAAACAAACGCGCCACAAGATAGTCTTCACTACCATACTTACGAAACAATCACGCCACAAAGGGCCACGTAAACAATGCGCAAAAATACTTACATCCAAGTCCACGAGGAATCACCTCTAACATCACCACAAACACCTCTCCGGGGTCTAAAATATACTTCTTCCACACTTTTCCAAACAAAAGAAATGGTCACATCAATTCTCGCCATACATGCTCGCTTCTTCCCGATACCACTTTTGTCACATTGCCGCGAGGTTCTAGTGTCACTCCGGCGACCCAACAAATGGTGCCGGACTACATGCGATCCCCGAGGCTGTCGTGACACTCGAACTCTTACCACATTTACATCGCCCGGTTTCCAAAACTCGGGGTTACTATCTCTAACGTGGTCATCATTAACTGGGAACACTCTGGATGGATCTCCGATACTTTCCCGATCATAACAATACGAAAGACCGGTCATACTGCCTCCTAAGTCGGACGGCAAAAGCTAACATATAGGCAACCTGGCCTATTCTTCACATGAACTTAAAAAGGCCCAAAGTAACCCGGGCTAAGTTCCCTCTGTTTTCCAAAACTCGTCACACCCAAACCGGGGTGGTACTTTCAAGAAGACCGACCGTCAACCTGAACTCTAAGCGTCGTCGCCGATTATCCGCACGATTTCTCTGAGCTGCCAGAACCTCTTCTAGACAAGCTTTACTCTATCCACAGTCTGCTGGAACAAGCCTGAACCAATTATCTGAATCCTGCCAACATCGAACCAATCGACCGGCGACTCACCCATCCGCCCCTACAAGGCTTCAAAAGGCGACATCCGAACACTGAAATGGTAGCTTAAACACTCCTTCAACAGGAGACAACAATTCTCGCAACTATCCCTGAAATCCAAACACTGGCCCGAGGGCGAATGTGATTCTGGGACTTACTCGAGTTCCTAACCTTGCCTGGTAAAACCTCCAGAAAAGAAACAGCCGCAACCTGGGCTCCACTGTCTGACATAAGGTGAAGGTAGGCACCTCGTGCAGCCTTACAGCCTTTTCTGATATATCATCTCGCATAACCCTCGCGAGTAAGCGGTCTTAGCTAAGACAACACTACCGACCTCCTCGCCCAACCATCGGGTCGAACGATCTACGAACTCAGACTTGGTTAACTAAACTTGGGCCTAACACCCTCACAACCCTAACACAAGGCGGGACCACCACAACCTGACCCCACCACCAAACCTACCGCGGGTTGACCCGCAACGTGGCCTCAACCCGACCCGGCAACGCGCACAATACTAGCTCCCCGATTCGGAACAATCTCACAAATCACGTTTCGAAAACCTAGCGGTCTTCTTAGCTCAACTACCCCTTTCATTCCACACTACTAGGGACCTATCCCAAACATGACTCACGTGCACTATGCATTCGATAAGGGTCAAACATAACACTACACCTTTCTCGAGATGGCCTCACCTCTAAGGTCTCTACGTAAAAGCTCTAAGGTTCACACGCCTCTATCCCCCAAATCTTACTCGGTTAAACAACCATGATCTAATCACGACTAACACATCGTTATCGAACATAGCACTTAAGGTATACTCACTTATCACATCACGATCTCAGAGGGTTAAAGATATATCTATATCTCGCTTCACTCCCTTAGTTGTTCAAATCAAACACGCCGTGAGGCGCAGCTAAGGAAGATGACGAACTACCCACCAATCTGAAGGCTAAGTCCTCCTGAGGACACTCTGCCGACACATGACCGACGGCGGCGCAGTACAACAAGTACCAACTAAAGGCGACATTACGGGATGACGTGCATCGCTGTGAGCAGGAAGCCACAGGTTCGACCAACTCCTGCACACGAACGTCACGAAATGCGGAAGACCACTCAGGCGGCGGAGGTGCATATCTAATCTGCTTTGGTGAGGCGACTCGCCTCGAAAGTTACTAAAGGACCTTCTGCTCGGCCTCTCTGCTGTCCTTTGTTAACCCGTAAATCTCTACGTTTCTTGGCTGCGCATAAGCCCGTACGTGCCATGCTCAAGCCTAATCAAGAATTACTCTTGCACCCTCTCTTAGATAGTCATCAAGACGTGGTACATCGGTATACTTCTCGTAGCCACATCCATAGCTAATGTGAGGTCGTCTTCTTTGCACTCTATATTCACTTGCCCCGTGCGTGGGCGAAGGTTCAAATATCATGGCGCGATGGGAGCTGCCGCTGGTGCCAAACTCTGGGGCTAGTGGCGTCGCAAAACTCCCGAATGAAGCACTACCTAGGTAATGATTGGGCTGTGCCCTCGCCACCTTACGAACTCTCGCAGCTCCGCCGGTGCCTTGACCTCTGGGCGGGTTGCCTACGCGGAGGCATAGCGGTAAGGGAAAGAAATACGTCGAGAGGTCCGACTTACAACACAACTCTAAGGCACGATCTCGAGTGAGAAGAATAGAAACCAATCCTAAATACCTATAGCCTCACGATTATTGGTGTGGTGCACAACAGCGATAATCAGACTCTTGATCGATACGGTCAGACACTTTCCGAGGATGACGCTCGATACCACTTTTGTCACGACCGATTAGGGCGTGGTAGTGCCTTACCGGGCACCCAGTGATACAACATCAGTGTCAGTGAACATAAAACAATACAAGACATATTATGAAATATGAAACAATAACTGAGAAAAACTTGCCTTTCGGCATATATATAAATAACAACTTTTTCCAACATGAGCAGTTTAATCCTTTTTACAAACCACACGCCTACAAAGATTACTCTGGACCTAAGAAATGATACGACAACAATGGCGGGACGGGGCCCGCCATACCACGAATGTAAACACCTATAACATGGGGACTATACATGATAAGCCTCGGAGAAACGGAGCTTTCCCACGTTGACTGTGACCCTAAGGCGAAGATCAATGAGTGTACCTTTACTGCGGCATGAACGCGGCCCCGAAGGAGGTCGATACAACAGTACAGTATGTGGCCCGAAAATCAGTAAATGAAATCATAATAGTCTATAAAGCGGGAGACATGTATGATAACCAAACTACGATTCACAATAAATAGCGATCGTGTCAAGTCGTGGACTCACGCCTCAAAGTTATCACAATAAAACCGTGCGGGGCAAGTCACGAAGGCATAGCCGACTACTAAGACCCACGCACCAAAAATACCACAAACGTATCTCGAGGTCTTTCTGCACCGCATGATCGAAGGCGGCCTTCGCCCGCAATATCAATGTGCGCGTCTATCCTGGAACTCTCGCTGACTCGCGTAGGTCACCCACGGACCGCATGGTATTCCTCGAATCATGGTCCTGCCGCACGAGGTATACCGCGATCGAAGCGGCCAACCCTCGGTATCCACCTAGGCTCCGCACCGCGTAGTCTCAAAAGACCGCATAGTCTCAGCAGACGCGCATAGAATCCCGCGTCAGGCTAAACACCGGAATGATCAATCCGGAGCTACCGCACTCCGCGTAGTCACAAGGACTGCGCATAGGCCGTATAGACCGCGTCAAGGGTGGCAAGCCCTCGGTATAACAAGTCGAGGGTATGTGATACAATAACGATACAGCGGCTTAACGTTTGACAACGTAAGCACAACAAGAGTGACCACACAATAATCACAAGATACTAACACACGTAGCATCCTAACATGCTTACTTATCAAATCAACAAGAAAGTATTACAAGGCTATCACAAACCAATACAATCAAGTTATTCACAAAGGTACTTTCTACTAACAAGTTCGAATTTATCCCCAAGTACTTCATACATTAAATCTTTAAAGATACGTTACTTCAAAAACCACACAATACAGTAGTATATGAAAAATAGAGTGATTATCTTTTTAAAGTAAATCAATTACTTCTCTTTGTAAAATCAAGTAGCAACCTTCTTTTCCAATGTTCAAGTTTCTTATTTTAGAAGGGTTTCGTAGTTCATAGTCTTATTAGTTAAGAATATAATTCTCTTTTAACTATCCGAGAAACATAAGTCTTATATGTGAGTAGGATATTCTTGTTTATAACAATCTTATTACATGACCATGATCTAGGAAATATCATTTTGTCTCATCTTAGCATGCGGATGGAAGTTTCTCTTAGTTTTAATAATACTTAATTAGTCAAAACATTTCCTTTTATTAACTGCAGTGGTTTGTCGATACACATTCGATTTCGAAATCGATAAAACATTCTTAAGCCGTTATACCTAACTTCCCATAAAACTAGTATAACTCTTAAGTTTTGCAAAAACCAAGTATTACTTCTTTCAAAATGATTCAAAAATCTTTTGAAATACTTCAAGTTCTTTACTAATACATAACAAGCGATTTATAGTTCAAATCGATTTACCTTTTAATGACTACAAGTATTTTCTTACCAACATAAATGCAGTTATAACCAACTTCCCATAAAGCCGTTATAACACTTTATGTTTTAAACCAATCAAATACATTTAGCACGTATGCGTCTATCGTACTACATAGTTCACACATATCATGCTAGAAGAGATAGGAAGAGGTTCGCATACCTCGCGACCAGTATCGACTAATAGCAAAAGCGCTCAAGTACTTCCAAGTCGGCTACTCCTTAAGCCAAGTAGATCGCGCCACACGTACTTGACCTATAAGGCCACAGTGACTTTATTAACATTTAGATCCTCGTAGAACATTCTACGAAAATTCGCGACACCTCCCACATGGCGTAAATCTCCTCTCTATCGAGGCTACCAAGCCAACCGGGGTTATACGTCTAACCTAGCGGTACCATTCTACTCCACTCTGACTACACAAGTCTCATCTGTCTATGTAATTACATGTAATTCTGATTCGATTCTACTTTAAATTGGGCTTAAGTCAAAAGACATTGCGATAACTACGTTCGATTCTATATATAGTATACTTCAACTATATATTCAAACAATATGTAATTTCCAATTACAATAGAGGACAAGATAATTACCTCGATAAGCCCATAATTATCCTAGTTAAAGTCGATCTGGGCAATCGTTTAGCTCGACCCGCTCTAAACCACCCTTAGAAGTTCTAACCAACTTCTACATACTACTCCAACAAACCATGGAGATTTTCCTGAGGTTTCGGTTTGGTGACGGGAAGTATAATAGTATATCCGGGCTTTTCAGTATAGGTATAACCTTAGAATACTACAAGGTATAAGGCTAAGGTAATTTGGGCATTATAACAATACTTTTGAGAGTATTTCTACAGAGAGGGGTATTATCTGAAAGCAACTAGGCTAGGGGTACCTGGCCAGGCACCACAAATGGGAGGGAGGCTCTCGGCCTGAGGCCACTCAAGGGGAGGGGTGTTGGGCGAACACAACACAAGAGGAGGGAGGATTTTAGGCTTGGAAGGTTTCATTTGTGGATGAAGAGTTCATCAACATAAGGGGTATTTATAGAAAACCAAGGCCAACGATGGCCAAGATCTAGCCAAGTGCAAGGCAAGTGTAAGGCCAAGATCAAGCCAAGTGCACTAACCCTACTCCACAAAACATGGCACAAAACAAGCCACAAACAAGGCCAAAACAAGGCACAAAACCATGAACCAATCGGCCAGGCCAAGCCTCCTCTTTACAGTCGATGAGGGTGACAAGTGTCACCCTCGTTGAATCCAAAAATGTTTCTCTCTCGGAAAAATCCGCAAAAATTAAAAATGACATAGCGGAAATTCCCTACGAAAGTGAAAGCGTTTGTAAAAAGCGACTCTAATCGGGTGTTGTGTACAAAAATAATTCGGCCAAGCCTATTCTCAAGTTCGAAATTTCCTACGTACGTCCTTACGTACATACTTTGAAAATACGGGGTATAACAGGAGTATCCTTTGGATCAGAAGCGAGAGTTGGTACTGTTTTGCATCGTCGAGGTTATTCCTCGTAGAATTGGATTAAGTATTGGAGCATGTGTTATTTTGTGGCCATGTGTGGCATTGGCAACTTGGTTAAGTTAAGAAGAACTTCATCGTTATCCGTCTTGAGAAGGAACATTCGGGATGAATGTTTCTAAGGAGGGGAGAATGTTATACCCCGTATTTCTGGAGTATGTACGTGAGGGCGTACGTACAAAAGTTTGAGCTTTAAAGGTTGGCAAGGTTCGAAATTTGTTCACAAGTACCGAAAAGAATCGTTTTTCGACGAAACGTTTTACTAAACTTGCGAAGGGAAAATTCCGGCTATGTCATTTATAATTTTTGCGGATTTTTAGAGGCGAAACATTTTGGACCAACGGGAGGGTGACATGTCACCTCACATTGACGTGATTGCGACAAGTTGGACGATTTGGAGCATTGGTTAGGTAGGATATTTTGTGCAAGTTGGTGTGGTAGATGGATAAGGTACACATGGTTAAATCTTGACCCTACACTTGCATGGCACTTGGCTTGATCTTGGCCATTGGTTGGCCATTGCTTGACCTATAAATACCCCCCTAAGTTGATGAACTTCTTCATCCACAAAATGTTTTCTAAGTGTTAAAATCATTCCCCCCTCTTAGAAAGGTTCTCGTCCAACCCATGGAGAGACCTTGGCCGAAACCCCTCCCCCTTGTTAGCCCTAGCCTAGGCAAACCCCTACGCTAGTTGGTTTCGTATAATACCCCCTTTTGTGGTATAGAAATACTCTCTAGTATTGTTATAATGCCAAAATACTTTAGCCCAAATATCTTGTAGTACTTTCCAAAGTTACCTCTATACGTAGAGCAGGAAATACTATTATACTTTCCTCACCACTAGCGAAACCCTAAGGAAAACCTTCATAGTCGGTTGAAGTGTTAAGTAGAGATTGCGTAGAACTTCTAAGGGTTGTTTGGAGCGGGTTGGGCGCGGAGTAGGAGCTTAACGTTGCTCGAAGCGACATTAAACTTGGATAATTTTGGGCTCATCGAGGTAAATACTCATCCTTCTATTGTAATTGGGAATTACATCTGTAGTTGTATAGAAATGAATATAAGATTCATAGAAGAATTGAGCTGTAATAGAAGGATATTACTGAGAAAAGACTTGGCGAAATCACATCAGAAGAATATATAAGTAGAAGATTAAACTGTACTTACATAGGACTGTATTTACAGTAGACTGATAACCTTTATTGGTTGAATGTTCTGCGAGTAGCATGTGCTACTTGGAAGGTGGACAAGGCTAGCCGGGTTATAGCCGTGAAGCGTTTTGCTAATAGTCGATAATCGTCGCGAGGTATGTGATTTTTCCTATACTCTTGAGCATGATATTTTAAAAGAATATATATATAGTACGGTAGACGTACGTGTGTTAACATAACGTAGTTGTACGACAATGTCTTTTGACTTAAGCCTGAATAATAAGAATCTTGAAGTATTTCAAAAGAATTAAGAAACCTTTTTGAAAGAAGAGTAATATTTGGTTTTGAAAACATAAGAGTTATACTAGCTTATGGGAAGTTAGGTATAACGTCTTAAGAGAGATAAAGAGAATGGTTTACTGATTTTTAGAAGTTAAGAGACTTGATCTTAAAAGATAAGAGACTTGACTTGAATGAATTAATATGAATTTTGTGTGAAACCTCATTCGTGAGTAATGAGTACTTGGTTTTTAAAAGGAGGAATGTTTCTTGATTTGAATCGAATGAGTATCGACAAACCACTGCAGCGTTAATAAAGGAAAATGTATTGAATAATGAAGTATTATTAAAACCAGTAGAAACCTCCATCTGCATAGAAACTAAGATGAGACAAAATGATATTACATTTCCTAGATCATGGCTGCTTAATAAGATTTATTATAAACAAGAATAACCTACTCACATATAAGGCATATGTTTCTCAAATTGTTTAAAAGGAAATTATGTTTTAAAGGATTAAAACTATGAACTACGAAACCTTTTCGAAAATGAGAAACTTGAGCATTTGAAATTAGGCAAACTTGAACGGTTGGAAAATAATGTTGTTACTTGATTTTACAAAGGAAAGCATTTTGGTTTACTTAACAATGTTAGTCACTCTATTTTTATACTACGGGTATCGGGTGACCTTTGTAAAAGAAATGGATCTTTAAAAAGAATTTAACGTACGTAGTACTTAGGGTTAAAACCCGGACTTTGACATAAAATGAAAGTACCTTGAGTCGTATAACTTACATGCTTGTTGTTGTGAAACTTGCCTATGTTTGCGTGTGATAGCCTTGTCGTGCTAGCATTGTATTTCTATACCACCGCGTCTCTCAATGGAGGTCGGCTGATTTGTTATGATATTACTTGGGCGTCTGGCGGTGTGGAGAATTCCATGGTGCGCTCGCGTTGATAGTGTTATTCCATGGACTAGCTCTCCATGAGGTTTCTTCTTGCTCGGCCTTGGTACACGGTGGTCGGCTTCGTACTTGCCCCGTCCAAGTGGTGATTCGGCCTCGCACGGTAGTTAGCCCTCGGCTTGCCAGTTCGGTGTAGTGACGAAGTCTCGTGATACGCCTTGGTACTGGTAGTTAGCCCTCGTACTTGCCGGTCGACTCGTGGCGGCCTTGGTATCCGGTAGTCGGCTTTCGTACTTGCCGTGTCGGCCGTGGTTTTGGTTGTATTGTATTGTTAGTCTGGCTTTGGCATGGTAGGACTTGGTGTTGGTGTACTTCTTGGTGTTATCATATCATCACTGGCGGTGAGGAAGGTATTCCACGGGCATGATTGATGTTATGGCGTGAGACCCATCATTATATTTGAGTAATGACTTGGAGGCGTGAGTCGACTTGATATAATATTATATGTGTGTCTTGTAGTTTGGTTATCATACATGTCTCCGCTTTATATAGACTATTATGATTTCATTTCTGATATTCTGATTTCACATACTTAGTACTGTTATCTTGACCTCGCCTGGGCTGCGTTCATGCAGGTAAGTACATTTATCGATCCGCGTTTAGGATCACATTTCAGCGTATTGGGAAGCTCGTTCTTTGAGGCTTATCTTTTGGTATGTTACCACAGTGTCAGGTTCTTGTACATTCGGTGGTATGGCGGGGCCACGTCCGTCATAGTTGTTGTATAAATCTTAGAGGTGCAGCCTTATTGTGGGCGGGGTTGTAAGATTATGCTGTTCAATGTCGATATATATATATCTTTGGCAACCGTTTTGGTTGGCCTATTTTCTTTCATCTTGATCCATATCTAATTATATGTTTAAGTTTTTATTTCATTGGTTTTTCTCGATGTTGTATCACTAGGGTGCGGGTAAGGCACGATCCACGGCCCGGTTCGGTCGTGACAAAAGTGGTATCGAAGCGATTAGTCCTCGGAAAGTGTCTGATGCCGTGTCTAGTAAGTCTTGATTATCGGTGTGTTGTGCACCACATCTATAATCGTGAGGCTGCAGACATTTAGGATTAGTTTCCGCCTTCTCATTCGAGATCGTGCCTTAGAGCTATGTTGTAAGTTGGACCCTTTGACGTATCTCGTTTGTACGATTATGCCTCGCGCTAAAGGCAACCCGCCTGGCGAAGCAACAGAAGAGCTGCGAAGTAGAGCATCGGCGATCTCTACAGAACCACGATACACGAGCCTCGATCCGCCGATGCGGAAGCGAGAGATGGGTTACAAGAGTGGTCGATTATTGCGGGGTTGTGGCGGACTTGAGATAAGTGGGCCGGCGGTTCGATTGCATCGATGGTTCACCCTATATCGAGATAGTTTGAGGCTACGGGATTTTACGAGTTGTAGGCCGCGAGTTTTATGGGTCGAGGCACGAGGATGATCGCGAGTTCATCAAGCGATTCTGACGGATCATGAGTGATCGAGCATCGGAGACCGAGTTAGTAGTCCTAGGTTCGCATCGGTGCGTGATACCGCATGATCGTGGTTTTGGTCGTGAGGCTGTCGGGAGAGAATGCACTTCCGGCTATATGGGACGAGTTCTCGGGGCATTTCTTTCATATTTCTTGCCTCGCGAGATGAGGGCTCGGTAAACAAATTTTTGGTGTTGCCATGCAGCGTGCAGTTCGGAGTACAATGTGAGTTCGACTCATTGGCCTGCGTCCCGCGTTAGTAGCTAGTATGGAGGATCGAGTGCCGATATGTTCTGAGCTCGATGACTTAGCGAGGCTTGTTGGCGTAGCTCTTCACCGGCATGGACATTGCCGCGTGCAGCTTATGCACTTGGATGTGAGGCGGAGAAATCGGCGGAATGACGAATCAGCGAAGAGGGCGAACAGCGGTCCTTTGATAACTTTCGAGGCGGACCGCCTGCAGCAGAACTAGTTATGTACCTCGCCCGGTCGCAGTGGTCCTCCACGCCGGGACGCCGGGATATTCGAGAGCGGTCGGGGCTCGGGTTTCAGATTTTCAGGGAGAGGAGTGCTCGCGGATGAGGTCGCCTTTGTCTCGGTGTGGCGTTGTGGAAAACTTCATAAGGGAGAGTGTCGTACTAACTTGGGAGATTGTTATTCTTGCGGCCCGGGGGCCGTCGAGAGACTATCAGACCGAGGGTGGCTGGTAGGATAGCACATACTACTAGGCGATTCTGGGTTCTTCACCTTCCATAGTTAAGCGGGATGTTCATACACCGCAGCCACGCAGCAGGTCGCGGTGGAAGTTCCCGAAGCGGTCCTTTGAACCACCTATCTTTTCAGGTATATCCTTAACCCTCTAGAGATTTGTATGTATTGATGTTATGATGATGCGTTTAGTGTTATGTTCGGATAGCTTTGTGCTAAAATGTGATTTAGAAGCCTGGTTAGTGAAAAGGGTAAGCCTGGGGGTGAGAAAATGATGAACCTTAGAATATTACAGTTGAGACCTTAGATGTGTTATACCCCGTATTTCCAGAGTATGTACGTAAGGGAATACGTAAAAAAAAAGTTTGGCCTTAAAGTTAGGCTTGCACGTTTTTTTTGGGCACAACTCTCAAAACGAATTGTTTTCCGACGAAACGTTTTCACAGCTTTCGTAGGGTAATTTCGGCTATGCCATTTCTAATTTTGCGGTTTTTCGAGAGGCGAAACATTTTGGACCAACGGGAGGCGACACTTGTCACCCTCCAATTGATGGATGTGAGGCGTTCTTAGGGCGAATGGATGGTCAATTTTTGTCAAGTAGTTGGTAGGATATTTTGTGTGCAAGTTGGCTAGGTACCTTACACTCTGCCTAGCTTGGCTAAATCTTGGCCATTGGTTGGCCATGTCTTGACCTATAAATACCCCCTTAAGATGAAGAGTTCTTCATCCACAAATTCCACTTCCAAGTCTTGAGAATCCTCTCCTCTCCCTTAAGCCTCTTTTCGTCCAAACACCTCCCCTTTGGAGAAGCTAGCGAGGCTACCAGCTAGCCGAAATCTACCCCCTCCTTGGTAGAAAAGTTGCCTTCTTGTATTGTTATAATGCCCAAAATACCTAGCCCAAATCCCTTAGTCCTTAGTAGAAGTTGTGAAGAACTTCTAAGGTTTCTTAGACTCTGGGAGCGTACAACTTAGGAGCTAAACCTTGCTCAGTGCGACTTTATCTAGGATATTATTGGGCTTACCGAGGTAACTAATCCTAACCCTCTTTTGAATTAGAGAATACATCTTTGTAGTAGTATAAGAATAAGTATTAAATACTTAGAAGAATATCACAGAATAGAATTGGTATTATCACGATGAAGGGTTTAAAGAAGAATAATCAAATTGTACTTACATAGAATTTGTTTTCTGATGGACTTGAGTAGCTCACCGGGTAGGAAGTCGCCTAATTTTCCGTAGGATATAGAACCCTCTGTTTAGAACTGGTTTCAAAGTAGTCTGAACGTTGATAGACGTGTCTGACTATTATAGGCTGATTCTCTGCGCACGACATATTCAACTTGGCAGGTGGTTTTCGCTGAGAAGGTATGTGATTCTTCCTAAAGCATGATATTTTACAATATATATGTAATGCGGTGAGCGTACATGTGTTAACTGAATAATAACTACGGCAATGCCTCACGGCTTAAGCCTGAATAATACTTACGGCAATGCCTCACGGCTTAAGCCTGAATAATAAAGAACTGAAAGCATTTCAAAAGAATACTGAATCATTTTTAACAGAAGAGAACTAATTGGTTTTTAAAACAGAAGCTTAAGAGTTATACTAGCTTTATGGGAAGTTAAGTATAACCACTTAAGATGGATAAAAGAAACAGTTTGCCTATGTGTCTATAACAGACTTATATTGAATTGTGAAAAGAATAATAAGATGGTTTGATAAGTAGACATGATATGATGCTATGTGTGTTAGTGTCTTGTAACGTTAGTGTAAAGAGGTCAGTCTTACTTATGCTTATGTTGTTTTGAACTATAAGCTGTTGTGTTAGTACTATATCACTCACCTCTTGAGATGATACCGGGGGTTAAGCTGCCCTCCGATGCGGGGTAGACTTCGGTGATGCAGGACCATGATTCGAGAATACCTCATGCGGGTCGAGGGCCTATGCGAGCTACGAGAGTTCCAGTTAGTATGCGGGGTTATGCCTCATGCGGTCTATGTGGCCATGCGGACAACGAGTCGGGGCGTTGCGAGGAGTAGCTACCTCGATGCGGGGTTATACCTCATGCGGGCCTATGTGAGTGGCCTATGCGGACTCGGGAGTCGAGATTAGGCTTGCGGGAATGATAATATGGGCGAGTGGCCTGCTTTGATCATTCGCGACCTAGAAAAGACTATTCTGATTTACCTATTGTTGCTCTTGTTTATGATGTGGCACTATATGCGGTCCTCGTTGTTTCATACATACTTGCAAAACGATTTTAAAATGATATGTTTTCATTTAAGTATTTCTGATTTCATATACTTAGTACTGTTATCGACCTCCTTGGGGCTGCGTTCATGCCGCGGTAAGGCGGCAGTGCTAGATCCACATCCTTAGGATCTCCACGTTGGTGTCGGGAGCTCCATCTTTTAGGAGGCTCTACTTTTGGGTATGATCTCCTGTTGTAGATAGTTTTGTGCGATCGGGTATGGCGGGGCCACTGTCCGCCATAGTTGTATCTTTCCTTAAGTGTAGTCATGTTGTATGCGATGTCGGATGTAGCGCTAAACCATGTTTATATATATATCGAAGGCGACGTTTTCACATAAAGCGTGTCTTATTTTATAAAGCGTGTCATGTCTTGTTTTATATTTCCATGATTACTCGATGTATGACTACTTGGGTGCCGGTAAGGCACGATCCACGGGCCGGAATGGGTCGTGACAAAGTGGTATCGAGCGATTAATCCTCGGAAAGTGTCTCTGACCGTATCTAGTAAGTCTTGATTATCGGTGTGTTGTGCACCACACCAATGTCAGGAGGCTATAGGATATTTAGGATTGGTTTCCACTCTTTACTCTGAGATCGTGCTTTAGAGTGTTAAAATTGGACCCCTCTAACGTATTCCTCTTACATATGATTATGCCTCGCGTAAGGCAACCGGGCCAGAAGGGCAAGGCGGCCGAGGAGGCTGCTAGTATGACACCGAGTTACGAGGCTCGTGCCCGATCTATACCTCGGGCGGCGAGTTCTATGGCGCCGCCGGCCCAGCGAACCACGGTACCCACACCTCGCATCCCACGGCACAGGGCGGAGAGTTAGGGTACAAGGAGATGGACTATTGGCTAGAGTTGTGGCGAATACGAGGATAGCCGGATCTTTGCGATTCGATTCGGCTCGGCTCGGTCGCACCCGTGGTTCACGAGGCGAGAGTTTGAGGCTACGAGACTTCACGAGTTGTAGCGCCGCGAGTTTCTGGTCGAGGCCGGAGGATGATCCGCAGGAGTTCATCCGTCAGCTACAGAGGATTTTGAGAGTGATCAGGGCGTCGGAGACCGAGTCCGTGATCTTTGGTTCACATAGGCTGCGTGATACCGACAGTCGATTGGTTTGATTCGTGGGAGTTATCGGGAGAGCACGCGTCCCAGGCTACTTGGGATGAGTTCTCGGAGGCTTTCTCGCTCACTTCTTGCCTCGCGGATGAGAGGCGCGGTGATAGATTTTTACCGCTGGCGAGAGAGGGCCATTTTGTCGGGAGTACAATGTCGAGTTTGATTCATTGGCTCGATATGTCCCAGCATTGGTAGAAGATATGGAGGATAGGGTGCACCGCTACGCCACGGGCTAGATGATTATATGGCGAGTCGTATGCGGGTGTTTCTCTTGGCCGGGTATGGACATTACCGCATGCGAGCTCATGCCCTTGGATGCGAGCGCGAGAGGTCGGCGAGTGGGCGACGGCGAGAAGAAGGCGGGGCGGGAGGTCTTACGGTGGCTATCGTGGTGGCGGCCTCGGCCTAGATCTTGCACCACGGCCACCTCGAGCACTCCCGCACCATCGGCCACGGCCCGAGTATTCGGCGGACCGGGCCAGTGGCTTGAGCGTCGAGTAGCGAGGTGCGGCGATCGGGACCACCCCGGTGTGGCCGTCGGTAGATCCCATTACGGGAAGTGTGGTACTACTTTTGGAGCTTATTACGATTGTGGCCAGCGAGGTCACTTTGCGAGGCTTGTCCGGCCGGCGTGGCGGTGGTAGGCTCGGCGCCGAGTTCTTGCGGCTTCATCATCTCCTACGATTACTCGCCCGGAGGCGTGGTACTCATGGGTCAGGGTCGCGGAGGTCGTGGCTCGGGTCCCGATTAGCGGTCCTCGAGACCGCATTTATGCTTTGTCGGTAAGCGGGATCGGGAGGCCTCACCGATGTCGTCCAGGTACCTTGCTCGGTTCTGGGTTTGATGTGTATGCTTTGATAGATCCGGGTTCTACTCTGTCCTATATATCTCCCTTTGTTGCTAGTAGGATAGGGATAGAGCACGAGTCCATAGACCACTTTCGAGGTAGCTACGCGATGGGTGATTCGGTGGTAGCTCGGCGGGTATATAGAGCTTGTCTGTGACCATTCTGATCGTCGGACCTAGCCGACTTGATAGAGTTGGAGATGATTGACTTCGGCGTGATCATGGGGATGGATTGGCTAGCTTCTTGCTACGCCAATGTAGGCTGAGAGAGAGAAGTAATGCAGTTCCAGTTTCTGAGGCCGGTTTTTGAGTGGGAGGAGCACGGTATCGTAGAGGTAGGTTTATTTCCTACCTCAAGGCTAGGAAGATGGTGCAGAAGGGGTATATCTACCATCTCGTTCGGGTGTTTGATACTGAAGCTGCGGTACCAGATTTTCAGTCAGTTCCAGTGGTCAGAGAGTTCCCAGACGTGTTTCCAGACGACCTCCCGGGTATCCCTCCTGAGAGGGAGATAGAGTTTTGTATTGACATATTGCCAGACACTCGGCCTATTTCCATTCCGCCATACGTGAATGGCACTGCCGAGTGAGAGTTGAAGGATCGGCTTAGGGATTTCTTTGGAGAAGGGCTTCATCGGGCTAGTGTTTCTCCAGGGAAGCGCGTATTGTTCGTGAAGAAGAAGGGCGGACGCCGCGCATGTGTTGATCTGACGGTGAACAAGGTGACCATTAAGAACGAATACCCTTCCGGGATTGATGATTTGTTCGACGATTGCGTGGTAGCGAGTGTTTCTCAAGATTGATCTACGGTCGGGCTATCATCAGTGCAGTCGAGAGGTGGATGTCCCTAGGATCGCATTCGGACGTGCGGGCATTATGAGTTCAGTCATGTCTTTTGGGTTGACGATGCTCGGCGGTATTCATGGATTTGATGAATCGAGTGTTCAAACCATTTTTGGACACGTTTGTGATAGTGTTCATTGATGATATCTTGGTTTATTCTCGCTCGGAAGCGAGAGCATGCGGAGCATTTGAGGCTGTCTTGTGATTCTCGAGACCAGCGATTTATCGCCAAGTTTTCCAAATGTGAGTTTTGGTTGACTTGATGGCGTTTCTTGGGTATATTGCCGGCTGATGGCATTCGAGTGGATCTGGCCAAGATCGAGGCGATCGAGGACTTGGCCTGAACCTACTACTCAGCGAGGTTCGCGATTTCGGGCCTTGCAGGATATTATCGGCGGTTCGTGGAGAAGTTTGCTTCTATCTACGCACCATTGACTAGGTGACTCGAGAAGCGGCCAAGTTTGATGGTGATGCTTGTGGCGGGGTTTCGATTCTTGAAAAGAAGCGGCGGCGCCCCGTTCTTACTCTTCGGAGGTCGGATGGTTATGTCGTGTATTGTGATCGTCGGGCATCGGGTTGGGATGTGTGTTGATGCGGCATGGCGGGGTTATAGCATATGCATCCCGACGGTGAAGAAACACGAGAGAACTACCCGCGTGATTTGGAGTTGGCGGTGTGATTCACGCTTTGAAGATCCGGAGGCACTATTTGTATGGGGTTCACGTGGATATTTTTACGGACCACAAGAGCCTCAGGTATATCTTCGGCCGGAGGAGGCTGAACTTACGGCGAGGCGGTGGTTAGAGTTGCTTAAGGATTACGATGTTGATATCTGTACCACGGGCAAGGCCAATGTTGTGGCGGATGCTCTTAGTCGTAGTCGATGGGAGCCTATCGGATGTGCGGCTAGAGAGAAGGGACATGGTTCGTGATTTGCACGATTAGCGAGCCTTGGTGTCCGTTTGATTGATTCGATAGCGATGGGGTTAGAGTTCGTGAGGTTGCCGAGTCTTCCATCGTCGAGGAGGTGAAGAGGCAGATTCGAGGATCGGCTTTGATTCGATATCGTGTCTGACTCTTCGTGAGGGCAAGAGGTCCTTTTGAGGTAGCACGATGGGGTGCTAAGGTTTGGCGAGTTGTGTGTTCGGATGTTTGAGGACTTGGCGAGTTCTTGGGAAGAACACAGCGCGCATTACTTTATCCATCCGTGGTCGACCAAGATGTACCACGACCTTAGATCGTGTATTGGTGGGATGACTTGAAGAGGGCGTTGCGAGTTCGTAGCTCGGTGCGTGTTGTCGGCGGTGAAGGTAGAGCACGAGGCACGGTGGTTTATTCTGCGATAGAGATCCCGACACGGAAGTGGGAGGTAATCAACATGGACTTCATCACAGGATTACCTCGCACTCGGAGGAGACATGATTCTATATGGGTTATCGTCGGCGGTGTGAAATCAGCCCACTTTTTCCCGTCGGGACGACTTTTCGGTGAGGATTATGCGGACTTTACATCCGAGAGATCGTCGGTGCATGGAGTCCCTACGATCATATCAGACGAGAGCCCGGTTTACGGCCAACGAGGTCTTTCGAGAGAGGTTTAGGGGCGGTGAGCAGTAATCGCATTCCATCCACGAGCAGACGGACGGTAGCGCACTATCCGGACTGCGAGGATATCTGCGAGCTTTGTGTTATCGACCGGGTAGCCGGAGGATCATTTTCCTCTAGTTGAGTTCGCGTACAATAATAGCTACCACTCCGGTATTTAGATGGCGCCTTATGAGGCCTTGTATGGGAGGAAGTGCGATCGCCTATAGGTTGGTTCGATGTGGGCGAGTGCGGCTAGTGGGACGATTGGTGCGGCGAGCGATGGATAAGGTGAAGCATATCGAGGCGGCTATTGACGACTCGAGTCGGCGAGTCGTATCACGAGATCATCGTCGCCGACATGGAGTTCGCGATTGATGATTGGGTTTTCTAAGGTGTCACCCATGAAGGGTGTGATGAGATTCGGGAAGAAGGCTGGCCCGAGTACATTGGGCGTTTGATTGTCGCGAGGTAGGCAAGGTTGCCTACGAGTTGAATCTGCCGTCCGATCTGGAGGCGGTGCATCCGGTGTTTCACGTATCTATCTTTGAGAGATGTATCGGGGATCCATCTAGGTACACCCGATTGGCGATGTCGGTGGCCAGGGGTTATCGTATGAGAGATTCCATAGCAATAGTCGATCGTCGGAGTTAGGCGTCTGCGGACGAAGGGCGTGGCTTCCGTCAAAGTCTTGTGGCGAACGAGCTCGGGAGAAGATGACGTGGGAAGCTGAGGAGGACATGAGGCAGAAGTATCCTCACCTATTCCCCACACCTCCAGGTAATTCACTTTCCTACTTGTAAATTTTTCATTATCATTTATGCCTAAGTGTTGTTTTGTGGCCGTGTGTGGCATTTGCAAACGGTTTAAGTTACGAAGAACCTTATCGTTATCTGTCTTGGGAAGGAACATTCGGGACGAATGTTTCTAAGGAGGGGAGAATGTTATACCCCGTATTTCCGGAGTTTGTACGTAAGGACATACGTAAAAAAAGTTTGGCCTTAAAGTTAGGCTTGGGCGTTTTTGGGCACAACTCTCAAAGCGAATAGTTTTCCGGCGAAGCGTTTTCCGACTTTAGTAGGGTAATTTCGGCTATGCCATTTCTAATTTTGCGGATTTTTCCGAGAGACGAAACATTTTGGACCAACGGGAGGCGACACTTGTCACCTCCAATTGATGGATGTGAGGCGTTCTTAGGGCGAATGGATGGTCAATTTTTGTCAAGTAGTTGGTAGGATATTTTGTGCGCAAGTTGGCTAGGTACACTTGCCCTAATCTTGACCTTACACTTGCCTAGCACTTGGCTAAATCTTGGCCATTGGTTGGCCATGTCTTGACCTCTAAATACCCCCTTAAGATGAAGAGTTCTTCGTCCACAAATTCCCTTCCAAGTCTTGAGAATCCTCTCTCTCCTCTCCTTAAGCCTCTTTCGTCCAAACACCTCCCCTTTGGAGAAGCTAGCCGAGGCTACCCACTAGCCTAGCCGAAATCTACCCTCCCTTGGTAGAAAAGTTGCCTTCTTGTATTGTTATAATGCCCAAAATACCTAGCCCAAATCCCTTAGTCCTTAGTAGAAGTTGTGAAGAACTTCTAAGGTTTCTTAGACTCTGAGCGTACAACTTAGGAGCTAAACCTTGCTCAGCGCGACTTTATCTAGGATATTATTGGGCTTACGAGGTAACTAATCCTAACCCTCTTTTGAATTAGAGAATACATCGTAGTAGTATAAAAATAAGTATTAAATACTTAGAAGAATATCACGAATAGAATTGAATTTGTTATCACGATGAAGGGTTTAAAGAAGAATAATCAAATTGTACTTACATGAATTTGTTTTCTGATGAACTTGAGTAGCTCAGGGTAGGGAAATCTTGCCCAATTTTCCGTAGGATATAGAACCCTCTGTTTAGAATTGGTTTCAAAGTAGTGCGAGCGTTGATAGGCGTGTCGACTATTATAAGTGATTCTCTGCGCGCACGACATATTCAACTTGGCGGTGGTTTTATTTGAGAAGGTATGTGATTCTTCCTAAAGCATGATATTTTACAATATATATGTAATGCGGTGAAGCGTACATGTGTTAAGCGAATAATAACTACGGCAATGCCCGCTTAAGCTTTGAATAATACTTACGGCAATGCCTGGCTTAGCTTTGAATAATAAAGAACGAAAGCATTTCAAAAGAATCTTGAATCATTTTTATGAAGAGAACTAATTGGTTTTAAAGCGAAGCTTAAGAGTTATACTAGCTTTATGGAAGTTAAGTATAACCACTTAAGATGGATAAAAGAAGCAGTTTGCCTATGTGTCTATAATGGACTTATATTGAATTGTGAAAAGAATAATAAGATGGTTTGATAAGTAGACATGATATGATGCTATGTGTGTTAGTGTCTTGTAACGTTAGTGTAAAGAGTGGAGTCTTACTTATGCTTATGTTGTTTTGAACTATGCTGTTGTGTTAGTACTATATCACTCACCTCTTGAGATGATCACAGGGGTTAAGCGCCCTCCGACGCGGGGTAGACTCAGTGATGCAGGACCGTGATTGAGAATACCTCATGCGGGTCGAGGGGCCTATGCGAGCTACGAGTTCGAGTTAGTATGCGGGGTTATGCCTCATGCGGTCTATGTGGCCATGCGGACAACGAGTCGGGGCGTTGCAGGAGTAGCTACCTCGATGCGGGGTTATACCTCATGCGGGCCTATGTGAGTGGCCTATCACGGACTCGGGAGTCGAGATTAGGCTTGCGAGAATGATAATATGGGCGAGTGGCCTGCTTTGATCATTCGCGACCTAGAAAAGACACATTCTGATTGACCTATTATTGTTGCTCTTATTTATGATGTGGTATGTGCGGTCCCTTAGTTGTTTCATACATACTTGCAAACTGATTTTAAAATGATATGTTTTCATTTAAGTATTTCTGATTTCATATACTTAGTACTGTTATCTTGACCTCCTTCCGGGGGCTGCGTTCATCTGCCGCGGTAAGAGCGGCAGTGCTAGATCCACATCTTAGGATCTCCACGTTGGTGTCGGGAGCTCCATCTTTTCGGAGGCTCTACTTTTGGTATGATCTCCGTTGTAGATAGTTTTGCGATCGAGGGTATGGGGCCTGTCCCGCCATAGTTGTATCTTTCCTTAGAAGTGCATAGTCATGTTATGCGATATCGGATGTAGCGCTAAACCATGTTTATATATATATGCGAGCGACGTTTTCTCACATAAAGCGTGTCTTATTTTATAAAGCGTGTCATGTCTTGTTTTATATTTCGATTACTACGATGTATGACTACTTGGGTGCCCCGGTAAGGCACCAGTCACGGGCCCCGGAATGGGTCGTGACAAGATGTAAGGCCGTCTTGAGTACAAGATTTTGCGGGTGATCTTAGTCAGAATGTATAAGTATACGTGGAGTAATTGTGAGAAAATTCCTTGGGTGGTGTAAAATGGAAGTGGTAGCTTTCATGACCTGTATAGGTAAGATTGTTCCGGATCGGGAAATAAGAGCTTGATGCGTTAAGTGGGTCGGGTTGGGGCCCATGTTGCGGGTCAACCGTAGCGGTTTGGGGTTGGGTCGATTCGAGGTGGTCGCCGGTGGTAGGATCACGAGGGTCCTGGGCCCAAGTTTAGATGACCATCGTATGACTTCGTGGATGCGTTCGACCAGAATCGGTTCGTGAAGGCCGGGACTGGCCTTAGAGGAAAGTGAAGCTAGTAAGATGACCAAGTTTGAGGTAGTGACTCCAAGTTTTGGCAATGGCGTTGGCGAAGTGTGTTACGTGTACTAGGAAGAGTTCGAGTGTTAGAAAGTGCGACGAGAAAGGAAAGAAGTGAACTTGTGCTGAAAGATGGAAGTAATCCTTTTTGTGAAAGGAATGTGCGAAGGGAGTATCCTTTGGATCAGAAGCGAGAGTTTGTACTGTTTTGCATCGTCGAGGTGATTCCTCGTAGAATTGGATTAAGTATTGGAGCATGTGTTATTTTGTGGCCATGTGTGGCATTGGCAACTTGGTTAAGTTAAGAAGAACTTCATCGTTATCCGTCTTGAGAAGGAACATTCGGGAATAATGTTTCTAAGGAGGGGAGAATGTTATACCCCGTATTTCCGGAGTATGTACGTGAGGGCGTACGTACAAAAATTTGAGCTTTAAAGGTTGGCAAGGTTCGAAATTTGTTCACAAGTACCGAAAAGAATCGTTTTTCGACGAAACGTTTTACTAAACTGCGAAGGAAAATTCGGCTATGTCATTTATAATTTTTGCGGATTTTTAGAGGCGAAACATTTTGGACCAACGGAGGGTGGCATGTGTCACCTCATTGGACGTGATTGGGGCGGCAAGTTGGACGACTTGGAGCATTGGTTAGGTAGGATATTTTGTGCAAGTTGGTGTGGTAGATGGATAAGGTACACATGGTTAAATCTTGACCCTACACTTGCATGTCACTTGGCAAGATCTTGGCCATTGGTTGGCCATTGCTTGACCTATAAATACCCCCCTAAGTTGATGAACTTCTTCATCCACAAAATGTTTTCTAAGTGTTAAATCTTTCCCCCCTCTTAGAAAGGTTCTCGTCCACCCTTGGAGAGACCTTGGCGAAACCCCTCCCCTTGTGAGCCTAGCCAGGCAAACCCCACGGCCTAGTTGGTTTCGTATAATACCCCCCTTTTGTGGTATAAAAATACTCTCCTAGTATTGTTATAATGCCAAAATACTTTAGCCCAAATACCTTGTTGTACTTTCCAAAGTTACCTCTATACGTAGAGCAGGAAATACTATTATACTTTCCTCGACCACTAAGCGAAACCCTAAGGAAAACCTTCATAGTCGGTTGAAGTGTTAAGTAAGTTGCGTAGAACTTCTAAGGGTTGTTTGGAGCGGGTTGGGCGCGCGAGTAGGAGCTTAACGTTGCTCGGGGCGACATTAAACTTGGATAATTTTGGGCTCATCGAGGTAAATACTCATCCTTCTATTGTAATTGGGAATTACATCTGTAGTTGTATAGAAATGAATATAAGATTCATAGAAGAGAATTGAAGCGTAATAGAAGGATATTCTGAGAAAAGACTTGAGCGAAATCACATCGAGAAGAATATATAAGTAGAAGATTAAATTGTACTTACATAGAATTTGTATTCTGATGGTGATAACCTTTATTGGTTGAATGTTACGCGAGTAGCATGTGCTACTTGGAAGGTGGACAAGGCTAAGCGGGTTATAGCGTGAAGCATTTTGCTAATAGTCGATAATCGTCGCGGTATGTGATTCTTCCTATACTCTTGAGCATGATATTTTAAAAGAATATATATATAGTGCGGTAGGCGTATGTGTGTTAACGAGCGTAGTTATGCGGCAATGTCTTTTGACTTAAGCCTGAATAATAAGAATCTTGAAGTATTTCAAAAGAATTAAGAAACCTTTTTGAAAGAAGAGTAATACTTGGTTTTGAAAACATAAGAGTTATACTAGCTTATGGGAAGTTAGGTATAACGTCTTAAGAAGATAAAGAGAATGGTTTACTGATTTTTAGAAGTTAAGAGACTTGATCTTAAAAGATAAGAGACTTGACTTGAATGAATTAATGTGAATTTTGTGTGAAACCTCATTCGTGAGTAATGAGTACTTGGTTTTTAAAAGGAGGAATGTTTTACTGATTTCGGAAATCAGAATGAGTATCGACAAACCCTGCGGCGTTAATAAAGGAAAATGTATTGAATAATGAAGTATTATTAAAACCGGTAGAAACCTCCATGCATAGAAACTAAGATGAGACAAAATGATATTACATTTCCTAGATCATGGCTGCTTAATAAGATTTATTATAAACAAGAATAACCTACTCACATATAAGGCATATGTTTCTCAAATTGTTTAAAAGGAAATTATGTTTTAAAGGATTAAAACTATGAACTACGAAACCTTTTCGAAAATGAGAAACTTGAGCATTTGAAATTAGGCAAACTTGAACGGTTGGAAAATAATGTTGTTACTTGATTTTACAAAGGAAAGCATTTTGGTTTACTTAACAATGTTAGTCACTCTATTTATATACTACGCGTATCGGGTGACCTTTGTAAAAGAAATGGATCTTTAAAAAGAATTTAACGTACGTAGTACTTAGGGTTAAAACCCGGACTTTGACATAAAATGAAAGTACCTTGAGTCATGTATAACTTACCTATGCTTGTTGTTGTGAAACTTGCCTATGTTTGCGTGTGATAGCCTTGTCGTGCTAGCATTGTATTTCTATACCACCGCGTCTCTCAATGGAGGGTCGGCTGATTTGTTATGATATTACTTGGGCGTCTGCGGCGGTGTGGAGAATTCCGCAGATGCGCTCGCGTTGATAGTGTTATTCCATGGACTAGCTCTCCGTGGGGTTTAACTTCTTGTTCGGCGCCTTGGTACACGGTGGTCGGCTTCGTACTTGCCCGTCTCGTGGCTGATTCGGCCTTGGTACACAGTAGTTAGCCCTCGCACTTGCCCGTTCGATATAGTGACGAAGTCTCGTGATCTGACCTTGGTACACAGTAGTTAGCCCTCGTACTTGCCGGTCGACTCGTGGCGGCCTTGAGTATCGGTAGTCGGCTTTGTACTAGCCAGTGTCGGCCGTGGTTTGGTTGTATTGTATTGTTAGTACGGCTTTGGAATCAGGTAGGACTTGGTGTTCAGGTGTACTTATTGGTGTTATCATATCATAGACTGCCGGCAGTGAGGAAGGTATTCCACGGGCATGATTGATGTTATGGGCGTGAGATCCATCATTATATTTGAGTAATGACTTGGAGGGCGTGAGTCACGACTTGATATAAGCATTATATGTGTGTCTTGTAGTTTGGTTATCATACATGTCTCTGCTTTATATAGATTATTATGATTTCATTTCTGATATTCTGATTTCACATACTTAGTACTGTTGTCTTGACCTCGCCCGAAGTGCGTTCAATCTGCGAGTAGAGTACATCGGTTGTCGATCCGCGTTTAGGATCACATTTTAGTGTATTGGGAAGCTCGTTCTTTCGGAGGCTTATCTTTGGTATGTTACCACAGTGCAGTAGGTTCTTGTACATTCGGGGTGTCACGCCGAACCGGGCCGTGGTGGTGCCCTACACAGGCACCGCCTATAACAACTAAGTACTTTGCGCAAATTAATAACATTCATTCATTTTTTTAAAACCAGCGTGCGTGTAAGGCAAAGCCGACTAGGCGCCATATAATATACATAAACAAAAGACACTACATGTACATGCGAGTCGATCCACATATGAATACGGACCTGCAGGAGTTAAGCGAAATATGATGGGACAAGGACCCGCCGTACCCATGCGTACAAAGCACATCTTGAAGGATATATACCAAAAGATAAACTCACGGACGGAGGAGCTATCCAAAAATCACGGCGAGGATCCTACACTGCCGATCGCGAGCTGCGTACCTAAACTGCGGCATGAACGCGGCCCGAAGGAGGTCGATGCGAAGAATGTACCAAGTATGTGAGCGATGAAATGCTTTGTAATAAAATCATAACGATCTAAACAAAGCAGGAGACATGTATGATAGCCAACCTACGATACATAACACATAGCGATCATATCAAGTCGGGGGCGATCCTCAAAGTCGTACGAAATATAACCGTGGGTCTCACGCCCGTAATATCATTCATGCGTGGAATCCTTCCTCACTTGCCGGCGATCCATGATATAATAACACCAATAAGGATACATGAACACCAAGCCCAGCTGTGTCCTAAATACCTCGTGGTCGTGCCGGAATCCCATCGTAAAGCATGACCATACGGTAACGACCAAATCGGGGACATATATGATAATCAAATTACAACCTGCGTGCCTTACTAACAATGAGAGTAAGCGATGGTATCCTTACAATATAAAATAGGAAGCTCACGATCAGCGGGACCACCCGCCGCGTATCATTTAGCAATCCTTTCCCCGGGACTATTTCACCCGCATAGGTCACGTGGACGCGTGAGGTATTCTCGCATGGGACTATTTCACCGCGTAAGCCACTACGGACTCGCGTGAGGTATTCCTCGCATAAGGTGGACGCGCGTGGGACTATTTCACCCGCGTAAGCCTACGGACTCGCGTGAGGTATTCCTCGCATCGTGGGTAGCAAATCCACGGAAATATGCAATGCCACAACCAGGGAATGACCGGGCGACTAATATACGATAGCACACAGGCTATTTCCGGCTACGTAGGCAAATCCTCAATCAACAAGCCAAAGTCCTTGCAAGGCACACTTAGAATAATTCACAATCAATCAAGCCAAAGTACTTATCAAGGCACGCAGACTAATTCTCGATTAATCTAGCCAAAGTACTTATCAAGGCATACATAGAATAATTCTCTTTTAACAAGCCAAAGTACTTATCAAGGCACACTTAGACAAATTCTCAATTTATCAAGCCAAAGTACTAATCAAGGCATTCATAGAATAATTCTCTTTTAACAAGTCAAAGTACTTATCAAGGCACACTTAGACAAATTCTCAATTTATCAAGCCAAAGTACTAATCAAGGCATACATAGAATAATTCTCTTTTAACAAGTCAAAGTACTTATCAAGGCACACTTAGACAAATTCTCAATTTATCAAGCCAAAGTACTAATCAAGGCATACATAGAATAATTCTCTTTTAACAAGTCAAAGTACTTATCAAGGCACACTTAGACAAATTCTCAATTTATCAAGCCAAAGTACTAATCAAGGCATACATAGAATAATTCTCTTTTAACAAGTCAAAGTACTACGTACGTACATTCTTTTATAAAAGACTCCTTTCTATGTAAAGCCCGAGATACTAACACAGTAGTATCAGCGTGTCTATTTTTCAAAGTAAGTTACTACACTTTTAGAAAACTCATTACAAAGCTTGAAATCAAGTAACTCCAAATTTTCACAATCTAGGCAACTTATGCGATTAATCAAAATAGACAACTTTCTAAACCTTCCATAAAGCGTTATAACCAACTTCCCATAAAGCCGTTATAACCCTTTATGGTTTTAGGCGTATCCATTCCTTCAACAACCAAGAGACTTATACTATTAAAACCAAGTATCACATACTTACAAATCAAGTTCTTAACTTTCAAAATACTTGAGTCTCTTGTGGTTAGAAAACAAGTTTTCTTACTTTTTAAACCTCAGTAACTTCACCCTTAACACAAGTTACTTCTCTTAAATCATGTCATTTCTCCTCTTTTAAATCAAATAAGTAAATCACTCCTTTGACTCCCTAAAGTCATTATAATGACCTTTAGGTTTTAGAACTAAGGCACTAGCCAAAAGATTTGAAACCACTTCCTTTTAAGACTACATGTACTTTAAGTAAAAATACCTTCACTTTTAATAATCCAAACTACATCAAGAAAATGGATTCTACAACTTACAATCAAAACAACAAAGTACACTCGAGAAGTACATAGAACAAATTCTATTTTAGGCAATCCAAATACAACGAGGAATGGATCGTTTAAGGAGTAGAACCTACTTTCTTTATCTTAAGGAATCATGCTAGAAGAGGAGATAGTTCACATACCTTTTTAAATCCACGGTAAGCCGAATACACGTGCGTAGAAGTGTCAACCTATAATGGTCACTGACAAGGCTATCGACTTCTAGTCTACATGTAGAATAATACTAAGTATTTAGTCTCTAATTCTACGGAAAATCGGGCAGCACTTCCTTTGTTTCTACTCACTTTGCCACCTTTTTCAAGGCCGAATACAATAACCAACAAGCCACATTTAAGGCTCCAAACAACATTCAAACAAAGGGGATTACACGCCTTACACTACGGGTAAAATTCCGCCCCACAATTCATACGAAATAGTATAATACTTCACTAGCCATTCTCGGCCAACATATAACCAATCACACTACGTCTTTTCCAATCCTTTTCCAATTTCAAGTTCTTAGGTCAACATGTTATATAGTTATAAACCACTTCAACAACTATAATTTCCTTCTTTATTCAACATGCGACGACTTAAACTAATAATCAACTTGAATTCCAATCTTAAAGCTAAACATGCTAGTTTTCAGATTAGGGTTCCAATAGCCCATAAACATATCAAACTTCATACTATATAACTCATGCTTGCTAATAACCATAGCTACAATGATAAGTAAACCTTAATTGCTAAAACGACAAGAATATACCTTTATAAGCCCTTAAAATTTCCAAGATTCCAAAGTCGCGCCTTAGCAATTCTTAGCTCCTTTCCTTAAGTTCCAATCCGCTCCAAGCACTCCTTAGAGGCCTATGAAGAACCCATCTTCAAGTTCCAACTTCAAAGTTGAAGAACTCCCATAGTTTCCGCCTTGCGACTAACGTGAAAATGCGTTTTTTCCGAAATCTTTCTATTGAGATATCCTTACAATACCCTAAGGGACATTGGGTTTAAGTCTTGTGGCTAATGGATCAAAACTACAATTTTTTTGTGTGGGATCTAAGGCAAACCCGAGAGCTCATTGTGAAGCACAAGAGTTTCTCTAAAATTTTCTAAGTGTTAATGAGCTAGTCTTGCACTAGTAGTATACTTATAACACAATGGAGGGCTTAGACTTAAACAAATGTGAGGTTAGGATGAGTTTCACTTGGATAAAGCCTAGGTGGACAAGTTGACTTGTCAACAATGTCAAGCTTTGGAAGACTTATCTTCAACCATGGTCAATGACCATTTTACCCTTGCATAAATTTTGACCAAGCCATGTGGGGGTGCCACGTGTCGCCCTCTCATTCGTCCATAAAATTCCATAACCCTCGTGGGCCCCACAAAATGTAAAATTCCTCGGGTGGGCCCCACGTGACCAAATCCGTAAAAATAAATTTCCATTAGGTTAAGAGTTCCATACTCTTCAAATAATGCATTTTGAGAATCGATTCTCAACAACGAACATTTTTCCTTTCAAGCGTTGAACATTTCGTCGGAAAAACAATTCTTCCTTTCGTACTAATTTCCAAGTCTTGTTTCCTTTCGTACATTCTCTTATACATGTCTTGGACTTACGAGTGTAACATTCTTCCCCCTTAGAAACATTCGTCCCGAATGTTCTTAGTCGATTGTCACGCTAAACAAACTCGTACGATCTCTCTTATGCTATCGATCAAATGCACAAGACCAGCGATGCCACGCATGGCCACCACATAACATCGTAAACATAATAATGGACCTTCCGTCAGTGGTCCCTTCTCACAAAACTTCGAAGGTTCTGATCTTCCCAAACACGGGATCATAGAGGTTCGCTTTCTTTCCTTACTTGTCATACTTTCGTACTTTCAAACTCATCTAGTACACGTACAAAATCTCAAATTTTGTTTATGTTCCACTGTTATAGCCGTATTTCGGAGTATATGCGTGGGGCGTCGTGAAAAGTTTGAACTTTAAAGTTGGCTTGGCGATTTTTATTTGTGCCTGACACTTTGGATTAAGTCGTTTTTGGCGAAGCGTTTCCACGACTTTTCGTAGGGAAAATTCCGGCTATGTCGTTTATATTTTTGCGGATTTTTAGAGGCGAAGCGTGTTGGACCAACAAGAGGCGCCACTTGGCACCTCTCATTGGTGGAGTGTGGGCGGTAAAGGTGGCGAAAGTGTGGCCATTGTGGTCGAGGTTGGTAGGATATTTTGTGTGTTAGTTGGTTAGGGTGCACTTGGCAAGATCTTGGCCTACACTTGCCTTGCACTTGGCAAGATCTTGGCCATTGGTTGGCCTTGGCTTGTCTATAAATACCCTCTCCCTTTGAAGACTTCCCGTCGAATAATTTCCTAAGTCTAAAATTCCTCCCTCGCGTAGTATAGTTCTCGTCCCCTCCCCTTGTGAGGCCTTGGCGAGCCCTTCTCCCCTTGGCGAGAGTACCCCTAGTGGGGTAGGTAGAGGGTATACACCCACTTGTGGTGTTGTCTCGTATAAATACCCATCTTGGTAGAAATACTCTCAAAAGTATTGTTATAATGCCCAATTACCTTAGCCATATACCTTGTAGTATTACAGGTTATACTATACTAAAAACCCGGAAATACTATTATACTTCCCTTGATCACAAAACCGAAACCACTAGGAAAATCTCCAGTTAGTTGGAGTATTGAGTAGAAGTTAGTTAGAACTTCTAAGGGTGGTTTGGAGTGGGAGTTGGGCGCTCGGAGATTGGAGCTAAGCGTTGCGGGATCGACTTTATACTTGGATAATTATGGGCTTATCGAGGTAATTATCTTGTCCCTATTGTAATTGGAAATTACATGATTGTTAGACTATATAGTTGAAGTATACTATATATAGAAGCTGAGCGTTGTTATCGTGATGTCTTTGGACTTAAGCTGAATAATAAGAAACCTTTTCGAAGAAGAGTCTTTGAGCTGTAATTACATGGGGCGTATTCTGATGAGACTTGTGTAACTTTTACGTGAGGTAGAATTGTGCACGTCGGATTAGGCGTATAACCCCCGCAGTTGGCTTGGTAGCGGCCAGATAGAGGAGGAGATTTACGCTTTGCGGGAAAATCTTGCGAATTTTACGTAGAATGATCTACGATAAGATCTAGATGTTAATAAAGCGCCTTGTGGGCTTATAGGTTGAAGTACTACGTGTGGCGTGTTCTACTTGGCTTAAGGAGTAGCCAAGCGGCGAGGTACTCGGAGCATTTTGCTATTAGTCGATAATCGTCGCGAGGTATGTGAACCTCTTCATATCTCTTCTAGCATGATATGTGTGTAACTATGTAATGCGGTGAGCGTACGTGTGTTAAATGTATTTGATTGGTCTAAAACATAAAGTGTTATAACGGCTTTATGGGAAGTTGGTTATAACGACTTTATGTAGGTAAGAAAATACTTGTGGTTTTAAAGGTAAGCGATTTGAACTATAACCGGATGGTTATGTGAAAATAAAGAACTTGAAGTATTTCAAAAGATTCTTGAATCATTTTGAAAGAAGAGTAATACTTGGTTTTTGAAAAACTTAAGAGTTATACTAGCTTTATGGAAAGTTAGGTATAACGGCTTAAGAATGTTTTCTTGATTTGAAATCGAGAATGTGTATCGACAAACCAACTGCGGCGTTAATAAAAGGAAATGTTTTCTGATTAAGTATTATTAAAACCCGGTAGAAACTTCCATCTGCATAGAAGCTAAGATGAGACAAAATGATATTTCTAGATCATGTTTCTTGTAATAAGATTGTTATAAACAAGAATATCCTACTCACATATAAGGCTTATGTTTCTTAGATTGTTTGAAAGAGAATTATATTCTTAAATAAATAAGGCTATGAACTACGAAACCTTTCTAAAACAAGAAACGTGAACATTTGAAATTAGGCAAACTTGGACGTTTGGAAAATAATGTTGTTACTTGATTTTACAAAGGTAGGTATTTTGATTTACTTCAAAAGATAATCACTCTATTTTCATATACTACGGGTATTGTGTGGTTTTTGTGAAAGTAACGTATCTTTTAAAAAGAGTTAATGTATGAAGTACTTTGGGGATAGAAACCCGATCTTGTTAATCATATAGTAGAAAGTGCCTTGTGTGTATAACTTGATTGTGTTGGGTTGTGATAGCCTTGTGATACTTTCTTGTTTATTTGATAAGTAAACATGCTAGGATGCTACGTGTGTTAGTATCTTGTGATGTTTGAGTAAAGGGGTTTCCCCTCGATTGCGCTTAAATAGTTTCACTATCAGCCGTTATGTTGGTATTGTACCACTCACTGGTATTCGGAGGTTAGCGCCCTCCGATGCGGGGTAGACTCAGGCGGGTCTAGTGACCTATGATTCGAGAAGACCTCATGCGGGTCCCAGTGGCCTATGCGGAGCTACGAGAGTTCCAGGTTAGTTTGCGTCCTTTATGGGCATGCGGTCTATTTGGCCATCTGATTTGCGAAGTCGAGGCGGATCTTGGGAGTAGCTACCCTCGATGCGGGAATACCTCATGCGGGCCATTGGGGTGGCCTATGCGGGCTGCGGGAAGTTCGAGGCTAGGCAGCGCATTAGATCTCTGCGAGCGAGTGGCGGCTTTGATCATGTGACGATGCAGAGCAGATTTCATAATCTGATTTATGACCTTGTTGATGCGGTGGGTTTTAGTAGTCGGCTATGCCTTCATACTTACCGTCACGATTTTATTATGACAGTGGGACACGGTGTTCATGTGTATTCCTTGGTGCTTTTATATCATAGGCTGCCGTGATGAGGAAGGTATTCCACGGGCATGATTGATGTTGTGGGCGTGAGACCCATAGTTATATTTGAGTGATGAGTTTGAGGCGTGAGTCACGACTTGATATATTTGCTTATTTATTGTGAGCGTAGTTTGGTTATCATCATGTCTCTGCTTTATATAGACTACTATGATTTCATTCTGATGTTATTTTGATTTCACATACTTGGTACTGTTATCTTGACCTCGCCCGGAGGCTGCGTTCATCTGCGAGTAAAGGTACACCGATCGTTGATCCTCGCTCTTAGAGTCACGATTCGGCGTTTGGGAAAGCTCCGTTTCTCGGAGGCTTATCTTAGTATAGTCCACTGTCGTTGTAGGTATTTACATTCGGGGTATGGCGGGGCCTGTCCGCCGTTGTTGTCGTATCATTTCTTAAGTGCAGTAATCTTGTTGTGGCGGGGTTTGTAAAAAGGATTAAAGCTGTTCTTTTGTAAGAATTGTTATTTATATATATCAGAAAAGCAAGTTTTCCTCAGTTCTTGTTTCATACTTCATTGGTTTCATGTATGTGTTTTATGTTCGTGATTACTCGATGTTGTGTCACTAGGGTGCGGGTAAGGCACGATCCGCGGGCCGGGTTAGTCGTGACAAAAGTGGTATCGAGCGATTAATCCTCGGAAAGTGTCTACAGACCGTATCCGATGAAGTCTTGATTATCGGTGTGTTGTGCACCACGCCAATAATCGAGGAGGCTATAGGATATTTAGGATTGGTTTCTATTCTTCTCACTCACGAGATCGTGCCTTAGAGCTTTGTTGTAAGTTGGACCCTCGACGAAATTCTTTCCACTTGCTCGTTATGCCTCGCGTAGTAAAGCCGGGCGGGAGGCGGCGTAGGAGGCTGCGAGTAAATCTGAGAGGGTTGCGAGGGCCACGAGCCCAATCATTACCTAGGGTAGTGCTTCTTTCGGGGATTTACTGCGGCGTCACTAGCTTGGCAAAGTTTAACCGCGGCGGCGATTCTCTGCGACCATGATATTTGAACCGGTTCGCGGCCAAGGAGCGATAAACTTAGATTGCAGGCGACCTGTTACTAGCTATGGATTTGGCTACAGAGTATACCGATGTCTGCGAGTCTTGATGACTACCTAGAGAGGTTGTGCGAGTAATTCTTGATTAAGCTTGAGCATGGCACGTATGCGGGCTTATGCGCGGCAAAGCGTAGAGATCGGCGGGTTAACAAAGGGCGAGAAGAGGGCGGGCGGCAGTCCTTTGGTAACTTCGGCGAGTCACCTCGCGTGATTAGATTATGCCCGTCCGCGGTGCAGAGAGGTCTCCGCGAGGTTCGGGGCGTTCGGGGTATGCGAGAGTTGGTCGAACTCGGGGCTTGAGGTTCGGTGTGACAGACGTCATCCCGGGGAATGTCATCTTTTTGTTGATGCTTGTTTTGCCGGCGGCCGTCAGGGCCATGTGTCAAATGGGTGACCTAGTAGGAGGACTTAGCCTCCAGGATCGATGGGTAGTTCGTCACCTTCCCTAGCTATGCGCCCTACGGGGTAGATTTGATTAGAACGACTAAGGGGAGTGAAGCAGTAGATACAAGTATATCCTTAACCCTCTAGAGATTTGTATTGTGTGATAAGATGAGTATATCTTAAGTGCTATGTTCTGATAGCAGTGTGTTCATTGTGATTAGAAATCATGGTTAGTTAACCGAGTAAGATTTAGGGGGTAGAGAAAGTGTGAGCCTTAGAGCTTTATACGTAGAGACCTTAGAGGTAAGGCCATCTCGAGTAAAAGCCGTATGTTTATGTTTGACCCTTATAGGAGTGCATAGTGCACGTGAGATATGGTTGTGGGATAAGTCCCTGAGTAGTGTGGGATAAAAAAGGGTAGTTGAGCTAAGAAGACCGCTAGGTCTTCGTAACGTGATTAGTGAGATTGTTCCGGATCGGGGAGCTAGTATTGTGCGCGTTGCCGGGTCGGGTTGAGGCCACGTTGCGGGTCAACCGCGGCGAGTTAGGTGGTGGGGTCAGTTTGTGGTGATCGCTTTGTGGTAAGTCATGAGGTGTTAGGCCCAAGTTTACGTCACGAGTTCGTGGATGCGTTCGCGATGGTCGGGCGATGGGGCGGCCCGTCGTGTTCTTGATCAAGACCGTTTACTCGGCGGAGGGTTATGCGAGGCGTTATATCGGAAGGTTGTAAGGCTGCGGGGTGCCTACCTTCACCTTAATGACAGTGGAGCCAGTGCGGTGTTTTGTTTGGAAGTTTTACCAAGTAGGGTTAAGAACTTCGGTGAGTCTCGAATCGCGTTCGCCTCGGGCGGTGTGTGGATTCGGGGTAGTTGTGGGGATTGTTGTCTCTGTGGAGGAGTGTTTAAGCTACCATTTCGGTGTTCGGATGTCGCCTTATGAAGCCTTGTAGGGGCGGATGTGTAAGTCGCCCGATCGATTGGTTCGATGTTGGCAAGATCGGATAGTTGGTTGAGCTTGTTCCGGTGGTATGGATAGGAGTAAAGCTTGTTTAGAAGAGGTTACGGCTCGGAGAAATCGTGCGGATAATCGGCGGACGCTTAGAGTTGAGTTGTGGTCGGTCTTCTTGAAAGTACCACCGGGTTGGGTGTGGCGAGTTTTGGAAAGCAGAGGAACTTAGCGAGTTACTTTGGGCCTTTTGAGTTCATGTGAGGATAGGCGGGTTGCCTATATGTTAGCATTTGCGTCCGACTTAGGAAGCGATGCGTCGATCTTTCGTGTTATGTTCGAGAAGGAAATCGGAGATCCGTCAGTGTTCGATTAATGATGACCACGTTAGAGATAGTAACCGAGTTTTGGCGAAGCGATGTCGAAGTGTGGTAAGAGTTCGAGTGTCTGACGGCACCTCGGGGATCGCGTGCGGCGGTACCATTTGTTGGGTCGCGGGTGACACTAGAACCTCGCGGCAAAGTGACAAAAGTGGTATCATTTCTTTTGTAAAGAGAAGGTCGAAGGAAGTATATTTTAGACCAGGAGAGAGGTGTTTGTGGTGATGTTAGAGGTGTTTCCTCGTAGACTTGGAGGTAAGTATTTTGCGCAAGTTGGTTCCGTGGCCATGTGTGGCAGGTTTGTTCTCGTAAGTATAGTGGTGAAGACTATACTGGCGCGCGTTTGTTTTGAGACTTAGAAGGAACATTGGGACGAATGTTTCTAAGGAGGGAGAATGTTATACCGTATTTCGAGTATATGCGTGGGGCGTGCGTGAAAAGTTTGAACTTTAAAGTTGGCTTGGCGATTTTTATTTGTGCACAACACCCGATTAGAGTCGTTTTTGAAAGCGTTTCCACGACTTTCGTAGGGAAAATTCGGCTATGTCGTTTATATTTTTGCGGATTTTTCAGAGGCGAAGCGTGTTGGACCAACGAGGCGCCAGCTGGCACTCTCATTGGTGGAGTGTGGGCGGTAAAGGTGGCGAAAGTGTGGCCATTGTGGTCAAGGGTTGGTAGGATATTTTGTGTGTTAGTTGGTTAGGGTGCATGGCAATATCTTGGCCTACTTGCCTTGCACTTGGCAAGATCTTGGCCATTGGTTGGCCTTGGCTTGTCCTATAAATACCCTCTCCCTTTGAAGACTTCTTCGTCGAATAATTTCCTAAGTCTAAAATTCCTCCCTCCCTTGTAGTATAGTTCTCGTCCCTCCCTTGTGAGGCCTTGGCGAGAGCCCTTCTCCCCCAGCGAGTACCCCCACAGTGGGGTAGTAGAGAGGTATACACCCCCCCTTGTGGTGTTGTCTCGTATAAATACCCCCCCTCTTGGTAGAAATACTCTCAAAAGTATTGTTATAATGCCCAAATTACCTTAGCCATATACCTTGTAGTATTCTAAGGTTATACCTATACTAAAAACCCAGAAATACTATTATACTTCCCTTCAGTCACAAAACCGAAACCCTAAGGAAAATCTCCATAGTTAGTTGGAGTATTGAGTAGAAGTTGGTTAGAACTTCTAAGGGTGGTTTGGAGCGGGTTGGAGCGCTCGGAGATTGGAGCTAAACGTTGCCCAGGATCGACTTTATACTTGGATAATTATGGGCTTATCGAGGTAATTATCTTGTCCCCCTATTGTAATTGGAAATTACATGATTGTTAGACTATATAGTTGAAGTATACTATATATAGAACTGAACGTTGTTATCGGCAATGTCTTTGGACTTAAGCCTGAATAATAAGAAACCTTTTCGAAAGAAGAGTCTTTGTTGTAATTACATGGGGTGTATTCTGATGACTTGTGTAGATTTTACGTGAGGTAGAATTGTGCGTCGGATTAGGCGTATAACCCCACGGTTGGCTTGGTAGCTAGCCCGATGAGGAGGAGATTTCTGTTGTTGCGGGAGAGTCTTTGAATTTTACGTAGAATGATCTACGATAAGATCTAGATGTTAATAAGCGCCTTGTGGCCTTATAGGTTGAAGTACTACGTGTGGCGCGTTCTACTTGGCTTAAGGAGTAGCCGACGGCTTGAGGTACTCGGAGCATTTTGCTATTAGTCGATAATCGTCGCGAGGTATGTGAACCTCTTCCTATCTCTTCTAGCATGATATGTGTGTAACTATGTAATGCGGTGAGCGTGCGTGTGTTAAATGTATTTGATTGGTCTAAAAGATAATGTGTTATAACGGCTTTATGGGAAGTTGGTTATAACAGCTTTATGTAGGTAAGAAAATACTTGTGGTTTTTAAAAGGCAACTGATTTGAACTATAACCGGATGGTTATGTGAAAATAAAGAACTTGAAGTATTTCAAAAGATTCTTGAATCATTTTGAAAGAAGAGTAATACTTGGTTTTTGAAAAACTTAAGAGTTATACTAGCTTTATGGAAAGTTAGGTATAACGGCTTAAGAATGTTTCTTGATTTGAAATCGAATGTGTATCGACAAACCAACTGCGGTGTTAATAAAAGGAAATGTTTCTGATTAAGTATTATTAAAACCAGTAGAAACTTCCATCTGCATAGAAGCTAAGATGAGACAAAATGATATTTCCTAGATCATGGCTGCTGTAATAAGATTGTTATAAACAAGAATATCCTACTCACATATAAGGCTTATGTTTCTTAGATTGTTTGAAAGAGAATTATATTCTTAAATAAATAAGGCTATGAACTACGAAACCTTTCTAAAACAAGAAACGTGAACATTTGAAATTAGGCAAACTTGGACGTTTGGAAAATAATGTTGTTACTTGATTTTACAAAGGTAGGTATTTTGATTTACTTCAAAAGATAATCACTCTATTTTCATATACTACGGGTATTGTGTGGTTTTTGTGAAAGTAACGTATCTTTTAAAAAGAGTTAATGTATGAAGTACTTTGGGGATAGAAACCCGATCTTGTTAATCATATAGTAGAAAGTGCCTTGTGTGTATAACTTGATTGTGTTGGGTTGTGATATCCTTGTGATACTTTCTTGTTTATTTGATAAGTAAACATGCTAGGATGCTACGTGTGTTAGTATCTTGTGATGTTTGAGTAAAGGGGTTTCCCCTCGATTGCGCTTAAATAGTTTCACTATCAGCCGTTATGTTGGTATTGTACCACTCACCCTGACTGTTCCGGAGGTTAAGCTGCCCTCCGATGCGGGGTAGACTCAGGCGGGTCTAGTGACCTATGATTCGAGAATACCTCATGCGGGTCCCAGGGGCCTATGCGGAGCTACGAGAGTTCCAGGTTAGTTTGCGTCCTTTATGGGCATGCGGTCCTTGTGGCCATGCGGACTGCGAAGTCGGCGGATCTTAGGGAGTAGCTACCCTCGATGCGAGAATACCTCATGCGGGCCATTGGGGTGGCCTATCGCGGCTGCGGAAGTTCGGGCTAGGCAGCGCGCATTAGATCTGCGGGCGAGTGGCGGCTTTGATCATGTAATGATGCAGACGATTTCATAATCTGATTTATGACGCTTGTTGAGTACGGTGGGTTTTAGTAGTCGGCTATGCCTTCATACTTACCGTCTGATTTTATTATGACAGTGGGACACGGTGTTCATGTGTATTCCTTGGTGCTTTTATATCATAGGCTGCAATGAGGAAGGTATTCCAGGCATGATTGATGTTGTGGGCGTGAGACCCATAGTTATATTTGAGTGATGACTTTGAGGCGTGAGTCACGACTTGATATATTGCTTATTTATTGTGAGCTGCGATTTGGTTATCATACATGTCTCTGCTTTATATATTTGCTATGATTTCATTCTGATATTTATTTTGATTTCACATACTTGGTACTGTTATCTGACCTCGCCCGAAGCTGCGTTAATCTGCGAGTAAAGGTACACGATCGTTGATCCTCGCTCTTAGGAGTCACGATTCGGCGTTTGGGAAAGCTCCGTTTCTCGGAGGCTTATCTTAGTATAGTCCCTGTCGTTGTAGGTATTTACATTCGGGGTATGGCGGGAACCTGTCCGCCATTGTTGTCGTATCATTTCTTAAGTGCAGTAATCTTGTTGTGGCGGGGTTTGTAAAAAGGATTAAAGCTTCTTTTTGTAAGAATTGTTATTTATATATATTCGAAAGGCAAGTTTTCCTCAGATTACTGTTTCATACTTCATTGGTTTCATGTATGTGTTTTATGTTCCGCTGATTACTCTGATGTTGTGTCACTAGGGTGCCCGGGGTAAGGCACGATCCGCGAACGGTTGGTCGTGACATTCCCAATCCTTGGAGTTACTAACCAACTTGGACATATTGTTACTTACGTTCCGATAAGGCTTTTCTCGGTCCTTACGACCTAGTTAGGTGGAAACGCTTCCACAAACTTCGTACAACGATTTACTAAACTTGGGCTGGCATCCTCGGTACCACTATCACATAACGGAACCATTTCTGGTGACATCACCCCATTCCATACTACTGGCTAACTGAAATGAGTCCATAACCCGACTCATCGTCACACTTAACTTCTCATTCTTAGTTTGAAATAAATTTCTCTCTTATCTCAAGGTACTTCTTACCGTATCCTCCCATTCACTAGAGGTTTATCACATAAGCCAAAGTATTCCTACTGCACATTCTTCCCTATCGGTCTTACACTTATTATGGGGTAACTACAACCTGTGAACTCTACACAACTATAGTCTCAGTTCACTTATCATTCTTGTCAACATTCTTAACTTCTCACTTTACTAATCAAAGTATCCTACCTGCAGGGTACTATCTCTTCTGCTAGCAACAAAGGAAAACATATATGCTAGGCGAAATCTGAATCTATCAATGCATGCGTGATTGAAAAGAATCGAGATATACATGTAACCGTGCGATGTCGCCTCACGATCTGTCCGATGAGTCACGTTATCTCTGCGGTTGAAGGACGCGAACTATAAAATCTACGACCTCTACCACGGTGGCTAACATCTGAACACCCCTTGCAGAGGAGCGCATTTGTGGAGAAAGGAACCAACCATCGGCCTCTAGGCTAAGCCACCTCGCGGTGCTCTTTTTAAAAGGACATACCACTCGAGAATATGGCGGACGGCCTGATAATAACAAACACTGTGCCATGCATGGCATTTCCCGAATGGCGCTTACACATCTGGAACAACGAGGAATAAGTGGCCTCGTGAGAAAATCCTCTGCTCCTACGAGAACCTCGATCCTGGAGCTTGGACCAGGCTCTAAATACCTTGTGAGCTCAAATCCCCACTGTGAGCTGCGGGGTATGTCTTTGGGTAAGTGGGACGGATATCTCACTCATTCTTGGCGACTCGTCCAAAACTCAGGGATAACCAGCCGGTCTAGCCTCTTCTGAGATCTCACGCGGCCTCTACCCTCTGTACACTGTGCATGCTTGGTCGAATAACTTCTGTGTGAAGCTGCGGCCAGCTATCTTAGTCGATAACCTAATGGCTTCGCCATGACCCTAAGTCTCCATGGCGAAGCTGGAGGCTCAGTGCTGGGGCCTCAAAACTGGCGAAGAAGAACTTCATGGTGTGGAACAACATCCGGTATAACACAGGCATAAGCCCTATCAACTCTGAGTCGACTAGTAGCTCTGCTACTCCTTTTGCCTACAGGCGGTGTTGCCCTCGCCGGAGGCATAAGCGTAACACAACAATCGTCGAGAGGAATTATCATACTAACCGGCTCTGAGGCACGATCTTAGAGTGAGAAGAATAGAAATCAACTCCTAAATATCCACGTAGCCTCAGGATCGGCTCTCGATACCACTCTGTCGCCGAACCGGGCGTGTTGGTGCCTACACAGGCACTTGCATAACAACTAAGTACTTTGCGGAAATTAATAACTCATTCATTTTTTTAAAACCAGCGTGCGTGTAAGGCAAAGCCGACTAGGCCGCCGTATAATATCATAAACAAAAGACACTACATTGTACGAGTCGATCCAGCGTATGAATACGGACCTGCAGGAGTTAAAGCGAAATATGGCGGACAAGGCCGCCGTACCATAAGCGTACAAAGCACATCTTGAAGGATATATACAAAAAGATAAACTCACGGAGGAGCTATCCAAAAATCACGGCGAGGATCCTACACTGCCGATCAGGCTGCGTACCTAAACTGCGGCATGAGCGGCCCCGAAGGAGTCGATGCGAAGAATGTACCAAGTGTGTGAGCGATGAAATGCGTAATAAAATCATAACGATCTAAACAAAGCGGAGACATGTATGATAGCCAACCTACGATACATAACACATAGCGATCATATCAAGTCGGGGGCGAGGCGCCAAAGTCGTTACGAATATAACCATGGGTCTCGCCCGTAATATCATTCGTGCGTGGAATCCTTCCGCCCGCTGGCGATCCATGATATAATAACACGATAAGGATACATGAACACCAAGCCCGCTGTGTCCTAAATACCTCGTGGTCGTGCCGGAATCCCGTCGTAAAAGCATGACCATACGGTAACCTGACCAAATCAGGGGACATATATGATAATCAAATTACAACACATTGTGCCTTACTAACAATGAGTAAGCGATAGTATCCTTCTGATATAAAATAGGAAGCTCGCGATCAGCGGGACCACCGCGCGATATCATTTAGCAATCCTTTCCACAGGACTATTTCACCGCATAGGTCACGTGGACCGCGTGAGGTATTCCTCGCATGGGACTATTTCACCGCGTAAGCCACTTACGGACTCGCGTGAGGTATTCCTCGCGTAAATTTGGACCGCGCGTGGGACTATTTCACCGCGTAAGCCTACGGACTCGCGTGAGGTATTCCTCGCATCGTGGGTAGCAAATCCGCGGAAATATGCAATGCCAACCGAGGAATGACCGGAGCGACTAATATACCAATAGCACACTGGCTATTTCCGGCTACGTAGGCAAATCCTCGATCAACAAGCCAAAGTCCACCAAGGCACGCTTAGAATAATTCACAATCAATCAAGCCAAAGTACTTATCAAGGCACACTTAGACTAATTCTCAATTAATCAAGCCAAAGTACTTATCGAGGCATACGTAGAATAATTCTCTTTTAACAAGCCAAAGTACTTATCAAGGCACGCTTAGACAAATTCTCAATTTATCAAGCCAAAGTACTAATCAAGGCATACGTAAAATAATTCTCTTTTAACAAGTCAAAGTACTTATCAAGGCACACTGAGACAAATTCTCAATTTATCAAGCCAAAGTACTAATCAAGGCATACGTAGAATAATTCTCTTTTAACAAGTCAAAGTACTTATCAAGGCACACTTAGACAAATTCTCAATTTATCAAGCCAAAGTACTAATCAAGGCATACGTAGAATAATTCTCTTTTAACAAGTCAAAGTACTTATCAAGGCACACTTAGACAAATTCTCAATTTATCAAGCCAAAGTACTAATCAAGGCATCGTAGAATAATTCTCTTTTAACAAGTCAAAGTACTACGTGCGTACATTCTTTTATAAAAGACTCCTTTCTATGTAAAGCCCGAAGATACTAACACGTAGTATCAGGCGTGTCTATTTTCAAAGTAAGTTACTACACTTTTAGAAAACTCATTTCAAGCTTGAAATCAAGTAACTCCAAATTTTCACAATCTAGGCAACTTATGCAGATTAATCAAAATAGACAACTTTCTAAACCTTCCATAAAGCGTTATAACCAACTTCCCATAAAGCGGTTATAACCCTTTTATGGTTTTAGGCGTATCCATTCCTTGACAACCAAGAGACTTATACTTATTAAAACCAAGTATCGCATCTTTACAAATCAAGTTCTTAACTTTCAAAATACTTGAGTCTCTTGTGGTTAGAAAACAAGTTTTCTTCTACTTTTAAACCTCAAGTAACTTCACCCTTAACACAAGTTACTTCTCTTAAATCAGTCATTTCTCCTCTTTTAAATCAAATAAGTAAATCACTCCTTTGACTCACAAAGTCATTATAATGACCTTTAGGTTTTAGAACTAAGACAGCCAAAAGATTTGAAACCACTTCCTTTTTAAGACTACATGTACTTTAAGTAAAAATACCTTCACTTTTAAGAATCCAAACTTCATCAGAAAATGGATTCTACAACACAATCTAAACATCAAAGTACACTCGAGGAAGTACATAGAACAAATTCTATTTTAGGAAATCCAAATACAACGAGGAATGGATCGTTTAAGGAGTAGAACCTACTTTCTTTATCTTAAGGAATCATGCTAGAAGAGGAGATAGTTCACATACCTTTTGGCTAAATCCACGGTAAGCCGAATACAAATGCGTAGAAGTGTCAACCTATAATGGTCACAAGGCTATCGACTTCTAGTCTCTATGTAGAATAATACTAAGTATTTAGTCTCACAATTCTACGGAAAATCGGCGACACTTCCTTTGTTTCTACTCACTTTGCCACCTTTTTCAAGGCGAATACAATAACCAACAAGCCACGTTTAAGGCTCCAGCAACATTCAAACAAAGGGGATTACCGCGCCTTACACTACGGGTAAAATTCAGCCCCATGATTCATACGAAATAGTATAATACTTCACTAGCCATTCTCGGCCAACATATAACGATCACGCTCGTCTTTTCCAATCCTTTTCCAATTTCAAGTTCTTAGGTCAACATGTTATATAGTTATAAACCACTTCAACAACTATAATTTCCTTCTTTATTCAACGTCGGCGACTTAAACTAATAATCAACTTGAATTCCAATCTTAAAGCTAAACGTACTAGTTTTGATTAGGGTTCCAATAGCCCGTAAACATATCAAACTTCGTACTATATAACTCATGCTTGCTAATAACCATAGCTACAATGATAAGTAAACCTTAATTGCTAAAACGACAAGAATATACCTTTATAAGCCCTTAAAATTTCCAAGATTCCAAAGTCGCGCCTTAGCAATTCTTAGCTCCTTTCCTTAAGTTCCAATCCGCTCCAAGCACTCCTTAGAGGCCTATGAAGAACCCATCTTCAAGTTCCAACTTCAAAGTTGAAGAACTCCCATAGTTTCCGCCTTGCGACTAACGTGAAAATCCGGTTTTTCCAAAATCTTTCTATTGAGATATCCTTACAATACCCTAAGGGACATTGGGTTTAAGTCTTGTGGCTAATGGATCAAAACTACAAATTTTTGTGTGGGATCTAAGGCAAACCCGAGAGCTCATTGTGAAGCACAAAAGTTTCTCTAAAATTTTCTAAGTGTTAATGAGCTAGTCTTGCACTAGTAGTATACTTATAACACAATGGAGGGCTTAGACTTAAACAAATGTGAGGTTAGGATGAGTTTCACTTGGATCAAGCCTAGGTGGACAAGTTGACTTGTCAACAATGTCAAGCTTTGGAAGACTTATCTTCAACCATGGTCAATGACCATTTTACCCTTGCATAAATTTTGACCAAGCCATGTGGGGGTGCCATGTGTCGCCCTCTCATTCGTCCATAAAATTCCATAACCCTCGTGGGCCCCACAAAATGTAAAATTCCTCGGGTGGGCCCCACGTGACCAAATCCGTAAAAATAAATTTCCATTAGGTTAAGAGTTCCATACTCTTCAAATAATGCATTTTGAGAATCCAATTCTCAACAACGAACATTTTTCCTTTCCGACGTTCGGAACATTTTCCGTCGGAAAAACAATTCTTCCTTTCGTACTAATTTCCAAGTCTTGTTTCCTTTCGTACATTCTCTTATACATGTCTTGGACTTACGGGGTGTAACAAGGGGTATGGCGGGGCCCTGTCCCGTCATAGTTGTTGTATAAATCTTAAGTGCATGCCTTTGTTGTGGCGGGGTTGTAAGGATTATGGCTATTGATGTCGATATATATATATGCTGAAAGGCAACCGTTTTGGTTGGCCTATTTTCTTTCATCTTGATCCATATCTAATTATATGTTTAAGTTTTTATTTCTGCTGGTTTTTCTCTGATGTTGTATCACTAGGGTGCCCGGGGTAAGGCACGATCATGGGCAGGTTGGTCGTGACAAGAAAACCAGTGTGAGCACTCTGTCTTTGGTTGGAATGGGGACCCAGTCTGCTGCTGAGGCTGTCGCCTCGAAGCGCCTGCGACACGATGTCTGGCCCTCTTGGTGGCTGCGTCAATCTGGTCCTCTCTCTATCCTCATCCCACTGTGCATGAGCTGCGTCTATGATATCATCACGGGCTAAGAGCCACCCCAAGCATGCTGTAATCATATGACGGTCTAGACCCATCACATATCGATGAACTCTATCCGCCATGTCATCTACAATAGTGTGCGCATGCCTGGACAAGGAGTCAAACTCAGTGTACTCACTGCGATCCTCGATTACGCCTCGAGGTCAAGAATGCATCTGCCGGGCTCTCTCGTCTCGGGAGGCAAAAGTGATCCATGAAGGCCTCTGTAAACTCCTCCCAAGCAGTGGAAGAGCATCATCACCTCTCGAAAGCAACCACGACTCAAACCGGTTCAACGCGATATCGCGCAACCGGTAAGAGGCTAGCGTAATGAACTCGTCTCTGAAGCCCTAAGAACTGCATGGTCTGTGTAGCTGCCGAATGAACTCCTGCGGATCCTCATCGGACCTCGAACCATAAAACTTCGGTGGATGACATCCCGAGAAAATCCCTAATCATGGCCCATCGGCTCTGGGTGGGCTGCTGCTCACTGTCGTGTTGCCGGCTACTATCTTGGTCAATAACCGAATCTGCTCCCGTAGTCTCTATACTCGGCGGTGGTGAGGAGCGGAGAGTGCAGTGCCGGAACCTCTGGAGCTCTGCCGCTCTCGGTTCTCTAATGCCGGCGTGGTGAACTCGCCGACCGCCTACTACCTCGGGCATAATCGTACTGAGCAGTGTCCCCTATGAGTACGCTAGCTGCAGCTCTGCTCTTTGCCTTGCCTCTCGGGCTCTGGTAGCCAGGTGGGCATATCATTTCATAAGACTAGGTTAGAGAGGATTCAACCTAATAGGGCGGTTCTCTGCGCGATCTCGAGAGAGAGAAGAATGAAACCAATCCTAAATGTCTTGCGACCTCACGATTATAGATGTGGCGCGCAACACACCGATAATCAAGACTACTGACACGATGCAGTAGACACTTTCCGAGGACTAGCGCTTTGATACCACTTTTGTCACGACCGACCGGTCACGGCGATGCCCTACACAGGCACGCCTGTTGGTATACATCGAGAATAGCGGTGGAACATACACAACATAAACACGTGTAACAATAAAACATCGAGCTAGCGATAAGGCGTCTTCCAATATATATAACAAAAATCAAAAGTACAACAGTACAACATCAGTTCTTACAGCCCAACCACAAATGTGAATACAGACCTCTAGGAATAATAACTGTGGCGGGACAGGGCCCCGCCATACCCCTGAATGTACCCAAAATCTACTACACCAGGGAAAAAGCGTACCCAAAGAGACAAGCCTCGGATAAATGGAGCTTACGGCGTCGATAAGTGATCCTAAGAATGTGGATCGCCACCTTACCACTCTGCGGCATGAGCGGCCCCGAGAAGGGTCGATGCACGATATGTACCAAGTATGTAAAACTGGAAAATACTGTAATTACATCATAAGTCTAAATCAAAGCCGGAGACATGTATGATAATCAAATTACAGTACATTGTGCCTTACTAACAATGAGAGTAAATAGTAGTATCTTTACAATATAAAATAGGAAGCTCGTGATCAAGCGGGACCACCGTCGCGATGGCGTTAAGAAATCCTACTCACGGGACTATTTCACCGCGTAGGCCACGTGGACCGCGTGAGGTATTCCTCGCATAGGACTATTTCACCGCGTAAGCCGCTACGGACTCGCGTGAGGTATTCCTCGCATAATTTGGACGCCGCGTGGGACTATTTCACCGCGTAAGCCGTGCGGACTCGCGTGAGGTATTCCTCGCGTCGTGGGTAGCAAATCCACGGAAATATGCAATGCCACAAACAGGGAATGACCATGACGAATAATGTATCGCTAGCACAAATCCGGCTATCACACAATCCATAAGCAAGTTAAGAAATCCCCTAACTTCTTATTATTCTTGTTATATACACTCTCATTTTAGTTTATCTAAGGCACTAACATGTCTTTTATAAAAATCCGGGAATTTAACCCAAGTACTACGTACTTCTACTCTTTAAAACAAATGACTCTTTTTAGTAGAAAACTTCCAAGATACTATTAATCCTAGTATCAAGTCAAATTACATTTCAAGGCAAGTCATGACACCAGAAATAAAGTTAGGTTTCTAAATCAAGTGACTCCTTTTCTTATAAAACCTTAGGCAATTGATGCCTTAAAAATCGAATTGTCTTTCATTAAATCAAGCCATTTATCTTTCCATAAAGCCAATATAACCAACTTCCCATAAAGTCGTTATATTCACTTTATACCTAAGTCAAATACAATTTATATCCAAAGGACTTATCGTTTAAAGCGAAACAAGTATCACATACTTTAAAACTCTTCAAGTCCCTTAACTTTAATAAAACTTAAGACATCCTTAATACTTTCAAAGAAGCGAGTTAATCTCCTAACTCACCCGATTTGGCCATTCATAAACTAGTAAAGGATATCAAGATCTCGTACGTCTATCGTACTATATACGCGTAACTAGTCATGCTCAAAGGATAGGAAAAGTTCTACATACCTCGCCGGGTCAAATCACTTGCCAAGTACAAAGTCCGTCAGTAGAATGTCAACCTATAATATTCACAATCGTCTATTAAGGCCTTACTTCAAGCGTAGAATATTATAAGTGTCAAGTCGCTAAATCTACGGAAAATCGGACACACCTCGCTTTGTTTTACTAACTTTGCCACCTTTTTCAAGGCGAATACAATAACCAAACACGCCACATTTAAGGCACAATCAAAGCAATTAATCAATAGGGGGTTACGCCTACTAGGCGTGTAAAATTCCGCCACAAGCGATAACAAACTAATACAACTACAAGTCCAAATTCGGCCGTATTGAGTTCAACAATACCAATTCTTATCAATTTCCATTTCAATTCCAAATTGGTAGCATACATGATATCAAGTCGCGTTTGATTATAACAACTATAATCTTCAAGTAAGTAACGTGTGGCGATTTCTAATGGCGACCAATTAGTAATCCAATTTTCAAGTGGCTTGTATAACATTTGGATTTAAGCTACAAGCGATCCATAATACTTATAAACTTGACATATCAACTTCATGCTAACAACATGTAGAGCTAACAACAACAATATAAACATATAATCTTGTAACACCTTTAAAAGACAAGATTATACCTCGATGAACCTTAATCGACTCCAATCCAAGTCGCTCCTTAGTAGTTTAGAGCCTCTCCAAGACACTTCGATCCGCATTTGAGACCCTTAGAACAACGCCAACAAATAACCCTCAAATCTCCAAACAAAACCTAGAAAGACAACTAGGTTTTGTTTTCTGACTAACAAGTAAACTATCTTTTTCCGAGATTTTTCTATTGAGATATGTTTACAATACACATAAGAACCTTGGTTTAAAGTGTGGAGTTAAATGGACAAGAAACAAATTTTTTTCCTTTTCAAATGGATGGAACCCGAGAGCTTCTCCAATGAGTTCTTCCAATTCTGGTGAAATATGGCTAAGTGTTGGCTCTCTCTTGCTAGTAGTATAATAAAGGGACATGGAGGGTTAAGATGTAACCAAATGGGTGGTTTAGATGAAGTCTTACAAAATATCAAGACTAATTGACCTTTGACTTAGTCAACATTCTCATGCTCACAAGTTGCAAGACTTGTCTTGCAACAAAGGTCCATTGACCCTCTTGCCCTTGCACAATTCGACCAAGGCATAACAAAAGGGGTGACACGTGTCGCCTCCCATTAAATCCTGATAATACATTTGACAATTCCATAATTTAGATAAATTTTTACAAGTCTCAAATCTTAACATTTGTGAGTTCTTACTTACGTTCTTAAAACATGTCCTGTAATTACGGGGTGTAACAATGGCTGCTTTAATAAGATTGTTATAAACAAGAATAACCTACTCACACATAAGGCATATGTTACTCAAATTGTTTTAAAAAGGAGATTACGTTGTTAAGTTTTTAAAACTATGATCTATGAATCTTTTGAAGATAAGAGACTTGACTTAATTGACTTGATACGAATTTTGTTAAAAAGTGTGAAACCTCATTCGTGAGCAATGAGTACTTGGTTTTTAAAGAGTTAATGTATGAAGTACTTTGGGGATAAAAACCCGAACTTGTTGACATAAAGTAGAAAGTACCTTGTGTGAATAACTTGACTATGTTGGTTTGTGATAGCCTTGTAATGCTTTCGTGTTGGTTTGATAAGTAAACATGTTATAATGCTACGTGTGTTAGTATCTTGTAACGTTTGTGTAAAGGGGGTTCCCTTGTTGTGCTTATGTTGTTTAACGATAAGCCGTTATGTTAGTATTGTACCACTCACCTCTTGACATGATATACCGGGGGTTAAGCTGCCCCCCGATGCAAGGGATGCCTCATGCGGGTCCAGGGGACCTATTGAACTACGAGTTCGGGTTAGTGTGCGGTGTAATTACCTCATGCGGTCTATGTGGCCATGCGGACTACGAGATTCGGGAGGATCTGCGGGTTAGCTGCCCCGTGCGAGGAATACCTCATGCGGGCCTATGTGGCCTATGCGAGCTGCGGTAAGTTCGAGATTAAACGCGCACATTGATCGAGGCGAGTGGCGGCTTGATCATGTGGCGGTCTAGAAAGACATCGTGTCTGATTTATGGCATTGTTGATGCGTAGGTTTTAGTAGTCGGCTATGCCTTCGTACTTACCCCATACGGTTTTATTATGACACAGGTGGGACCTGGTGTTCATGTGTATTCCTTGGTGCTTTTATATCATGGACTGCCGGCAGTGAAGAAGGAATTCCACGGGCATAATTGATATTGTGGGCATGAGACCCATGGTTATATTTGAGTGATGACTTTAAGGGCGTGAGTCCCTGACTTGACATGACTGCTTACATATTGTGCATCGTAAATTGGTTATCATATATGTCTTCTGTTTTATATAGACTATTATGATTTCATTCTGATATTTTCGATTTCACATACTTGGTACTGTTATGCGACCTCGCCGGGCTGCGTTCATCTGCGGTAGAGTACACGATTGTTGATCCTCGCTCATAGGTCACGATTCAGCGTTTTGGGAAACTCCGTTTCTCGGAGAGCTTATCTTTGGTATAGTCCACTGTCGTTGTAGGTACTTACATTCGGGGTATGGCGAGAACCCTATCTCGTCATTGTTGTTATAACATTCTTAGAGTGCAGTAATCTTGTATGGCGAGTTTGTAAAAAGGATGTAGCTGTTGGGTTCAAGTTTATATATATATGCGAAAGGCAATTTTCTCGAATAAAGCTTTCTCACTTCATATTATTTCATGTCTTGTTTTATATTCCGGTTACTCGATGTATGTCTACTTGGGTTCGGGTAAGGCACGATCACGGGCAGGTTCGGGTCGTGACAAAAGTGGTATCAGAGCAGTTAATCCTCGGAAAGTGTCTACATACCGTATTTAGTAGAGTCTTGATTATCGGTGTGTTGTGCACCACACCAATAATCAGGAGGCTATAGGATATTTAGGATTGGTTTCCATTCTTCTCAATCTGAGATCGTGCCTTAGAGCTGTGTTATAAGTTGGACCCCTCTAACGTATTTCTTTCCACGATTATGCCTCCGCTAGCAACCGGGCGAAGAAGCGGGCAAGGAGAGCTGCGAGTAAACCTGAGAGGGTTACGAGCACAGCCCAATCATTACACGAGGTGGTGTTTTATTCGGGAGTTACTGCGGCGTCGCGGCCCAATGAGTCTATGCAACGGCGATTCTCTTTGTGACCATGAGATTTGAACCTTCAGTTCCACGACCAGTAGCAGAAAGTATGGATTGCAAAGAGACGACCCTGTTACTAGCTAGGGATTTAACAACCAGAGAGTATATTATGTATCGATTTATCGCGGGTCTTGATGATTATCTAAAGGAGGGTTGTGCAAGAGTATCTCTTCAGTCAGGCATGAGCATGGCCTGCGTACGAGCTTATCTTGCGGCCAAAGCGTGGGGATCGGCGGGTTAACGAAGATCGACAAAGAGGCGGTCGGCGGGGTCCTTTAGTAACTTTGAGGCGAACCGCCTCGTGACGGATATGCGCCTCCGCGATCTGAGTGGCCTCCGGGGTTTAGGATGTTCGGAGTATACAGGAGTTGGTCATAGCTCCAGGGCTTCTGGTTCACAGATACACGTAGGTCCCAGCCAGCCGGATTTAGTTTTCCCTCAGTATGGCAGGCGTCATCCCGGGGAATGTCGTCTTTTTATTGGTGCTTGTTTTACATGCGGCCGTCAGGGCCATGTGACGAAAGAATGTTCAAATAGGAGGACTCAGCCTACCAGATTAGTTGCGGATTCAGTAGTTCGGAGAGGAAGGGGTGTTAGCCAGAGGAGGCCACCCCCACCTCGGTGTGGCCGTTGTGGTAGGTGTCATTGTGGGGAGTGTCGTACTTCTTCGACAGCTTGTTATGCTTGCGGCCAGCAGGGCCATTTTGCGAGAAATTGTCAGGCCAGGTGGCGCGGATGTAGAGACTCAACGCCGAGGATCGGTGGCTAGTTAATCACGTTCCTAGCTATGCGCCCAGGCATGATTGATTAGAGCGACAAAGGGAGTGAAGCGATGAATCTGGTATATCATTAACCTACAGAGATTAGTATGTGTGATAAGATGAGTATATCTTAAGTGTTATGTTCAGATAGCATTGTGTTAATTGTGATTAGAAATCATGGTTAGTTAAAGGGTAAGATTGGGGATAGGAAAGTGTGAGCCTTAGAGTTTTATACGTGGAGACCTTAGAGACAAGGCCATCTTGAGTAAAGATTTATTTTTATGTTGACCTTTATCGAGTGTATAGTATACGTGGGATATATTTGTGTGATAAGTCCGAGTGGTATGAGATGAAGAGGGTAGTTGAGCTAAGAAGACCGCTAGGTTTTCGTGACTCGATAGTGAGATTGTTAGGATCGGAAACAAGAGCTTGGCGCGATAAATGGGTCGGGTTGAGGCCGTATTGCGGTCGACCGCACCGGTTTGAAGAAAGGAAAAATTGTGGTGGTCAGCTTTGTGATAGGGTCAAGAGGTGTTAGGCCCGAGTTTAGTTAACCGTCAAATGCGAGTTCGTGGATCGTTCGACCCGATGGTCGGGCGATGAGGTCAGCCCATCTTGTCTTCGATCGGGGTATTTACTCGTGAGAGGTTATGCGAGATGTTATATATCGGGAAGGTTGTAAGGCGCACGGGGTTCCTACTTTTACTTATGACAGCGGTGGAGCCAGGTTACGGCTATTTCTTTTTATGGAGGTTTTACGAGCGGGGTTAGGAACTTCGGTGAGTCTCGTGTCGCATTCACCCTCGGGCGGTGTTTGGATTTCGGGGGTATTTGTGTGGATTGTTGCCTCTGTTGAGGAGTGTTTATAGCTACCATTTCAGTATTCGGATATCGCCTTATGGCGCCTTGTATGGGGCGGAAGTATGGGTTCGCCGTCGATTGGTTCGATGTCGGCAAGGTTGGATAGTGGTACATACTTGTTTTGAGGATATGGATAGGGTGAAGCTTATCGAGAAGAGGTTATTGGCAGCTCGAGTCAGCGAAGTCGATGCGGATAATCGGCGGCGGCGGCAGGTTGAGGTTGGCGGTGGGTCTTGAAAGTACCACCGGAAAGGTGTGGCGAGTTTTGAAGCGAGAAACTTAGCCCGAGGTACTATGGGCCTTTTCAGATTGTTTGTAGAATAGGCCAGGTTGCCTATAAGTTAGCATTTGCCGTCCGGCGTAGGAAGCAGTACGTCCGGTCTGTCGTGTTGCTATGTTCGGAAAAGTATCGGAGATCCGTCAGTGTTCGATTAATGATGACCAAGTTGGAGATAGTAACCTAAGTTTTTGGCGAAGCAATATGAAAGGTGGTAAGTTTATTTAGGAAGTGTTCGAGTGTACAAGGAGGGTACGACGAGTAAGATAATAGAAGTGATCATTTCTTATGTGAAGTAAAGGTGCGAAGGGAGTGTCTTTTAGCCCTTGAGTGGGAGCTTTTGTGATGCTAGAGGTGGTTCCTTGTGGACTTGGATTTAAGTATTTGCGCGTGTTGTATTGTGGCCATGTGTGGAATTTGCAAACTGGTGAAGCTATGAGGAACTTTATCGTTATCTGTCTTGAGAAGGAACATTCGGGACGAATGTTTCTAAGGAGGGGAGAATGTTACACCCCGTATTTCCAGAGTATGTATGTAAGGACGTACGTACAAAAGTTTAAGCCTTAGTTAGGCATAAGGGACGAAATTTGTGCACAACTAACGAAAGAATTGTTTTAAATGAAAAGTTTTCGAACCTTGGGAAGGAAAATTACGATTCGCGACATTTATAATTTTTGCGGATTTTTACGAGAGATGAAATATTTTGGACCAGCGAGAGGCGACATGTGTCACCTCAAGTTGGCGGATTGGGGGCGAAATCTTGCACGTTTTTCAAGAAATAGAACTTAAACTTTGGTCAATGTTAGGTAGGATATTTTTGTGATATTTGTGGAGTAGATGGATAAGGTACACATGTGCAAATCTACACCCTCCAATTGCCCTCCACTTGCCTTAATCTTGGCCCTTGGTAGTCTATAAATACCCCCTTAGTTGAAGGATTTCTTCATCCTTAAATAAATTCTAAGTCTTAAAATCCTTCCCTCTTGATAGTTCTCGTGAAATAACCCCTTGGTAGAAAAGTATTCTCAGTATTGTTACAATTCCAAAATACCTTGTAGTATTCCAAAGTTATTTCAATACTAAGAGCCCGGAAATACTACTATACTTTCTTTAGTCACAAAACGAAACCCTAGGGAAAAATCTTCATAGTGGTTGAAGTATTAAGTAGGAGTTGTGTAGAACTTATAAGAGTTTCTTGGAGGCGGGTGGAGCGCACGGATTAGGAGCTAAACGTTGTTCAGGATCGACATTTAAACTTGGATAATTTTGGGCTTAACGAGGTAAATAATCTTATCCTTCTATTGTAATTGGAGAGTACATATTGTAGAAGTTTAGAATTGGGTATAAGATGTATAGAAGGATGGTATAAGAGAAGAGAATTGAACTGTAATTACATAGGGCGTATTACTGAGAGCTTGTGTATTTTGTGGGTAGGGAAGTCTGCCCGATTTTAGAAAGAATTAAGAACCTACGCTTAGAATATTCGGAGTAGTCTAGGCGTTGATAGGCGTGTTTGGTATTATAGGTTGATACTCTGCGCGCGACATATTCGACTTGGCAGGTGGATTTCGCCGAGGAGGTATGTGATTCTTCCTATCCTCTTGAGCATGATATTTTAAAAGAATATATATAGTACGGTAGACATACGTGTGTTAACTGAACGTGGTTGTACTTCGATGTCTTTTGACTTGAGTTTTAAATAATAAGAATCTTGAAGTATTTCAAAAGAATTAAGAATCGTTTTTGAAAGAAGAGTAATACTTGGTTTTAAAAGCTTAAGTGTTATACTAGCTTTATGGGAAGTTAGGTATAACGACTTAAGAGAGATAAAAGGAACAGTTTACTTAATTGTTTATGAAAGCCTTATATTGATTTCGGAAATGAGAATAAGTATCGAACAAACCCTGCGTAGCTAATAAAGGAAAATGTATTGACTAATTAAGTATTATTAAAACCAGTAGAAACCTCCATCTGCATAGAAGCTAAGATAAGACAAAATTGTATTACATTTCCTAGAACATGGCTGCTTTAATAAGATTGTTATAAACAAGAATAACCTACTCACACATAAGGCATATGTTACTCAAATTGTTTTAAAAAGGAGATTACGTTGTTAAGTGTTTAAAACTATGATCTATGAATCTTTTGAAGATAAGAGACTTGACTTAATTGACTTGATATGAATTTTGTTAAAAAGTGTGAAACCTCATTCGTGAGCAATGAGTACTTGGTTTTTAAAGAGTTAATGTATGAAGTACTTTGGGGATAAAAACCCGAACTTGTTGACATAAAGTAGAAAGTACCTTGTGTGAATAACTTGACTATGTTGGTTTGTGATAGCCTTGTAATGCTTTCGTGTTGGTTTGATAAGTAAACATGTTATGATGCTACGTGTGTTAGTATCTTGTAACGTTTGTGTAAAGGGGGTTCCCTTGTTGTGCTTATGTTGTTTAACGATAAGCCGTTATGTTAGTATTGTACCACTCACCTCTTGACATGATATCACAGGGGTTAAGCGCGATCACGAGATGCCTCATGCGGGTCCAGGGGACCTATGCGGAGCTACGAGAGTTCCAGGTTAGTGTGCGGGGTAATTACCTCATGCGGTCTATGTGGCCATGCGGACTACGAGAGTCCAGGAGGATGTCGCGGGTTAGCTGCCCCCGATGCGAGGAATACCTCATGCGGGACTATGTGTGGCCTATGCGGAGCTGCAGTAAGTTCGAGTTAGGCAGCGCACATTGATGCGAGGCGAGTGGCGGCCGATCATGTGGCGGTCTAGAAAGACCTCGTGATACAGTTTATGGCATTGTTGATGCGTGGGTTTTAGTAGTCGGCTATGCCTTCGTACTTACCGTGCGGTTTTATTATGACCGCAGTGGGACACGGTGTTCATGTGTATTCCTTGGTGCTTTTATATCATGGATAGCGGTGAGGAAGGAATTCCGCGGGCGTGATTGATATTGTGGGCATGAGACCCATGGTTATATTTGAGTGATGACTTTAAGGGTGTGAGTCACGACTTGACATATTTGCTAACACATGTGTGCATCGTAAATTGGTTATCATATATGTCTTACATTTTATATAGACTATTATGATTTCATTTCTGATATTTTGATTTCATACTAGGTACCTATTGTCTTGACCTCCTTAGGCTGCGTTCATGCCGTGTTGAGGTACGCGATTGTTGATCCTCGCTCATAGGATCATGATTCGGCGTTTTAGGAAGCTCGTTTCTCGGAGGCTTATCTTTGGTATAGTCCACATCGTTGTAGGTACTTACATTCAGGTATGGCGAAACTGTCGCGTCATTGTTGTTATAACATTCTTAAGTGCATGAAATCTTGTTATGGGCGAGTTTGTAAAAGGATGTAGCTGTTGGGTTCAAGTTTATATATATATCTTGAAAGGCAATTTTTCTCGAATAAGCTGTTTCTCACTTCATATTATTTCATGTCTTGTTTTATATTCATTTGGTTACTCGATGTATGTCTACTTGGGTGCGGGTAAGGCACGATCCGCGGGCGGGTTGGTCGTGACACCGAAGGAAGTCGATCTGAAGAATGTACCAAGTATGTGAAACGATAATTCATGCTTGAAATCATATGATCTAACGAAACATGAGACATGTATGATAGCCAAAGTATAATACACAATACATAAGAAGTCATATCAAGTCAGGGGCGCATGCCCTCAAAGTCATTACTCAAATATAACCATGGGTCTCACGCCCATAATATCAATCATGCCCGTGGAATCCTTCCTCACTTCCAGCAGTCCATGATATAATATAACATCAATAAGCACACTGAAACTTGCAATCATAAGAGTAATGCAATCCTTTTTATCTTTTAAGTTATGCTTTTAACAATGAGACCAACTGTTCCACTTTAAGTCATAAACACATTGCACCCTTTCATTAATGAAATCACTACCGTTTCAAAACATGAAGGTCGTGCCAGTGCCAGGGTCAACCACCCTCTGTGTTATAATGCAACCTATCATGGGACTATTTCACGCATGAGGACTATTTCACCGCTTAGGTCATGTGGACATGATGAGTCATCGGTACGATACTCGCATCACAGATAGCTAATCCATGGCTTATATATATCAGGGAATTTAACGCCGAGTCAAATCTGACCACGGTGAGTGTGTACGATCACCACCGTGAGCTACTCCATGATATCCTTGAAACAAGTTGCCGACCACTTTATGGAGGATGCGGAGATGTGGAAATATGACACTTGCGAATGTCTATATGAGCAACCCATATGCAAGCAAACCATTTTTGACCTTTATTTATAAAATGAATAACCATCATTTTAGCAAACCAAGACAACACCTTTCCTTTCCTTTTTACATAAACCAAGACAATACCATGCCTTTACACAAACCAAGACAATTACCATACCTTTCCTTTTTACATAAACCAAGACAATTACCATTCCTTTCCTTTTTTTTACATAAACCAAGACAATTACCATGCCTTCTTTTTACATATACCAAGAGAAAATCCTTATTTAAGCAAGCAAAAGTACTATCAAGGCACAAATAAAATAATTCTCATTTAACAAGCCAAAGTACTATCAAGGCACAAATAGAAAAATTCTCATTTAACAAGCCAAAGTACTATCAAGGCACAAATAGAAAAATTCTAATTTAACAAGTCAAAGTACTACGTACGTCCATTCTTTCCAAAATACTCCTTTTTATATAACGCCCCAAGATACTAACACCCGTAGTATCAAGGCATGTCTATTTTTCAAAATAAGTTACTACACCTTTAGAAATTCATTTCAAGGCTTTTAAACTAAGTAACTTTAAATTTCACAACCTAGGCAACTCATGCCTATCAATCAAAATAGACAATTTTCTTAACCTTCCATAAAGTCGTTATAACCCTTTATGGTTTTAGACAAATTCATTCTTTTTATATCCAAGAGACTTATACTTTTAAAACCAAGTATCGCATACTTTCAAATCAAGTTTCTTAACTTTCAAAATACTTCAAGTCTCTTAATCTTTAGAAATCAAGTTTCTTAACTTTCAAAATACTTCAAGTCTCTTAATCTTTAGAAATCAAGTTTCTTAACTTTAGAAATCAAGTTTCTTTTACTTTTAAATCTCAAGTAAGTCACACCTTTAAAACAAGTTACTTCTCTTTAAGTCATGTCATTTCTCCTCTTTTAAATCAATTAAGTAAATCACTCTTTTGACTCACCTAAAGTCATTATAACAACCTTTAGGTTTTGAAACTAAGGCACTAACCAAAATATTTGGAAACCACTTCCTTTTTAAGACTCTAAGTACTTTAAGTAAAACACTTTCACTTTTGAGAATCCAAACTTCATTAAGGGAATGGATTATAACAACTTACAATTTAATCATCCAAAGTACAATCAAGGGAGTATATAGAACAACTTCTATATTAGGAAATCAGTCTGATAAAGGAATGGATCATTTAAGGAGTAGGATTTACTTTCTTTATCATAAGGAATCATGCTAGAAGGAGAGGAGATGGTTCACAAACCTTTTCGGCTAAATCCACAAGCTAAGTCGAATACAACGCACGTATAATTGTCAACCTATAATGGCCACAACACGACTATCAACTTCTAGTTTCTAACGTAGAATAATACTAAGTATACAGTCTCTTATTCGACGGAAAATTGGGTAGCACCTCCTTTGTTTCTACATACTTTTCCACCTTTTTCAAGGCCCGATAATCAATAACCAACATGCCACATTTAAGGCTCAATACACCACGATCAAAGGGATTACACGCTTACAATCGTGTAAAATTACGCCACAATTAATACCAAGTAACTTCACTATTCAAAGCCATTCTCGGCTAACATGTACAACAACACAAGTTCTTTCCAATTCCTTTTCAATCCAAGTTCTTAGGTCTAACATGTTATATAGTCATAAACAACTTTAACAACTACAATTCCTTCTTTATATAACATGCGACAACTAAACTAATAACCAAATTGAATTGTAATCTCAAAGGCTAAACATGCTAGTTTCGGATTAGGGTTCCAATAGCCAATACACTTATCAAACTTCATAATATATACATCATGCTTGCTAATATCCATAGCTACAACAATAAGTAATCTTAATTACTATAACGACAAGATTGTTACCTTTATAAGCCCTTATAAATTCCAAGATTCAAAGTCGCTCCTTAGCAATTCTTAGCTCCTTTCCTTTCGCTCCGTCCATTTATTTGAAGCCTTTAGAAGTTCACAACCAACTTCTCTTCCATTTCAATCAAAACTATGAAAGCGACTTACGTTTTACTTGCGACTAACATGAAAGCGTCGTTTTTCGAGATCTTTCTATTGAGTTATCCTTACAATACCCTTAGGGACCTTGGGTTAAAGTCTTGTGAATTATGAACCAAAATTACAAAAAATTGTGTAGGAACTTAGCCAAACAGAAGCTATCTCTCAAGAACAATGCCTCTAATTTTTTCTAAGTGTTGAAGACTTGGTCTTGCATCTAGTGTGTATATATAATACAATGGAGGGCTTAGATAATAACACATGTGAGGCTAGGATGAAGAGTAATTAATTATCTATACAAGTGGCAAGTTGACTTGGTCAATTTTCTCAAGCTTTGCAAGACTTGTTCATCTACATAGGTCAATGACCATATTACCCTTGGTCTTAATTCGAGCAAGACATGTGGGGGGGGGGGTGACACGTGTCTCCCTCCCATTCATCCATAAAATTTCGTTGCCCTCGTGGGCCCCACAAAACGTAAAATTTTTCGGGTGGGCCCTACGTGACCAAATCCGTGAAAATAAATTTCCACAATGATAATACATTTCATACTCCTCAAATAATGCATTTTGAGAATCCAATTCTCATCAACGGACATTTTTCCTTTCCGGCGTTCGGAAGATTTTTCCTCCGAAAAAACAATTCTTCCTTTCGTATCAATTTTTCAATTCTTGATTCCTTACGTACATTCTATTATACATGTCTTGGAATTACGGGGTGTAACAATTATCATACTAAAATGAATTTCATTTTATAAACTCAATGCACTTTCGTTTTATATAAAAATTCGGAATTTTAACCCTAAGTACTACGTACTTCCATTCTTTTCAAAAGACTCCTTTTTATATGAAACCCCAAAATACTAACACAGTAGTATCAATGCATGTCTATTATTTTAAATTAAGTTACTACACCTTTAGAAATTCATTTCAATACTTTGAAACCAAGTAACTTCTAATTTCCCAACTTAGGCAACTCATGCCTATCAATCAAAATAGACAACTTTCTTAACCTTCCATAAAGCCGTTATAACTAACTTCCCATAAAGCCGTTATAACTCTTTATGGTTTTAGACAAATTCATTATTTTTATAACCAAAAGACTTATACTTTTAAAACCAAGTATCATATACTTTCAAATCAAGTTACATAACTTTCAAAATCTTGAAGTCTCTTAACTTTCAAATCAAGTCTCTTAACTTTAGAAATCAAGTTTCTTCTACTTTTAAATCTCAAGTAACTCACACCTTTAAAACAAGTTACTTCTCTTTAAGTCATGTCATTTCTCCTCTTTTAAATCAATTAAGTAAATCACTCATTTGACTCCCCTAAAGCCATTATAACAACCTTTAGGTTTTAGAACTAAGGCCTTATCAAAGATTTGGAAACCACTTCTTTTCAAGACTACATGTACTCCAAGTAAAACACTTTCACTTTTGAAAATCCAAATTTACGTCAAGGTAATGGATTATAACAACTTCCAATTTAAACATCCAAAGTACAATCAAGAAATATATAGAACAACTTCATATTAGGCAATCGAAGTCGTCAGAGTATATAGAACAAGTTCTATATAAGGCAATCCAAGTACAATAAAGGAGTGGATCATTTAAGGAGTAGGACTTACTTTCTTTATCATAAGGAATCATGCTAGAAGAAGAGGAGATGGTTCACATACCTTTTCGGTTTAATCCACAAGCTAAGTAGAATACGCCGCACGTAGAATTGTCAACCTATAATGGCCACAACACGATTATAAATTTCTTGTTTCTAACGTAGAATGATACTAAGTATACAGTCTCTTATTCTATGGAAAATTGGGCAGCACCTTCTTTGTTTCTACGTACTTTTCCACCTTTTTCAAGGCCCGATAATCAATAACCAACATGCCACCTTTAAGGCTCAACACACCAACCAATCAAAGGGGATTGCGGGCGTGTAAAATTCTGCCCCACAATTATTACCAAGTAGTTCAATATTCAAAGCCATTCTCGGCTAACATATACAACAACACAAAGTCCTTTCCAATTCTTTTTCAATCCAAGTTGTCAAGTCTAACATGTTATATAGTCGTAAACAACTTTAACAACTACAATTCCTGCTTTATATAACATGCGACGGCTAAACTAATAACCAAATTGAATTGTAATCTCAAAGGCTAAACATGCTAGTTTCGTATTAGTGGTTCCAATAGCCATAACACTTATCAAACTTCAATATATACATCTCATGCTTGCTAATATCTGTTATACCCCGTATTTCTAGAGTATATGCGTAAGGAATACGTCTGAAGTCTGGCCTTAAAGTTTAGGCACAAAGCGTTTTTCTTGGGCCTGACTCGCTAAGCGAATAGTTTTAGGCGAAATGTTTCCACAGCTTTCGTAGGGTAAATTCCGGCCATGCCATTTCTAATTTTTGCGGATTTTTCCGAGAGACGAAACATTTTGGACCAACGGGAGGGCGACACTTGGCACCCTCCAATTGGTGGACTTGAATCGTCCATAGGACGAATTGGAATGGGTTTGGCACGTTTTTGTACCTTGCTCAAAGTCAATGAGTTGGTAGGATATTTGTGTATAGTTAATCCTCACCCTACACTTGCCTTGCACTTGTCTTCATCTTGGCCATTGGTTGTGAGGCTTGAAACTATAAATACCCGCTTAGATGAAGAGTTCTTCATCCATGAAGTTATCTTCCAAGTCTAAAATCCTCTCCTCTCCTGAGCCTTTCGTCAAACACCTTCCCCCTTTGAGTAAAGTTGGCCGAGGCTTCCTCCCCCCTAGCCTAGCCAAAGCACCCCCTCCAGCGGTAGAAAAGTTGTCTTCTAGTATTGTTATAATGCCCAAAATACCTAGCCCAAATCCCTTAGTCCTTAGTAGAAGTTGTGAAGAACTTCTAAGGTTTTCTTGGACTCTGGAGCGTACAACTTAGGAGCTAAACCTTGCTCAGTGCGACTTTATCTTGGATACTATTGGGCTTACAGAGGTAAATAATCCTAACCCTCTTTTGTATTAGAGAATGCATCTTTGTAGAAGTATAAGAATAAGTATTAAATACTTAGATGAATATTCTGAGAATAGAATTGAGCTATTATCACGGTAGAAGGGTTTAAAGAAGAATAATTGAACTATACTTATATAGAATTTGTTTTCTGATGACTTATATAGCTCACGGGTAGGGAGGTCTTTGCCCAGACTTTCCGTAGGATTGTGAACCTCTGTTTAGAATGACCTTGAGTAGTCTAGACTTTGATAGATATGCGTGACTATTATAGGTGATTCTCTGCGCGCGACATATTCAACTTGGCGGAGGTTTTGTAGAGAAGGTATGTGATTCTTCCTAAAGCATGATATTTTAAATATATATATAGTACGGTAGACGTACATGTGTTAACTGAATAATAACTACGGCAATGTCTTTCGACTTAATCCTGAATAATACTTACGGCAATGTCTTGCGACTTAAGCCTGAATAATAAAGATCTTAAAAAGTTTTTCAAAAGAATTATAACAAAGTTTTGAAAGAAGAAGAATAGTTGTTTTTAAAAAGAAGCTTAAGGGTTATACTAGCTTTATGAGAAGTTAAGTATAACGGCTTAAGTTTTATAAAAAGGAACAGTTTACTTATGTGTTTTATAAAAGACTTGTATTGATTTCTGAAAGGTATAATAAGATGGTTTTGGTGAGTAGACATATTGTGACGTTATGTGTTAGTATCTTGTAACGTTTGTGTAAAGAGGTCAGTCTTACTTATGCTTATGTTGTTTGAACTATAAGCTGTTGTGTTAGTACTATATCACTCGCTCTTGAGATGATCACGGGGGTTAGGCGCCTCCGATGCGGGGTAGACTTCGGCGATGCAGGACCGTGATTCGAGAATACCTGCATGCGGGTCGGGGGCCTATGCGGAGCTACGAGTTCGAGTTAGTATGCGGGGTTATGCCTGCATCGCGGTCTATGTGGCCATGTGGACCAGCGAATCGGGGCGTTGCGGGAGTAGCTACCTCGATGCGGGGTTATACCTCATGCGGGCCCGTGTGAGTGGCCTATGCGGACTCGGGAGTCGAGACTAGGCTTGCGAGAATGATGATGTGGGCGAGTGGCCTGTTTCCGATCATTCGCGGCCTAGACAAGACCTAATCTGATTTACTATTGTTGCTCTTGTTTGTGATGTGTACTATATGCGGTTTCCTTGGTTGTTTCACACATATTTATGGCGGTTTTAAAAATAATATGTTTTCATTTAAGTACTTTCTGATTTCGCATACTTAGTACTGTTGTCGACCTCCGGAAGTTGCGTTCATCCGCGAGGTAAGAGCAGCAGTGCTAGATCCGCGTCTTAGGATCTCTTTGCATTGGTGTCGGGAGCTCCGTCTTCTAGGAGGCTCTACTTTTTGGTATGATCTCACTGTATTGTAGATAGTTTATGCGATCGAGGGTATGGCGGAACCACATCGCCATAGTTATATATTTCCTTAGAAGTGCGTAGTCGTATTTATGCGATTATCGGATGTAGCTAAATCATGTTTATATATATATTAGAAAGCGGCGTTTTCTCATAAGCGTATGCTTATTTTATAAAGCTGTTTCATGTCTTGCTTTCTATTCGATTACTCGATGTATGGCGCTTGGGTGCCGTGAGCACGATCACGAACCGAGAATGGGTGCGTGACAAAAGTGGTATCGAAGCGATTAATCCTCGGAAAGTGTCTGGCCGTATCTAGTAAGTCTTGATTATCGGTGTGTTGTGCACCACGCCAATAATCGAGGCTATAAGATATTTAGGATTGGTTTCCATTCTTCTCACTCCGAGATCGTGCTTTAGAGCTGTGTTAAGTTGGACCTCTAACGTATTCCTTTTACATGATTATGCCTGCGTAAGGCAACCCGGGCCGGAAGGGCAAGGCGCCGAGGAGGCGCTAGCGAGACACCCAGTCACGAGGCTCGGGCCAGTCTATACGAGGCGGCGAGTTCTATGGCGCCGCCGGCCCAGCGAGACCACGGTACCGCGCCTCGCATCCTACGGCTGGGGCGGAGGAGTTAGGGTACAAGGAGATGGCCCGCTATTGGCTGAAGTTGTGGCGAATCGAGAAAGGTGGATCTTTGCGATTCGATTCGGCTCGGCTCGATCGCGCAGTGGTGCACGGCGAATAGTGCGAGCTACGAGATTTCTTGAGTTGTAGCCGCGAGTTTCTGGTGGCGGAGGATGATCGCGAGGAGTTCATCGTCATTCTGAGAGGATCGTGCGGGTGATCAAGGCCTGAGAGGCGAGTGCGTGACGCCCGGTTCGCGTCGGTGCGTGATCGCGATCGATTGGTTTGATTCATGGGAGCTTTCGGGAGAGCATGCCTCCGGCGGTATGGGGCGAGTTTTGAGGCCTTTCTCACTCATTTCTTGCCTCCACGGATGAGGAGGGCGCGGGCGATAGATTCTTGATCTTTGGCGAGAGGGCGCACCGTTAGGGAAGTCTGGCGTTGAGTTTGATTCGTTGGCTCGATATGTCGGCATTGGTAGTAGATATGGAGGATAGGGTGCGCTCGTCGCGGGCTAGATGATTACATGGCGAGTCATATGCGGGTGTTTCTCTTGGCCGGGTATGGACATTACCAGCGTGCGAGCTCGCGCCGCTTGGATGCGAGGAAGCGGTCGGCGAGTGGGCGGTGGCAGCGAGAAGAAGGCCGGGGCGGGAGAGTGCTTACGGTGGCTGCTCGTGGTGGCGGCCTCGGCGGCGATCTGGGTGCACCACGGCCGGCTCGAGCACTCCGCACCGTCCGCGGCCCGAGTATCAGAGGCGGACGGGCCCAGGGCTTGGGCGTCAGTAGCGAAGTGCGGCGATCGGGACCACCCGGTGTGGCCGTCGGTAGGTCCCATTACGGGAAGTGTGGTCCTGTTTTTGGAGCTTATTCTGATTGTAGCCAGCGGTCACTGCGAGGCTTGTCAGAAGCGGGCGTGGCCCGGTGGTAGGCTTCGGCCTTGAGTTACATTGCCGCCATCATCTCCTCTGATTACTCGCCGGGCGAGGTACTGTAATGGGTCGGCCAGTCGCGGCGAGGTCGTGGCTCGGGTCGATTCTAGCGGTCCTCGAACCGCATTTATGCTTTGTCGGTAGATAGGATCGGAGGCCTCACTGATGTCGTCGCGGTACCTGCTCGGTTCAGGTTTGATGTATATGCTTTGATAGACCGGGTTCTACTCTGTCCTATATATCTCCACTTGTTGCTAGTAGGATAGGGATAGAGCACGAGTCCATAGACCGCACGAGTAGCTACGCGATGGGTGATTCGATGGTAGCTCGGCGGGTATATAGAGCTTGTCTGTGACCATTCTGATCGTCGGACCTGGCGACTTGATAGAGTTGGAGATGATTGACCGGCGTGATTATGGGGATGGATTGGCTAGCTTGCACTACGCCAATGTAGGCTGAGAGAGAGAGTAGTGCGGTTCCGGTTTCTGAGGCGGTTGTTGAGTGGGAGGAGCACGGTATCGCCGAGGGTAGGTTTATTTCCTACCTCGAGGCTAGGAAGATGGTGCGAGAAGGGTATATCTACCGTCGTTCGGGTGTTTGATCTTGAAGGCTGCGGTACAGATTTTCCGTCGATTCAGTGGTGAGAGAGTTCCAGGCGTGTTTCGGGCGACCTCGGGTATCCCTCACGAGAGGAGATTGAGTTTTGTATAGACATATTGCGGACACTCGGCTTATTTCCATTCCGCCATGCAGAATGGCACTGCCGAGTTGAGAGAGTTGAAGGATCGGCAGGATTTCTTTGGAGAAGAGGCTTCATCGGGCCTAGTGTTTCTCCACAGGGAAGCGCGGTATTGTTCGTGAAGAAGAAGAAGGGGCCAGCTGCGCATGTGTGTTGATCTGACGGTGAACAAGGTGACCATTAAACGAATACCCTTCCGAGATTGATGATTTGTTCGACCCGATTGCGAGCGCGAGTGTTTCTCGAGATTGATCTACGGTCGGGATATCATCAGTGCGAGTCGAGAGGTGGATGTCCACAGGGTGCATTCGGACGTGCGGGCATTATGAGTTGAGTCATGTCTTTTGGGTTGACGATGCTCGTGGTATTCATGGATTTGATGAGCGAGTGTTCAAACCATTTTGGACACGTTTGTGATAGTGTTCGTGATGATATCTTGGTTTATTCTCGCTCAGGCGAGAGCATGCGGGCATTTGAGGGCCGTCTTGTGATTCTCGGGACCGGCGGTTATGCGCCAAGTTTTCCAAATGTGAGTTTTGGTTGACTTGATGGCGTTTCTTGGGCATATTATCGGGTGATGGCATTCAGTGGATCTGGCGAAGATCGAAGCGATCGAGGACTTGGCCTGAACTCTACTCGACGAGGTTCGCGATTTTACAGGCCTGCGAGATATTATCGATTCGTGGAGAAGTTTGCTTCTATCTACGCACCATTGACTAAGTGACTCGGAAAGGCGACCAAGTTTGATGGTGATGCTTGTGGCGGGGTTTCGATTCTTGAAAGAAGTGGCAGCCGCCCCGTTCTTAATCTTCGGAGAGGTCAGATGGTTATGTCGTGTATTGTGATCGTCGGGCATCGGGTTGGGATGTGTGTTGATGCGGCATGGCGAGTTATAGCATATGCGTCAGCGGTGAAGAAACACGAGAGGAACTACCCGCCGTGATTTGGAGTTGGCGGTATGATTCACGCTTTGAAGATCTGGAGGCCTATTTGTATGGGGTTCACGTGGATATTTTCACGGACCACGAGAGCCTCGGTATATCTTGACGAGGAGGTGAACTACGGCGAGCGGTGGTTAGAGTTTCTTAAGGATTACGATGTTGATATCTGTACCACGGACAAGGCTAATGTTGTGGCGAGATGCTCTTAGTCGTAGGTCGATGGGAGCCTATCGGATGTGCGACTAAAGAGAAGGGACATGGTTCGTGATTTGCACGATTAGCGAGCCTTGGTGTCCGTTTGATTGATTACGATAGCGGTGGGGTTAGATTTCGTGAGGTTGCGAGTCTTCCGTCGTCGAGGAGGTGAAGAAGCGGCGATTCGAGATCCGGCTTTGATTGATATCGTGATACAACTCTTACGTGAGGCAAGGTCGCTTTTGAGGTAGCACTGATGGGGTGCTAAGGTTTGGCGAGTTGTGTGTTCGGATGTTTGAGGACTTGGCGGCGGAGTTCTTGGGGAAGCACCACGGTAGCGCGTTACTACATCCGTCGAGTGCGACCAAGATGTACCACGACGCCGATACGTGTATTGGTGGGATGGTTTGAAGAGGGGCGTTGCGAGTTAGTATCTCGGTGCCCGTGTTGTCGGCGGTGAAGGTAGAGCACGAGAGGCACAGTGGTTTTATTCTGACGATAGAATCGACACGGAAGTGGGAGGTAATCAGCGTAGACCATCGCGGGATTACCTCGCTTTTCGGAGGAGACATGATTCTATATGGGTTATCGTCGGCGGTGGCGAAATCAGCCCACTTTCTTCCGTCGGGCGACTTTTTGGTGAGGATTATGCGGACTTTACATCAGAGATCGTCGGTGTATGGAGTCCTACTTGATCATATCGAACGAGAGGAGCCCGGTTCTGACGATTTGGAGGTCTTTCGAAGAGGTTTAGGGGCCTTGGTGAGCACAGTCTGCATTCCATCCTCGACAGGACAGACGGTAGCGCCTTATCGGACTCTTGAGGATATCTTTGCGAGCTGTGTTATCGACCGATGGTAGTTGGGAGGATCGTTTGCCTCTAATTGAGTTCGCGTATAATAATAGCTACCACTCCGGTATTCGGATGGCGCCTTATGAGGCCTTGTATGGGAGGAAGTGCGGTCGCCTATAGGTTGGTTCGATGTGGGCGAGTGCAACTAGTGGGACGGTTGGTGCGGCGGCGATGGATAAGGTGAAGCTTATCAGGAAGCGGCTATTGTGACTCGAGTCGGCAAGTCGTATGCGAGATCATCGTCGTCGACATGCAGGTTCGCGATTGATGATTGGGTTTTCCTAAAGGTGTCACCCATGAAGGGTGTGATGAGATTCGGGAAGAAGGAAGCTTCGGCCAAGTACATTGGGCGTTTGATTGTCGCGAGGTAGGCAAGGTTGCTACGAGTTGAATCTGCCGTCCGTCTGGAAGCGGTGCATCGATGTTTCACGTATCTATCTTTGAGAGATGTATCGGGGATCCATCTAGGGTACACCGATTGGCGATGTCGGTGTGAGGGTTATCGTATGAGGAGATTCCATAGCGATAGTCGATCGTCGAGTTAGGCGTCTGCGGACGAAGGGCGTGGCTTAGTCAAAGTCTTGTGGCGGAGCAGGCTCGAGGAGGAGATGGCGTGGGGCGAGGAGGACATGAGGCGAAGTATCCTCACCTATTCCCACACCTCCGGGTAATTCACTTTCTACTTGTAAATCTTCATTGCTCGTTTATGCCTAGTGTTGTTACGTGGCGTGTGTGGCATTTGCATTGTTTAAGTTATGAAGAATCTTATCGTTAAGCGTCTTGGGAAGGAACATTCGGACGAATGTTTCTAAGAGGAAGAATGTTATACCGTATTTCGAGTATGTGCGTAAGGGAATACGTCTGAAAAGTCTAACGCAAAGTTTAGGCACAAAGCGTTTTCTTGAGCCTGACTCGCTAAGCGAATAGTTTTAGGCGAAGCGTTTCCACGGCTTTCGTAGGGTAAATTCCGGCCATGCCATTTCTAATTTTTGCGGATTTTCCGAGAGGCGAAACATTTTGGACCAGCGGGAGGCGACACTTGGCACCCTCCGATTGGTGGACTTGAATCGTCCATGGGGCCAATTGGAATGGGTTTGGCACGTTTTTGTGCCTTGCTCGAAGTCAAGGAGTTGGTAGGATATTTGTGTATAGTTAATCCTCACCTACACTTGCCTTGCACTTGTCTTCATCTTGGCCATTGGTTGGCCAAGGCTTGAGCTATAAATACCCCCTTAGATGAAGAGTTCTTCGTCCACGAAGTTATCTTCCAAGTCTAAAAATCCTCTCCTCTCATGAGCCTTTCTCGTCAAACACCTTCCCCCTTTGAGTAAAGTTGGCGAGGCTTATCCCCTAGCCTAGCCAAACCGACCCCCTCCCTTGGTAGAAAAGTTGCCTTCTAGTATTGTTATAATGCCCAAAATACCTAGCCCAAATCCCTTAGTCCTTAGTAGAAGTTGTGAAGAACTTCAGGTTTTCTTAGACTCTGGGAGCGTACAACTTAGGAGTTAAACCTTGCTCATTGCGACTTTTATCTTGGATACTATTGGGCTTACCGAGGTAAATAATCCTAACCTCTTTTGTATTAGAGAATCATCTGTAGAAGTATAAGAATAAGTATTAAATACTTAGATGAATATTCTGAGAATAGAATTGAGCTGTTATCACGGTAGAAGGGTTTAAAGAAGAATAATTGAACTATACTTATATAGAATTTGTTTTCTGATGAACTTATATAGCTCACCGGGTAGGGAGGTGCTGCCCGACTTTCCGTAGGATTGTGAACCCTCTGTTTAGAATGACCTTCAGAGTAGTCTAGACTTTGATAGATGTCTGTGACTATTATAGGCTGATTCTCTGCGCGTGACATATTCAACTTGGCAGGAGGTTTTCGCCGAGAAGGTATGTGATTCTTCCTAAAGCATGATATTTTAAATATATATATAGTACGGTAGACGTACATGTGTTAACTGAATAATAACTACGGCAATGTCTTTCGACTTAAGCATGAATAATACTTACGGCAATGTCTTGCGACTTAAGCCTGAATAATAAAGATCTTAAAAAGTCTTTCAAAAGAATTATAACACAGTTTTGAAAGAAGAAGAATAGTTGTTTTTAAAAAGAAGCTTAAGGGTTATACTAGCTTTATGGGAAGTTAAGTATAACGGCTTAAGTTTTATAAAAGACGGTTTACTTATGTGTTTTATAAAAGACTTGTATTGATTTACGAAAGGTATAATAAGATGGTTTTGGTGAGTAGACATATTGTGACGTTATGTGTTAGTATCTTGTAACGTTTGTGTAAAGAGAGTCGATCTTACTTATGCTTATGTTGTTTGAACTATAAGGCATTTGTGTTAATCTTATATCACTGCCTCTTGAGATGATCAGGGGTTAAGCGCCTCCGTCACGGGGTAGACTCGGTGATGCAGGACCGTGATTCGAGAATACCTCATGCGGGTCGGGGGCCTATCGCGAGGCTACGAGAGTTCGAGTTAGTATGCGGGGTTATGCCTCATGCGATGCATGTGGCCGTGCGGACAGCGAGTCGGGGCGTTCAGGAGTAGCTACCCTCGATGCGGGGTTATACCATGCGGGCCCGTGTGAGTGGCCTATGCGGACTCGGGAGTCGGGACTAGGCTTGCGAGAATGATGATGTGGCGAGTGGCCTGTTTGATCATTCGGCTGAACAAGACCTATTCTGATTTACCTATTGTTGCTCTTGTTTGTGATGTGGCACTATGCGGTTTCCTTGGTTGTTTCACATATTTGTAGCTTGGTTTTAAAAATAATATGTTTTCATTTAAGTACTTCTGATTTCGCATACTTAGTACTGTTGTCGACCTCGCCAAATTTGCGTTCATGCCGCGGTAAGGAAGCGGTGCTAGATCGCGTCCTTAGGATCTCTTTGCATTGGTGTCGAGCTCCGTCCTCGGAGGCTCTACTTTTGGTATGATCTCCTGTATTGTAGATAATTTATGCAGATCGAGGGTATGGCGAGAATACTGTCCGCCATAGTTATATATTTCCTTAAGTGCATAGTCGTATTTATGCGATGTCGGATGTAGCGCTAAATCATGTTTATATATATATTGCGAAAAGCGACGTTTTCTCGCATAAAGCGTGTCTTATTTTATAAAGCTGTTTCATGTCTTGCTTTCTATTCGTGATTACTCGATGTATGGCGCTTGGGTGCCGGTGAGCACGATCACGACCGGGCAGTCGTGACAAAATCCATAACTACAACGATAAGTAATCTTTAATTACTAAAACGACAAGATTATTACCTTGATAAGCCCTTATAAAATTCCAAGATTCAAAGTCGCTCCTTAGCAATTCTTAGCTCATTTCCTTCCCGCTCCAATCCGCTATTAGAAGCCTTTAGAAGTTCACATACAACTTCTCTTCCATTTCCAATCAAAATTATGAAAACGACTTAGGTTTTCGCCATGCGACTAACGTGAAAACGTCGTTTTTCCGAGATCTTTCTATTGAGATATCCTTACAATACCCTTAGGGACCTTGGGTTAAAGTCTTGTGAATTATGATCCACAATTGCAAAAATTTTGTGTGGGAAAGACACTAAACCCGAGAGCTCTCTATAGGAACAAGAATGTCGTGAAATTTTCAAGTGTTGAAGACTTGGTCTTACATCAAGTGTGTATATATAATACAATGGAGGGCTTAGATTACAACATATGTGTGGCTAGGATGAAGAGTAATTAATATCTATACAAGTGGCAAGTTGACTAAGTCAATTATCTCAAGCTTGAAGACTTGATCATCTACATTGGTCAATGACCATAAAACCCTTGGCCCATTTCGTGCAAGCCATGTGGGGGTGACACGTACCTCCCTCCCGTTCGTCGTAAAATTGCAGCAACCCTCATGGGCCCCACAAAACGTAAAATTCCTCGGGTGGGCCCTACGTGACCAAATCCGTAAAAATAAATTTCCATAATGATAATACATTCCATACTCCTCAAATAATGCATTTTGAGAATCCAATTCTCATCAATGAATAATTTTCCTTTTCGACGTTCGGAAGATTTTCCTTCGGAAGAACAATTCTTTCTTTCGTACCAATCTTTCAAGTCTTGTGTTCTTGCGTCCATTCTCTTATACATGTCCTGGACTTACGGGGTGTAACATTCTTCCCCCTTTAGAAACATTCTTCCCCGAATGTTCTTAGTCGGTTTTCAAGCTAAGCTATACAAACTCCGGCGTAGTCTCTTCACTATGCCTATCAATCAATACTCCACAAGACCAACGATGCCACACATGGCCACCACATAACATACGTAAACATATCAATGGACCTTCCATCCGCGGTACCTTCTCACAAAACTCGAAGGTTACAGTCTTATCAAAAATGAAATCTTTTAGAGGTTCCTTTCTTTTTCCCGTATAAAGGGATGGCCCTGTCGTATTCTAAGTCATGGGACTAACACTATCTGAATCCTTCAGTCATACTCCCACTCAGCTAACTGATGTGTTCCCCTGCGTTACTCCCCTTCTCTATCTCACTTAGTCACCAAACTAGTCAATGAACCCATAATCTGCCTAGCTTAGTTTGCAATGGTGTAAACTCTAATACAAGTAGCATCTCAATCACGACACCTATGGGCGGTGTTCTTGAACCTAAGGCGTGTGTATCATCACCATTAAACTCCACTCATGGCCTAAAATGGATTCTCTTTACCCGCCACATTACTCATAACCATAATCGCTATAGTTCAACCCTTGTTCCTTGCTTTTCTTACTTGTCATACTTTCGTACTTCCAAACTTATTTTAGTATCGTACAAAATTTCAAATATTGTTTACGTTCTCGATCCTTGGATATACCGTCAAACTTGGCCATTTGCCACTTGCATTTCGTTAAGGCCATACCGGTCCTCGCGACACGGTTCGGTGGAGCAGCGTCCGCGAACTCGTCATTACAGCGATTAACTAGACTTGGGCCTGCGTCCTCTTGACTATCACATGGTGGGACCATATCCAAATGACATCACGATTTTATACTATCGGTTGACCGAAATGAGTCCATAACCCGACCCGTCGTCAGCTTAACTTCTCGTTCTTTGTCTGAAATAAATATCTCTTTTTTCTCAAGGTACTTCTCACTATCCTCCCATTCACTTGAGGTTTGCCATCTAGGCGAAGTATTTCTATTGTCATCCTTCCACATCGGTCTTACATTATGGGGTAATTACAACTTGTGAACCTACCTGACTATAGTCTCAGTTCACCTTATCATTCTTGTCAACATTCTTCACTTTTCACTTTACTAGTCAAAGTATCTACCTCTGGTGGTCTATCAATTTAAAACTACTAGCAACGAGGAAAACATATACACTTAGGCGAAATATGAATCTATCAATGCGTATGATTGAAAACAATCGAAATATACATGTAACCCATGCGATGTTGCCTCTTGATCACGCTTGATGGTCACGTCATCTATGCGGTTCGAAGGGCCGCGGAACTATAAACTCCACGACCTCTACCACGGTGGTGGCGTCGAACACCACTTGCGCACTGCATTTGTGGAGAAAGGGAACCAACCACCGCCTCATAGGTGAGCCGCCATGCGATGTTTTTCTAAAAGGACAAACCACCGGTATATGGCGGACGGCCATAATAAAAATAAACACACATGCCATGCGACATTTCCCCAAATGGCGCTTACTACATCGAAGCTCTTGAGAATAAGTGGCCTCATTGAGAAAATCCTTTTCTCCTCGAGAACCGAGCCACGGACCTCGGACCGGCTCTAAATACCTTGTGAGGTCGATCTCACCTATGAGGCTGCGGGGTATGTCACAGGTAGGTGGGACGAATATCTCACTCATTCTTGAAATTGCTCGTCCAAAACTCAAGGAATAACCAGCGATATATCCATCTACGATGATCTCGCGTTGGCCTCTACCGTCTGTACAACTATCTGTCTTGGTAGAATAACCTCCTGTGATGAAAGCTGTGCCATTATGTTAGTCAATATCATAGCTGCTTCCACTTATGACCTATAGTCTTCCTGGCGAAGCGGAGGCTGCGGTCTGGGGCCTCGAAACTGGCGGAGGAAGAACTTCGCATTGCGGCCTGATATCGGTATACCACAGGCATGAGCCCTATCAACTCTGAGTCGTGGTAGCTCACGCCTTTGTTTTGCCATTCAGGCATTGCCCTCATGGAGGCATAGCTGTAACACAAAATATGTCAGAGAGGGATTATCGTAATAACACAGCTCTACGCGATCTCGAGTGAGAAGAATAGAAACCAACTCTAAATGTCTGTAGCCTCTGTTTATGGGTGTGGCGCCAACATCTGGATAATCGAGACTCTACTAGACACGGTCGTAAACATTCGAGGATTGAGCGCTCGATACCACTCTGTCACGCCCGAACCCGGGCCGTGGCGGTGCCTACAGGCACCTCACTGCCTAATAACATAATTAAGCGAGTGGAACTAAATAACAACTCTTTTTTTTTTTAAAACCAACGAACATGCAAGGGCAAGCCGACAAGGCTGCCATATAATATACATATAAAAGGTACTACACTTTACACGAGTCCATTCCCACATATGAATACAGACCTCTAAGAGTTTTACTGAACTATGATGGGACAAGGCCCCGCCGTACCCATAACTGTACAAAAGCATGTACTGAAGGATCTATACCAAAATGATAAACTCCTGAACAGATGGAGCTATCCAAAAACTCGGAGCAGGGTCCTACACCTGTAGATCACAAAACTGCGTACCTAAACCTGCGGCATGAACGCAGCCCCCCGAAGGAGGTCAGTACAAATAATGTACCAAGTATGTGAAACTGAAATACTGTAATGAAATCATAACAATCTATACAAAATAGGAGACATGTATGATAGCCAAACTACGATTACCTGATACATGGCGATCGTATCAAGTTAGGGATCGTGCCCTCAAAGTCACTCTTTCAAATATAACGCTATGGGTCTCGCGCCCATAATATCAACCATGCGTGAAATCCTTCCTCCTGCTTGGCGATTCATGATATAATATAACATCGATAAGCATGAACACGAAGTCCCACTGTGTCTAAAAGCATGCGGGCAGTAGGAAGCGAACCACGAGATCCGGCTGCGTTATAAAGCGGCCAGGCAATGCGAAGGCCAACTACGAGATCGGTCTGCGTCGACAACGGCCAGGGCAAGTCACAGCTAACTACGGACCGACTGTCGTCGCGATATATGATCGGGGCAAGTCGTATCTCAAGAACCTACTGTACCAAGCGTAATAGAAGCGGCGGGGCAAATGCGAAAGTCAATTACGGACCGTCGTATCGACCGATGGGGAAAATGCAGCCAACTACGGACCGTCAGTCGCTAAACCTCGTGGAGGGCTAGTCCGTGGAATAACAATATCGACGTAGTCGCGTGCCGGAATCCGCATCGTATAAGCATGTCCGTGGGTAATACAAACAAATTCGGAATCTAACGCCTCGCAGTCGCGTGCCGGAATCCCATCGTATAAGCATGTCGAGGAGTAATAAAAACAATCAGGAATCTAACGCGTCACGGTCGCGTGCCGGAATCGCGTCGTATAAGCATGTCGGATCAATCATAATGAAAACATACGTGGCATCACATCACTATCGATGCGTCGAGTAAACTCACAAGAGCGGTAGGCCCTCAGTGAGAGTCGCGGCGGTAATAAAATATAATACTTGCACTCGAAGGCTATCGCGAGCAAATATAGGCAAGTTCGTAAAATCTTTAGACTTTCATTATCATACTAAAATGAATTTCATTTTATAAACTCAAAGCACTTTCGTTTTATATAAAAATGCGGGATTTTAACCTAAGTACTACGTCTTCATTCTTTCAAAAGACTCATTTTATTTGAAACCCAAGATACTAACACGTAGTATCGAAGCATGTCTATTTTTAAATTAAGTTACTACACCTTTAGAATTCATTTCAATACTTTGAAACCAAGTAACTTCAATTTCACAACTTAGGCAACTCATGCCTATCGATAAAAATAAATGACTTTCTTAATCTTCCATAAAGCCGTTATAACTAACTTCCTATAAAGGCGTTATAACACTTTGTAGTTTTAGATAAATTCATTCTTTTTATAACCAAGAGACTTATACTTTTAAAACCAAGTATCATATACTTTCAAATCAAGTTACATAACTTTCAAAATACTTGAGTCTCTTAACTTTCAAAACAAGTTTCTTAACTTTAGAAATCAAGTTTCTTCTACTTTTAAATCTCTAGTAACTCACAACTTTAAAACAAGTTACTTCTCTTTAAGTCATGTCATTTCTCCTATTTTAAATCAATTAAGTAAATCACTCATTTGACTCCCCTAAAGCCTTTATAACAACCTTTAGGTTTTAGAACTAAGGCACTATCCAAAAGATTTGGAAACCACTTCCTTTTCAAGACTCTATGTGTCACGACCCGAACCCGGGCCCGTGATTGGTGCCTTACCCGGGCACCCAAGTAGACATACATCAGAGTAACCAGCGGAATATAAAACAAGACATGAAACAATTATAGAATGAGAACAGTTTAGCAAGAGAAGATTGCCTTTCGGCATGTATATATACATAAAATTTTGAACCCGAACAGTTACATCCCTTTTACAAACTCTACCCACAACAGTCTACAGACCTCTAAGATTTACAACAACTATGATGGGACAGGGCCCCGCCATACCCCTGAATGTACGATAACTTACAAACTGGGAAAGCATGCAAAGATAAGCCTCGGGAAGCGGAGCTTCCAATCTGTGACTGTGACCTAGGCGAGGATCAACAACTTGTTACACCGTAGTTCCGAGGTATGTATGTGAGGGCGTGCGTGCGAGAAGGCAGCGAAATATTGGAAAGAAAGAAAGATGTGATTTTTGGCGGAAAAGTTTAGGTTTTGTGAAGGAAAAAGGTTCGTTAATGGAATTGGATGTTATACCCGTATTTCTAGAATATGCGTGAGGGCGTGCGTACAAAGTTTTTAGCCTTAAGTAGGCATAAGGGTCGAAATTGTGCACAACTGGCGAAAAGAATGCGTTTCAGGCGAAGCGTTTTCCAAACTTTGTGAAGGAAAATTACGGCTATGTCATTTATTATTTTGCGGATTTTTCAGAGATGAAATATTTTGGACCACGAGAGGCGACACTTGTCACCCTCGAGTGGGAGGTCATTTAGACGAAACATTAGGCGTTTTTGCCTTTCTTTTGGTCGAGGTTAGGTAGGATATTTTGTGTAGTAGATGGATAAGGACACTTGCCCAAATCCTCACCCTCAAGCACTTGTCTTGATCTTGGCCATTGAATGTCCTATAAATACCCCTCTAATGCAAGGCGATTTCTTCATCCTCACTTGATAAATTCCAAGGCAAAAATCCTCTCCCATTAGTGAAATTTCGTCGAGCCACCCTCCTTTGAGAGGCCTTGGCGAAACATCCCCTTTCGTTGAGTTGTTTCGTATAATACCCCCTTGGTAGAAAAGTTGTCTCAGTATTGTTACTTTGCCAAAATACCTTAGCCCATATACCTTGTAGTACTTTCCAAAGTTACCTCACATCGTAGAGCAGGAAATACTACTATATTTCCATTAGTCACTAAATGAAACCCTAAGGAAAAATCTTCATAGTAGGTTGAAGTATTAAGAAGAAGTTGCGTAGAACTTCTAAGGGTTGTTGGAGGCGGGTTGGGCGCGGAGTAGGAGCTAAACCTTGCTCGGGATCGACGTTTAATCTTGGATAATTTTGGGCTTATCGAGGTAAATAATCCTATCCTTCTAGTGTAATTAGAGATTACATACTGTAAGTGGTATAGAAATAAATATAAGATACATAGAAGGATATTTCAGAAGAGAATTTAATTGTAGTAGAAGGATATTCTGAGAGAATTGAGTGAAATCGCATCGGAAGAATATTAAAGAAGAAAGTAGGCTGTACTTACTTAGAATTTGTATTCTGATAAACTTGTATAATTTGTGGGTAGGGAAGTGCTGCCCAATTTTAGTAGAATAAGGAATCTGTATCTAGAAGTATTCTCTGAGTAGTCTAGGCGTTGATAGACTTTTATGGCCAGTTATAGGTTGAAATCGCAAGTAGCGTATTCTACTCGAAGGGTGGAAAGGGCTAGCGGATTCTGATGCTTTGGGCTATTTGCTAATAGTCGATAATCGTCGCGGTATGTGATTCTTCTATACTCTTGAGCATGATATTTTAAAAGTATATATATATATATAATGCGGTGAAGCGTCGTGTGTTAAGCGAGCGTAGTTTCACGGCAATGTCTTTTGACTTAAGCTGAATAATAAGAATCTTGAAGTATTTCAAAGAATTAGAAACCTTTTGAAAGAAGAGTAACACTTGGTTTTAAAAGCTTAAGAGTTATACTAGCTTTATGGGAATTATGTATAACGACTTAAAGAGATAAAAAGAATGGGTTATTGATTTTAGAAGTTAAGAGACTTGATCTTAAAGATAAGAGACTTGACTTAATTGATTTAATATGAATTTTTGTTAAAAAGCGTGAAACCTCGTTCGTGAGTAATGAGTACTTGGTTTGTAAAAGGAATAATGTTTCTTGAATTCGGAAATGAGAATAAGTATCGAACAAACCACAGCGTTAATAAAGGGAAATGTATTGACTAATAAAGTATTATTAAAACCAGTGAAACCTCATCTGCATAGAAGCTAAGATGAGACAAAATGATATTACATTTCCTAGATCATGGTGCTTTAATAAGATTGTTATGAACAAGAATAACCTACTCACCATAAGGCATATATTACTCGGTTGTTTTAAAAGAGAATTATGTTATTAAAATGATTAAGATTATGAACTATGAAATCTTTGAATAAAAGGCGTGAATCTTTGAAATTAGGCAAACTTGAACTTTTGAAAAGAATGTTGTTACTTGACTTTAAGAAGGAAAGTGTTTTGGTTTAACAAGAAGGGCATAATATTACCTTAGTTGTTTTAAAGGAAAATATGGTATTATTTTAATGTCTTAAAGGAGCGTTTAAATGTATTTCACTCGACTACGCGTTCGTAGGATGAGCAGGGAATGTATTCCACTCGACTACGCGTTCGTGAGATGAGCGGGAATGTATTCCACTCGACTACGCGTTAGCGAGATGAGCGGGAATGTATTCCACTCGACTACGCGTTCGTGAGATGAGCAGGGAATGTATTCCACTCATTACGCGTTCATGGGATGAGCGGGAATGTATTCCACTCGATTACCGCGTTCGCGAGATGAATCGGGAATGTATTCCACTCGACTACTGGCGTTAATGAGATGAGCAGGGAATGTATTCCACTCGACTACGCGTTCGCGAGATGAGCGGGAATGTATTCCACTCGACTACGCGTTAAGTGAGATGAGCGGGAATGTATTCACTCGACTACGCGTCCGTGGGATGGGCGGGAATGTATTCCACTCGACTGGCGTCCGTAGGATGGGCCGGGAATGTATTCACTCGACTATCACGTTCGAGATGAGCAGGAATGTATTTCACTCGGCCACGTTCGTGAGATGAGCAGGAATGTATTTCACCACGACTAGGAGTCCATGAGATGGCGGGAATGTATTCCATGCGATGCGACCTTTGGGTCCGTGAGATGGGCGAGACATGTTATCGTATCACCGCGATTTATACCTAGGCGTCGGCGGTGAGGAAGGAGTTCCACGGGCGTGAGGATGACTTGAGGCGTGAGTCCACGACAGCGTGGCTGCTTTTATATTGTGAGCGTAGTTTTGTTATCATACATGTCTCCTGTTTTATTTATTTGTTGTGATTTCATTCTGATATTTTGATTTCACATACTTGGTACTGTTGTCTTGACCTCTTTCGGAAGCTGCGTTCATGCCGAGTGAGGTACGCGGTTGTTGATCCTCGCTCATAGGATCACCGTTCAGCGTATTGGGAAGCTCCGTTTCTCCGGAAGCTTATCTTTTGGTATAGTCCTCTGTCACTGTAGGTACTTGTACATTCAGGGGTATGGCGGGGCCCTGTCCCGTCATGTTGTATAAAAACTCTTAGAGGTCTGTAGTACTGTTGTGGGCAGGGTTTGTAAGGATATAACTGTTCAAACTTTGTATATATATATATCTTAGAAAGCGACTTTCTCTCGATTAAAATGTGCCTCATTTACATTTGTTTCATGTATTGTTTTTAATTTCATTGATTTCTACGATGTATGACTACTTGGGTGCGGGTAAGGCACGATCACGAGCCGGGCAGTGCGTGGCCTGGCCAGTGTACCTACACTGCGGCGTGAGCGGCCGAAGGAGAGTCGATCTGGCAGTGCAGTATGTGGCGGAAAATCACGTAAATGAAATCATAACGGTTTATATAAAACAAGAGGCATGTATGATAATCAAACTACGATTTACAACATAAAAGTAGTCATGTCAGGCGGGACTTACTCCGCCAAGTCATCACTCGTGCGTGGAACTTCGTTCGCCAGCTGCAGGCGATCAGGTATAAATCGTATGATATGTATAACATGTCTCGGCCCGTCCATGGGACTCGAGGTGGAATCGTGTGGGATACATGTCTCGGCCCGTCGTGGGACTCGATAGGAATCGTATGGAATCGTGTCTTGGCCCGTCGTGGGACTCGATAGGAATCGTATGGAATACGTGTCTCGTCCCGTCTCGTGGGACTCGATAGGAATCGTATGGAATCGTGTCTCGGCCCGTCTCGTGGGACTCGATAGGAATCGAATGGAATACGTGTCTCGGCCCGTCATGGGACTCGATAGGAATCGTATGGAATACGTGTCTCGGCCCGTCTCGTGGGACTCGATAGGAATCGTATGGAATCGTTCGGTTAAATCCCGTGAGCAGCGGTATCGTGTGAAATACATTCGTTTAAATCCCGTGAGCAGCGGTGTCGGTGAAATACATTCGGTTCGTCCATAAGCGGTGTCGAGTGGAATACATTCGGTTCATCCGTGAGCAGCGGTGTCGAGTGAAATACATTCGGTCCATCGTGGATGCGGTATCGAGTGAAATACATTCGGTCCATCCCGTGGGCAGCGGTATAAATCGACCGTAACATTTAAGCGCCTTTTAAGGCGATTTAGATAATACCATGCTTTCCTTTTAAATCGACTAAGGCAATATTATGCCTCCTTTTTAAACAAACACTTCACTTTTAAAGTCAGTAACAACATTCTTTCAAAAGTTCAAGTTGCATAATTTCAAATACTCGATTTCTTATTTTCAAAGATTCATAGATCGTAGTCTTAATCAGTTAATAACATAATTCTCTTTTAAAACAATTTGAGTAACATATGCCTTATGTGTGAGTGGGTTATTCTTGTTTATAACAATCTTATTAAGCGACCATGATCTAGGAAATGTAATACAATTTGTCTTATCTTAGCTTACATGCAGATGGAGTTTCTACTAGTTTTAATATAATTAATTATTTGTCAATACATTTTCCTTTATTAACTTATTAGTTAGTTAAATGCTTATTCTCATTTAAAATCGATAAAACATTATTCTTTAAAACCAAGTACTCATTACTCACGAATGAGGTTTCACACTTTTAACAAAATTCATATCAATTCAATTAAGTCAAGTCTCTTATCTTTTAAGATCAAGTCTCTTAACTTCTAAAATCGATAAACCTTACTTTTACCTACGTAAAGTCGTTATAACTTCTTCCCGTAAAGCTATTATAACACTTTATGTTTTAAACAACCAAACTCATTTAGCACGTATGCGTCTCTTGTCTACATAGTTTACAAAACATCGTGCTAGAAAGGATAGGAAGAGGTTCACATACCTCGCGGCGATTATCGACGATTAGCAAAATGCTCGAAGTACTACAACGCGCTGCCTTTTCCACCCTCAGTAGAATCGCTGCTCGTAGTACTTCCGCTTTCTGGCCATAAAGCGTCTATCAGCTCGTAGATCCGCCGTGAATATTCTTAAATACGGATTCCATATTCTCGAGAAAATTCGGCACCTCCCGTAACCACGCGAATCTCCTCATACTCGGGCGCTACGGGCCAGCAACTCGAGGAATTACATGTCTAATCGGGCGTGTTCAATTCTACATTCGCGGATATACTACAAGTCTCTTGTAAATACGGTCGATGTAAATCTGATTCAATCCTTTTCAATATTCATTCTTCATATAGCATACTCGATTATACATTACTCTGACGTATAATATCGATTCTGATAGGGGATAAAGATCATTACCTCGATAAGCCCAAAATTATCCAAGTTTAAATGTCGATCTGACAGCGTTTAGCTCTGTCTGTACCCTCAACCAGCTCGAAGCAACCGCCAGAAGTTTCTAATAACTTCTCTTAAACACTTTAACTCAGTGAAGAACACTTAGGCTCTAAGTGTGGCTAGTTTCGACGAGGGTAATTTAGGGGCTAGGGGTGTGAAATCTTTTCAACCTTGGTTAATAATCTTCTAATACTCAGGAAGAACACTTAAAACTCTAAGGATTTTTGGACAACTTTGGCTGGGGAGGGCTAAAAAATGAGAACCGTAAGGAGAGGGGAGGGAGTATTTTAACTTGGAAATCTCTAAGTGTGGATGAAAATAAGTCTTGCATTCATGGGGTATTTATAGGACATTCAAGGGCTAGGATTAAAGCAAGTGGATGGTGGAGATTTGGACAAGTGTGTGTGGGTCCCATATCCATCTACCACACAAATATCACAAAATATCTACTAACCTTGACGAGAAATCGTCACAATAGTCCACTTTGAGGGTGACATATGTGCCTCTCGTTAATCAAAATATTTCATCTCTCGGAAAAATCCTTAAAATTATAAAAGTAATGCTAGTAATTTTCCCTTCGCAAGGTTCGGAAAACTTTTAAATCGGAAAACAATTCTTTTCGTTAGTAGTGCACAATCTGCGTCCTTATGCCTAACTAAGGCTTAAACTTTTATCGTCGTCCTCGTCACATACTTTCGAGAAAATCTGGTATAACATTCTCCTCGCCGAAACATGCGTCCGAATGTTCCTTCAAACGGATAATGATAAGGTTCTCTTAACTTAAACAAGCTGCTCGCCACGCTTTGGCCAAAAAACACTGCGCGAATACTTAATCCAAGTCGCGAGGAATCACCTTTAGCATTCTGAAAGCTCCGCGTCGACACGAACTCCAGTGTCGGCCACTATCATACGACTTACGGTGACTCGAGTGCTAAAAACTTACGGATAAGCTTCCCGCGCGTCTGCTGAATTAAGTAGGGACCAACTATCTGAACCTTGCCAACGTGAACAATCGGCCGGCAACTTCGCCCATACAAGGCCGTAAGGCACCGTCGAATACTAAAATGGTAGCTATATAATACTCGCTCAACAAGTGGCAAATAATCCTCGCATTACCCAGAAATCAAAACAGGCGTAACCTATCCTCCGCTCCTCGAGGCCATTCTGGCCTTCGCGATCTAATTCTAGTCGAACACGTCCGCGAACTTCACGATGGCTACCTAAACACGGGCCTTGCACCCTCGTGATCCTACCAGGCGGGACACTCGGCCGGCCCACCGTTCGGGCGGGTTGACGCGAATAGTCTCAACCGACCATGTCGCGCCAAACTCTTGTTCCCGTCTGGAACAATCTTTAAATTCACGTCATGAAGCTACCACTTCCTCTCGCACTACCGTGCCAGACTAATACACCTAGGCATATAATGCACTCAAAGAGATCGTTTGCAAAATCCTTTACTCAAGCGGCGCACATCTAAGGTCTCGATCGTGAAATATTCTAAGGTTACACTTTCCATACCCAGCTTATCCTTCCAACTAACCATGTTTTATAACTCACAAATAACCCGCTATCAGGTACATAGCCACGCTAATAAGATCATCATATCAAGCATACAAATTTCTAGAGGGTTAAGGATATACTGTATCTCTTTGCTTCACTTCCGCCAGCGCTCTAATGTAATCACCTTGGCCGAGCATAGCTATAGAGCGATGAACACCGCTAACGGTGGCTGCGTCATTCTACTGTATCCCTCATACAGGGCGGTCCGCAAATCCGCATGACGGCGGCGCGGTGAAACAAGCACCGATGAAAGCGACACTCCCGGGATAGCGTTTGCGCGCATCGCGCTGCGAGAAAACATGAACGTGGCTAGAACGTGAATACACCTTGAACGGAAGCCACAGGCTGCGACTGTTATACCAGTATTTCCGGTGTATGCGTAGGGCGTGCGTGAAAAATTTGGGCTTTAAAGTGGCTTGGCGATTTTACTTTATTACCTGACACGGTTAGAGTCGTTTTTAAACGAAGCGTTTTACCTGACTTGCGAAGGAAAATTAGGCTATGTCATTTTTAATTTTGCGGATTTTCAGAGACAAAACATTTTGGACCAGCGAGAGGCGACACTTGGCACCCTCTCATTGGTGAACAGAGGCGGTAAAGTGGGCGAATGGAGAGTGGGAGTAGGTAGGATATTTTGTGATATTTGTGTGGTAGATGGATAAGGTACGTGGAGGAATCTTGACCCTACACTTTCCTTGCACTTGGCATGATCTTGGCCATTGGTTGGCCATTGCTTGAGCTATAAATACCCCTCCCCTTTGAAGACTTCTTCGAATAAATTTCCTAAGTCTAAAACCTCCATCTCTTGTAGTGTTCTCGTCCTCCTCCCCACTGCGGTGAGGCCATGGCGAGAACCCCTCCATGGCGAGAGTACCCCCTCCTGGTGGGGTAGGCAGGAGTATACACCACTTGTGGTGTTGTCTGCGTATATATACCCCTCTTGGTAGAAATACTCTCCATAGTATTGTTCTTATACAAATACCTTAGCCAGTATACCTTGTAGTATTCCAAGATACCTCTGTCATTAGAGCGGAAATACTACCTTATGTCCTTTGTGTCTCAAGCCAGAAACCACAAGGAAAACCTTAAGTCGGTTGAAGTGTTAAGTAGAAGTTGCGTAGAACTTCTAAGGGTTGTGTGGAGCGGGTTGGAGCGCCCGGAGTAGGCGCTAAACCTTGCTCAGGATCGACTTTTATCTCGAATAATTTTGGGCTTCTCGAGGTAAATATTCTTGTCCACTTATTGTAATTGTAAATTACATTTTGTAGGAATATATAGTTGAAGTATACTATATATAGAAATGAACATAGTCTTGCGTCAATGTCTTTTTACTTAAGCATGAAATTAAAGAAAGAGAAGCGAGTGTAATTACATGGGTGTATTCTGATGAACTTGTAATAACGTTCGTGGGTAGAAGCGTATGCGTCGGTTAGATGTATAACCCCCACGGTTGGCTTGATGGCGGCCTCGATAGAGGAGGAGATTCTGTGATTTGCGGGGAAAGGTCTTTGCCAATTTTATGTAGAAAGTTCTACGATAAGATCTAGATGTTAATAAGCGTCTTGTGGCCTTATAGGTTGAAGTACTACGTATGGCGTGATCTACTTGGCTTAGGAGTAGAAGCGGTTTGAAGTACTTGGGCGTTTTGCTATTAGTCGATAATGTCGTCGCGGTATGTGAACCTCTTCTATCTTTTCTGGCATGATATGTGTAATAACTATGTAATGCGGTAGGCGTACGTGTGTTAAATGTATTTGATTGGTTTAAAACATAAAGTGTTATAACGGCTTTATGGGAAGTTGGTTATATGACTTTATGTAGGTAAGAAAATGCTTTGTGGTTTTAAAAAACTTAAGAGTTATAATAGCTTTATGGGAAGTTAGGTATAACGGCTTAAGTGAGATAAAATGAATGATTTATTGATTTTAGAAGTTAAGAGACTTGATCTTAAAGATAAGAGACTTGACTTAATTAAATTAATATGAATTTTGTGTGAAACCTCGTTCGTGAGTAATGAGTACTTGGTTTTAAAAGGAATAATGTTTCTTGATTTGAAATCGGAATGAGTATCGACAAACCAACTGCGGCGTTAATAAAGGAAAATGTTTTGATTAATGAAGTATTATTAAAACCGGTGAAACCTCATCTGATAGAAGCTAAGATGAGACAAAATGATATTACATTTCCTAGATCATGGTGCTGTAATAAGATTGATTATGAACAAGAATAACTACTCACATATAAGGCATATGTTTCTCAGTTGTTTAAAAGAGAATTATATTCTTAAATGGATAAGACTATGAACTCTGAAACCTTTCTAAAATAAGCGTGAGCATTTGAAATTAGGCAAACTTGAGCGTTTGGAAAATAATGTTGTTACTTGATTTTACAAAGGGAAGTGTTTTGGTTTACTTAAAAAGATAGTCACTCTATTTTATACTACGGGTATTGTGTGACTTACGAAAAGCGAATCTTTTAAAAGAGTTAATGTATGAAGTACTTTGGGGATAGATGCGAACTTGTTAGCATAAAGTACGCGTGTGAATAACTTGATTGGGTTGGTTTGTGATAACACTTGTAATACTTTCTTGTTGATTTGATAAGTAAGCATGTTAGGATCTACGTGTGTTAGTATCTTGTGATTGTTATGTAAGGGGTCGTGCTTGTTGTGCTTACGTTGTTAAGCGTTAAGCCGATTATCTTGTTATTGTATCACATACCCGCGACTTATTATCACAGGGCTTGCCACGCGATCGCGGTCTATCGGCTATGCGATCTATGAGACTATGCGGGCGGCGGTATGCTCGAGTTGATCATTAGGGTGTTTAGCCCGTCTGAGGATGCCTATGCGATGCTTTGAGGTATGTAGTCGCTTGAGGACTATGCGGTGCGGAAGTCGAGGCGGATACGAGGTTAGCTGCCTCCGTCGCGAGGTATACCTCGGTGATGCAGGACGTGATTGAGAATACCTCATGCGGGCATGTGTGACCTATGCGGGCTGCGGTAAGTTCGAGGATAGGCGCGCGGTGATCTTTGCGAGCTAGTGGCGGCCGATCATGTAGTGCGGTGCAGAAAGACCTCGTGATCTGATTTATGGCATTTTGAGTGCGTAGGTCTTAGTAGTCGGCTATGCGCCCATTACTTACCGTCACGGTTCTATTGTGATGACTTTGAGGCGTGAGTCACGACTTGACATGGCTTATTTATTGTGAGCCTTAGTTTGGTTATCATGCATGTCTCTGCTTTATATAGACTACTATGATTTCATTCTGATGTTATTTTTAGTTTCACATCTTTTTTGTTATGCGACCTCGCCCGAAGTGCGTTCATGCCGCGGTAAAGGTACACGATCGTTGATCACCGCTCTTGGGGTCCGCGATTCGGCGTTTAGGAAAGCTCAGTTCTCAGGAGGCTTATCTTGGTATAGTCACTGTTGTAGGTGCTTACATTCGAGGTATGGCGAAGCTGTCATCGTTGTTGTCATATCATTCGTAGAAGTGCAGCAATCTTGTTGTGGCGGGTTGTAATGGGATGGCTTATTTCAAATTATTATTTATTATCACGAAGATGTAGTTTTAGTTGCTTTGTCTTAATAATTCATTTGTCTTATTGCATTGGCCGTGTTTATTGTTTTATGTTCCTTGATTTTCTACGATGTATGACTACTTGGGTGCGGGTAAGGCACGATCCGAACCCGAGCAGGTCGCGACAAAAGTGGTATCGAGCGATTAATCCTCGGAAAGTATCTGAGGCCGTATCGATGGAAGTCTTGATTATCGGTGTGTTGTGCACGCGCGATAATCGGAGGCTATAGGATATTTAGGATTGGTTTCTATTCTTCTCACTCTAGATCGTGCCTTAGGCGGTGTTGTAAGTTGGACCCTCAACGTATTTCTTTCCACTGCCGTTATGCCTCGCGTAAGCGCGAGCCGGGCGGGAGGGCAGCGACCAAGGAGGCTGAGAGTAGAGTTGAGGGTTGAGTGGGCACAGGCTGATCATCACACAGGGTGGTGCCGTTTGGGGAGTTACTGCGGCGTCGCTGGCCCAGTGAGCTTAGCGCGGCGGCGATTCCTGTGCGGCCATGATATTTGAACGCCGATTCGGCCAGGAGCAGAATTTAGATGCGAGGCGACCACATTACTGCGTATGGATTTGGCTGCGGAGTATCTGGATGTCTGCGAGTGCTTGATGACTATCTAGAGAGGTTGTACAAGTAATTATTGAGTTAGGCTTGGCATGGCACGTATGCGGGCTTATCGCGCGGCCAAAGCGTAGAGATCAGCGGGTTGAAGGGCGAGAAGAGGGCGAGCGGCGAGGTCGCTTTGGTAACTTCGAGGTGAATTGCCTCGCGCCAGATTAGATATGCACCTCCTCCGGTGCGAGTGGTCCTCGCGGGGTTTAGGGCGTTCGGACTATGCGGGAGTTGGTGAGCTCGAGTTTCGGTTCCGGCTACTGCGTGGGTTACAACGGCCGGATTTAGTTTTCCCGGTATTCGCGGTGTGAAGGCGTCATTAGGGAATGTCGTCTTTTAGTTAATCTTGTTTTACTGCGGTAGGGGCCATGTGTCGAAAGGATGTCTAGTAGGAAGGATGCAAGTGGGAGGACTCGTCGCCGAGGATCGGTGGGTAGTTAGTTACCTTGCTGTCTACTGCAGGCGGGTTTAATTAGAGCGACAAAGGGAGTGAAGATTGAGCATATCTTTAACCCTACAGAGATTAGTGTGATAAGATGAGTATATCTTAAGTGCTTTATGTTACGATAGCGGTGTGTTAATTGTGATTAGAGATCATGGTTATTAGCAGGAAAGATTGAGGGATAGGAAAGTGTAAGCCTTAGAGCTTTATCGTGGAGACCTTAAAAGCGAGGTAATCTTGAGTAAAAGATTACATTTGTGTTTAACCACTGTCGGAGTGCATAGTGCGCGTGAGCTATGTTGTGGGATAAGTCACGAGTAGTGTGGAATGAAGGGTAGTTGAAATAAGAAGGCAGCTAGGTTTCGTAGCGTGATTAGTGAGATTGTTCGCCGGGAGCTAGTGTTTCAGCGTCGCGGGTCGGGTTGGGAGCCGTGTTGCGGGTCGACGCGGCTGTATAGTGGTGGGGTCAGTTTGTGGTGGTCACTTGTGGTAAGTCACGGGTGTTAGGCCCAAGTTCGATTAACAGACGTACAAGTTCGTGGATCGTTCGACCCGATAGTCGAGTGATGGTCAGCCATGCAGTCTTTTAATCGGGAGACCGTTTACTCGGCGAGAGGTTATGCGAGATGATCGTATCGGGAAGGTTGTATGGCTGCCACGAGGTGCTGCTTTCACCTTATGTCGAGCGATGGAGCCAGATTCTGACTATTTTTAGTTTTACGGAAGTTTTACGAGCGGGGTTAGGAACTGGTGAGTCTCGTGTCGTATTAAATCCTCGGGCGGTGTTTTGATTTGGGGGTAGTTGTGAGGATTGTTGTCTCCTGTTGGGAAATGTTTTATAGCTACCATTTCGGTGTTAGGATATGCTCGCTTGGCGCTGGTAGGGGCGGAAGTGTAAGTTCTTGCGTCCGATTGGTTCGGCGTTGGCAAGGTTGAGATAGTTGGTTCAATACGTGTTCGGCGGGATGTGGATAGGGTGAAGCTTATCGAAGGTTATTGGCGGCTCGAGTCAGCGAAGTCGTGCGGATAATCTGCGACAGCGCAGGTTGAGTTGACGGTGGAGTGCTTCTTGAAGGTACTACCAGGAAGGGTGTAGCCCGAGTTTTAGAAGGGCGATGCGGGAATGTGGTAAGAGTTGAGTGTGCGAGAAGGTGCGACACGTAAGGGAAGAAGCGAGCATGTATGGCGGCGGATGTGATCATTTCTTTTGTAAGGAGAAGGTCGAAGGAAGTATATTTTAGACCTCGGGTAAGGGTTTGTGGCGATGTTAGAGTGTTTCCTCGTGGACTTGGATGTAAGTATTTGGTGTTTACGTGGCGGTGTGGCGAGATTGTTCGTAAGTATAGTAGTGAAGACTATCTTGGCGCGTTTGTTTGAGACTTAGAAGGAACATTCGGGGCGAATGTTTCTAAGAGAGAATGTTATACCGTATTTCCGGTGTATATGCGTAGGGCGTGCGTAGAAAAATTTGGGCTTTAAAGTGGCTTGGCGATTTTACTTTGTGCCTGACACGGTTAGAGTCGTTTTTGGCGAAGCGTTTCTGACTTTGCGAAGGAAAATTCGGCTATGTCGTTTTAATTTTTGCGGATTTTTAGAGGCAAACATTTTGGACAGCGAGAGGCGACACTTGGCACCTACCGTTGGTGAACCTTGGGGTAAAGTGGGCCCGAATGGAGTGGGAGTAGGTAGGATATTTTGTGATATTTGTGTGGTAGATGGATAAGGTACGTGGAGAATCTTGACCTACATTTGCCTTGCACTTGGCATGATCTTGGCGTTGGTTGGCCGTTGCTTGGTATAAATACTCCCTTTGAAGTCTTCTTCGAATAAATTTCTAAGTCTAAAAACCTCCCATCTCTCTTGTAGTGTTCTCGTCCTCCACTACCCACATGGTGAGGCCGCCAGTGAGAACCCTCCCAGCGAAAGTACCCACTCTAGTGGGGTAGGCGAGAGTATACACTCCACTTGTGGTGTTGTCTAAATATACCCCACTCTTGGTAGAAATACTCTCAGTAGTATTCTTATACAAAATATGGTAGTATACACTTGTAGTATTCAAGATACCTCATCGTAGAGCAGGAAATACTACACTTATGTCCTTGTGTCTCAAACCACAGGAAAACCGTAATAGAGTCGGTTGAAGTGTTAAGTAGAAGTTGCGTAGAACTTAGGGTTGTTGGAGGCGGGTTGGGCGCGCGGAGTAGGAGCTAAACCTTGCTCGGGATTGACTTTTATCTCGGATAATTTTGGGCTTATCGAGGTAAATATTCTTGTCCACTTATTGTAATTGGAAATTACATGCTGTAGGATTATATGGTTGAGTATACTATATATAGGCCAGACATAGTCTTGCGGCAATGTCTTTTGACTTAAGCACGAATTTAAGAAAGAGAAGCTGGCGTAATTACATGGGGTGTATTCTGATGAACTTGTGTAGCATTCTTGTGGGTAGAACTGTACGCGTCCGGTTAGATGTATAAACCCCCTGGTTGGCTTGATGGCGCCTCGATAGAGGAGATTTCTGTGATTGCGGGGAGAGTCTTTGCTGAATTTTACGTAGAAGTTCTACGATAAGATCTAGATGTTAATAAGCGCCTTGTGGCCTTATAGGTTGAAGTACTCGTATGGCGTGATCTCTTGGCAGGGGTAGCGGCGGTTTGAAGTACTTGGGCGTTTTGCTATTAGTCGATAATCGTCGCGAGGTATGTGAACCTCTTTATCTTTTCTAGCATGATATGTGTAATAACTATGTAAATGGTGAAGCGTCGTGTGTTAAATGTAGTTGATTGGTTTAAAACATAAAGTGTTATAACGGCTTTATGGGAAGTTGGTTATAACAGCTTTATGTAGGTAAGAAAATGCTTTGTGGTTTTAAAAAACTTAAGAGTTATAATAGCTTTATGGGAATTTAGGTATAACGGCTTAAGTGAGATAAAATGAATGATTTATTGATTTTAGAAGTTAAGAGACTTGATCTTAAAGATAAGAGACTTGACTTAATTAAATTAATATGAATTTTGTGTGAAACCTCATTATTGAGTAATGAGTACTTGGTTTTTAAAAGGAATAATGTTTCTTGATTTGAAATCGAGAATGAGTATCGACAAACTGCGGCGTTAATAAAGGAAAATGTTTTGATTAATGAAGTATTATTAAAACCGGTGAAACCTAAAATCTGCGTAGAAGCTAAGATGAGACAAAATGATATTACATTTCTAGATCATGGATGCTTAATAAGATTGATTATGAACAAGAATAACCTACTCGCATATAAGGCATATGTTTCTCAGTTGTTTAAAAGAGAATTATATTCTTAAATGGATAAGACTATGAACTCTGAAACCTTTCTAAAATAAGAAAGCGTGAACATTTGAAATTAGGCAAACTTGAGCGTTTGGAAAATAATGTTGTTACTTGATTTTACAAAGGAAGTGTTTTGGTTTACTTAAAAGATAGTCACTCTATTTTATACTACGGGTATTGTGTGACTTACGTGAAAAGCGAATCTTTTAAAAGAGTTAATGTATGAAGTACTTTGGGGATAGATACGAACTTGTTAGCATAAAGTACCTTGTGTGAATAACTTGATTGGGTTGGTTTGTGATAACCTTGTAATACTTTCTTGTTGATTTGATAAGTAAACATGTTAGGATCTTCGTGTGTTAGTATCTTGTGATTGTTATGTAAAGGTCAAATGCTTGTTGTGTTTCACGTTGTTAAGCGTTAAGCGTTGTCTTGTTATTGTATCACATACCCGCGACTTATTATACTGAGGGCTTGCCACCCTTGATCTGGTCTATCGGCTATGCGGTCTATGAGACTATGCGGGCAGCGGTATGCTCGGATTGATCATTCGGGTGTTTAGCCGTCACGAGATGCCACTATGCGGTCTTTGAGAATTTATCGCGGTCCTTGAGGACTATGCGAGTGCGAAGTCGGCGGATCTGGGGTTAAGCGCCTCCGTCGAGGTATACCTCGGCGATGCAGGACCGTGATTAGAATACCTCATGCGGGCTGTGTGTGACATATGCGGGTGCGGTAAGTTCGAGGATAGGCGCGCCGGTGATCTGCCCAGGCGAGTGGCGGCCGATCGTGTAGTGCGGTGCAGAAAGACCTCGTGTCTGATTTATGGCATTTTTGATGCGTGGGTCTTAGTAGTCGGCTATGCGCCACTTACCGTCTGATTCTTATGATGACTTTGAGGCGTGAGTCCACGACTTGACATATTTGCTTATTTATTGTGAAGCGTAGTTTTGGTTATCATACATGTCTCTGCTTTATATAGACTACTATGATTTCATTTACAATATTTATTTTTAGTTTCACATCAAATTTTGTTATCTTGACCTCGCTTGAGGCTGCGTTCAATCTGCGCGAGTAAAGGTACACGATCGTTGATCACCGCTCTTAGGGTCACGATTCGGCGTTTGGGAAAGCTCCGTTTCTCGGAGGCTTATCTTGGTATAGTCCTCTGTTATTTGTAGGTGCTTACGTTCGGGGTATGGCGGGGCCTGTCCGTCGTTGTTATCATATCATTCGTAGAGTGCATGTATCTTGTTGTGGGCGGGGTTGTAATGGGATATTCTTGTTCAAATTATTATTTATTATCTTTTGAAGGTAACCGTTTTGGTGCTTTGTCTTCGTAATTCAACTGTCTTATTGCATTGGCTTCGTATTATTGTTTTATGTTCGCTGATTTTCTACGATGTATGACTACTTGGGTGCGGGTAAGGCGCGATCCACGAACCGGAGCGGGTCGTGAGACCAGCTCGAATACCGAGCGACACTGAAGGCGCGGAGGACGCTCTGTCTTGGCGGAGTGCATGCTAACTTTTCTTTGGCGGTTCGCCTCGAAAGTTACAAAGGACCTCTTTGTTACGGCCTGCCTGGCGATCTCGGTCATTCGTCGACCTCTCGCTCCTCCTTTGGTCGTAAGCTGCGTGCGGGCAATGTCCGTGCCGGTTGAAGCTACGAACAAGCCTCCGCCAAGTAGTCGTGAGTCCGGTGGCGTGGCGGTGTACTCATCCTCCATGCTCCTACTAACGGGGACATAGAGCGATAGGTCGAACTCACGTTGTACTCGAACCAAATCGCCGTGCCTCAGCGTCAAAAATCGCCGGCGAGCCTTATACGTGGAGGCAAGAAATGTGCAGAAATGTCACGAGAACTTCGTCGTCTGCGGAAGTGCATACTCTCGGGCGGCTCCGCGAAATCAAACGATCATGCGGTATCCACGCGGCCGTCACGAACCTAAGACCACCGACTTCGGTCTCCGAAGCCTTGATCCTCGCTCTCATGATCCGGCTATGGCTGTCGGATGAACTTATGCGGATCATCCTCGGCCTCGATCCATAAAATCTTGGCGGTGCGACTCGAGAAAGTCCCGCGATCTCGAAACTATCGCTCCGGGTGAACTCACGGTACTCCGTCTGGAATCATTGCATCCAGCTTATCCTGCGTGCCTTGCCACTATCACGGCCAATGGCGGGCGTCTCGTAACCCGTCTCCTGCTCCGGTGTGGATTTGGAGGCTCAGTCTTGTGGTCTCGGTGAGACCGCGCTACTACTCGCGTCTCCTGCCTGCGCGCGCCGGGGCCACGATTGCCTTGCGTGGGCATAAGCGGCATAAAGAATCGTTATAGGGGTCGACTTATAACGGCTCTAAGGCGCGATCTCGGAATGAGAAGAATGAAACGAGCCACTAAATGTCTGACCTCACGATTATAGATGTGGTGCGCGCAACGTACGATAATCGACTACAATGAACCGCGGTGCGTAGACACTTTCAGGATTAGCGCTCGATACCACTTTTGTGGCGGCCGAACGGGCGTGGTAGTGCCTTACGAGGCACCCAAGTAGACATCATCAGGTAACGGCGGAATATAAAACAAGACATGAAACAATTATAGAATGAGAGCAGTTTATCCGAGAAGATTGCCTTTCGGCGTGTATATACATAAAATTTTGAACCGACGATTACATCCCTTTACAAACTCTGTCCAACCCTGTACTACGGACCTCTAAGATTTGCAACTATGGCGGGGCGGGGCCCGCCATACCTGAATATGCGAGAACTTACAAACTGGGAAACATGCCAAAAGATAAGCCTCAGGAGAAGCGGAGCTTTGTCTGTTGACTGACCACAGGCGAGGATCAACAAGCTGGTGTACCTCTACTGCGGCATGAGCGGCCCAGAGAGAGTCGGTACAACGGTGCAGTATGGCGGAAAATCGTAAATGGAATCATGCGGTTTATATAAAGCAGGAGGCATGTATGATAATCAAACTAGATTTACAACATAAAAGTAGTCGTGTCAGCGGGGACTTACTCCTCAAAGTCATCCCTCATGCAGTGGAACTCGTTCCTCCTTTGCCGCGATCTAGGTATAAATCGTATGATATGTATAACATGTCTCGGCCCGTCCAGTAGGACTCGAGGTGGAGATCGTGTGGGATACGTGTCTCGGCCCGTCTCGTGGGACTCGATAGAATCGTATGGAATACGTGTCTCGGCCCGTCTCGTGGGACTTCGATGGAATCGTATGGAATAAATGTCTCGGCCCATCTCGCTGGGACTCGATAGGAATCGTATGAAATACATGTCTCGGCCCGTCATGGGACTCGATAGGAATCGTATGGAATACGTGTCTCGGAAACCGTCTGGGACTGCGATAGGAATAAGTATGGAATACGTGTCGGCCCGTCTCATGGGACTCGATGAGAATCGTATGGAATACATTCGGTTCATCCCGTGAGCAGCGGTATCGTGTGAAATACATTCGGTTCATCCATGAGCAGCGGTGTCGAGTGAAATACATTCGGTTAAATCCATGAGCAGCGGTGTCGAGTGGAATACATTCCGGTTCATCCAGTGAGCAGCGGTGTCGAGTGAAATACATTCGGTCCATCCGTGGATCGCGATGTCAGTGAAATACATTCTAGGTCCATCCCGTGGGCGAGTATAGAATCGACCATAACGTTCGCGCTCTTTTAAGCGATTTAGATAATACCATGCTTTCACTTTTAAATCGACTAAAGCGATATTACTCTTTTTAAACAAAACATTTCCACTTTTTAAAGTCAAGTGACATTCTTTTCAAAGTTCAAGTTGCATAATTTCAAATACTCGGTTCTTATTTTCAAAAGATTCATAGATCATAGTCTTAATCACTTAATACGTAATTCTCTTTTAAAACAATTTGAGTAACATATATATGTGTGAGTGGGTTATTCTTGTTTATAACAATCTTATTAAGCGACCATGATCAGGAAATGTAATACAATTTTGTCTTATCTTAGCTTATATGCGGATGGAGTTTCTCTGGTTTTAATATAATTAATTATTTGTCAATACATTTTCCTTTAATGCTTAGCACGATGGTTAGATTCGATCTTATTCTCATTTAGAAATCGATAAAACATTATTCTTTAAAACCAAGTACTCATTACTCAGAATGAGGTTTCACACTTTAACAAAATTCATATCAATTCAATTAAGTCAAGTCTCTTATCTTTTAAGATCAAGTCTCTTAACTTCTAAAAATCGATGAAACCCTTCTTTTACTACGTAAAGTCGTTATAACTAACTTCCCGTAAGCTATTATAACACTTTATGTTTTAAATAACAAACTCATTTAGCACGTATCGTCTCTTGTACTACATAGTTTACAAAACATCATGCTAGAAAGGATAGGAAGAGGTTCACATACCTCGCGGCGATTATCGACGATTAGCGAAATGCTCCAGTACTCTGACGCACTAGCGCTTTTCCGCCTCAGTAGAATCGCTACTCGTAGTCTTCGCTACTGCCGGCCATAAAGCGTCTATCAACTCAAGATCCATACGTAGAATATTCTTAAATACGGTTCCATATTCTAGAAAATTAGCGACACTTATTACACTTATAAGTAAATTACAGAGGATAGATAAGTTGGCAAGCGTGTATTGGAAGGATTTTGAGGTTACCTTTGATATTGGACCCCAATTGTTAAGGATTGTAAAGGTGTTTAAAAGGCCTAGTGTGTAGTCCGTTGAATCTAGTCCCAGCGCAACCAACCCGTTAAATCGATTGGACATGAGTCAAAAGTTATGGAAGTTTCAAGTTTTGGCGCGATCAGTAAAGCGGTGACTTGATTCGGGAGTTGTAGCCAGCCGGAGAAGCGAACGCGGCGCGAGTTATCTTGGTCTGCGGGTGTTGAGCGCTTGCGGCCCGCCGGCGGGAGAATGCGAGACAGCGGCGCTGCAGCGATGCAATTATTTTCACGAAGTGTTAGCGCCTTGGCCCGTGGCGCGAGGCAGCCTTAGGCGGAAAACAGCCCTTTCTGCGGGTAAAGGAGAAAAATGGGATGGCGCATTTTTATAAGGAGCCTATGGGAGGTGACAAGTGTCCCTCCCGTCCTTTGATAGCGATAGAAGCCTATTTTGCCCCAGGGCCAAGTCTTGGAAAACTTGGCCATTTCATTCAAACCCTCCCGAGAAACCCGCCACATCTCCGCCTGCAGGTTTTTGAGAAACACGGCCTTAGGAGGCTATTGGAGGCGGCAAGAAGGAAAAAGTGTTGGTGAACTTGTGGGAGCGGTGGTTGAGTTGACGGAAGAAGTGGTAGGAAAGGGCTTTTGTGGGCTTTTCTAAAAGGTAAAGTTTCCGCCTGCAGGTTTGAGTTAGTACTTGTGATAGTAGTATAGTCTGTGAGCACAGGTACATTATATTTAGAGTTTGAATAGATTTGTGAGCACAGGCATTATAGTTAAGTTTGTATAGATTTGTGAGCTGAGGGCATTATAGTTAAGTTGGCTTAGATTTGGATCTTGTAGCCTTGTTGATTTGGCCTTGTGAAGGTGGAGTTAATAGAAACAAAGGAAGTTCTGTCGATTCCAGAAGTAGAATGTAGGGGCCTTGTACTTAGTTTACTCACGTTGAAACTAGAGTTTGATAGGCGTTTTATGGCCCTTATAGGATTGAAGTACTACGTGTAACATATTAACATGGGAGATAGTCTTGTGGAGCATTTTGCAGTATGGACAATCGTCGCGAGGTATGTGATTCTTCCTATCCTCTTGACATGACTATTTGTGAAATATATAGTCACGGTTGGCCTTACGTATGTTAAGAAATTGATTTTCCCAAATTGTGTCTTGACTTGTTATGAAGTGTAAAGAGGCTTCGTTAGGTGTAAAGTAGTAAGTCTTATCCAGGTTAGTAATGGGCACTCGGTCTTAAAGAATAAACCCTCTTGGTCTCGTAAATGTTTATGTAGTAATGGTTGGTTTAAAACATAAAGGGGTTATAACGGCTTTGTAAGTCGATTATAACAACTTTATGTGAGTAAACGGTTGTTGATTGGTAGAAGTTAAGAGACTTGATCTTGTAAGATAAGAGACTTAACTTAGAATTGTGAAAGTTGTGTAATGTATTAAAAGTTGTAAAACCTCGTTCGTGAGTAATGAGTGATCTTAGTTTTGAAAACTTAAGAGTTATACTAGCTTTATGGGAAGTTGGGTATAGCGGCGTAAGAATGTGAAATGGATTTCGAAAGTGGGAACAAGTATCGAACACGCAGCGCTTCTGGCTGAATAAAGGAAATGGTTTAAACTAATTGATTATATTAAAACGGTTGAAACCTCATCTGCATGAAACTAAGATAAGACAAAATGATATTACATTTCCTAGATCATGGCGCTTAGGAATCATTGATAACAAGTTCGACTTTTCTTAAAATTCGAAGAATGAACTTAATGGATTGCGAAAGGATAATGTCTTGGATTTTGGAAAGAGAAGTAACGAGTTTGAAAGTATAAATCACTTGTTTTCAAATATCGAACTTTCTTAAGGAAAAGTAAATGACTTAGTTTTAAAGGTAGGAATACTTGACCTTAAAGGAGTTAATTACTTGGACTTTAAAGGTATATGGCGTTATGTTAATTGTGTTTGAAATGCGTGTTTTAAACATGAATGTGTGTGATACTACGTGCTGATAGTATCGTATGGTTTCTACGTAAAGAGAGGTCTTTGAAGGTAGGAAAGAATGTAGTATTTTAGGGTTGGAACCAGGTTTATGACTTAAGCGAAGGTGCTTTGAGTTGTGTGTAACTTGCTGTGCTTGTGGTGATAGTTTGTTGTTGTGCAAGTGTTTGACTTTGTGCTCAGAGTCTCTCGGAGGCGGATATCGGGTGGTATGATGGACATATCGACACGTTGGGTAGCAGCGGGTATCTTCCACTATATTGATCCTTTGGGACATGCTCGACCGTTGGGTAGCCGGGTATGCTTACATTAGGAGTGTTATCTTATGGCTGGTTTGGACATCTTGACACGTTGGGTAGCATGCAGTATCGTCCGATGAGTATTATCAGGTATTTGTTTGGACATACGGACCGTTGGGTAGCCGAGTATCGTCCACGGTGAGGTATTATCACGGGTATTTGTTTGGGCCTGGACACGTTAGGTAGCCGTATGCGTCGCGGTGGAGTATTATCGGGTATTTGTTTGGACGTCTTGACGTTGGGTAGCCGGTATCGTCCTGATGAGTATTATCTGCTCCCCAGGTATTTGTTTGGGACATGCGGCCGTTGGGTAGCCGCGGTATCGTCCACGGTGGTATACGGGTATTTGTTTAGGACATCACGGCCGTTGACGGTTGGGTAGCCAGTATGCGTCCGCGATCAACTGAAGTGGTATTATCTTGTTATTAGTTTGGAGACATCTTGGCGTTGGGTAGCCAGTATCGTCCACTTTGTGAATGCCCTATCTTGTTATTGGGTTGGGCGTCTGACACGTTGGGTAGCCAGTATCGTCCGCTTTGAGTAATGATCTTTGGCGTGAGTCTGACTTGATGTGATTTGATTTGGTGAGGTATATCGTATGCTGTATATCGTGGTGTCTTGTAGTTTGGTTTATCATCGTATCTCCTATTTTCATATAGACTATTATGATTTCATTTCTGATATTTTTTTACATTTACATACTCGGTACATTGTTATGCGGCCAAGCTGCGTTAATCTTGCGCGAGTTGAGATCGTAAACATCGCTTGTTGATCCGCGCCGCTGGATGTTATTCAGTTCTCGAAAGCTCCGTTCGCTTCGGAGACTTTGTCAGCGAGTACAGTTCCACGAAGTTGTAGAACTTTTGTACATTCGGGGTATGGCGAGTGTCCGTCGGAGATGTTATAAAATTCTTAGAAGTGCATGTAATGCTTGATGTGGGCGAGGATTATGGCGTTCGGTGTTAGTTATTTTTGAGAAAAGGTAGCGGCTTAGTTGCTGTTTTCTCTTTTCATTGGTTATCATGTATGAGTTTTAATTTGGCTGATTTTCTCGATGTTGTTTGACTACTTGGTGCCGGGTGAGGCACGAGTCGCGAGCAATCCGAGTTTGGTCGTGCGAGTGGTATCGAAGCGGTTAGTCGTCGGAAAGTGTCCTACGGACCCGTAATACAGAAGTAGAGTCTTGATTGCTCGATGTGTTGTGCGCCCGCATCTATATGTCGAGGAGAAATTGCGAAGCAGGGCATTTAGGATTGGTTTCTATTCTTCTCGTTGAATGCGTGCCTTAGAAGGCGTGTTGTAAGTTGGACCCTCCGGCGTGTTTAGTTTTACGATTATGCCTCTGCAGAAAGCGCGGGGCGAAGGCAAGAGCGTGAGAGGAGCTGCGAAGTAAACGGCGGCGATCTACGAAGACCGCGATACGAGCCTCAGGAGTCCGGCGGCGGGGCCGAGCGAGAGGAATAAGGTTACAAGGTAGCTTGATTGTTGGCTTGAGGTTGTGGCCGAGACGACGAGATAGGCTGGGCCGCGGCGGTTCGATGCGCCCAGTGCTGGTTCACGAGATCGGATAGTTTGAAGGCTGCTTGGACTTTTACGAGTTGTGGCACTTGATTCTACGGGTGTCGAGGCACGAGGATGATCGCGAGAGTTCAATCAAGCGATTCTGAGATCATGAGGTAGTGATAAGGCATCGGGACCAGTCGGTGGTCTGCAGGTTCGCGTCAAGGCTCTGCGTGATACCGCTGATCGTGAGTTGGTCGTGGGTGTCGGGAGGCATGCAGCTTCCGGCGAGATGGGGCCAGTTCTGGGAGGCATTTCTTGCACATTTCTTGCCTCTATGGATGAGAGGACTCGGTAAACAATTTTTTTGATGTTGAGCGAAGCAGGCGTGCAGTTCGGAAGTACTGACGTGGAGTTTAACTCACTAAGCTTTCAGTGCGTCCAGCGTTAGTAGCCGACATGGAGGAGCCGAGTCTTGGCGCGGCTATGTCCGCGGGCTTGATGACTATTTGGCGGTTGCTCGGGGAGTAGCTCTTCGGCCAGAACGCATGGACATTGCCGCGTCGCGAGCTCGTACGCTTGGATGTGAGGTACGCGTAGAGTCGGCGGAATGACCCGAGATCGGCGAGTAGGGCCAAGGCAGCGGGGTCGCTGGTGACCAACCGAGGCGAGCAGCCTCGGCGGCGGAGTTAGTTATGCCTCGCCCGATGCGAGTGCTTTCGCCTCGATCGCTCGGGGCGTTCCGAAAAGTTCCGAGGCGGTCGGGCTCGAGGTTTGAGTTTTGGGGATCGAGATGTTAGTCGGATGGGACCACCTTACTTTACGTTGTGACCATTGTGGTAGGCTCGCGCGATGAAGTGTCGTGCTAATAGGGAATCTGTTCGTCGTACATGACGGCCCGGTAGAGCCATTTGCAGGGGTGTCCCGCGAGAGATAAGCGCGGAGGTTGAGATTGACGCCTTGCGCGGATGGTGGGCGATTCACCTCCACCACTCGCTTTGTGCGTCAAAGTGCTGAGGAAGAACATGAGTAGAGCGACATTAAGAAGGAAGTGAAGCAATAAGATTCTGGTATGTTCTTAACCTACAGAAGTATTGTATGCTTTGATGTTGTGGTGATGTGTTTGAGGTGCTATGTTAGGGTAGCTTTGTTGTATATAATGTGATTTGGAAGCATAGTTAATAAAGAGAAGGTAAGTTGGGGATTAGAGAAAAATTTTGAGACCTTAGAATTTATAACAGTTAGAGACCTTAGATGCTAAGTGAAGTCTTGGTGAAAGCGGCCTTTCTTGTTAATCATTTGCCGGAGTGTATGTTATACATGGAGTTTTGTGTGATGATTCCATGGGTAGTTTGCGATGGAAGTGGTAGGCTTCCATGGCGATGGATTAGTAAGATGGACGAGTTGGAGGTAGTGACTCAGGTGGTAGAAAGCAGGCGGTGGCGAATTGTGGGCGTGTCGCTAGAGGGTGTACGGAGTGTCTGAGGAAGGTGCAGCAAAGTAAGAGTATCCTTTAGACCCGAGGAGGAGAAAATAGTGATGTTTGCGTTAGAGGTGATTTCCCAGTTAAGTGGAATTTGGAGATGCGTGATTTCTATATTATGGCCATGAGAGGCATAAATGAGTTTTGAGTAGGTATAGTGGTGAAGACTATCTAGGCGCGTGTGTTCTGAAGACTTAGAAGGAACATTCTGGGGCGAATGTTTACGAGAGAGGAAAGAATGTTACATACAAGTAAATGGATTCTAAGAGGATAGATAAGTTGGCAAACATGTGTTGGAAGGATTTTGAGTTTACCTTTGAGTATTGGACCCCAGGTGTTAAGGATTGTAAGTTGTTTAAAAGGCCTAGTTTGTAGTCAGTTGAATCCCAGGTCCCAGCCTTGACCAAGCCGTTAAATCGATTGGACATCGGAGTCAAAAGTTATGGATTTGATTTCAAGTTTGGCGCAGCGATGTCAGTCGCGGTGACGCCAGTTGATTCGAGGAGTTCAGCTTGCGCAGCCAGGAAAGCGAGAGACGCTGCGGCGCCGCGATTTATGCAGTGCACGCTTGGTGTTGAAGCGCCCTTGCGGCCTCGGGAATGCGAACCGGCGCGTGCGATCTGGCGTGCAATTATTTTTACGAAGTGTTAGCCTTGTATTTGTGTGGTAGCGCGACGCTTGAGCAGCGCGAGTTTTTACTGCGGGTAAGGAGGAAAAATGGGGATATTTTTATAAGGAGCCTATGGGAGGTAGTGACAAGTGTCCCTCCCGTCACTTTTGACCAGCGATAGGAAGCTTATTTTGGGGCCAAGTCTTGGAAGACTTGGCCACGTTTCCTTCAAACCCTCCCCAGAGAAAACCACTCTCCCGCCTCTACAGGTTTTGAGAAACACAGCCTTGAGGAGAGCTGTTGGAGCGGCAAGAAGGAAAAAGTGTTGGTGAACTTGTGGGAGCGGTGGTTGAGTTGGCCAGGAAGAAGTGGTAGGAAAGGGCTTTGTGAAGGCTTTTCTAAAGGTAAGAGTTTCCGCTACGGGTTTTGAGTTAGCGATCTTGTGATAGTAGTATAGATCAATGTGAGCATTTAGAAGATTTATTATATTTAGAGTTTGAATAGATTTGTGAGCATTTGAAGACATTATAGTTAAGTTGTATAGATTGTTGTGAACTTTGGTAAATTTTGTTATAGTTAAGTTGGCTTAGATTTGGATCTTGTGGCCTTGTTGATTCCCGACCTTGTGAAAGGTTGGCAAGTTAATAGAAACAAAGGAAGTTACTGTCCAATTTAGTAGAATGTAGGAGACACTTGTACTTGGTTACTCTACGTTGAAACTAGAGAGTTTGATGGGCGTTTTATGGCGTACTTATAGGATTGAAGTACTACGTGTAACATATGTAACTATTTATGGGAGATAGTGCGTGGGAGCATTTTGCTTAGTTAATCAGACAATCGTCGCGAGGTATGTGATTCTTCCACGTATCCTGCTTGACATGTTATTTGTATGAAATATATAGTCGCGGTTGGCCAGCGTGTGTTAAAGTGATTTTTCCAAATTGTGTCTTGACTTGTTATGAAGTGTAAAGGGGCTTACGTTAGGTGTAAGAGTAGCCAGAGTCTTATCCCAGATTAGTAATGGGCACTCGGTTGCTTAAGAATGAGCCCTGCTTGGTCTGCATGAAATGTTTATGTGGTAATTGGTTGGTTTAAAGCATAAAGGGGTTATCTTGAGCACTATGGGAAGTGGGTTATAACAACTTTATGTGAGTAAAGAAACGGTTGTTGATTGGTAGAAGTTAAGAGACTTGATCTTTGTAAGATAAGAGACTTAACTTAGAATTGTGAAAGTTGTGTAATGTATTCAAAAGTTGTAAAACCTCGTTCGTGAGTAATGAGTGATACTTAGTTTTGAAAACTTAAGAGTTATACTAGCTTTATGGGAAGTTAGGTATAACGGCGTAAGAATGTGAAATGGATTTCGAAAGTTAGGAACAAGTACTCAGACACAGCCAACGCTTGGCGGCTTGTGACCCAATAAAGGAAATGGTTTCGACTAATTGATTATATTAAAACCCGGTGAAACGCCTCCAAATCTAGCATGCGAAACTAAGATAGACAAAAATGATATTACATTTCACAGATCATGATTGCTTAAATGAGAATCATTGATAACAAGTTCGACTTTTTCTTAAATTCAAAAGAATAGACTTGAGAATGGATTGCGAGGATAATGTCTTGGATTTTGGAAAAGAAGTAACGAGTTTGAAAGTATAAATCACTTGTTTTCAAATATCGAACTTTTCTTGAGGAAAAGTAAATGACTTGGTTTTAAAGGTAGGAATACTTGACATTGTAAAGGGAGTTAATTACTTGGACTTTTAAAAGGTATACTTGACGTTATGTTAATTGTGTTTGAAGTGCGTGTTTAAACATGAATGTGTGATCACTTTACGTGTGATAGTATCGTATGGTTTACCCTACGTAAAGAGAGAGTCTTTGAAGGTAGGAAAGAATGTAGTATTTTGGGTTGGAACCACAGGTTTGTGCGACTTAGCGAAGAATGCTGAGTTGTGTGTAACACATTGCACATGCTTGTGGTGATAGTTTGTTGTTGTGCAAGTGTTTGACTTTGTCTTCTGAGGGTCTCTCGGCGGAGGCCGGATATCGGGTGGTATGATGGACATGTCGACCACGTTGGGTAGCCAGCGGGTATCTTCCCATTATATTGATCGCTTTGGGACATATTCGACCGCGTTGGGTATTGCCTTCGCGGGTATGCTTATTAAGAGTGTTATCTTATAAAGCCCGGATTTGGACATGCTTTTGACACGTTGGGTAGCCCGCGGTATCGTCCACGGTGGAGTATTATCACGAGTATTTGTTTGGACATGCGGTTACCGGTTGGGTAGCCCACAGTATGCGTCCCACGGTGAAATTATGCTGGGTATTTGTTTGGGCGTATACGGACACGTTGGGTAACATGCAGTATCGTCCGCGTTGAAGTATCATCGGGTATTTGTTTGGACATGCTTGACCGCGTTAGGTTAGCCAGCGAGTATCGTCCGGATGAAGTATTATCACAGGTATTTGTTTGGACATGCCTTGGCCGGATTGGGTAGCCAGGTATGCGTCCACAGTGAGTATTATCTTGTTATTGGTTGGGACATCACGGCGACGTTGGGTAGCGCCCGCGGTATGCCGTCCGCTGTGAGTACTATCTTGTTATTGGGTTGGACATGCAGGCACGTTGGGTAGCCGAGTATCGTCACTTTGAGTAATGATCTTTTCGGGCGTGAGTCACTGACTTGATGTGATTTGATTTGGTAGCGAGCGTATATCGTGGTGTCTTTGCTAGTTTTAGTTATCATACGTGTCTCTACATTTTCCTTATAGACTATTATGATTTCATTCTGATATTTTTTGTTTACGCATACTTTTCGGTACCTTGTTATGCGGACCCAGCCCGAGCTGCGTTACATCTGCGAGTTGAGATACATCGCTTGTTGATCCGCACCGCTTTTGGATACGCTGTTGATTCTCGAGAAGCTCCCGTTCTTGAGACTTTGTCGCGATCAGTTCCACGAAGTTGTGAACTTTTTGTACATTCGAGGGGTATGGCGGGAGCACACATCCGTCGAGAGATGTTATAAAAATTCTTAAGAAGTATTAGCAAATGCTGATGTGAGGCGAGTTATGGCTTTATTCGGTGTTAGTTATTTTTGAGAAAAGATGCTTGCTTGATTACTTTGTTTTCTCTTTTCAATTGGTTATCATGTATGAGTTTTAATTTCGCTGATTTTCTCGATGTTGTTTGACTTACTTGGGTGCGGGTAAAGGCACCGATCAGCGAGGCAGTTTGGTGCGTGACCGCAACTCCACCCCACACACTTCGCGCCCACCTGAATCTCTCCACCACCAGAGGCCCATTTCACCGGGCCAGCAACTCCCGAAATTACCACGTCTAGCAGTACATCTGTTTCAATTATTCGCGAATGTACCTCTGTGAAATCTTGTGTCTGATTGATATAAAATCTCAGTTGATTATTATACCGTATTTCAGTATGTCGTGAATACGTCTGGTTAGCCTTAATTCTCGCCTTTTAGATGAAAAATATTTGTGCAAACTCACTAAAGAATCGTTTTCCGATGAAGCGTTTTACAAAACTGCGAAGTGAAAGTCACGGTATGTCGTTTCTGGATTTTAGCCTTAATTTTTGGTAAGTGTTTCGTCACTCATTTGTGACTGGATTGGGCCCGATTTTGGCTTTAGTGCGCGGTTTTGCGGATATTTGTAGAGATGGAAAATTATCCAAAACTCGAAACGCATTTGCATCCACAACCGCCGTGCGGAAGTTGGCGGTGAAGAGATCACGACACGAAATATTTTCCAACTTGAGCGGGGGTGGCGTTAATGGCGCCGCAAGTGAACGGAAGGCAGGCGTTTTTGGCCTTGGTTTGGTCAAGTTAGGTAGGATATTTTGAGGTGGTAGATGGATGGATGACGTGCCGCCAGTCCTCTTCACTACACACTTGCCCATATCTTGGCCTTTGATTGTCCTAAATACCCTAAGACCGTTTCTAGTAAATCCACATAATCCCACTAAGTTACCGTTTCTTAAGTCCATGACAGCAAATCTGTATCCCATCCATATCCACTCCATAGCAGCTCACCAAATCTGCCTTCATCGCTGTACCCCCAAATGGGGTTGTTGTCTCCTTATAAATAGCCCCTCCAAATATTGTTACTATTCCAGTTATTACTAGCGATAATCTTGCTCGGAATTCAAAGTTACTCATCGTGGGCAGAACCTACTATTATCTTCATGGTCAGCAACGAAACCAGGAAAATCTTCATAGTCGGTTGAAGTGGGATAATATTGGGCTTATCGAGGTAAATAATCTTGTCCTTCTATTGTAATTGGAGAATACATCTTGTAGAAGTATAGAAATAGGTATAAAACACTAGAAGGATATTAAAGAAGATAAGTTGAACCGTAATTACATAGAAGGGTATACTGGTAGAGAATTGAACTATAATCACGTGGAAGATTTAAAAAAATTGTTGTACTTACATGTTTGTAATTCAGATGAGACTTGTATAGCTTCAGGGTAGGGAAGTCTTTCAATTTTAAAGTAGAATAGAGAACCCTCTGTTTAGAATATTCTACAAGTATAGTCTAGGCGTTGATAGGCGTTATTGACTATTATAGGTTGATACTCTGCGCGACATACTCGACTTGGCGGTGGATTTGTAGAGAAGGTATGTGATTCTTCTATACTCTTGAGCATGATAGTTTAAAATATATATATGCGGTGAGCGTGCGTGTATTAAGCGAGCGTAGTTTCAGCAATGTCTTTTGACTTAAGCTGAATAATAAAAATCTTGAAGTCTTTCAAAAGAATTATAAATCATTTTTGAAAGAAGAAGAATATTTGTTTTCAAAAAGCAAGAGTTATACTAGCTTTATGGGAAGTTAGGTATAACGACTTAAGGAAGATAAAAGGCAGTTTACTTGTGTGTTTATAAAGACTTGTATTGATTTCAAAAGTATAATAAGATGATTTTGATGAATAGACATATTGTGATGCTATGTGTGTTAGTATCTTATAACGTTTGTGTAAAGAGAGTCATTCTTATTTGTGCTTATGTTGTTTAACGATAAGTTATGTTAGTATTATATCACTCACCTCTTGACATGATCTGGGAGTTAAGTACGCCTCCGTGCGGGTAGACTCGAGTGATGCAGGACCATGATTCGAGAATACCTAAATGCGGGTCCGAGGACCTATGCGAGCTCTGAGAGTTCGAGTTAGTGTGCGGGGTTATACCTGCACGCGATCTATGTGGCCATGCAGACTACTAGTCGGGGCGATGAGGAGTAGCTACCCTCGATGCGGGAATACCTAAATGCGGGCCTATATGAGTGGCTTATGCGGACTCGGAGTCGAGTTAGGCTTGCATAATGATACTATGGGCGATTGGCCTGCGATCATTCGCGGCCTAGAAAAGACTATTCTGATTTACCTGTTGTTGCTCTTGTTTATGATGTGGCACCATGTGCGGTTACATTAGTTGTTTCGTGCATATTTGTAAATTGGTTTTAAAATGATATGATTTACTTTAAGTACTTTACAGTTTCACATACTTGGTACTGTTATGCGACCTCCTTGGGGCTGCGTTCATGCACGCGGTAAGGCAGCGGTGCTAGATCCACATCCTGGATCTTTGCTTTGGTGTCGGGAGCTCCATCTTAGGAGGCTCTGCTTTTGGGTATGATCTCCTGTTGTTGTAGATAGTTTTGTACATTCAGGGGTATGGCGGGGCACCATCCACGCCATAGTTATTTACTTCCAGAAGTGCAGTAGTCTATTATGCGGTTGGGATGTAGCTTTGCGATTTTGGTTTATATATATTATCTTGAAGGCGACCTTTCTCATATAAAATGTGTCTCAATTTACATTGTTTCATGTCTTGTTTTTATATTCCGCTGATTTTCTCTGATGTATGACTACTTGGGTACCCGGGTCCTTCTCACAAAACTCGAAGGTTACAGTCTTATCAAAAACGAAATCTTTTAGAGGTTCCTTTCTTTTTCCCGTATAAAGGGATGGCCCTGTCGTATTCTAAGTCATGGGACTAACACTATCTGAATCCTTCAGTCGGACTCTCACTCAGCTAACTGATGTGTTCCCCCGTGTTACTTGCCTTCTCTGCCTCACTTAGTCACCAAACTAGTTGGGACAATGAACCCATAATCTGCCTAGCTTAGTTTACCAACTGGTGTAAACTCTAATACTAGTAGCATCTCAATCACGAGCACCATGGGCGGTGTTCGAACCTAAGGCATGTATCATTACCATTAACCTCACTCATGGCCTAAAAGGATTCTCTTTACCCTAGATTACTCATAACCATAATCACTATAGTTCTTTTAACCACTTGTTCCTTCCTTTTCTTACTTGTCATACTTTCGTACTTCCATACTTATTTTAGTATCGTGCAAAATTTCAAATATTGTTTCTGTTCTCCAATCCTTGGAATTACCATCAAACTTAGCCATTTTGCTACTTGCATTTCCGTTAAGGCCCTTCTGGTCCTCACGACCTGGTTTCGGTGGAACGCGTCCACGAACTCGCATAACGATTAACTAGACTTGGGCCTTATATCCTCGTGACCTATCACGTGGTGGGACCATATCACTGACATCACCCCATTTCATACTCTGGTTGACCGAAATGAGTCCATAACCACCCATCACTTAACTTCTCATTCTTTGTCCAAATAAATTTCTCTTTTATCTCAAGGTACTTCTCACCCTATACTCCTATTCACTAGAGGTTTGCCATCTAGGCGAAGTATTTCTACGACATCCTTCCCACTGGTCTTACTTTGTTATGGGGTAATTCTGTGAACCTACCTAACTATAGTCTCGATTCACCTTATCATTCTTGTCAACATTCTTCACTTTTCACTTTACTAGTCAAAGTATCCACCTCTGGTGGTGCTATCAATTTACAACTACTAGTAACAGGGAAAACATATACGCTAGGCGAAATCTGAATCTATCAATGCGTATGATTCAAAGAATCGAAATATACATGTATCCCATGCGATGTTGCCTCTTGATCCCGCTTGGTAGCACATCATCTATGCGGTTCAAGGATCGACAGAACTATAAACTCCAATTCCTCACTTACCATGGTTGGTCGACATCTGAACACCGCCTTGGGGCGCCTGGCGTGGAGAAAGGAACCAACCACCGGCCTCATAGGTGAGCCACCTCGCGGTGCTCTTTCTAAAAGGACAAACCCTCGATATATTGCCGGGCCACTGATAAAAACAAACACACTGTGCCATAATGGCATTTCCCAAATAACACTTACTACATTAGAAACACTAAGGAATAAGTGGCCTCATCGAGAAAATCCATGCTCCTCGAGAACTTGAACCTGAGCTCGGACCGGCTCAAATACCTTGTGAGGTCCATCTCACACGTGAGTGAGGTATGTCCCGGGTAGTGGGACGAATATCTCACTCATTCTTGAGGTCGCTCGTCCAAAAACTCACGGGATAACCAACCGGTCTAGCCTCTTCTGCTGATCTCGTGTTGGCCTTCTTCCTGCAGACTTTTCTTGGTAGAATAACCTCTGTGATTAAATCAGAAGACCGCTATCTTGGTCAATATCATAACTGCTTCCCTTAGTGGTTCCAATATCCATAACCCTTATCAATCTCCATAATGTATATTGTTACACCCCGTAATTCAAGAACATGTTTAAGAGAATGTACGAAGGAATCCGGACTCTAAAAATTGGTACGAAAGAAAGAATTTTTTTTCCGAAGGAAAAAAAAAACATCTGAACGTCAGAAAGGAAAAATGTTCGTTGATGAGAATTGGATTCTCAAAATGCATTATTTGAAGAATACGAATCTTATTATCATTATGGAAATTTATTTTTACGGATTTGGTCACGTGGGGCCCACCCGAGAAATTTTATGTTTTGTGGGCCCATGAGGGTTCTGAATTTATGGACGAATGGGAGGCGACACGTGTCACCCCACGCGATGGTCTTGGGCGAAATTGGGCGGTAGAATGGTCATTGAACTATGTAAGATCAAGTCTTGAGCTTGAGAAAATTGACCAAGTCAACTTGTCCAGCTAATTAATTAACGCTCTTCATCCTAGCCTCACATTTGTTATAATCTAAGCCCTCCATTGTGTTATATATACACTACACTAGTGCAAGACTTGTCTTCAACACTTAGAAAAATTATAGAATACCTTATCCCTTCATAGTTGCTCTCTGGTTTGATACATGTTCCACACAAAAAATTTGTAGTTTTGGTCCATTATTCACAAGACTTTAACCCAAGGTCCCTAAGGGTATTGGAAGGATATCTCAATAGAAATATTTCGGAAAAACGACGTTTTCACGTTAGTCGCAAGGCGAAAACCTAAGTCGTTTTCATAGTTTTGGATTGGAAATGGAAGAGAAGTTGGTTGTGAACTTCTAAAGGTTTTAAATAGCGGATTGGAGTGTAATTGAAAGGAGCTAAGAATTTCTAAGGAGCGACTTTGAATCTTGGAATTTATAAGGGCTTATAAAGGTAAAAAACTTGTCGTTTTAGTAATTAAGATTACTTATTTATTGTTGTAGCTATGGATATTAGCAAGAATGAGGTATATATTATGAAGTTTGATAAGTGTATGGATATTAGAAACCCTAATCCGAAAGTTGCATGATTAACCCTAAGATTGTAATTCAAATTGGTTATTACTTTTAGTCGTCGCTTGTTATATAAAGAAAGGATTATAGTTGTTTGAATTGTTTACGACTATATAACATGTTAGGACGACATTATGGATTGAAAGGAATTGGAAAGAAATAGATGTTGTTGTTGTCCTTGATATTGCCGAATATTGCCTAAGGTTATTAGATTGTTTTGTATTATTGTGGGGCAGAATTTTACACGTCCTGTTAAGGCGTGTAATCCCCTTTGGTTAGCTGAATTGTTGAGCCTTAAATGTGGCGTTCGGTTATTGATTTTTGGGCCTTGAAAAAGGTGGAAAAGTATGTAGAAACAAGGAAGTGCTGCCCAATTTTCCGTAGAATAAGAGACCGTATACTTAGTATGATTCTACGTTAAAAAGCTAGGAGTTGATAGACATGTTATGATTAATATAGGTTGAAGTACTACGAGTAGCATATTCTACTTGAAGGGTGGAAAAGCTAGCAAGAATAAAGTACTTGGGAGCATTTTGCAACTTGTCGCTAGTCGTCGCGAGGTATGTGAACCTCTTCTTTCTTTGGCATGATCCTACGTATGAAATAGCCATGTGATAGTATTTCATGATTCCACTCTTAGAAGTTAAGTATTCACGTTGTTGATTCTAAGTTAAAAGTATGTTTAAATTGTCCTAAGTCCTTACCAAGTCTTATGGGAGATGTTGGTAAGAATGGTTAGGAAGTTAGGAGATTTGATTTAAAGCTATGTGTCTTGATTTATTTAAAGTAAGCAAGTTTATTTTATGTTTAAAAATGACTTGAATTTATATGTGAAAAGGGGATTGATTTTAAAAGTGGAAGTTATATGGTTTTAAAGAGAATAAGTTACTTGGTTTTGGAAGTGTATGGAACTTTATTTTTCAAGTTATGGGACTTGATTTCTAAAGTGTTGATGATATGATTTTATAAGTATAAGTAAATTGACTTTAAATAATGTATGTTATGAAGTTTTAAGACTATGAACTTTGATTGTCTTTAAGGATTATGAAGTTTTAAGTGATATGATTTTAAAGAGTGTATGCTACGAGGGTTAATACTATAAGCCTTGATTTTATGAGTGGAAATGACTAAACTTTAAAAGTATGGCTTAATTTATTTCAAAAGTTAAGAAGATGGTTTCCAAAAGAGTGTGTGACTTGAGCTTTAAAAAGAAAGAGTTTTATGATAATTTTTAAGTATGTATATACGTAGTATTTTGGGTCTAGTTTTCCTAATGTTGTAAGAATAAAAGTATCTTAAGTTCTAAAATGAAAGGTTGTTATAATAGCTTTATGAGAAGTTGTTATGACGACTTAAGAAGAAGTGAAAAGATGGTTTAAAAATGTTATGTAAGGAAAATCACACAGAGCCTACAAATAGGCGGATTATGTTATGAAATACACCGAGCCTACAAATAGGCGGATTATGTTATGAGAGACACCGAGCCTACACATAGGCGGATTACTCCATATTACCGAGCCTACACATAGGTCGGGTTACGTCATCTTACACCGAGGCTCACAGCGGGCGGATTATCTTTACATGATTCCAAAGACACCGAGCTCCGGCGGGCGGACATGCTACATGATTCCAGGCACACCGAGCTCACAGGCGGGCGGATTATGCTACATGATTCCACAAAGACACTGAGCTCCACAATGGCGGATTATGCCACATGATTCATCAAGACGTGTCCCAAATGGGCGGATTATGTTATTACGTATGAATAATCAAAGTAAGCTCCTAAACAAGAGGTCCTCATAAAGCGGTCGGATTATGTTATGTAAGATATGTAAGTTATGTGGAAAAACTTGACTAAATCCTTAAAGTAAGTATGTAAGAATATGGTGTTAATTTTTATTGAAAGAAGGAAAAGAACGGTTAAGATACTATTGATTTCAAGAGTTAAAATGGAACGGTAGGATCAGTATTTCATTTTATATTTGCCCATATCATTTTTATCTGATTATGATTTGGTTATTGTACCTTATTTCATTCCATACTAAATTTTTGTTATCTGACCCGCCGGGCTGCGTTCATGCCCGCAGGTGTTAGGTACACAGGTTGGTGATATCTGTTCAGTTTTTAGGAAGAAGCTCCATTCACTCCGGAGTCTTATATTTTAGGTGCAGTTTCTGATATTGTAGATTATGTACATTGAGGTATGGCGGGGCCTGTCATACGATTGTAATTCTTAGGAGTGCGTAGTCATATCTTGTGGGTCGGTTTGTAAAGAAGAAGGATGTAAATGCGGTTGTTTAAGTATATGTATATGTGTCCAGGGAGGTAGCCTTATCGGCTAACCTGTTGTTTAAATTCTTGTTGTTTTATTTTATAAGTTTCATGTATGTTCCGCTGATTATCTCTGATGTATACTGCAGGGTGCCTGGTAGGGCACCAGATGGAACTCGGGTGGTCGTGACATATATCTCATGCTTGTTTATATACATCACCACAATATGAAAACTTTAATCACTAAGAGACAATATTGTTACGTTGATAAGCCCAAGCAGTCCAACAATCTCGCCCACTTTAGCCCTCTTTCCGCAATTCTTCTTCACGTTAAAATCACCCCCACGAACCCTCTACAAGCTTGCCAACATATATCCTTCTTGTCGCCTTTCCAAAATTCTCATCATACCTAGGGTTTTATCAATTTTTGAGAGAAGAGAGCAAGTGTTTGGATGATCTTTTTGTGTAGAATGGCCAAGTCTTGCAAGACTTGGCCAAGATATAAGCCTTTTCTTGGTCCACAAGTTGGGAGGGACACTTGTCGCCCTCCCATAGGTCCTTTACACAAAATATCTTCTAACTTTTCCCATTTTCCGTAAAAAATCCCGCCTCTATTGCACGACCCGTTAGGGACGTGTTGGTGCACCGGCACCCAAGTAGTCAAACATCAGAGAGATTAGCGGAATATAAAACATACAGATATGAAACAAGAGATAAGATAATAAAACATGTGTTATACCCCGTAGTTCCAGGGTATGTATGCGAGGACGTACGTACGAGAATACGACAGAAAAATTGGAAAGGAAGAAAGATGTGATTTTTCAACGGAAAAGTTTCCGGTTTTTGTAAAGGAAAAATGTTCGTTGATGGGAATTGGATTCCAGATTTGGTATTCGGGCTTGAATTATATTAGAATTTTGAGATTTTATTTTGGAAATGGTCACGTGGAGCCCACGGGAGAAATTTCTGATTTTATGGGACTTTGTTTTGAGATTTTGGCCATTATGGATATTTTGGAAGATGAAATATTTTGGGCGAATAGGAGGCGACACGTGTCACCCCCTAGGTGGCTCTTGGCGAAATCACTGAGTGGCAAGACAGTGGCCTTGTCTTGCAGATATTTTAGTTGGACAAGTGGCTTGTGGGGCCACACACTTGTCCCCAATCTCAACCACACACTTGCCTTCATCCTAGCCCTTGGTTGTCCTATATTCACCCTTAGTTGATGAAATCTTCCACACTTAACCATTTCAGACTTGAGAAAACCCTCCTCTCCTTCAGACTACCGGCCATGGTGCCTTTTCTTGAGCAAAATTTGTCCAACAATTCTTAAACTCTTAAGTGTTCTTCCCTAAGGTGTTAGGAAGATTGTGTACCAAGAGTTGAAAGATTTCACGCCCTAGCCTATTTAGTTTGCCTTGGCGAAAGTTGTCTTATTGGAACCCAAGTGTTCTTCACTTTTTGGAGTTGAATCTTGAAGAGAAGTTGGTTAGGAGCTTACATGGGTTGCTTGCAGCAGATTGGGCGTAAAGATTTGGAGCTAAGACTTGCTTGGAGCGACTTTAAGAAATTGGATATTCTTGGGCTATTTGAGGTAGTGAAACTTAAACCTCTTTGTGAATTGGTTATTATACATATATTATAAGTTTATTATGGATTATATAATATATGGAGTAAAGTTTGGAAGGATTTGGATATTTTTAAGTTGCTAAAATGGAAATTGGCAAGAAAGCCACAAAATGGTAAACGTATCTTACTTGCTAAGCTAATAACAAGTAACTATAACTTATATTAAGTTGGAATATAAGTTGGATGACTAATGGCAAGTGGATAAGTAAAATGGACAAAGTTGGCGGACCCCAACTTAATGTATTTACTTTGATGTATTTACTTGACTTTGTATTTACATTTACGTTAAGGGAAGATTGTTCAATCGCGTTAGTTTGGGCATGTGATCCTTTTTAATTATTGTATTGTATTGTTATGAAGGCGTGATAGTAAACGCGTTACGGTTGGAGCGTAATCCCCTTCTTTTAATTATTGTTATTATGAAGGCGTGATAGTAAACGCGCTACCGTTTGGCGTGTAATCCCCTTCTTTATGTTGTTTAATTATTACGCCTTATATATGGCATATAATTACGGTTATTCGGCCTTGGAGAAAGATGGAAAAGTGAGTAAAAGCGGGAAGTCGCCCAATTTCGTAGAATTAGAGGGCTTTTATTGGTATAAGTCTTCAATCGTAAGAAAGGTTTGATAGAAGTACTATGACCATTTTAGGAGTGGAGTACTACGTGTGGCGTGATCTACTTGGCAGGAGTAGCCGGCGGGTTGAAGTACTTGGAGTGTTTTGCTATTTGTCGATAATCGCCGCAGGTATGTGAACCTCTTCCTATCTTTTCTAGCACGATTGTTGTGAACTATGTAGTACGGTGACGACGTGTGCTAAACGAGTTTTGGTTGGTTTAAAACATAAGGTGTTATAATAGCTTTATGGGAAGTTAGTTATAACGACTTTATGTAGGTAAAAGAATGGTTTATTGATTTTAGAAGTTAAGAGACTTGATCTTAAAAGATAAGAGACTTAACTTATAAATGACGCTTATGAAATGTTAAGGACTATGAATTTTGTTAAAAGTTGTGAAACCTCATTCGTGAGTAATGAGTACTTGGCTTTTAAAGAATAATGTTTTACTAATTTCGGAAATGAGAATAAGTATCGAACAAACCATTGCAGCATTAATAAAGGAAATGTATTGACTAATTAATTATATTATAACCGTAGAAACCTCCATCCATAGAAGCTAAGATAAGACAAAATTGTATTACATTTCTAGATCATGGCCGCTTTAATAAGATGGTTATAAACAAGAACAAGCTACCACACATAAGGCATATGTTACTCAATTGTTTTAAAAGGAGATTACGTTAAGTGATTAAGACTATGATCTATGGAATCCTTCAAAATAAGAGACTTGAGCATTTGAAATTAGGCAAACTTGAACTTTTGGAAAAGAATGTCATACTTGATTTTAATAAGGAAAGTGTTTTGGTTTACTTATAAATGTTAGTCACTCTATGTTAATACTACTGGTATCGGGTGACCTTTGTAAAAGAAATGGATCTTTTAAAAGAATTTAACGTATGTAGTAATTTGGGGTTAAAATCAGGACTTTGACATAAAATGAAAGTACCTTGAGTTGTGTGTAACTTGCCTATGTTTGCGTGTGATAGCCTTGTTGTGCAAGTACTGTATTTCTATCTGGTCAGCGTATCTCGATGGAGTGGTGATTGGTTGTGAGCGATTCCTATCGAGTCCCATGAGATGGGCCGAGAGATGTATTCCATACGATTCTATCGAGTCCCATAAGATGGGCGAGACATGTATTCCATACGATTCTATCGAGTCCCATGAGATGGCCGAGACATGTATTCCATCTGATTCCTATCGAGTCCCACGAGATGGGCGAGACATGTATTCCATACGATTCCTATCGAGTCCCATGAGATGGGCCGATACATGTATTCCATACGATTCCTAACGAGTCCCACGAGATGGGCCGAGACATGTATTACATACGATGTGTCTCGAGTCCCATGAGCTGTGCCGAGACATGTATTCCACGATTCTTATCGAGTCCCATGGGATGGGCCGAGACATGTATTCCACACGATTCCACCTCGAGTCCCATGGGACGGCGAGACATGTTATACGATCATACGATTTATACCTAGGATGGCGGTGAGGAAGGAGTTCCACGGGCGCGAGGATGACTTCAGGTGTGAGTCACGACTTGACATGACTACTTTTATGTTGTAAATCGTAGTTTGGCTATCATACATGTCTCTGCTTTATATAGATCATGATTTCATTTCTGATGTTCGATTTCACATACTTGGTACTGTTGTGCCGACCTCCCGGCCGCGCTCATGCCGCAGTAGAGTACATCTTGTGGATCCTCGCCATGGATCACGATTCGGCGTATTGGAAGCCCGTTTCTCGGAGGCTTATCTTGTAGTATGTTACCACGAGTCCAGCAGGTTCTTGTACATTCTGGGTATGGCGGGGCCTGTCCGTCATAGTTGTTATCACTTTCTTAGAGGTCCGTAGTACTATTGCAAGTGTGGTTGTAAAGGATGTAATCGGTCACGTATATACGCAAAAGGCAACCGCTATTTTAGTTGCTTTGTTTTTATCATATCTCTTGTTTCATGTTCATGTTTTTATTTCATGATTTTCTCTCGATGTTGTATCACTAGGGTGCCCGGTAGCACTGCACGGCCCGGCTCGGTCGTGACAAAAGTGGTATCAGAGCAGTTGAGTAACAACATTCGTAACAACATTCTTTTCCAAAAGTTCAAGTTTGCCTAATTTCAAATATTCACATTTCTTATTTTCGAAAGGTTTCATAGTGCATAGTCTTAATCATTTAATAGCATAATTCTCTTTTAAAAACAGTTGAGTAATATATGCCTTATGTGTGAGTAGGTTATTCTTGTTTATAACAATCTTATTAAAGCAGCCATGATCTAGGAAATGTAATACCATTTTGTCTTATCTTAGCTTCTATGCAGATGGAGGTTTCTACTGGTTTTATTATAAATACCTATTTGTCAATAAATTTTCCTTTATTAACGCTGCAGTGGTTCGTTCGATACTTATTCTCATTTCCGAATCAGTAAAACATTATTCTTTTAAAAACCAAGAACTCATTACTCACGAATGAGGTTCCACACTTTTTAACAAAATTCATATAAATTCAATTAAGTCAAGCCTCTTATCTTTTGAGATCAAGTCTCTTAACTTATAAAATCAATAAACCATTCTCTTTATCTCTCTTAAGACGTTATACCTAACTTCCCATAAAGCTAGTATAACTCTTACGTTTTCAAAACCAAGTATTACTCTTCTTTCAAATATGATTCTTAATTCTTTTGAAATACTTCAAGATTCTTATTATTTAAAACTCAAGTCAAACGACATTGAAGTAAAACCATGTTCAGTTAACACACGTACGTCTACCGTACTATATATATATTCTTTTAAAATATCATGCTCAAGAGGATAGGAAGAATCACATACCTCGCGACGATTATCGACTATTAGCAAATAGCTCCAAAGTACTGTAATCCTGCTAGCCTTTTCCACCCTTCGAGTAGAATACGCTACTCGCAGTACTTCAACCTATAACGGTCATACAAGTCTATCAACGTCTAGACTACTCTGTAGAATATTCTAAGAAGTAGGTTCTCTATTTATGGAAAATCGGGCAGCACTTCCCTACCCGTTAAGCTACACAAGCTCATCAGAAAATACACCCATGTAAGTACTGATTTAATTCTTCTTCTTAATATTCTTCCGATGTGATTTCATTCAATTCTTTCTCAGAATATCCTTCTATTACAGTTCAATTCTCTTCTAAAATATCCTTCTATGTATCTTATATTTATTTTTATACCACTACAGTATGTAATTTCCAATTACAATAGAAGGACAAGAGTATTTACATCGGTAAGCCCAAAATTATCCAAGTTTAAATGTCGATCCTGAGCAACGTTTAGCTCCTACTCTGGGCGCTCCAACCCGATCCAAACAACCCTTAGAAGTTCTACGCAACTTCTTCTTAATACTTCAACCGGCTATGAAGATTTTTCCTTAGGGTTTCGTTTAGTGACTAATGGAAATATAGTAGTATTTCCGGGCTCTACGTATAGAGGTAACTTTGGAAAGTACTACAAGGTTTTTGGGCTAAAGTATTTGGGAATAGTAACAATACTTGGAGAGTATTTTTCTACCAAGAGGGGGGGTATTTTACGAGAACAACTAGGTAGGGGGGGGGGGTTTCGGCCGAAGCCTTCACAAGGGGGGGAAGGGGTGATTTGGACGAGAACTTTAAGAGGGAGGGAGAGGGATTTCAAGACTTGGAAATTGCTCAAGTGTGGATGAAATAAGTCTTCAACTAAGGGGGTATTTATAGGCCAATCAATGGCCAAGATTAAGCCAAGTGGTGGGCAAGTGTAGGGTGAAGATTTGGACAAGTGTTGTGTGGGTCCCACTTACTCATCAACCACACAAATATCACAAAATATCAAATAGCTCCAAGTACTGTAATCCTGCTAGCCTTTTCCACCCTTCGAGTAGAATACGCTACTCGCAGTACTTCAACCTATAACGGTCATACAAGTCTATCAACGTCTAGACTACTCTGTAGAATATTCTAAGAAGTAGGTTCTCTATTTATGGAAAATCGGGCAGCACTTCCCTACCCGTTAAGCTACACAAGTTCATCAGAAAATACACCCTATGTAAGTACAGTTTAATTCTTCTTCTTTAATATTCTTCTGATGTGATTTCAGTTCAATTCTTTTCTGTAATATCCTTCTATTACAGTTCAATTCTCTTCTAAAATATCCTTCTATGTATCTTATATTTATTTTTATACCACTACAGTATGTAATTTCCAATTACAATAGAAGGACAAGAGTATTTACCTCGGTAAGCCCAAAATTATCCAAGTTTAAATGTCGATCCTGAGCAACGTTTAGCTCCTACTGCGGGCGCCCAACCCGATCCAAACAACCCTTAGAAGTTCTACGCAACTTCTTCTTAATACTTCAACGGCTATGAAGATTTTTCCTTAGGGTTTAGTTTAGTGACTAATGGAAATATAGTAGTATTTCCGGCTCTACGTGATAGAGGTAACTTTGGAAAGTACTACAAGGTATTTGGGCTAAAGTATTTGGGAATAGTAACAATACTTGGAGAGTATTTTTCTACCAAGGGGGGGGGGGTATTTTACGAGAACAACTAGGTAGGGGGGGGTTTCGGCCGAAGCCTTCACAAGGGGGGGGAAGGGGTGATTTGGACGAGAACTTTAAGAGGGAGGGAGAGGGATTTCAAGACTTGGAAATTGCTCAAGTGTGGATGAAATAAGTCTTCAACTAAGGGGGTATTTATAGGCCAATCAATGGCCAAGATTAAGCCAAGTGGTGGGCAAGTGTAGGGTGAAGATTTGGACAAGTGTTGTGTGGGTCCCACTTACTCATCAACCACACAAATATCACAAAATATCCTACCAACTCCTTGACCAAAAATGAAAGGCAAAAAACGTGCCTTGATCGCCCAAGATTTCCGTCCACTTGAGGGTGACACTTGTCACCCTCTCGTTGGTCCAAAATATTTCATCTCTCGGAAAAATCCGCAAAAATTATAAATGTTGCAGCCGTATTTTTCCCTTCGCAAAGTCCGGAAACGCTTCACGAAAACGATTCTTTCGCTAGTTGTGCACAAATTTCGACCCTTATGCCTACTTAAGGCTAAAAACTTCAGACGCACGCCTCACGCATATACTGAAATACTGGTATAACATTCTCCCCTCCTTAGAAACATTCGTCCCGAATGTTCCTTCTCAAGACGGATAACGATAAAGTTCCTCTAACAAGTTGCCAACGCCACACCTGGCCATAAAAATAACATACGCGAAAAATACTTAACCCAAGTCAGAAATCATTCCTACATCACAAAAGCTTCCACCCTGGTCTAAAGGATACTCCTTCAGATCTTCACTTCACAACAAAATGATCCTCGTTATTCTCGCTAACACACGCTCTTCTTCTTTCCTCACTCGTCGATTTCTTCTCTAACACCGAACTCTTTCTAGTATACGCATCATACTACCATCGCCTGGCTTCCAAAATCTCTGGAGTCACTACTTCCAAACTTGGTCATCTTACTAGCCTCAAATTCCTTTAAGGCCATTCCCGGCCTTTACGATCCGATTCTTGGTCGAACATATCCACGAACTCATACGATGGTTACCTAAACCTGGGCCTAGCACCCTCGTGACCCTACCACCGGAGGACCACCTAATCGACCCCACCTAATCCGCCACGGGTTGACCCGCACACGCCCTCAACCCGACCCTCCGCCGCCGAACTCTCTTGTTTCTCGATCCTAACAATCTCACAAATCAAGTCAGAATACCTAGTGGTCTTCTTAGCTCAACTACCCTCTTTCATTTCATACCACTCGTGGACTTATCACACAAATATATCCCACGATACTATGCACTCTGATAAAGGTCAACACAAACATAAATCTTTTACTCAAGATGGCCTCGCATCTAAGGGTTCTACGTATAAAACTCTAAGGCTCACACTTTCCCTGTCCCCAAACTTACCCTTAACCATGTTTTCTAAACACAATTTTAACATAATGCTATCTGAACATAATACTTAACACTTCATCATATCATCTACGCATAATAGTCTTTAGAGGGGTAAGAATATACCTGTACCATCTGCTCCACTCTAATCATAGGCCTGCCCTGCAGGGCGCATAGCTGTAGAAGGCGATGATCCTGCCATCGACCGTGAGGTCGCGCCATTCGCCTTGTACCTCCTATAAGCACGCCTCTCATCACATGGCCCTCGACGGCCGCAGTGAAACAAGCACCAGTAAGAAGACGACATTCCCCGGGATGACGCCTGCCACATCGTGCACACTGAGGGGGACATGAATCCTGCTGGCTAGAACCCGTGTATATCTGTAAACCAGAAGCCCTGGAGCTCTGACCAGCTCCCGAATACCCCGAACGTCCCGAAGATCGCGGAGGACCACTGCATCGGGCGGAGGTACATAACTAGCTCACCGAGGCGGTCCGCCTCGAAAGTTACCAAAGGACCTCGCTATCTCCGGCCCTCTTCGCTGATCTCGGCCATTCCGTCGACCTCTCCGCCTCACATCCTGGCATAAGCTCGCATGCGGCAATGTACATGCCCGGCAGAAGAGAAACACCCGAACAAGCATCTGCCAAGTAGACAACAAGCCCGGTGACGTAGCGGTGCACTATGTCCTCCATGTTGGCTACCAATGCGGGGACGTACCGAGCTAATGAGTCAAACTCCACATTGTACTCCAACCGCACGCCCGGCTCGCCTCAACGCCAAAAATTTGTCGGCCCAAACCTTCTCATCCGTGGAGGCAAGAAATATGCAAGAAATGCCCCTGAGAACTCGCGCCATACGGCTGGAAGTGCATACTCGCCCGGAGACAGCTCCCACACATCAAACCAGTCGCCTGCAGTATCAGGCAGCCGATGCGAACCTAAGACCACCGACTCGGTCTCCGAAGCCTTGATCACTCATGATCCGTCAGAATCGCCGAATGAACTCCCGCGATCATCCTCGTGCCTCGACCAGAACTCGCGGCTACAACTCGTAAAGTCCCGTAGCCTCAAACTATCTAATCTCGTGTGAACCATGGGTACCATCGAACTGACCGGCCGATCCAAATCCTATCCTCATGTCTTGCTACTATCCCGCCAATAATCGCTATCTCTTTGTACTTAACCCTCTCGCTCCAGTGTGGACCGAGGCTCGTGTATCGTGGGTCTCAGCAGCCACCGCCGCGCTCTAAACTCGCTGGGCAAGCGGCGCTACAAAACTCGCCGTCAAGCACTATCTCGTGTAATGTCCGCTCGCGCTCGCATCCTCTCAGATCATACTAGCAGCCCTCGATCGCCTTGCCCACTGCCGGGGTTGCCTTGCGCGAGGCATAACTCGTAAAAACGAAATACGCCGATGGGTCCAACTTATAACACACTTCTAAGGCACGATCTCGTAATGAGAAGAATGGAAACTAATCCTAAATGTCTCAGCCTCCCGATTATAGATGTGGTGCACAACACATCGATAATCAAGACTTACTAGACACGGTCTCAGACACTTTCCGAGGATTAATCGCTCGATACCACTTTTGTCACGACCCGCTCCGGCCCGTGGATCGTGCCTTACCCGGCACCCAAGTAGTCAAACATCGAGAGATCGGAATATAAAACATATGATATGAAACAAGAGATAAGATAATAAAACAAAGCCAACCAAAACGCGGTTGCCTTCTTGCATATATACAGAATTTTGAATAGTTACATCCTTTACAACCCCGCCACAACAAGATTACTGCACTCTAAGAATGTAATAACAATTATGACGGACAGTCTCGCCATACCCCTGAATGTACAAGAACCTACAACTCAGGGAAACATAACAAAAGATAAGCCTACGGAGAAACGGGGCTTCCCAATACGCTGAACTGTGATCCTATGAGCGAGGATCAACAACCGGTGTACTTCACTGCAGATGAACGCACTCAAGGAGGCCGATAACAATGTACCAAGTATGTGAAATCAAAATATCAAATGAAATCATAATAGTCAGATAAAATGTAAGACATATATGATAACAAAACTACAGCTTCACAAAGATAAAAGTAGTCATGTCAAGTCGTGACTCACGCCTCAAGGTCATCCTCATGCCCGTGGAACTCCTTCCTCACCGCCAGCCCAGGTATAAGTCATGTGATACGTGTAGCATGTCTCGCCCATCTCACGGACTCGAGGTGAAATCGTATGGAATACATTCCGGTCCATCTCATGGACTCAGATCAAATCGTGGTATACATTCCTGCTCATCCTATGAACGCGGTGTCGCATGAAATATATTCCTGGCCCATCTCATGAACTCGTGATCGTGAAATACATTCCTGCTCATCCATGAACGCGGTGTCGAGTGAAATACATTCCTGCTCATCCATAAACGCGTGTCGTGGAATACATTCCCAGTTCATCCCATGAACGCGGTGTCGAGTGAAATACATTCCCGGTCCATCTCATGGACGCGGTATCGAGTGAAATACATTCCCGGTCCATCTCATGGACGCGGTATCGAGTGAAATACATTCCCGGTCCATCTCATGGACGCGGTATCGAGTGAAATACATTCCCGGTCCATCTCATGGACGCGGTATCAAATCGTGGAATACATTCCCGCTCATCCTATGAACGCTGTCGTGGTCATAACATTTAAACGCTCTTTTAAGACAGATTAAGATAATACCATATTTTCCTTTTAAAACAACTAAGGTAACATTATGCCCTTCTTTTTAAACCAAAACACTTTCCTTCTTAAATTCAAGTAACAACATTCTTTTCCAAAAGTTCAAGTTTGCCTAATTTCAAATATTCACATTTCTTATTTTCGAAAGGTTTCATAGTTCATAGTCTTAATCATTTAATAGCATAATTCTCTTTTAAAAACAGTTGAGTAATATATGCCTTATGTGTGAGTAGGTTATTCTTGTTTATAACAATCTTATTAAAGCAGCCATGATCTAGGAAATGTAATACCATTTTGTCTTATCTTAGCTTCTATGCAGATGGAGGTTTCTACTGGTTTTATTATAAATACTTATTTGTCAATACATTTTCCTTTATTAACGCTGCAGTGGTTAGTTCGATACTTATTCTCATTTCCGAATCAGTAAAACATTATTCTTTTAAAAACCAAGTACTCATTACTCACGAATGAGGTTCCACACTTTTTAACAAAATTCATATAAATTCAATTAAGTCAAGCCTCTTATCTTTTGAGATCAAGTCTCTTAACTTATAAAATCAATAAACCATTCTCTTTATCTCTCTTAAGACGTTATACCTAACTTCTCATAAAGCTAGTATAACTCTTATGTTTTCAAAACCAAGTATTACTCTTCTTTCAAATATGATTCTTAATTCTTTTGAAATACTTCAAGATTCTTATTATTTAAAACTCAAGTCAAACGACATTGAAGTAAAACCATGTTCAGTTAACACACGTACGTCTACCGTACTATATATGTATTCTTTTAAAATATCATGCTCAAGAGGATAGGAAGAATCACATACCTCGCGACGATTATCGACTATTAGCAAATAGCTCCAAAGCATCGTAATCCTGCTAGCCTTGTCCACCCTTCGAGTAGAATACGCTACTCGCAGTACTTCAACCTATAACGGTCATACAAGTCTATCAACGTCTAGACTACTCTGCAGAATATTCTAAGCAGTAGGTTCTCTATTTACGGAAAATCGGGCAGCACTTCCCTACCCGTTAAGCTACACAAGTTCATCAGAAAATACACCCCATGTAAGTACGCTTTAATTCTTCTTCTTTAATATTCTTGATGTGATTTCGCTCAATTCTTTCAGAATATCCTTCTATTACAGATTCAATTCTCTTCGAAATATCCTTCTATGTATCTTATATTTATTTCTATACCACTACAAAGATGTAATTTCCAATTACAATAGAAGGACAAGAGTATTTACCTCGTAAGCCCAAAATTATCCAAGTTTAAATGTCGATCCCGAGCAACGCTTAGCTCCTACTGGGCGCCCAACCCGCTCCAAACAACCCTTAGAAGTTCTACGCAACTTCTTCTTAATACTTCAACCGGCTATGAAGATTTTTCCTTAGGGTTTCGCTTAGTGACTAATGGAAATATAGTAGTATTTCCTGCTCTACGATAGAGGTAACTTTGGAAAGTACTACAAGGTTTTGGGCTAAAGTATTTGGGAATAGTAACAATACTTGGAGAGTATTTTTCTACCAAGTGGGTATTTTACGAGAACAACTAGGTAGGGGTTTCGCCAAGCCTTCACAAGGGGGAGAAGGGTGATTTGGACGAGAACATTAAGAGGAGGGAGAGGATTTCAAGACTTGGAAATTGCTCAAGTGTGGATGAAATAAGTCTTCAACTAAGGGGGTATTTATAGGCCAATCAATGGCCAAGATTAAGCCAAGTGGTGGGCAAGTGTAGGGTGAAGATTTGGACAAGTGTTGTGTGGGTCCCACTTACTCATCAACCACACAAATATCACAAAATATCCTACCAACTCCTTGACCAAAAAATGAAAGGCAAAACGTGCCTTGATCGACGCCTCAAGATTTCCGTCCACTTGAGGGTGACACTTGTCACCCTCTCGCTGGTCCAAAATATTTCATCTCTCGAAAAATCTGCAAAAATTATAAATGTTGCGTAGTATTTTTCCCTTCGCAAAGTCCGGAAAACGTTTCGTCGGAAAACGATTCTTTCGCTAGTTGTGCACAAATTTTGACCCTTATGCCTACTTAAGGCTAAAAACTTTTGTACGTACGCCCTCACGCATATACTGAAATACGGGTATATAACAGCGCCGACACGCAACTTCGTAACACTTCGTGGCTTTGAGCCACGGCCGCAGCCGCCGTTGCATGCGTGGCGCCGATCAAGCTTTATTTCGCCTCCGTCAACTGAACTTCTAACGTCCATAACTTTCTATTCGATGTCTTATAGATGAGCGGTTTGTTGCGTTAGAAACTAGACTCAACGAAATTCATATTAGGGTTTTGAAACACGTAAAAACTCTTAATATACTAGGAGGTATACCGCTCCAAAGTTGACTGAAAATCTGTCCAAAAACATTATGTCAACTTATCTTTCCAATTTCAAATCTTATTTCCTTTCGTACGTTCTCAAATACATGATCTGTAATTTCGGGATGTAACATTCTTCCCCCCTTAGAAACATTTGTCCCCGAATGTTCTTTTGGAGTCAATCTAATATTTCCCGGTATAGCCTCATAAAACTACACTTAATGAAACCTAATTATGCCACCCATGGCTCTAATATATCATGTTACACCCCGTAAGTCCAGGACATGTATAAGAGAATGTATGTAAGGAGTCAAGACTTGAAAATTTGTATGAAAGGAAGAATTGTTTTTCCGACGGAAAATCTTCCGAACGTCGGAAAGGAAAAATGTTCGTTGAGGAGAATTAGATTCTCAAAATGTATTATTTGAAGAGTATGGAACTTATTATCATTATGGAAATTTATTTTTACGGATTTGGTCACGTGGGGCCCACCCGAGGAATTTTACGTTTTGTGAGGTCCACGAGGGTTACAGAATTTTATGGACGAATGGGAGGGAGACACATGGCACCTCCCCCACATGGTCTTGGACGAAATTTTGCAAGGGTAAAATGGGCATTGACCATGGTAGATGAATAAGTCTTGCTAGCATGAGATTGTTGACTTGTCAACTTGCCACTTGTGTAGTTATCCAAGTGTTTTTCATCCAAGCCACACATTTGTTATAATCTTGACCCTTCCTTGTGTTATATATACACACTAGTAGCAAGACAAGGTCTTCCAACACTTAGAAAAAAATCACAACATTTCTTGTTCAAGAAAGAGCTCTCGGGTTTGTGACCTTATCCACACAAAAAATTTGTAGTTTTGATCCATTATTCACAAGAATTTAACCCTAGGTCCCTAAGGGTATTGTAAGGATATCTAAATAGAAAAATTTCGGGAAAACGATGTTTTCACGTTAGTCGCAAGGCGAAAACCTAAGTCGTTTTCACAAGTTTGGATTGAAAATGGAAGAGAAGTTGGGTGTGAACTTCTAAAGGCTTCAAATAGCGGATTGGAGCGTAAAGGAAAGGAGCTAAGAATTTCTAAGGAGCGACTTTGAATCTTGGAATTTATAAGGGCTTATAAAGGTAACAATTCTTGTCGTTTTAGTAATTAGGATTACTTATTGTTTTAGCTACGGATATTAGCAAGCATGAAGTTTATAGTATGAAGTTTGATAAGTGTATCGCTATTGAACCCTAATCCGAAAACTAGCATGTTTAGCCTTTGAGATTACAATTCGATTTGATTATTAGTTTAAGTCGTCACATGTTATATAAAGAAGAAATTGTAGTTGTTGAAGTTGTTTATGACTATATAACATGTTAGACCTAAGGACTTGGATTGAAAAAGAATTGGAAAGAACTTTGTGTTGTTGAATAAGTTAGCCGAGAATGGCTTTGGATATTAAACTACTTCGTATGAATTGTGGGGCAGAATTTTATACGTATTGTAAAGCGTGTAATCCCCTTTGTTGGTTGATGTATTGATCCGTAAATGTATCGTGTTGGTTATTGATTATCAGGCCTTGAAAAAGGTGGAAACGTATGTAGAAACAAAGGAGGTGCTGCCCGATTTTCCGTAGAATAAGATACCGTATACTTAGTATTATTCTACGTTAGAAGCTAGAAATTGATAGTCATGTTGTGGCCATTATAGGTTGACACTTCTACGCATGGCGATTCGACTTAGCTTGTGGATTAAGCCGAAAAGGTATGTGAACCATCTCCTCTTCTCCTAGCATGATTCCTTAAGATAAAGAAAGTAAGTCCTACTCCTTAAATGATCCATTCCTTGGTTGTACTTGGATTGCCTAATATAGAATTTGTTCTACATACTTCCTTGATTGTACTTTGATGTTTAAATTGTAAGTTGTTATAATCCATTTCCTTAGTGAAGTTTGGATTCTCAAAAGTGAAAGTATTTTACTTAAAGTACATAGAGTCTTGAAAAGGAAGTGGTTTCCAAATCTTTTGGCTAGTGCCTTAGTTCCAAAACCTAAAGGTTGTTATAATGACTTTAGGGGAGTCAAATGAGTGATTTACTTAATTGTTTTAAAAGAGGAGAAATGACATGATTTAAGAGAAGTAACTTGTTTTAAAGGTGTGAGTTACTTGAGATTTAAAAGTAGAAGAAACTTGATTTCTAAAGATTAAGAGACTTGAAGTATTTTGAAAGTTAAAAAACTTGATTTGTAAGTATGTGATACTTGGTTTTAAAAGTATAAGTCTCTTGGTTATAAAAGGCTTTATGGAAGGTTAAGAAAGTTGTCTATTTTGATTAATGGGCATGAGTTGCCTAGATTGTGAAAATTGAAGTTACTTGATTTCAAAGCCTTGAAGTGAATTACTAAAGGTGTAGTAACTTATTTTGAAAAATAGACACGCCTGATACTACTGTGTTAGTATCTTGGGGTTTTACATAAAAAGGAGTTTTTTGAAAAGAATGTACGTACGTAGTACTTTGGCTTGTTTAAATGAGAATTTTTCCATTTGTGTCTTGATAGTACTTTGGCTTGTTTAAATGAGAGTTATTCTATTTTGTGCCTTGATAGTACTTTGGCTTGTTTAAATGAGAATTATTCTATGTGTGCCTTGATAATTACTTTGGCTTGCTTAAATAAGGATTTCTCTAGGTTTGTAAAGGCATGGTAATTGTCTTGGTTTATGTAAAAAGGAAAGGCATGGTATTGTCTTGGTTTATGTAAAAAGAAGGCATGGTAATTGTCTTGGTTTGTAAAGGCATGGTATTGCCTTGGTTTATGTAAAAAAAAAAGGCATAGTATTGTCTTGGTGTGAAAGGCATGGTATTGTCTTGGTTTGCTTGCATATGGGTTGCTCATATAGACATTCGTGCAAGTGTCATATCTCCACATCTCCGCGTCCCTCCATAAAGGGTCGGCAACTTGTTTCAAGGATACTATGGGTTAGCTCTCATGGGGTGAGTGGTACACACTCACTGGTCGGTATTTGACTCGCGTTAAATTCTGGATATATATATATAAGCCATGGATTAGCTATCCGTGATGCGAGTATCGTGTACCGATGACTCATTGCGGGTCCTCATGACCTAAGCGGGTGAAATAGTCCCTTGCGGGTGAAATAGTCCTATGATAGGTTGCATTATAACACAGAAGGTGGTTGACCCTGACACTGGCACGGCCTTCATGTTTTGAAACGGTATTGATTTCATTAATGAAAGGGGTGCAGTGTGGTTATGACTTAAAGTGGAACAGTTGGTCTCATTGTTAAAAGCATAACTTAAAAGATAAAAAGGATTGCATTACTCTCATGATTGCAAGGTTCAGTGTGCTAATTGATGTTATATTATATCATGGACTGCCGGCAGTGAGGAAGAATTCCACGGGCATGATTGATATTCTGGGTGTGAGACCCATGGTTATAATTGAGAAATGACTTTGAGAGCATGCGTCCCTGACTTGATATGACTGCTTATGTATTGTGTATTGTAGGTTGGCTATCATACATGTCCCATGTTGTGTTTTGACTGTTATGATTTCATTACAAGATTTCATCGCTTCACATACTTGATATATTCTTCAGATCGACCTCCTTCGGGTTGCGTCACGCCGCAGTTTAGGTATGCAGCTTGGTGATCGCAGTGTAGGACCTCGCTCGAGTTTTGGATAGCTCCATATGCTCGTGAGTTTATCATTTTGGTATAGATCCTTCAAGACATGTGATTTTGTAAGCATGGGTACGGCGGGCCTTGTCCGCCCTAGTTCAAGAAAACTCTTAGAGGTCCGTATTCATACGCTGGATCGACTGCACGTACAGGTGTAGTGTCTTTTGATTATGTATATTATATGGCAGCCTTGTCGGCTTTTCCCTTGCACGTATGTTGGTTTTAAAAAAAAAAGAGGTGTTATTTAAATTCCGCAGCTTACTTGAGTCAGTTAGGCAGCATGGTGCCCAGGTAGGGCACCAGTCACGGGCCCGGGGTTCGGGGCGTGATACATCGTACACGCATATCCATCCATCATAAGTCAAACGAGAAAACAGATCCAAAGTGTGCACCATCACTATTTACTCCCATTCGTGGCAAAAAAGGATTATCTTTTCGTACTTCCAAACTCATTCTAGCATATATACACAGTCTCAATATTATCCGCCCATGACACTTAAATATACAACAACCTTATCATGCATACAAGTCTCTAAAGGGTCAAAGATATACCTGAAATCATATAGGCGGGTCAAAGGACCGCTAAAACTGGGAACTTCCACCACGACTGGCCACTACCGCCGCATTTAACACCCCGCCTAGCTATCAAGGCGAAGAACCCGCAAGAATCGATCCAAGACGTGCGTATATCCCACCAAAGCCACTCCGCCTGGACAGTCTCACCAAATGGCCCTGCTGGCCGCAAGCATAACAAGCTGTCGAAGTAGTACGACACTCCCCAAAATGGAACCTACCACAGTGACCACACCGAGGCAAAGGTGGCTTCACCTGGCTACTACCCTCGGACATTTGTGAACGTGGATCCCTGACCTGCTCCCGAATATCCCCGGCGATCAAACCTCCTGCCAGAAGACCGGGAAGTAGCACTCTGTGTCAGCTGAAATGTAGACCTAGCATGCTGCTGAGGTTGTCCGCCTCGAAAGTTACCCTGAAACCCGCGCCCCGGCCCTCTGGCCGATCAGGTCCGCCGGGTCCTCTCTCTGCTTCGATCCTGTGCATACGCACGATCCCGGCAATATCCATACTGCCTCGGGCTACTCCTGTGCATGTAGTAACCATATAACGGTCTAGTCCCATCACATAGCGGTGAACTCTGTCCGCCATGTCAGCCACAATAGTGAGCGCATACCTGGCCAATGAGTCAAAATCCAGGTTGTACTCTCTGATAGTCCTCCCATTCTGTCTCAATGACAAGAACATATCCACGCGGGCTCTCCTCATCTCAGAAGGCAAAAAGTGATCAAGGAAGACCTCCGTGAACTCATCCCAAATGGCTGGAGGAGCACCTACACCTCTAGACAGCTCTCATGACTCAAACCAGTTCAACGCAATATCGTGTAATCGGTAAGAAGCTAACACAATCGACTCGCCTCCGAGGCCCTAAGTACTGATAGTCCGTTATAGCTGCCGAACGAACTCCTGAGGATCATCCTCAGATCTCGAACCATAGAACTCGGGTGGATTACAACCCAGAAAATCCCGAATCCTCAAACTGTCGGCTCTAGGGTTAGCTACCTGCTCCTATCGACGCTGCCCTACCACTATGCTAGTCAATAACCTGATCTGCTCTCCATAATCTCTAAACTCGCTCGGTCGAACTGGAGGCTCGTATCGGAACCTCTGAGTTGCGATCGTTTCGCCTCTAATATTGCTTACAGAATCAACTCGCCGCCGAGCCACAACCTCGTGCATAGTCTGGCTCGAGTCCTAGTAATTCTCTGCGTACTCACTAGCGCCTCGCCACGCTTTGCCCTTCTGGGCCCTGGTCTCCTTCCGTGGAGGCATAACTGATACATAAGAATAGGTCAGAGAGGATTCAACCTAGTAGGACAGCTCTACTGCACGATCTCAGAGAGAGAAGAATGGAAACCAATCCTAAATGTCCTGAAGCCTCCTGGTTATAGATGTGGTGCACAACACAACGATAACCAAGACTCTACTAGACACGGTCTGTAGACACTTTCCGAGGACTAACTGCTCTGATACCACTTTAGTCACGACCCGACCCCGGGCTCGCGACTGGTGCCCTACCTGGGAACCCTTACAGGTATACATCAGAGAAAATCAGCGGAACACACATAAAACTCTTAATAATTAAAGAGAAATCAATAAGGAATAACCAACAGGTTAGCCGATAAGGTTACCTCCCTGGACATATATCCATATATAAACCAAAAGCAGTTACATCATTTTTCTATACAAACTGACCCACAAGATATGACTACAGACCTCTAAGAGTTTTGACATAACAACTGTGACGGGACAGGGCTCCACCATACGTCTGAATGTACATGAATCTACAACCTCAGAGAACCGTACCAAAAGACAAAGCTTCCGAAGAAATGGAGTTTTCCAAGAACTGAACAGTGATCCTAAGAGTGCGGATCAGCAAGCTATGTACCTCGACCTGCGGCATGAACGCAGCCCCCCGAAGGAGGTCAGTACGAAATATGTACCAAGTATGTAAAACTAAAATTACTGTAATGAAATCACAATAGTCTAAAATAAAGCTGGAGACATGTATGATAACCAAAATAATAAAGACAATCGTGCCTTGCCGAAGTGAAAGTAATGAAATTCAGTTTTACCTTTTAAAGACTATTTCAACACATGAACAATAGTCACACCAGGGCTATGGACACAAGCCCTCAAATATCATCACACAGTCCAGTAAGGGTCTCAAGCCCACAAATATCAAAGCATGCCCGTGGAATCCCCCATCACTGCCGACAGCCGTAAGTGTAAAATATAATCATGTGACGCGCCCGTGGCATCCTACCTCACTGTCGGCGTACACATATGCAATATATATATATATATATCTCATGCCCGTGGAATCCCTCATCTCGGGTACATGACTTCATAGAGAGCTAATCCATGGGGTAATAATAATATATAACATGCCCGTGGAATCCCTCATCTCAGGTACATGTCTTCATGGAGAGCTAGTCCATGGAGTAGTAATCGTATATAACATGGTCGCATGCCCCGGAATCCTTCATCGTATAAGCATGGACATGGAGTCATAGTTAGCATCCGGGAATTTAACCTGCATCCTGGTCGCATGCCCCAGAATCCCTCATCATATAAGCATATCCAAGGATCAATCACAATGGAAGCATACCCGTGGAATCCTACATCACCGCCGGTACGTCCAAGTAAATTCACAACAGACAGCCGGCCCTCCAACTGAGAGTCACGGCAGCGTAAAAATATTATACTTGCGATCAAAGGCTATCACAAGCAAGCATAGGCAAGTTCATAAAATCTTTTAGACTTTCATTAGCATACTAAAATGAATCTCATTTCATAAACTCAAGGCATTTCGTATCACATAAAAATCCGGGAATTTTACCCAAAGTACTACGTACTTCCATTCTTTTCAAAAGACTCATTTTATATAAAACTCCAAGATACTAACACCCGTAGTATCAAGGCATGCCTATTTTTCAAATCAAGTTACTAAACCTTTAGAAATTCATTTCAAGACTTTGAAACCAAGTAACTTCTAATTTTACAACCTAGGAAACTCATGCCTATCAATCAAAATAGACAACTCTCTTAACCTTCCATAGAGCCGTTATAACTAACTTCCCATAAAGCCGTTATAACTCTTTATGGTTTAGACAAATTCATTCTTTTCATAACCAAGAGACTTATACTTTCAAATCAAGTTGCATAACTTTCATAATACTTCAAGTCTCTTATCTTTAGAAATCAAGTCTCTTATCTTTAGAATATCAAGAATTCAATACTTTCCCAAATCAAGTATTCTATACTTTTAAATCAAGTCATTCCTTCCTTTAAGAATCAAGTCCCATAACTGGAAAAATAAAGTCTCTTAACCTTTTAAGAATTCAAGGTTCATAGTCTTAAAACTTCATAACGTAAACTCTTTAAATTAAGTAACATATACTTTTATGCGTTGTGAATAGGTTATACTCGTTTATAACGATCTTATTAAAGCAGTCATGATCTAGAAAATGTAATACAATTTTGTCTTATCTTAGTTTTTATGCAGATGGAGAATTCTACCCATTTTAATATAATTGATTGTCGATACACTTTCTTTTATTAACGCTGCAATGGCTTGTTCGATACTTATTCTCATTCGTGCAGTAAATTAGCAAAGTCAACTCGACTCCAAATACTTCCTAACGACTCTTACCAACATCCCCCATAATACTTGGTAAGAACTTAGGATAACTTAGACATAACTTTTACATAGGGTAAATCAACATACATACCTCTTAACTTCTAAGAGTAGAAGGAATCATGAAATAACACCACATGTATATTTCATACATAGAATCATGCCAAAAGAAGGAAGATGTTCACATACCTCGCGACGATTATCGACAAGTAGCAAAATGCTCCAAAGTACTTCAACTTTGATAGCTATTCCATCATTTAAGTAGAATACGCTATACGTAGTACTTCAACCTATAATAACCATAACATGTCTATCAACTCCTAGCTTATTAACGTGGAATAATACTAAGTGCTAAGTCTCTTATTCTACAGAAATTTGGGCAGCACTTCCTTTCTTTCTACGTACTTTTCCACCTTTTTCAAGGCCCGAATTTAACAACCAAACATGCCACATTTAAGGCCCAACAATTTAGCTATCCAAAGGGGATTACACGCCTTACAAGACGTGTAAAATTCTGCCCCACAATATATACAAAACAATCCAATATAAAATATCCTTCTCGGCTACAAAGTACAACCACATATAATCCTTTCCACTTCCTTTCAATCCATAATGTCGTCCTAACATGTTATATAGTCGCAAACAACTTTAACAACTATAATCCCTTTTTTATATAACATGCGACGACTAAAACTTATAACTAAATTGAATTACAATATTAAGGCTAATCATGCAACTTTCGGATTAGTGGTTCCAATATCCATAACCCTTATCAATCTCCATAATGTATATCTCATGCTTGTTTATATACATCACCACAACAATATGAAAACTTTAATCACTAAGAGGACAAGATTGTTACCTTGATAAGCCCAAAACAGTCCAACAATCTCGCCCACTTTACCCCTCTTTCCGCAATTCTTCTTCACGTTAAAATCACCCCCACGAACTATCTACAAGCTTGCCAACATATATCCTTCTTGTCGCCTTTCAAAAAATGTCATCACACCTAGGGTTTTATCAATTTTTTAGAGAAGAGAGCAAGTGTTTGGATGATCTTTTCATGTAGAATGACTAAGTCTTGCAAGACTTGGCCAAGATATAAGCCTTTTCTTGGTCCACAAGTTGGGAGGGACACTTGTCGCCCTCCCATAGGTCCTTTACACAAAATATCTTCCAACTTTTCCCATTTTCCGTAAAAAATCCCGCCTCGGCCCTGCAGCCGGCGCCGTGGCGCCTGACTGAAACTTTCTTTCTCCTTCGTCAACTAAAATTCTAACGTCCATAACTTTCTACTACGATGTCCTATCTACGATCGGCTTGTTGCGTTGGAAACTAGACTCAACGAACTTGATACTAGGGTTTTGAAACACCTAAAAACCCTTAATATACTAGGAGGTATATGTTATACCCCGTAGTTCCAGGGTATATATGTGAGGATGTACGTACGAGAATACGACAGAAATTTTGGAAAGAAAGAAAGATGTGATTTTCACTTTAAAAGTTTCCGCTTTTGTGAAGAAAAAGGTTCGTTAATGGGAATTGGATTCTGATTTGGTATTTGGACTTCTTGGATTATATTAGAATTATTGGATTTTATTTTCTGAATGGTCACTGGGCCCACTGAGAAATTTACTGCTTTTGTGGGCCCGCTTTGTTTTTGAGATTTTCGGTATTTTGGATATTTTCAAGACAAAATATTTTGATTTAATCGGGGCGACACGTGTCACCCCACGTGGCACCCTTGGCCGAATTGGAGGATGTGGCTAGCCATCATTCCCTCGTCGAAATGCATCGACACAGCGAAAGAGCATTGTTGGCCATGTGGTGGTGGGACCCACACACACATGGCCCAATCTTGACCACCCACTTGACTTGATCTTGACCCTTTAATCCTCTATATATACCCCCCTTAAGTTGAAGAGTAATTTCATCCTCACTTGAATACTTTCCAAGGCAAAAATACTCCCTCCCTTTGTAGTGCTTTTTCGTCCCCTTCCCCCACTTGAGTAGAAATACTTTGTGTATTGTAGTATAATCCCAAATACATTGTCCTAGTATCCCTAGTAGTATTCCAAAGTTATTTCAATACTAGGAGCCCGGAAATACTACTTTATTCCAATAGTCGCAAAACGAAACCCTAGAAAAACCTTCATGGCTTGGTTGAAGTGTTTAGAGAAGTTGTTTAGAAACTTCTATGGGTCGCTGGAGCCGGTTGGAGCGTAAGGAATCGAGCTAAACGCTGCCCAGATCGACTTATATCTTGGATAATTTTGGGCTTATCGAGGTAATGATCTACGCCCCTATTGTAATCGGATATTACACGTTGTAGTAATTATACTTGAGTATATTATATCGAAGGATGATTATAAAGGATTGAATCAGATTTACATCGACCGCATTTACAAAGAGACTTGTGTAGTATTATTGTGAAGCAGAATTGAACACGCCCGGTTAGACGTGTAATCTCGGGAGTTGTTGCCTGGTAGCGGCCCCAGTAGTGAGATTTACGTGATAGCGTGTGGGGAGGCGCCAATTTTCTCGTAGAATAAGGAATCTTGCGCTTAGAATATTCTACGAAGAGATCTAGGAGTTGATAGGCGTTTTGTGGCCTTTATAGGTTGCAAGATTACGAGTAGCGATTCTACTCAAGAGTGGAAAAGGCTAGCAGGTTACAAAGATCGTGAGCGCTTTGCTAATTGTCGATAACCATCGAGGTATGTTGTCACGACTGCCCGGCCCGTGGATCGTGGCTTACCCGACAACCCAAGTAGTCATACATCGAGAAAATCAGCGAATATAAAACAAGACATGAATCAATGAAAATTGAGACACGCTTTATATGAGAAAAGTCGCTTTCGCATAATATATATAAACCCAAAATCGCGCTACATCCCAACTGCATAACAGACTACGCACTTAAGGAAATAAACAACTATGGAGGACAGGTTCCGCCATACCTCGATCAGATAAAACTATCTACAACAGGAGATCATACCTAAAAGTCGAGCCTCGAGAAGATGGAGCTCCCGACACCAACGCAAAAGATCCTAAGGACGCGGATCTAGCACTGCCGCTCTTACCGCGCATTTAACGCACTTCAAGGAGGTCAAGATAACAGTACCAAGTATGTGAAATCAGAAAGTACTTAAATGAAATCATATCATTTTAAAACCAATTTTACAAATATGTACGAAACAACTAATGTAATCGCACATAGTGCCACATCACAAATAAGAGTAATAATGTAAATCAGAATGTGTCTTTTCTAGGTCGCGAATGATCAAGCAAGGCCAATCGCCTATAGTATCATTATGCAAGCCTAACTCGACTCGTAGTCCGCATAGGCCACTCACATAGGCTCGCATGAGGTATTCCCGCATCGAGGGTAGCTACTCCGGCATCGCCCCGACTCGTAGTCCGCACGGCCACATGCACCGCATGAGGTATAACCCCGCACACTAACCTCGAACTCTCGTAGCTCCACATAGGTCCCCGACCCGCATGAGGTATTCTCGAATCATGGTCCTGCATCACCGAGTCTACCCCAGACGGAGGCGCTTAACCCCTGTGATCATGTCAAGAGGTGAGTGATATAGTACTAACATATCAGCTTATTGTTAAACAACATAAGCACAAATAAGAATGACCTCTTTACACAAACGTTACAAGATACTAACACACATAGCATCACAATATGTCTACTCATCAAAACCATCTTATTATACCTTTCAGAAATCAATACAACTCTTTTATAAACACATAAGTAAACTGTTCCTTTTTATCATTTCTTAAGCCGTTATACTTAACTTCCCATAAAGCAAGTATAACTCTTAAGCTTCTTGTTTTAAAAACAAATATTCTTCTTCTTTTAAAACTGGTTTATAATTCTTTTAAAAGATTTCAAGATCTTTATTATTCAGGCTTAAGTCAAAAGACATTGCCATAAGACTACGTTCAGTTAACACACGACGCCTACCGCATCATATATATTTTAAAATATCATGCTTAAGAGTATTGGAAGAATCACATACCTTCTCGGCGAAATCCACCTGCCAAGTCGAATATGTCGCGCGCAGAGAATCAACCTATAATAGTCAGGATCGTCTATCAATATCTAGACTATTCTGTAGACTATTCTAAACAGAGGGTTCTTAATTCTACTGAAATCGGGCAAAGACTTCCTACCCTAAGCTATACAAGTTCATCAGAATACAAATTCTATGTAAGTACAGACAATCTTCTTTACAAGTTCACGTGATTAGTTCAATTCTCTTTGTAATATCCTTCTAAGTATCTTATACTTAATTCTATACTTCTTCAAGATGTATTCTCCAATTACAAAAGAATGATAAGATTATTTACCTCGATAAGCCCAATATTATCCAAGATATAAGTCGATCCCGAGAGGTTTAGCTCCTAGTCTGAACGCTCCGATAGCTCCAAGAAACCCTTAGAAGCTTCTACACAACTTCTACTTACTACTTCAAACAACTATGAAGTTTTCTCCTAGGGTTTCGTTTAGTGACTAATTGGAATAATAGTAGTATTTTCCGGACTCTACGTATAGAGGTAACTTTGGAAATACTAAGGGATATACGGCTAGGGTATTTGAGGATAACAACAATACTTGGAGAGTATTTCTACCAAGAGAGCAATACCAAGGGAAGGGGGGGTGTCTCGGCTAGAACACCACAAAGGGGGAGAGGGGTGGTTTCGGCCAAGGCCTTTTCAAGGGGGAGGGGGATGGCTTGGACGAACACAACACAAAGGGAGGGAGGGATTTTAGGCTTGGAAGGTTTGATTTGTGGATGAAGAACTCTTCATCAAGAGGGGGGGTATTTATAGGGCTTTTAAGGGCTAGGATGAAGCCAAGTGCAAGGCAAGTGTATGGTGGGGATTTGCCCAAGTGCACCCTAACCTACTCCACAAAACATTGACCCATGTTTTAAGCCCCAAAACCATGTTGATCGCCCGCGAGCCGCCCACTTGGTCGCCCACTGAGGGTGACAAGTGTCACCCTCCCGCTGGTCTAAAATGTTTCGTCTCTCGGAAAAATCCGCAAAAATTATAAATGACATAGCCGTAATTTACCCTACGCAAGTTTTGTTAAACGTTTCGTCGGAAAACCATTCGTTTTGTGAGTTGTGCCCAAAAAAAAACGTCCTATGCCTAAACTTTAAGGCTAAACATTCAGACGCACGCCTCACGCACATACTCCAAAATACGGGGTATAACATTCTCCCCTCCTTAGAAACATTCGTCCCGAATGTTCCTTCCCAAGACATACAACGATAAGGTTCTTCATAACTTAAACAGTTTGCAAATGCCACACATGGCCACGATACAGCACTTAAGCAAATATGTCAAAGAAAAATTTATAAGTAGGAAAGTGAGTTACCTGGAGGTGTGGGGAATAGGTGAGGATACTTCTGCCTCATATCCTCCTCAGCTTCCCACGTCATCTCCTCCCTGAGCTCGTTCCGCCACAAGACTTTCACTAAGCTACGCCTCGTCCGCAGACGCCTAACTCCGACGATCGATTATCGCTATGGAATCTCCTCACGATAACCCCTGGCCACCGGACATCGTTAATCGGATGCACTCTAGATGGATCCCCGATACATCTCCTCAAAGATAGAAACATGAACACGGATGCACCGCCTCCAGACGGACGGCAGATCCAACTCATAGGCAACCTTGCCTACCTCGCGGATAACTGAGCATGGCCCAATGTACCTGGGATGAGTTTCCCTTCTTCCCGAATCTCATCACACCTTCATGGGTGACACCTTCAGAAAACCCAATCATCAACCTCAAACTGGATGCCGACGACGATGATCTAAATATGACTTCGCCGACTCAGCCGCCAAGAATCGCTCCCGGATAAGCTTCACCTTATCCATCGCCGCACCAACCGTCCTACTAATCGCACTCGCCCACATCAAACCAGCCTATCGGCGACCGCACTTCCTCTCATACAAGGCCTCATAAGGCGCCATCCGAATCGGAGTGGTTGCTATTATTATACGCAAACTCAACTAGAGGCAAGTGATCCTCCCACTACCCTCGGTCAATAACACAGCTCGCAGATATCCTCAAGAGTCCGGATAGTGCGCCCGCCGTCCGTCTGCTCAAAATGGAATGCGTGACTGTGCTCACTGCGTCCCTAAACCCTTCGAAAGACCTCTGGTTAGTCGAAATTGGGCTCGCTGATATGATCGAAATAGGACTCATGCACCGACGATCTCTCTGATATAAAGTCCGCATAATCTCACCAAAAAGTCATCCCGATCGGAAGAAAGTGGGCTGATTTCACACCGTCGACGATAACCCAAATAGAATCATGTTTCTGAGTGCGAGGTAATCCCGTGATAAAGTCCATGTTGATCACCTCCCACTTCTGTGTCGGATCTCTATCGTCGCGAACAAACCACCGTGCCTCCGGTGCTCTACCTTACCGCCGACAACACGCATCGAGCTACAAACTCGCAATGTCCCTCTTCAAGCCATCCCACCAATACATGATCTCGAGGTCGTGGTACATCTTGGTCGACTTCGGATGGATAGTAACGCGCCGTGTGCTTCTCCTAGAACCCGCCAAGTCCTCAAATGTCCGGAACACACAACTCGCTCAAACCTTAGCACCCCATCAGTGCTACCTCAAAAGGACCCTTCCTCACGAAGAGCCGTATCACGATACCGAAGTCAAAATCGATCTCAAACTGTTGCCTCTTCACCTCCTCGACGATGGAAGACTCGGCAACCTCTCGAACTCGAACCCCACTGCTATCAGAACCAATCAAACGGACCCCAAGGCTCGCTAACTGATGCAAATCGCGAACCATGCCCCTCCTCTCTGGCTGCACATCTGATAGACTCCCCATCGACTTACGACTCAGAGCATCTGCCACAACATTGGCCTTCCCCGGGTGGTACAGGATGTCGACATCGTAATCCTTGAGTAACTCTAACCACCGCCTCGCCGTAAGTTCACTCCTCCGTCAAGATATACCGGAGGCTCTCGTGGTCCAGATAAATATCCACGAACCCCATACAAATAGTGCCTCCAGATCTTCAAAGCGTGAATCACCGCCGCTAACTCCAAATCATGGGTGGGGTAGTTCTCCGTGTTTCTTAAGCCGCGGGATGCATACGCTATAACCTTACCTACCGCATCAACACACAACCGAGCCCGACGCCGACGATCACAATACACAACATAACCGTCGGATCCTCCGGAAGAGTAAGAACGGGCGGTCGCCTTCTCCTTCAAGAATCGAAACCCCGCCACAAGCATCACCATCAAACTTAGCCGCCTTCCGAGTCACCCTAGTCAATGGTGCAGATATAAGCAAACTTCTCCACGAACCGATAGTAACTCGCAAGGCCTGTGAAGCCGCGCACTGGCTGAGTAGTAGGTTCAGGCCAAGTCCTCGATCGCTTCGATCTTGGCCGAATCCACCCGAATACCATCATCCCCGCCAATATGCCCAAGAAAAGCCACCAAGCCAACCAAAACTCACATTTGGAAAACTTGGCGATAATCGCTGGTCCCGAGAATCACAAGATAGCCTCAAATGCTCCGCATGCTCTCGCTCTGAGCGAGAATAAACCAAGATATCATCAATGAACACTATCACAAACGTGTTCAAAATGGTTTGAACACTCGCTCATCAAATCCATGAATACCACGAGCATTGGTCAACCCGAAAGACATAACCCGAACTCATAATGCCCGCATCGTCCGAATGCACCCTAGGGACATCCGCCTCGACTCACTGACATTATAGCCCGATCGCAGATCAATCTTGAGAAACATCTCGCCCCTCGCAATCGGGTCCAACAAATCATCAATCTTGGGAAGGGTATTCGTTTAATGGTCACCTTGTTCACCGTGTAATCAACACATGCGCAGCTGCCCCGCCCTTCTTCTTCACGAACAATACCGGCGCTCCCGTGGAGAAACACTAGGCTCGATGAAGCCTCTTCTCCAAAGAAATCTCTCACTGGTCCTTCAACTCTCTCAACTCGGCAGTGCCATTCGTATGGCGGAATGGAAATAGCCGAGTGTCCGCAAAGACATCTATACAAAACTCAATCTCCTCTCGTGAGGATACCCGAGGTCGCCCGAAACACATCAGGAACTCTCGACTCATCGGAATCGATCAAAATCTGGTACCGCACCCTCGAGATCAACACCCGAATGAGATGGTAGATATACCCTTCCGCACCATCTTCCTAGCCTCGAGGTAGAAATAAACCTACCCTCGGCGATACGTTGTTCCTCCCACTCAACAACCGCTCTCAGAAACCGGAACTGCATTACTCTCTCCTCGCAGCTACATTGGCGTAGCAAGAAGCTAGCTAATCCATACCCATGATCACGTCGAAATCACCATATCCAACTCTATCAAGTCGGCCAGTGGTCCGACGATCAGATACGGTCATCGACAAGCCCTATATATCCGCCGAGCTACTACCGAATCACCCATCGCGTAGCTACCTCGAAGCGGTCATGGACTCGTGCTCATCCTCATCCTACTAGCAATAAGGGAGATATATAGATGAGTAGAACCGGATCTATCAAGGCGCATACATCATAACCAGAACCGATAAAGTACCGCGACGACATCAGCGAGGCCTCCGTCTGCCCGGCCGACAAGGCATAAATGCGTTCGAGGATCGCTAGAATCGGGACCCGTACACGACCTTTGCCGCGACTGGCCGCCCATGAGTACCGCCCGGCGAGTAACTATAGGAGATGAAGACCGGTGAAAGAACTCGTAGGTCGACCCTACCATCTCGCGCCGCCTTGGTCTGACAAGCCGCAAAGTGACTCCGCGCTACAATCGTAATAAACTCCCGTAGCGCATCACACTTTCCGTAATGGGATCTACCGTGACGGCCACACTGAGGGGGGGGTGGTCCCGATCGGTCCGCACCTCTGCTACCCTGGACGTCTGAAGTCCTGGGGCCCTGGTCTGTCCTCGAAGACGGTGCAGGAGTGCTCTGAGCTGGCTGTGGTGTAAATCTATACTGCTGCTGAGGCCGTCCACCCCGAGAGCTACCAAAAGACCTACCGCCCCGCCTTCTTCTCGCCGCTGTCACAACCCGCCGCTTACGCCTCGCATTCAAGTGCATGAGCCTGCATGCGGGTAATGTCCATACCCGGCTGAAAAGAAACACCCGCACAAGACTCGGCCATCTAATCATCTAGCCCGGTGACGTAGCGGTGCACCCTGTCCTCCATATCTGCTACCAATGTTGGGACATATCGAGCCAAAGAATCGAACTCAATGTTGTACTCCCTGACGGTGCGCCCTCTCTGTCTCAACAACAAAAATCTGCCGGCGCCTCCTCATCCGCGAGGCAAGAAGTGAGTGAGAAAGCCTCGAGAACTCGTCCCAAGTAGGCCGGGACGCGTGCTCTCCGCGAGATAACTCCCACGACCAAACCAATCGACCGGTATCACGCAGCTATGTGAGCCGAAGGTCACAGACTCGGTCTCAAGCCTTGATCACCCGCAGACGATCCTTCAGAATCGACGGATGAACTCGCGGATCATCTCGTGCCTCGACGGTAGAACTCGCGCTACAACTCGAAAATCCGTAGCCTCAAACTATACGCTCCGGGTGAATCCATGCCGCTGAATCGAATCGCCTGATTCAGGCCGCCCTCGTCCGCCACAATCCGCAAATAATCGGGCCATCTCTCTCCCGTCTCTCTCGCTTCCAGCCGAGGGTGGAGGCGCAGTATCGTGGTCTCATCACCACGGCCGCGACTCTAAACTCGATGGGCCGGGCGGCGTCGTGGAACTCGCTGCCTCGCATAGATCGGGCACGAGCCTCGTGACTCGGTGTCATACTAGCGACTCTCCCTGCCTTGCCGCCTTCGGGCCCTGCATTTTACGCGAGGCATAATCGTAAAGAAAGGAAATACGTTAGAGGGTCCAACTTATTACACGGCTACAAGGCACGATCTCGAGTGAGAAGAATGGAAACTAATCCTAAATATCCTATAGCCTCCGATTATTGGTGTGGTGCACAACACACCGATAATCAAGACTCTACTAGATACGGCCCTCAGACACTTTCCGAGGATTAATCGCTCGATACCACTTTTGTCACGACTCGCCCGGCTCGTGGATCGTGCCTTACCCGCACCCAAGTAGTCATACATCGAGAAAATCAGCGGAATATAAAACAAGACATGAATCAATGAAAATCGAGACACGCTTTATATGAGAAAAGTCGCTTTCTGCATAATATATATAAACCCAAAATCGCGATTACATCCTAACTGCATACAATAGACTACAAACCTCTAAGAAATAACAACTATGGCGGACAGTGGCCCGCCATACCCCGATCGTACAAAACTATCTACAACAGTGAGATCATACCCAAAAGTCGAGCCTCGGAGAAGATGGAGCTCCCGACACCAACGCAAAAGATCCAAGGATGCGGATCTAGCACTGCTTGCCTCTTACTCATGCATGAACGCAGCCTCAAGGAGGTCGAGATAACGTACCAAGTATGTGAAATCAGAAAGTACTTAAATGAAATCATATCATTTTAAAACCAATTTTACAAATATATTTAAACAACCAATGTAACCGCACATAGTGCCACATCACAAATACAGTAATAATAGGTAAATCAGAATGTGTCTTTTCTAGGCCGCGAATGATCGCAAGGCCAATCGCCCATAGTATCATTATGCAAGCCTAATCTCGACTCCGTAGTCCGCATAGGCCACTCACATAGCCCGCACGAGGTATTCCCGCATCGAGGTAGCTACTCCGGCATCGCCCCGACTCATAGTCCGCGTGGCCACATAGACGCATGGTATAACCCCGCACACTAACTCGAACTCATAGCTCGCGTAGGTCCCCGGACCCACGTGAGGTATTCTCGAATCATGGTCCTGCATCACTGAGTCTACCGCTACACGGAGGCGCTTAACCCCCAGATCATGTCAAGAGTGAGTGATATAGTACTAACATATCAGCTTATTGTTAAACAACATAAGCACAAATAAGAATGACCTCTTTACACAAACTTTACAAGATACTAACACACATAGCATCATAATATGTCTACTCATCAAAACCATCTTATTATACCTTTCAGAAATCAATACAACTCTTTATAAACACATAAGTAAACTGCTCTTTTTATCATTTCTTAAGCATTATACTTAACTTCCCATAAAGCTAGTATAACTCTTAAGCTTCTTGTTTTAAAACAAATATTCTTCTTCTTTTAAAGCGGTTTATAATTCTTTTAAAAGACTTCAAGATCTTTATTACTCGTGCTTAAGTCAAAAGACATCGCCATAAGACTACGTTCGATTAACACACGACGCTCACCGTACTATATATATATTTTAAAATATCATGCTTAAGAGTATAGGAAGAATCACATACCTTCTCGGGCGAAATCCACCGCCAAGTCGAATATGTCGCAGCAGAGAATCAACCTATAATAGTCGGATCGCCTATCAATATCTAGACTATTCTCAGGACTATTCTAAGCAGAGGGTTCTTAATTCTACGGAAATGGGCAACTTCCTACCCTAAGCTATACAAGTTCATCAAATCTCCCATGTAAGTCTGATTCAATCTTCTTTACAAGTTACGATGTGATTAGTTCAATTCTCTACAGAATATCCTTCTAAGTATCTTATACTTAATTCTATACTTCTTGTCACGACCCGGCGGGCGTGGATCGGTGCCTTACCCAGGGCACACTAGTGACACAACATCAGAGTAATCAGCGTAACATAAAACAACAACATGAGATAACAGAAATATAAAACAATAATCTGTGAAAACTTGCCTGTCGGCATATATATAACCATCAACTCTTTTACAAATGAACAGCTTAATCCTTTTTACCAACCCTGCCCACAGCAAGATTTCACGGACCTAAGAATGATACGACCACGATGGCGGACAGGCCCCGCCAAACCCCGAATGTAAACACTTACTACGACGGACTATACTGTCGATAAGCCTCGGAGAAACGGAGCTTCCCAAACGCCGAATTGTGACCACGAGCTAGGATCAACGATCGATGTACCTCAACTGCGGCATGAACGCGGCCGAAGGCGAGGTCAAGATAACAGTGCAAGTATGTGAAACTAAAATAAATCAGTAAATGAAATCATAGTAGTCTATACAAAGCGGGAGACATGTATGATAACCAAACTACGATTCACCATAAATAGCGATATGTCAAGTCAGGACTCACACCTCAAGTCATCACTCAATTTAACAATGGGTCTCACGCCTACAACATCAATCGTGCGTGGAATACCTTTCCTCACCGCCAGCTTTATGATATACAAGCACTAAGGAATACACATGAACACTGTGTCCACCTGTCATAATAACACCAGACGGGTAAATCTGAAGGCATAGCCGTCTACTAACACCCATGCACCAACAAGGTCATGAATCAGATCATAAGATCTGCATTGCCGTCACATGATCAAAGCCGCCACTTGCCCGCAGATCTAATGCGCGCGTCTAGTCTGGAACTTCCGCAGACTCGCGATAGGCGAATCTCATCGCCCGCATGAGGTATTCCCGCGTCGAGGGTAGCTACTCCCAAGATCGCCCCGACTTCGCGCCGCATGGCCACGCGACCGCATGCCCATAAGGGACGTCACTAACTCGAACTCTCGTAGCTCGCATAGGCCCCGGGACCCGCATAGGTATTCTCGAATCATGGTCCTGCATCGCTGAGTCTACCCGCGTCGGAGGGCGCTTAACCGGAATCATCTCGAGATGAATGCCACAATACTATCATAACGACCGATAGTTAATAAACAATCGAGAAACCCTTGCACAAACATCACAAGATACTAACACACGTAGCATCCTAACACTTTTACTTATCAAAGCAACAAGAAAGTATTACAAGGCTATCACAAACCAATACAATCATGTTATTCACACAAGGTACTTTCTACTAACAAGTTCGCATCTATCCCCAAAGTACTTCACACATTAAAATCTAAAAAAGATCTGTTTTTTCACATAAGTCACACAATACCCGTAGTATAAAATAGAGTATCGTCCTTTTAAGAAAACCAAAACTCTTACCTTTGTAAAATCAAGTAACAACATTATTTTCCAAACGTCCAAGTTTGCCTAATTTCAAATGTTCACGTTTCTTATTTTAGAAAGGTTTCATGATCATAGTCTTATTCATTTAAGAATATAATTCTCTTTTAAACAATCTGAGAAACATAAGCCTTATATGTGAGTAGGATATTCTTGTTTATAACAATCTTTATTACAATGACCGTGATCTAGGAAATATCATTTTGTCTCATCTTAGCTTCTATGCGGATGGAAGTTTCTCTTGGTTTTAATAATACTTAATTGTTCAAAACATTTCCTTTTATTAACGCCGATGGTTTGTCGATACACATCCCGATTTCCAAATCAAGAAAGCGTTCTTAAGCCGTTATACCTAACTTCCCATAAAGCTAGTATAACTCTTAAGTTCTCAAAACCAAGTATTACTTCTCTTTCAAAACGATTTGAAATCTTTTGAAATACTTCAAGTTCTTTATAATCACACATCAAGCGATTATAAACAAATCATTTACCTTTTAAAAACCACAAAGTGTTTTCTTATCTACATAAAGTCATTATAACCAACTTCCCATAAAGCCGTTATAACACTTTATGTTTAAACCCATCGAATACATTTAGCACGTACGCGTCACCGTACTACATAGTTCACACGTATCATGCTAGAGAGATAGGAAGAGGTTCACATACCTCGCGACGAGTATCGACTACAGCAAAACGCTCCAAGTACCTCAGCCCGTCGGCTACCCTGTAACCAAGTAACGCGCCACGCGTAGTACATCCACCTATAAGGCCACAAGGCGACATTAACATTAGGTCTCATCGTAGAACTTTCTACGTAAATTTGGCGCACCTCCCCTGCAGCGTAAACCTCCTCTCTAACGAGGCTACGAAGCCAACGGGGTTATCGTCTAACCTAACGGTACAATTCTACTCCACTGCTACTACACAAGTCTCATCATGTCTAGTCTATGTAATTACGATTGATTGATTCGATTCTTGAGGCTTAAGTCAAAAGACATTGCGCGACTAAGCTTAGTTACATATATAGTATACTTCAACTATATAATCAACAACATGTAATTTCCAATTACAATAGAGACAAGATATTTACCTCGATAAGCCCATAATTATCGAGTTTAAAGTCGATCTGGGCAATCGTTTAGCTCGACTCGGCGCTCCAACCCGCTCTAAACCACCCTGAGAAGTTCTAACCAACTTCTACACAATACTCCACCGGACTATGGAGATTTTCCTAGGGTTTCGGTTTTGTGACTGACGGGAAGTATAATAGTATTTCCGGGCTTTTCGTATAGGTATAACCTTAGAATACGACAAGGTATCTGGCTAAGGTATTTGGGCATTACAACAATACTTGGAGAGTATTTCTATACCCTGAAGGGGTATTATTGAAAGCAACTAGGCTGGGGTACCCACGTGCTAGCACCTCAAAGGAGGGGTGTCTACCTCGGCCTACCCACTGGGGACTCTCGGCGAGGGGAGAGAGGGCTCTCGGCCAAGACACCACGCTAGGGAAGGAAGAAGCTTTCAAGACTTAGGCAATTTGTGAATGAATTAGTCTTCAAAGGGAGTGGTATTTATAGGTCAAGTGAAAGCCAACCAATGGCCAAGATTACACTAAGTGTTAGGCAAGTGTAGGGCCAAGATTCACCCATGTGTACCTAGCCAACTTGCACACAAAATATCTACCAAAATATCTACCACTTGACATCCTTTCGTCCAAGTCGAGCGCGCACGCCCACTGATGAGAGGGTGCGAGTGCGCGCCTCGTTGGTCCAAAATGTTCCGTCTCTCGGAAAAATCCCAAAAATACTAAATGACATAGCGGAAATTCCCTACGAAAGTTGGAAAGCGTTTAAAAAGCGACTCTAGCAGGGTGTTATGCACAAACATAATTGACCCAAAGGTGCCACGTGGGGTGACACGTGTCGCCGATTAAAATCAAATATTTCGTCTTAGAAAATATCCAGCGGCCAAAATCTCAAAATCAAAGCGGGCCCCACAAAATCAGTAAATTTCTCCGTGGGCCCAGCGTGACCATTCAGAAAATAAAATTCCATAATTCTCTAATATTCGGAAGTCCGAATACCAAATCTGGGAATCCATTCCCGTTAACGAACCTTTTCCTTCACAAAAAGCAGGAAACTTTTAGTGGAAAAATCGCCTCTTTCTTCCTTTCCAATCTTTCGTCGTATTCTCGCGTGCGTCCTCGCATACATACCACGGAACTACGGGGTATAACATTCTTCCCCCCTTAGAAACATTCGTCCCGAATGTTCCTTCTAAGTCTCAAAACGAACACGTGTCAGTATAGTCTTCACTACTATACTTACGAAACAATCCTGCCACAGCTGGCCATGGAAACACTGCGCCAAAACTTACATCTAAGTCCACGAGGAAACACTCTACATCACCACAAATAATACTACTTTTGTCACTTTGTCGCGAGCCTTGCTCCAGCGACCCAACAAATGGTGCCGGGCTGCGTCGCGATCAAGGTGTCGTGCACTCAATTCTTACCATATTTACGATCTCGCTTTAGTATCCAAAACTTCGGTTACTATCTCTAACGAGGTCATCATTAATCGGGAACATTCGGATGGATCTTCGATACTTTCGAACATAACAATATGAAAGACCGGACGTCCTTCCTCTAAGTCGGACGGCAAATGCTAACATATAGGCAACTCGGCCTATTCTTCACATGAACTCCAAGGCCCAAAGTAACTCGGGCTAAGTTCCTTGTTTCCAAAACTCGTCACACCACTGCCGGGTGGTACTTTCAAGAAGGCCGAGTCGGCACTGAACTCTGGCGTCGTCGCCGATTATCCGCACAATTCCTGCGAGCTGCGAACTTCTAGACAAGCTTCATTATCGCGATCTGTGGAACAAGTGAACCAACTATCTGAACCACGCCAACATCGAACCAATCGGCCGCAACTTACACTTCCGCCCTGCGAAGTCTCATGGCGACATCCGAACACCGAAATGGTAGCTCAAGCGCCCATCCGGAGACAACAATCCTCACAACTACCCGCGAAATTCACGCTTGGCCGGGCGAATGCGATCTGAGACTCGCCGAGTTCTTAACACATGCTTGGTAAAACTTCCAGAAACAAAAGCAGCGTAGTACAGGCTCCATGTCGTCATAAGGTGAAGGTAGGCACCGTGCAACCTCACAACCTTTTGGATAACATCAACACTGCAGGAACGACCGGCCAGAAGAACACGATAGGTGCCCCCATCGGCCCGACCACAGTCGAGCAGCGTCCACGAACTTGCACGTGGCTAACTAAACATGGGCCTAACACCTCGTGACCCTAACACAAAGAGGGACCACCACAACCGACCCCACCACCAAACCTACGCGGGTTGACGCGCGTAGCCTCAACAGGCCGGTATTGCGCAAAACACTAGCTCGAAGAATAATTTCACAAATCATATTACGAAAACCTAGCGGTCTTCTAGCTCGACTACCTTCTTTCAAATCACGCTACTCTGGGACTTATCCCCGAACATAGTTCACGTGCATTATGCACTCCTATAAGGGTCAAACATAACACTACACTTTCTCGAGATGGCCTTACCTCTAAGGTCTTTACGATAACACTCTAAGGCTCACACCTTCTCTATCCCCAAAATCTTACTCGGTTAACCCACCATGATTCCTAATCACAACTCACACTTGCTATCGAGCGTAGCACTTAAGGTATACTCACCTTGAAAGTTGCAGAAGGACCTTGCTGCTCTGGCCTCTTCTGCCGCCTTGGTTAACGTCGATCTACGTTTCTCGACTGCTGCGCATAAGCCGATACGAGCCATGCTCGAAGCCTAAGCGAAGAATTACTCTTGCACAACCTCTCTTAGGTAGTCATCAAGACTCGTGGTACATCGGTATAATCTCTGGTAGCCAAATCTATAGCTAATGCAGAGTCGCCTCTTTGCAATCTATATTCACTGTTCGGTCGTGGGCGAAGGTTCAAATATCATGGCGCGAGGAGGCCGCCGCCGTGCTAAACTCTCGGGGCTAGTGGCGTCGCAAAACTCCCGAATGAAGCACTACCTAGGTAATGATTGGGCTGTGCCCTCGCCACCTCGAACTCTACTCGCGGCTCCGCCAGTGCGCGCCTCACGGGCTCGGGTTGCCTCTGCGGAGGCATAATGATAAGGGAAAGATTTCGTCGGAGGGTTCACTTACAACACGACTCTACAGGCACGATCTCGAGTGAGAAGAATAGAAACCAATCCTAAATATCCTATAGCCTCACGATTATTGATGTGGTGCACAACACACCGATAATCAAGACTTCTTGGATCTGATGCGTAGACACTTTCAGAGATTAATCGCTCACGATACCACTTTTGTCACGACGGCTGGGCGTGTTGGTGCCTTACCGGGCACCTAGTGACACAACATCAGTGTAATGGAACATAAAACAACAACATGAGATAACGAAATATAAAACAATAATCAGTGAAAACTTGCCTTTCGGCATATATATAACCATCAACTCTTTTACAAATGAGCGGCTTAATCCTTTTTACCAACCACGCCCACAGTGATACTACGGACCTCTAAGAATGATACGACCACGATGGCGGGGCGGGGCCACAAACCACGAATGTAAACACTTACGACGGGGACTATACGTGATAAGCCTCGGAGAAGCGGAGCTTCCCAACTGACGTGACCACGAGAGCTAGGATCAGCGGCGATGTACCTCAACTGCGGCATGAGCGGCCCCGAAGGAGGTCGATGCACAGTGCAGAGTATGTGAAACTAAAATAAATCACGTAAATGAAATCATAGTAGTCTATACTGAGCGAGAGACATGTATGATAACAAACTACTGATTCGCCATAAATAGCGATCATGTCAAGTCGGGACTCGCACCTCAAGTCATCACTCAATTTAACAATGGGTCTCACGCCCACAACATCAATCGTGCCGTGGAATACCTTGCCGCTGCCGCGATTTATGATATACAAGCACGAGGAATACACATGAACACGGGTCCGCTGTGTCATAATAACATCTGCGGGGTAAATGCGAAGGCATAGCCGTCTACTAACACCAGCAGTACCAACAAGGTCATGAAGCGTATCATAAGATCTGTCTGCATCGTCCATGATCAAAGCGGCCACTTGCGCGATATCTAATGTGCGGCGTCTAGTCCTGGAACTTCCGCTGACTCCGCGTAGGCCAATCTCATCGGCCCGCGTAGGTATTCCCGCGTCGGTGCTACTCCGGCATCGTCACGGACCCGCGATCGCGTAGCGCAGGACGCGTGCCCGTAAGGGCGTCGCTAACACGGAACTCGTAGCTCGCATAGGCCCCAGGACCGCATGAGGTATTCTCGAATCATGGTCCCGCACCGCTGAGTCTACCCGCGTCGGAGGCGGCAACCCGGAATCATCTCGAGATGAATGCCACAATACTATCATAACGTTGATAGTTAATAAGCACAATCGAGAAACCCGCACAAACATCGCAAGATACTAACACACGTAGCATCCTAACACTTTTACTTATCAAAGCAACAAGAAAGTATTACAAGGCTATCACAAACCAATACAATCAAGTTATTCACACAAGGTACTTTACACTAACAAGTTCGTGTATCTATCCCCAAGTACTTAGCACATTAAAATCTAAAAAAGATCTGTTTCTTTCACATAAGTCACCTGATACAGTAGTATAAAATAGAGTATTGTCCTTTTAAGAAAACCAAAACTCTTACCTTTGTAAAATCAAGTAACAACATTATTTTCCAAGCGTCCAAGTTTGCCTAATTTCAAATATTCACGTTTCTTATTTTAGAAAGGTTTTAGATTCATAGTCTTATTCATTTAAGAATATAATTCTCTTTTAAACAATGAGAAACATAAGCCTTATATGTGAGTAGGATATTCTTGTTTATAACAATCTTTATTACTGACCGTGATCTAGGAAATATCATTTGTCTCATCTTAGCTTATGCGGATGGAAGTTTCTCTGGTTTTAATAATACTTAATTGTTCAAAACATTTCCTTTTATTAATTTGCGGTGGTTTGTCGATACACATCCTGATTTCCAAAATCGAGAAAAGCGTTCTTAAGCCGTTATACTAACTTCCCGTAAAGCTAGTATAACTCTTAAGTTCTCAAAACCAAGTATTACTTCTCTTTCAAAGCGATTTGAAATCTTTTGAAATACTTCAAGTTCTTTATAATCACATCAAGCGATTTATAAACAAATCATTTACCTTTTAAAAACCACAAAGTGTTTTCTTATCTACATAAAGTGTTATAACCAACTTCCCGTAGCCGTTATAACACTTTATGTTTTAAACCAATCGAATACATTTAGCACGTATGCGTCACTGTACTACATAGTTCACATATCATGCTAGAGATAGGAAGAGGTTCACGTACCTCGCGACAGTATCGACTCATGTAAGCGCTCAGTACCTCAATAGTCGGCTACTCCGCCAAGTAGACGCGCCACACGTAGTACGTCCACCTATAAGGCCACGGTGACATTAACATTAGGTCTCATCGTAGAACTTTCTACGAAATTTCGTGACACCTCCCCTGCACAGCGTAAACCTCCTCTCTAACAGGCCGGCTACCAAGCCAACGGGGTTATCATCTAACCTGCGGGTACAATTCTACTCACGGTACTACTACACAAGTCTACTGTCTGATCCTATGTAATTACGATTCGATTCGATTCGATTCTTGGGCTTAAGTCAAAAGACATTGCGCGATGCTAAGCAGTTACATATATAGTATACTTGACTATATAATCAACAACATGTAATTTCCAATTACAATAGAGGACAAGATATTTACCTCGATAAGCCCGTAATTATCCGAGTTTAAAGTCGATCTGGGCAATCGTTTAGCTCGACTCGGCGCTCGACCGCTCTAAACCACCCAGAAGTTCTAACCAACACACAATACTCCAACGGACTATGGAAATTTTCCTAGGGTTTCGGTTTTGTGACGGGAAGTATAATAGTATTTACGGGCTTTTAGTATAGGTATAACCTTAGAATACTACAAGGTATCGGCTAAGGTATTTGGGCATTACAACAATACTTGGAGAGTATTTCTATACCCTGAGGGGGTATTATCAAAGCAACTAGGCTGGGGTACCCACGGCTAGCACCTCGAAGAGGGGGTGTCTACCGCAGGCCTACCCACTGGGGGACTCGGCGAGGGGAGAGAGGGCTCTCGGCAAGACACCACACTGGGAAGGAAGAAGCTTTCAAGACTTAGGCAATTTGTGAATGAATTAGTCTTCAAAGGAGGGTATTTATAGGTCAAGTGAAAGCCAACCAATGGCCAAGATTACACAAGTGTTAGGCAAGTGTAGGGCCAAGATTCACCCGTGTGTACCTAGCGACTTGCACACAAAATATCTACCAAAATATCTACCAGCGTCATTGCTTTCGTCCAAGAAACGCCCGCGCCAATGAGAGGGTGCAAGTGCCGCCCTCGTTGGTCCAAAATGTTCGTCTCTCGGAAAAATCCGCAAAAATACTAAATGACATAGCGGAAATTCCCTACGAAAGGCTGTGAAAGCGTTTGTAAAAAGCGACTCTAGCGGGTGTTATGCACAAACATAATTCGGCCCGAAAGGTGCCACGTGGGGTGACACGTGTCGCCCCGATTAAATCAAAATATTTCGTCTTGAAAATATCCAAAGCGGCCAAAATCTCAAAATCAAAGCGGGCCCTTGGCCGTAAATTTCTCAGTGGGCCCAGCGTGACCATTCAGAAAATAAAATTCCATAATTCTCTAATATTCGGGAAGTCAGAATACCGTCACGGGAATCCATTCCCGTTAACGAACCTTTTCCTTCACAAAAGCGGAAACTTTTCCGTGGAAAAATCGCCTCTTTCTTCCTTTCCAATCTTTCTGTCGTATTCTCGTACGTACGTCCTCGCATACATACCCTGGAACTACGGGGTATAACACTTCTTCAGTATGTATTCTCCAAATACAAAAGAATGATAAGATTATTTACCTCGATAAGCCCAATATTATCCAAGATATAAGTCGATCCTGAGCGAGGTTTAGCTCCTAGTCCAACGCTCGATAGCTCGAGAAACCCTTAGAAGCTTCTACACAACTTCTTACTACTTCAAACAACTATGAAGTTTTCTCTGAGGGTTTAGTTTACTAGTGGAATAATAGTAGTATTTTAGGACTCTACGTATAGAGGTAACTTTGGAAATACTAAGGGATATCTGGCTAGGGTATTTGAGGATAACAACAATACTTGGAGTATTTCTACCAAGAGCAATACCAAGGGAAGGGGTGTCTCGGCTGTATTATACCGTATTTCAGTATATGCGTAAGGCGTGCGTAGAAAATTTGAAACTTTTAATATTGGCTTGGCGAAAATTATTTGTGCCTGACACGTTTAGAGTCGTTTTTAATGAAGCGTTTTCACGACTTTAGGGAATTTCCGGCTATGTCATTTTTAATTTTGCGGATTTTTCAGAGGCGAAGCGTGTTGGGCCAACAAGAGGCGCCAGCGCACCCGTTAGCGGGCGTGAGGCTCGGTTGTGGCCGATTGGAATGGCTTTAGTTGGTAGGATATTTGTGTGTTAGTTGGTTAAGGGGCACTTGGCAAGATCTTGGCCTACACTTGCTAGGCAACTTGGCAGATCTTGGCCATTGGTTGGCCTTGGCTTGCTATAAATACCCTCTAAGGTTGAAGACTTTCGTCCAAAATGCCTAAGTCTTGAGAGCCTTCCTCCCGTTTCGTGAGGCCCGGCCGAGAGTTTCCCCACAGTGGGGTAGTAGAGGTAGCCACATCCTGTGGTGTGGTAGTGGGGTACCCACTGCCTAGTTTGTTTCATATAATACCCACTCTTGGTAGAAATACTCTCAAAGTATTGTTATAATGCCCAAATTACCTTAGCCTTATACCTTGTTGTATTCTAAGGTTATACCTATCTGAAAAGCCGAAATACTATTATACTTACAGTGGTCACGGCGAAACCCTAGGAAAATCTCCATAGTCAGTTGGAGTATTGTGTAGAAGTTGGTTAGAACTTCAAAGGGTGGTTTAGGCGGGTTGGGCGCTCGATTTGGAGCTAAGCGATTGCCCGGGATCGACTTTAAGCTAGGATAATTATGGGCTTATCGAGGTAAATATCTTGTCCTCTATTGTAATTGGAAATTACATGTTGTTGGAATATATAGTTGAAGTATACTATATATAGAAGTGAGCGTAGTTATCGGCAATGTCTTTTGACTTAAGCACGAAATTAAAGAAGATTCTTGAACTGTAATTACTTAGAGTGTATTCTGAGACTTGAAGTAGTACCGTGGAGTAAATTGTACAGTTAGGGTTAGATGTATAACCCCGGTTGGCTTGATAGCGGCCTCGATGGAGGAGAGATTTGCGTTTGTTGCGGGGAAGTCTTTGCCGAATTTCGATGATAGAATATTCTACGATGAGATCTAAATGTTAATAAGCGCTTGTGGCCTTATAGGTTGAAGTACTACGTGTGGCGCGATCTACTTGGCTTAGGAGTAGTCGGCGGTTGGATGTACTTGGGCGTTTTGCTATTAGTCGATACTCGTCGCGGTATGTGAACCTCTTCTATCTCTTCTAGCATGATATGTGTGAAATATGTAATGCGGTGAGCGTGCGTATGTTGAGCGTATTTGATTGGTGTAAAACATAAAGTGTTATAACGGCTTTATGGGAAGTTGGTTATATGACTTTATGTTGGTAAGAAAATACATGTGGTTTTAAAAGGTAGCGATTTGAACTATAAGCGGCTTGTTATGTGTTAATAAAGAACTTGAAGTATTTCAAAGATTTTGAATCATTTTGAAAGAAGAAGTAATATTTGGTTTTGAAAACTTAAGAGTTATACTAGCTTTATGGGAAGTTAGGTATAACGGCTTAAGAATGTTTCTTGATTTGGAAATCGAGAATGTGTATCGACAAACCAACTGCGGTGTTAATAAAAATGTTTTGAATAATTAAGTATTATTAAAACGGTAGAAACTTCCTGCATAGAAGCTAAGATGAGACAAAATGATATTTCCTAGATCATGGCTTTGTAATAAGATTGTAATAAACAAGAATATCCTACTCATATAAGGCTTGGGTTTCTCAGTTGTTTAAAGGAGAATTATATTCTTAAATGAATAAGACTATGAACTCTGAAACCTTTCTAAAAAAATGAGAAACTTGAACATTGGAAATTAGGCAAACTTGAACATTGGAAAAGAATGTTGCTACTTGATTTTACAAAGAGAAGTAATTGATTTACTTTAAAAAGATAATCACTCTATTTTCATATACTACGGGTATTGTGTGACTTTTGTGAAAGTAACGTATCTTTTAAAGAGTTAATGTATGAAGTACTTTGGGGATAAAAACCCGATCTTGTTAATCATATAGTAGAACGTACCTTGTGTGAACAACTTGATTGTATTGGTTTGTGATAGCCTTGTAATACTTCTTGTTGCTTTGATAAGTAAACGTGTTAGGATGCCACGTGTGTTAGTATCTTGTGATGTTTGTGTAAAGGGGTTTCCCTTGATTGTGCTTTTTAACTATCAGTCGTTATGATAGTATTGTGGCATTCATCTCTTGAGATGATTCCGGGGGTTAAGCTGCCCTCCGATGCGGGGTAGACTCAAGCGGTCTGGGACCATGATTCGAGAATACCTCATGCGGGTCCTGGGGGCCTATGCGGAGCTACGAGAGTTCCAGGTTAGCGTGCGTCCTTTATGGGCATGCGGTCCTTGTGGCCATGCGGACTCGGAAGTCGGGGCGATCTTGGGAGTAGCTACCCTCGATGCGGGAATACCTCATGCGGGCGATGAGATTGGCCTATGCGGGCTGCGGGAGTTCGAGGTTAGGCGCGCATTGATCTGCGGGCAAGTGGCGGCTTTGATCATGTGACGGTCTAGACAGATCTTATGATAATCTGATTCATGACCTTGTTGGTGCGTAGGTTTTTAGTAATCGGCTATGCCTTCGTACTTACCGTCTGATTTATTATGACACGGTGGGACACGGTGTTGGTGTGTTCCTTGGTGTTTTTATCATAGATGCGGCGGTGAGGAAGGTATTCCACGGGCATGATTGATGTTGTGGGCACGAGACCCATTGTTATCGAGTGATGACTTGAGGCGTGAGTCACGACTTGACATGGCGCTTTGTTGTAAGCGTAGTTTGATTATCATACATGTCTCTGCTTTATATTGCTATGATTTCATTTCTGATATGTATTTTGATTTCACATACTAAATTTGTTATCTTGACCTCCGAAGCTGCGTTCATGCGCAGTTGAGGTACACGATCGTTGATCCTAGCTCGAGTCCAGATTTGGCGTTTGGGAAGCTCCGTTTCTCAGGAGGCTTATCGGTGGTATAGTCCCTGCGTCGTAAGTGTTTACATTCGAGGGTTTGGCGGGGCCACTGTCCGCCATTGTTGTCGTATCATTCTTAGAAGTGCTGTAATCTTGTTGTGGCGAGATTTGTAAAAGGATTAAAGCGTTCATGTTGAAAAGGTTGCTATTTATATATATATCTGAAGGTAACCGTTTTTGGTTGCTTTGTCTTCTTATTTCAACTGTCTTATTACCTGGTTTCATGTATTGTCTTTATGTTCGTGATTACTCGATGTATGTCTACTTGGGTGCGGGGTAAGGCACGATCCACGAGCGGGTTGGTCGTGACAAAAGTGGTATCGAGCGATTAATCTCGGAAAGTGTCTCAGACCGTATCGATGAGTCTTGATTATCGGTGTGTTGTGCACCACACCAATAATCGAGAGGCTATAGGATATTTAGGATTGGTTTCTATTCTTCTCACTCTGAGATCGTGCCTTAGAGTGTTGTAAGTTGGACCTCAGGCGAAATTCTTTCCTGCTCGTTATGCCTCGCGTAGTGGCAACGGGCCGGGAGGGCAAAGCGGCCGAGGAGGCTGCGAGTAAATCTGAGAGGGTTACGTGGGCACAGGCCCAATTATCACCTTGGGTGGTGCTTCGTTCGGGAGTTCTGCGACGTCACTAGCCCGTGAGTTTGCAATGGCGGCGATTCTCTGCGACCATGATATTTGAACGCCGATTCCACGGCCGAGCGGTGAATATAGATTGCAAAGAGGCAACCACTGTTACTAGCTATAGATTTGGTTACAGAGTATCGATGTACGCGAGTCTTGAGGACTATCTAAAGAGGGTTGTGCAAGAGTAATTCTTGATTAGGCTTGAGCATGGCTCGTATGCGGGCTTATGCGCAGCAGCGAGGCGATGTAGAGATCGGCGGGTTAACGAAGGGCGATAGAAGAGGGCGAGCGGCAAGGTCCTTTGGTAACTTCGGCGAGTCGCCTCCCAAAGAAAGTTAGATATGCACCTCCGCGGTGCGAGTGGTCTTACAAATTTCGGGGCGTTCGGGGTGTGCGGGAGTTGAGTGAGAACTCCGGGGCTTAGGTTCCACGATGTGACATACGTCATCGGGAATGTCATCTTTTAGGTTGGTACTTGTTGTAATATGACCGTCGAGTGCAGTGTCGAAGAGTGTCCTTGTAGGAGGACTTAGCCTTGAGGATCGGTGGGTAGTTTGTCATCTCCACTCGGCTATCGCCTGCAGGCGAGTTTGATTAGAGCGACTAAGAGGAGTAAGCGGTAGATATAGATATATCTTTAACCTACAGAGTTTTGTTTATGTGATAAGGTGAGTATACCTTAAGTGTTATGTTACGATAGCGGTGTGTTAGTTGTGACTAGAAATCTTGGTTAGTTAGCAGAGTAAGATTTTGGGGATAGATAAGGTGTGAGCCTTAGAATGTTTTACGTAAAGACCTTAGAGGTAAGGCCATCTCGAGTAAAGGTGTAGTGTTATGTTTGATCCTTATAGGAGTGCATAGTGCCGCGTGAGCTACGTTTGTGGGATAAGTCACGAGTAGTTTGAAATGAAAGAGGGTAGTTGAGCTATGAAGACCGCTAGGTTTCGTAGCGTGATTAGTGAGAGTTTTCCTTGGGAACTAGTGTTGTGCTCGTTGGCGGTCGGATTGAGGCCATGATGCGGGTCAACCGCGGCTTTGTTTGGTGGTGGGGTCGGTTTGTGGTGGTCGCCTTGTGGTAAGTCACGAGGGTGTTAGGCCCAAGTTTAGATAACGGCGTCTGAGTTCGTGGATGCGTTCGACCGGTGGTCGGGCGATGGGGGCAGCCATCGTGTCCTTGATCGGGACCGTTTACTCATTTGTGTTGTTTTATCGAGAAAGGTTGTAAGGCTGCAGGTGCCTACCTTCACCTTATGGCGAACGATGGAGCCAGTTACGGCTGTTTTGTTTGAAAGTTTTGCCAAGCATGTGTTAAGAACTCAGGTGAGTCTCAGACTCGCATTCGCCCTCGGGCCAGTGTTTGGATTTAAGGGATAGTTGTGGGGATTGTTGTCTCCTGTGGAGGTAGTGTTTAAGCTACCACTTCAGTGTTCGGATATCGCCTTATGAAGCCTTGTAGGCGGAAGTGTAAGATGCGGTCGATTGGTTCGATGTTAACAAGGTTGACGGTTGGTTGAGCTTGTTCGGTATTTGTGGATAGTGAGAAGCTTGTCTAGAAGAAGTTACGCGGCTCGGAGGAATCGATGCGGATAATCGGCGGCGCTTAGAGTTCGAGTTGGCGGTCGGTCTTCTTGAAAGTACCACCGGGGTGGGTGTGGCGAGTTTTGGAAGGCAGAGGAACTTAACGAGTTACTTTGGGCCTTTTGAGTTCATGTGAAGAATAGGCCAGGTTGCCTATATGATTAGCTTTTGTCGTCCGACTTAGGAGGCTGTACGTCCGGTCTTTCGTATTGTTATGATCGGGAAAAGTATCGGAGATCCATCCAGAGTGTTCCCACTTAATGATGACCACGTTAGAGATAGTAACCCCGAGTTTTGGAAACTGAGCGATGCTCAGAAATGTGGAAAGAGTTCGAGTATCGACATCCTCGAGGATCGCATGCGATGGTACCATTTGTTGGGTCGCTGAGAAGGTTAATGCCTCGAGCAAAGTGACAAAGTGGTATCTACGACGAGTAAAGAGAGAAGCGAGCATGTATGGCGAGCATAGATGTGATCATTTCTTTTGTAAAGAGAAGGTGCGAAGGAGGTATATTTTAAACCCCGGTGAGAAGTGTTTTATGGTGATGTTAGAGGTGTTTCCTCGTGGACTTGGATGTAAGCTTTTTGCGCAAGTTGTTTCTGTGGCCATGTGTGGCAAGGATTGTTCTCGTAAGTATAGTAGTGAGGACTATACTGGCGCATGTTTGCTTTGAGACTTAGAAGGAACATTCGGGCGAATGTTTCTAAGAGAGGAGAATGTTATACCGTATTTCCAAAGTATGCGTAAGGCGTGCGTAGAAAATTTGAAACTTTTAATATTGGCTTGGCGAAAATTATTGTGCCTGACACCCGTTTAGAGTCATTTTTCGAAAAGCGTTTTCCACGACTTCGTAGGGAATTTCGGCTATGTCATTTTTAATTTTTGCGGATTTTTCAGAGGCGAAGCGTGTTGGGCCAACAAGAGGCGCCACTTGGCACCCTCCCATTGGCGGACGTGAGGCTCGGTTGTGGCGATTGGAATGGCTTTAGTTGGTAGGATATTTGTGTGTTAGTTGGTTAGGGGCACTTGGCAAGATCTTGGCCCTACTGCTAGGCACTTGGCTAGATCTTGGCCATTGGTTGGCCTTGGCTTGTGCTATAAATACCCTCTAAGGTTGAAGACTTCTTCATCCAAAATGCCTAAGTCTTGAGAGCCTTCCTCCCCATTTCGTGAGGCCCCTTGGCGAGAGTTTCCCATAGTGGGAGTAGGAGGGTAGCCACCACTCCTTTGTGGTGTGGTATTTACCCACTAGCCTAGTTTGTTTCATATAATACCCTCTTGGTAGAAATACTCTCAAAGTATTGTTATAATGCCCAATTACCTTAGCCTTATACCTTGTTGTATTCAGGTTATACATCTGAAAAGCCGAAATACTATTATACTTAGTCGGTCACCAAACCGAAACCTAGGAAAATCTCCATAGTCCGTTGGAGTATTGTGTAGAAGTTGGTTAGAACTTCTAAGGGTGGTTTAGAGCGGGTTGGGCGCTCGAGTTGGAGCTAAGCGATTGCCGGGATCGACTTTAAGCTAGGATAATTATGGGCTTATCGAGGTAAATATCTTGTCCTCTATTGTAATTGGAAATTACATGTTGTTGGAATATATAGTTGAAGTATACTATATATAGAACGAGCGTAGTTATCGGCAATGTCTTTTGACTTAAGCACGAAATTAAAGAAGATTCTTGAGCGTAATTACTTAGGTGTATTCAGATGAACTTGTGAAGTAGTGCAGTGGGTAGAATTGTACCGTTAGGGGTTAGATGTATAACCCGGTTGGCTTGATGGCGGCCTCGATGGAGGAGGAGATTTGCATTTGTTGCGGGAGAGTCTTTGAATTTTCGATAGAATATTCTACGATGAGATATAAATGTTAATAAAGCGCGCGTGGCCTTATAGGTTGAAGTACTACGTGTGGCGCGATCTACTTGGCTTAGGAGTAGCGACGGTTGGATGTACTTGGGCGTTTTGCTATTAGTCGATACTGCGTCGCGAGGTAAGTGAACCTCTTCCTATCTCTTCTAGCATGATATGTGTGAAATATATGTATGCGGTGAGCGATACGTATGCTGAGCGTATTTGATTGGTGTAAAACATAAAGTGTTATAACGGCTTTATGGGAAGTTGGTTATAACGACTTTATGTTGGTAAGAAAATACATGTGGTTTTAAAAGGTAGCGATTTGAACTATAAGCGGCTTGGTCTGTGTTAATAAAGAACTTGAAGTATTTCAAAAGAAATTTTAATCATTTTTAAAGAAGAAGTAATATATTGTTTTTGAAAACTTAAGAGATATACTAGCTTTATGGGAAGATAGGTATAAAGGCTTAAGAATGTTTCTTGATTTGAAATCGAATGTGTATCGACAAACACTGCAGTTTTAATAAAAGGAAATGTTTTGAATAATTAAGTATTATTAAAACCATTAGTAACTTCCATCTGCATAGAAGCTAAGATGAGACAAAATGATATTTACTAGATCATGGCTGCTGTAATAAGATTGTAATAAACAAGAATATCCTACTCATATAAGGCTTGGGTTTCTCAGTTGTTTAAAGGAGAATTATATTCTTAAATGAATAAGACTATGAACTACGAAACCTTTCTAAAAAAATGAGAAACTTGAACATTGGAAATTAGGCAAACTTGAACATTGGAAAAGAATGTTGCTACTTGATTTTACAAAGAGAAGTAATTGATTTACTTTAAAAGATAATCACTCTATTTTCATATACTACGGGTATTGTGTGACTTTTGTGAAAGTAACGTATCTTTTAAGAGTTAATGTATGAAGTACTTTGGGGATAAAAACCGATCTTGTTAATCATATAGTAGAAAGTACCTTGTGTGAACAACTTGATTGTATTGGTTTGTGATAGCCTTGTAATACTTCTTGTTGCTTTGATAAGTAAACGTGTTAGGATGCTACGTGTGTTAGTATCTTGTGGTGTTTGTGTAAAGGGTTTCCACTTGATTGTGCTTATTAACTATCGGTCGTTATGATAGTATTGTGGCATTAAATCTCTTGAGATGATTAGGGTTAAGCGCCCTCCGATGCGGGGTAGACTCGGTGATGCAGGACCGTGATTCGAGAATACCTCATGCGGGTCTGAGGGCCTATGCGGAGCTACGAGAGTTCGAGTTAGCGTCGTCCTTTATGGGCATGCGGTCCTTGTGGCCATGCGGACTCGGAAGTCGGGGCGATGCGGGAGTAGCTACCCTCGATGCGGGAATACCTCATGCGGGCGATGAGATTGGCCTATGCGGGCTGCGGGAGTTCGAGGTTAGGCAGCGCACATTGATCTGCGGGCAAGTGGCGGCTTTGATCATGTAGCGATGCAGACAGATCTTATAATCTGATTCGCGACCTTGTTGATGCGTAGGTTTTTAGTAATCGGCTATGCCTTCGTACTTACCGTCTGATTTTATTATGACACAGTGGGACTGGTGTTGGTGTGTTCCTTGGTGTTTTTTTATCATAGGCTATGGCGGTGAGGAAGGTATTCCACGGGCATGATTGATGTTGTGGGCACGAGACCCGTTGTTATACTTGAGTGATGACTTGAGGCGTGAGTCACGACTTGACATGTTGCTGTTGTAAGCGTAGTTTGATTATCATACATGTCTCTGCTTTATATGGCGCTATGATTTCATTTGATATGTATTTTGATTTCACATACAAATTTTTGTTATCTTGACCTCCTTGAAGGCTGCGTTCATCCGCAGGTTGAGGTACACCGATCGTTGATCCTAGCTCTGGTCGCGATTTAGCGTTTGGGAAGCTCCGTTTCTCGGAGGCTTATCGGTGGTATAGTCCCTGTCGTCGTAAGTGTTTACATTCGGGGGTTTGGCGGGGCCTGTCCGCCATTGTTGTCGTATCATTCTTAGAAGTGCATAAATCTTTGTTGTGGCAGGATTTGTAAAAGGATTAAGCTGTTCATGTTGAAAAAGGTTGCTATTTATATATATATCTTTGAAGGTAACCGTTTTTGGTTGCTTTGTCTTCTTATTTCCTTTGTCTTATTACTGGTTTCATGTATTGTCTTTATGTTCCGTGATTACTCGATGTATGTCTACTTGGGTGCAGGGTAAGGCACGATCCACGATCGGGTTGGTCGTGACAAGAACACAAAGAGGGAGAGGGGTGGTTTCGCCAAGGCCTTTTCAAGAGGGAGGATGGCTTGGGCGAACAACCTGAGGAGGGAGGGATTTTAGGCTTGGAAGGTTTGATTTGTGGATGAAGAACTCTTCATCAAGAGGGGGGGTATTTATAGGGATTTTAAGGGCTAGGATAAAGCCAAGTGCAAGGCAAGTGTATGGTGGGGATTTTCCCAAGTGCACCCTAACCTACTCCACAAAACATTGACCCATGTTTTAAGCCCCAAAACCATGTTGATCGCCACTTGGCCGTCCACTTGAGGGTGACAAGTGTCACCCTCCCGTTGGTCTAAAATGTTTCGTCTCTCGGAAAAATCCGCAAAAATTATAAATGACATAGCCGTAATTTACCCTACGCAAGTTTTGTTAAACGTTTCGTCGGAAAACCATTCGTTTTGTGAGTTGTGCCCAAAAAAAAACGTCCTATGCCTAAACTTTAAGGCTAAACTTTCGTACGTACGCCCTCACGTACATACTCTGGAAATACGGGGTATAACATATGTGAACCTCTTCCTATCTTTTCTAGCATGATTGTTGTGAACTATGTAGTACGGTAGACGTACATGTGCTAAGTGATTTGGTTGGTTTAAAACATAGGGTGTTATAATAGCTTTATGGGAAGTTAGTTATAACGACTTTATGTAGATAAAAGAATGGTTTATTGATTGTAGAAGTTAAGAGACTTGATCTTGAAAGATAAGAGACTTGACTTATAAACGACTTGATTTTGAAAGTTAAGAGACTTGATCTTGAAAGATAAGAGACTTGACTTATAACGACTTGTTTTCGGAAAAAGAGAAGTAACTTGATTTTAAGTATAGGTTACTTGTTTTGAAAAGAGTAAGTTATTTGGGTTTTAAAAGAATACTTGTTGTTGTTTTAAAAGAAAAGAAACTTGTGGAATTAAAGAATTTTTGGTTTAGAACATAAAGTGTTATAACATCTTTATGGGAAGTTAGTTATAACGACTTTATGAAAACAAAGGAATGGTTTTTATCATTAGTTTTAAAATGGTAACTTGACTTTAAAAGGAGAAGTGTTTTGGTCTAAAAAGAAGGCATGGTATTGTCTTAATTTGGTTTAAAAAGGAAAGTATGGAAGTTGTTTTGGTTTACTTAAAATGTTATTCACTTTATTTTGATACTAGGGGTATCGGTGACTTTTGTAAAAGAAATGGATCTTCTAAAAGAATTTAACGTACGTAGTACTTTGGGGATTAAAACCTGGACTTGTCATAAAATGAAAGTACCTTGAGTTGTGTGTAACGTGCCTATGTTTGTGTGTGATAGCCTTGTTGTGCAAGTGTTGTATTCTTATGTTACCGCGTCTCTCGATGGAGGGTCGGTCGTGTTATTCTTGATCATTTGGACATCTCGACACGATGGCGGCCCGGGTATGCTTCCACTATGATAGTCCATGGGCATCTTGACTCGATGGATGGTCCACGGGTATGCGGCCATGATGAGGTTCGTTTCCACGTTGATAGTGTTATTCCATGGACTAGCTCTCCGTGAGGTTTCTTGATTCGGCCTTGGTATCCGGTGGTTGGCTTCGTACTTGCCGTCTCGTGGTGATTCGGCCTTGGTACTGGTAGTTAGCCTTCGCACTTGCCGTTCGGTTTAGTGGCGAAGTCTCGTGACACGGCCTTGGTACACAGTAGTTAGCCCGTACTTGCCCCGGTCATTTCGTGACACGGCCTTGATACTGGTAGTCGGCTTCGTACTTGCCGTGTCGGCCGTGGTTTGGTTGTATAGTATTGTTAGTACGGTTGTTATGACACAGGTGGGACCTAGTGTTCATGTGTACTTCTTGGTGTGATTATATCATAGACTGCCGGCAGTGAGGAAGGTATTCCACGGGCATGATTGATGTTGTGGGCGTGAGACCCGTTGTTATACTTGAGTAATGACTTTGAGGGCGTGAGTCCCTGACTTGACATGACTGTTTATATATTATGGACTGTAGTTTGGTTATCATACATGTCTCTGCTTTATATAGACTATTATGATTTCATTCTGATATTTCTGATTTCACATACTTGGTACTGTTATCGACCTCGCTTGAGGGCTGCGTTCATCTGCAGTGAGGTACATCGGTTGTGGATCCGCGCTCGTAGGATCACAGTTCAGCATTTTGGGAAGCTCCGTTTTTCCGGAGGCTTATCTTTGGTATAGTCCCCTGTCGGTGTTGATACTTGTACATTCAGGGGTATGGCGAAGCCTGTCGTCATAGTTATGGTTACATTCTTAGAGTGCATGTAATCTTGTTGTGGCGGGGTTTGTAAAAGGATTTAACTATTGAGTTGATATATATATGTATATATTCGGGAAGGTGACCGTGTTAGTTGCTTTGTTTCATACTTTATCTCTTGTTTCATGTTGAAGTTTTTATTTCCGCTGATTTTCTCTGATGTTGTATCACTAGGGTGCCCGGGGTAAGGCACCAGTCACGGGCCCGGGATCGGGTCGTGACAGTATACCTCTCCAAAGTTGACTGAAAATTTGTCCAAAAACATTCTGTCAACTTATTTTTCCAATTTCAAATCTTATTTCCTTTCGTACGTTCTCAAATACATGATCTGGAATTTCGGGGTGTAACAGCATTGTCTTGATACTACGGGTATTAGTGTCTTGTGGCTTTTATGTAAAAAAAAGTTATTTTTAAGAGAGTTGAAGTACGTAGTACTTGGGTTAAATCCCCGGGTTTTACATAAAATGAAAGTGCCTTGAGTTTATAAAATGATAGTCTATTTTACATGTTAATGAAAGTCTAAAAGTATGTTAAACTTGCCTATGCTAGTTGTGATAGCCTTTGTTGTGCAAGCGTTGTATTTCTATGTTGCCGCGTCCCTCAATTGGAGGGCCGACCATCTTGTTGTATAATTTACTTGGACATACCGACAGTGATGAAGGATTCCACGGGTATGCTTCCACTATATTGTTCCATTGACATGCTTGCACCGATGAAGGATTCCGGGAGCATGCGGCCATGATGCGGGTTCAATTCCCGGATGATATTATTATTCCATGGACTAGCTCTCCATGAAGACATGTACCTGAGATGCAGGATACCACGAGCATGTTGTATATTATTATTATTCCATGGACTAGCTCTCCATGAAGTCATGTACCCGAGATGCAGGATTCCACGGGCATGATATATATATATATATATATATATATATATATATATATATATATATATATATATATGTATGTATATATTACATTTGCGCTTGCCGACAGTGATGAAGGATTCCACAGGCATGTTTCCACTATATTGTTCCATGGACATGCTTGCACCGATGAAGGATTCCGGGATCATGCGGTCATGATGCGGGTTCAATTCTCGGATGATATTATTACTCCATGGACTAGCTCTCCATGAAGACATGTACTCGAGATGCAGGATACCACGGGCATGTTGTATATTATTATTATTCCATAGACTAGCTCTCCATGAATTCATGTACCCGAGATGCAGGATTCCACGGGCATGATATATATATATATGTATATATACATATATATGTATATGTATATATATATATACATATATATTTATATACATATACATATATATATATATATATATATGTATATATTATACATTCATTTGCGCGATGTGAAGGATTCCACGGCACGCTTTGATATTGCGGGCTTGAAACCCGAGTTAGAAATGCATAATAATTACGAGGCGAGTGTCCACTGAATGTGTCATGGCTTTCATATGTTGAAATGGTGTTGATTTCATGAATGAAAGGGTTCAGTGGTTTCATGATTTGGAATGAGGTGGTAAATCTCATTTTGTAAAGCGAGCTTAAAAGATAAAGTTGATCCTCACTCTTTCATATTGATAAACACTGTTATCTTGTTATTTTGGTTGTCGTACTTGTCTCTGTGTTATATTTGGTGTGTGGTTTTATATACTTAAAAGGCATAATTGACTCTCGGTGTTATAATAGTCTGTGTTACAATGATACGGTGTCTGATGATCTGATGATACAAGGTACATTTGGCTTTGATTTCATATGACACGGTAGGATCTGGTATTTGATTTCATACTTTCCCCTGTCATTCTTTTGTACCGTTATGATCTTATTTCCTGTACTTCTTGTTTACATACTTGGTACCTTGTTGTACTGACCTCCTTCGGGGGACTGCGTTCATGTTCGCATGTCTAGGTACTCAGTTGTGGATCCGCGAGCTTAGGATCCTTGTTCAGCATTTTGGGATAGCTCCAATATTCCGGAGTTGTCATTATGGCTAGGTATATTCAGGGGTACGGCGGGGCCTTGTCCCGTCACAGTATGTGTCCAAATTCTTAGAGGTCTGTATTCATATGTGGGCTGGACTGGCTAGAGTTGTATTACATCATTGTACAGTGTAGACCCTTTCGGGTGGAATTTATATTATGGCAGCCTTATCGGCTTTGCCCTTGTTAAAGGAGAAAAAAATGAGTTTTATTTATCTTCCGCGTGTTACTCATGTTGTATGTGTAGAAGGGTGCCCAGGTAGGGCACCAGTCGTGGGTCCGGGGTTCGGGGCTCGACAGAGTGGTATCAGAGTAGTTAGTCCTCGGAATGTCTACAAACTGTGTCTAGTAGAGTCTTGGGTATGGGTATGTGTGCACCATACTTATACAAAGGAGGCTACAGGATATTTATGATTAGTTTCTATTCTTCTTACTCTAAGGTCGTGCGATAGAGCTGTGTTGTTAGGATGGTCTTTCTCTAACAGTTATTGTGATTGCAGCTTTGAGAAAGGCAACAGTGGCCCAGAACAGATTTTATGAATTGCGTATCCAGGTTGGTAAAAATTATCATATAGTAGGTATATTGAGGAAGTATATCTGTACGAATGTATTTATTTGGTGTCACGACCCGACCCCGGGCCGCGACTGGTGCCCTACCTGGGCACCCTGTTCAGGTATACATCAGAGAATAGCAGCGGAACATACACAACATAAACATATGTGTAAACAAAAGACAACACAGGCTGGCCGATAAGGCCGCCTTCCATACTATAAACATAATCAAAAGTACAACTGTACAACTCAGTTCTTACAGCCCAACCACATATGTGAATACAGACCTCTAGGAATAACAACTGTGGCGGGACAGGGCCCCGCCATACCCCTGAATATACATGAATCTACTACCTCAGGGAAAACCGTACCAAGAGCTAAGCCTCCGGAGCAAATGGAGCTTTCTCTCAAAGACTGAACCGAGATCCTAAGAGCAAGGATCACCAACCTGGGTACCTAAAACCTGCGGGCATGAACGGCCCGAAGAAGTCGATTACAACAGTGCGAATATGGAGAAATATCGTGCGATGCGGATCATAACTGTACAAAAGAATGACAGGGACAAGTATAAAAAAATACATACCAGATCCGGCCGTGTCATTACCACTTATGAACTTAATCGCACCTTATTATCTTTTCCCATTTTCAATAAAAGTTATAGCCACATTCTTACACACATGATTAGGAAAAATCATTAAGTTCATTTCTATATAACTTACTTATCTTTCATAAGTATAATCCGGCCCTTAAAGGAGGGCACATTTACTACCCCGATGGGGCGCAATCAAATCACACTAATATCAAGCGTGTCCGTGGAATCCCCATCACCTTAAGCGACTACAAGTATAAAATATAATCATGGGTCGCGCCCGTGGCATCCCACCTCACTGTCGGCGTACACATTCACAACACAGATATATATCTCTGTCCGTGGAATCCACATCATCGCCGATCCAGATATAATAATACACCAATAGGCATACATGAACACCAAGTCCCACCGGTGGTATAGCGTCTTGAGGTCTACCCTCACTTATACTCTTACCGGAGAAGTTGGTAAGCGGTGGTATAGCATCTTGGGGTCTACACCTCACTTATACTCTTACCCTGGAGAATGTGGTATACCGTCTTGGGGCTTGCCCCTCCTTTATACTCTTACCCTCGCTCAACCGACCATTATACAAATCCAGCAGGGGGTATAATGTCTTGGGGTTTACCCCTCACTTATACTCTTACCCTGGAGAAGGTGGTATAACGTCTTAGGGCTTGCCCCTCATTTATACTCTTACCCTATCTCAACCGACCATTATACAAAACAGAAGCACTACCATGTCTTCTATAAAAATCCGGGAATTTAACCCAAGTACTACAATTAACGGAAGCATACCCGTGGAATCCCACATCACTGTCGGTATGTCCAAGTTCTTACAACAAGACAGCCGGCCCTCCAACCGAGAGTCGCGGCAACGTAATAAAACATAATACTTGCACTCAAAGGCTATCACCAGCACACATAGGCTAATTCTCAATTAACAAGCCAAAGTACTTATCAAGGCACACTTAGACTAATTCTCAATTAATCAAGCCAAAGTACTAATCAAGGCACAAAATAGAATAATTCTCATTTAACAAGCCAAAGTACTTATCAAGGCATACTTAGACTAATTCTCAATTAATCAAGCCAAAGTACTAATCAAGGCACAAATAGAATAATTCTCATTTAACAAGCCAAAGTACTTATCAAGGCATACTTAGACTAATTCTCAATTAATCAAGCCAAAGTACTAATCAAGGCACAAATAGAATAATTCTCATTTAACAAGCCAAAGTACTTATCAAGGCATACTTAGACTAATTCTCAATTAATCAAGCCAAAGTACTAATCAAGGCACAAATAGAATAATTCTCATTTAACAAGCCAAAGTACTTATCAAGGCATACTTAGACTAATTCTCAATTAATCAAGCCAAAGTACTAATCAAGGCACAAATAGAATAATTCTCATTTAACAAGCCAAAGTACTTATCAAGGCATACTTAGACTAATTCTCAATTAATCAAGCCAAAGTACTAATCAAGGAACAAATAGAATAATTCTCATTTAACAAGCCAAAGTACTTATCAAGGCATACTTAGACTAATTCTCAATTAATCAAGCCAAAGTACTAATCAAGGCACAAATAGAATAATTCTCATTTAACAAGCCAAAGTACTACGTACGTACATTCTTTTCAAAAGACTCCTTTCCAAATAAAACTTCCCCGATACTAACAACCGTAGTATCAAGTCCTATCCACCTTTCAAGACAAGTCACAATACCTTTTTAGAAATACAATTACCGGCTTCTAAATCAAGTGACTTCTTTATTAAAAACCTTAAGCAATTGGTACCTTTAAAACAATTTGCCCTTCCTTAACACAAGTTATTTCTTTGATTACTTTATTAGAGAAAACCATTCTCTTTACCTTCCATAAAGCCGTTATAACCAACTTCCCATAAAGCCGTTATAACCCTTTATGGTTTAGACCAACACGTTCCTTTTATAACCAAGAGACTTCTACTTTTTGAAACCAAGTATTATATACTTTCAAATCAATTCTCATAACTTTCAAAAATCCAATTAGTCTCTTAACCTTTAGAAATCAAGTGACTCCTTTTATTATAAAACCTTAGGCAATTGATGCCAAAAAAACAAGTTGCCTTTTCACTAAAATCAAGTCATTTATCTTTCCATAAAACAAATATAACTAACTTCCCATAAAGCCGTTATATTCACTTTATACCTTAGCCAAAAACAATTTCCTATCCAAGGGACTTATACGTTTAAAACGGAACAAGTATCACATACTTTAACACTCTTCAAGTCCCTTAACTTTAATAAAACTTAAGACATCCTTTATACTTTCAAAGAAGTGAGTTAATCTCGACTCACTCCGACTTGGCTATTCGCAAACTAGTAAAGGATATCAAGGTGTTGTCGTCTGCAGTACTACGTCGTGCAACTAGTCATGCTCAAAGATAGGAAAAGTTCTACATAGAGTAGATCACACAACTACCTCTTACTTCTAAGAGTAACAGAAACATGAAATGATACCACGGTATATTCCATACATAGAATCATGCCAAAGGAAGGAAGAGGTTCACATACCTCATGACGATTGTCGACAAGTAGCAAAATGCTCCAAAGTACTTCAACCTTGAGCTATTCCATTCTTCAAGTAGGATACACTATACTTAGTACTTCAACCTATAATGGTCACCATACGTCCATTAACCTCTTATTTCAAACGTAGAATATTCTAAGTGCTAAGTCACTAAATTCTACGGAAAATCGGACGACCTCCTTTGTTTCTACTTACTTTGCCACCTTTTTCAAGGCCGAAATACAATAACCAAACAGCTCCAATTGGCTCACAACAATATAGAAGGTAGTCCAATACAAATGAATAACTAAACAGCCCCAATTGGCTCACAATTTAGAAGGTAGTCCAATACAAATGAATAACGAACTAATACAAACTACAAGTCCAAATTCGGCCACCTTGAGTTCAACCATACCAATTCTTATCCAATTTCCATTTCAATCCAAATGGTTTAGTATAACATGATATCAAGCCGCAATAGATTACAACTACTACAATCCTCAAGTAGGTCAACATGCGACGATTCTACATAACGACTAAAATTGTATTTCAATTTCAAAGGGCTAAACATGCCATTTCGGTTTTGAGCTCTTAAAATTCCATAACACTTATCAAACTTCATAACACATATCACATGATCATTTCTAACTTATAATAACATTGAATCTTCAATTACAAAAGCAAGACGAAGATTATACCTCATTTTAGCCCAATTATGATCCAAGACTACAAGTCGATCCTTAGCAACTTTAGCTCCTCCTTTCGACGTTCTAATCCACTCCAAGCAACCCTTAGAAGCTCATGAACAATTTATCTTCAAGTTCCAACTTCAAAGTTGAAGAACCTCTTAGGTTTTCGCCTTGCGACTAATACGAAAACACCACATTTCCGGGATCTTTCTATTGAGAAACACTTACAATACCCTTAGGTACCTTGGTTTAAAGTGGGGGAATTATTGGACAACATTTGAAAAAATTTCCTTCAAACCCTAGCCCTTGGCCGAGAGCTCCCTCAAGCTTCCCTCAATATTCTTGAAAATTTTCTAAGTGTTTTGCCTTGTCTTGCTACTAAGGAGATTATATAAAAATATGGAGGGTCAAGATTAGAACAAATGGGTGGTTTGGATTCATTTTAATTAAATATCAAGCTAAGTGGGGTCATTGACTTGGTCAATGTTGTCAAGCTATATGTCTTGCAAGACTTGGTCTTTTAAATTATGGTCAAATGACCATTTCCTCCATCACATTTTCGTCCAAGACCATTAAGGGGGGTGACACGTGTCGCCCTCCCGCTCGTCGCAATATTTCGTTTCCGACAAATTCCAAAATTCCGATAAATTTTTACTCGTCTCAAACCTTAACCTTTGAGTTCTTACGTACGTTCTTATAAACATATCCTGAAATTCCGGGGTGTAACATTTGGAGTCGTATGTATGTTACCTAGAATGATTATGGTTCAGCAGGAGTTGGTTAAGCCTTAGTAATTTCTGGGAAGGTGTGAAACAGTTTGTTGAATCCACACCTAGGCTTTATATATGTACTGATTTGGAATATCAGGAAGTAATGAACTGAATAAGACTGTGATAGACTCTTAGGAGATCAGGTTTAATTGATTTGATAGCATACCATATTGTTAGATTAAGCTGTGTTGTATGCTTAAGTGATTATGGTAATAATAGTGGTATGGAGTAATTAGAGTTGTTGTGAGTAAGACAATAAGACTTTGAGATATTAAGAAGCTACATTTCCCGTATTGTGGGGATTGATAATGTAGGCTCGGGACATAGAAAAATTGTGAACCTTAGAATTTTGATAACCGTTGAGACCTTAGATACAATGCCGTCTTGAGTAAAATATTTTACGGTTGATCTTGGTCGAAGTACATAGTATACGTGGAGTATATTAGTGTGATAATTCCATGGGTTGTGTGAAATGAAATTGGCTAGTTAAGCTAAGAAGACCACTAGGATTTCATGACTTGAATAGTGAGATTTGTTCCGGACCAGGAATGAGAATTTTGTGCGATAATGGGTCGGGTTGAGGACCAATCGCAGGTCAACCCGCAACCCGTAATGGAGTGGGGTCAATTTGAAGTGGTCCCGCTAGGTGATAAGGTCAAGAGGGTGCAAGACCCAAGTCTGGTTAATCGTTGTACTGGTTCGTGGATGTGTTCCACCAGAACCGGGTCGTGAAGGCCGAGAATGGCCTTAAAGGAAATTGAAGCTAGTATAATGACCAAGTTTGGAGGTAGTAACTCCAAAGTTTTGAAAACTAAAGTGATGACTGAAATGTGGTACGTGTACTAGAAAGAGTTCGGATGTACGAGGAGAGTACGACGAGTAAGAAAAGAAGCGAACATGTGTTAAAAGAATGGAAGTGATTAGATATGTGAAGTGAAGGTACGAAGAGAGTATCATTTTAGACCATGAATGAGAGTTAATAGTGATGTTATACACTTTAGATGTGATTCCTCGTCGGCTTGGATTTATGTATATGCGTGTGTGTTATATTGCGGCCATATGTGGCATAATTGGTATTGTGAGTATAGTAGTGAAGACTATACCGGTGCATGTGTTGTTGGAGACTTAGAAGGAACATTCGGGACGAATGTTTCTAAGGGGGGGAGAATGTTACACCCCGTAGTTCCAACACAAGAATAAGAGAATGTACGTAAGACGATAAGGGTTAAATCGTGAAACGATAGAAGATGCGTTTTTTCCTTAAAAGAAATCTCGGATCCCGTGAAGGAAAATTGTTTAGTAATGAGAATTGAGTTCTCAAATTTGGGATTTGGACTTTTTGGAATATAATAAAATTATGGATTTTTAAATCCGAAATTGGTCATGTGGGGCCCACGGGAAAAATTTACGGTTTTGTGGGGCCCACAATATTTTTTGAGATTTTGGCCAATATGGATGTTTTTGGGAGATGAAAATATTTTAGACGAATGGTAGGGTGACACGTGGCACACTCCCACCCCCTTGTCTTGGTCTTGGAAGACTTTGACTATTTGACTTAGATATTTTGGAGACTTGACTAGATATTTGTGTGACAAGTGGACAAGTGGGCCATGTGGGTCCCACTCCACTTGTCTTGCTACACTTAGTATACATCTATATATACATAAGAGAGGCTTGCAAGACTTCATTTTGCACTTAGAAAATATTTCCATCTCTCATTCTCTCTTGAGTTTCGGCCAAGGTACCATTTGAAGAGCAAAAAAATTCTCAAAACCTTCCAAGATTAGTTTATTATACAATATTAAGGTCCCTAACCAAGTGTTGAACCAAGATTAACATCTCACCTTTGAAAAGCTTGTTTGGCCGAGAGGATGGTGGTGAAACCCTTAGGTTCCGTCGACCTTTTGGAAGCGAAATACAAAGTGAAGTTGTGTATAAGTTCATAAAGGTCACATATATGTGATTGGAACTTGAAGAGATGGAGCGAAAGGAAAACTGCGGACCAAAACATAGCATTCTGCCCGGGGCATTTTTAAGGCTAAAAATGAGGTAATAATTCTTATTTTTCCGCAGTAATTACATATTACTCATTGTTATAGTGTATAGATGACTTATTGTTAAGGAAGATATGGAAAATAAGGTGTGCATGTACCCTTTTTATGTTGAGGGCCGAGACTAGGAGTTTTTCGGGCCATGTGATTCGTTGATTTTATTGTAGTCATTCTCATGTATTGCATGTTATATAATGAAGGAAATATTGTTTTTGATAGTTAATATAACTTATATAACATATTGGAATGAGAATTGGATTAAAAGGAATTAAGGAAAACGACTTTGGATTGTTGTAGTTGTTGTTAGCCGAAAACTGCCCAAAACTGTTAGACGTTGTGGTGTCATTTTTATGGACTGTTTTGGGGGTTGTAGATGCTGGAAAATCAGCCCCTAAACATGCATGATTAATTTAGTATTTGGCTAATGAAAGTCCTAAGGAATAAGGGTGTTAAAGGCTTCACAACGTACCCTTAATGTTGGATAAATTGTGGATTGTTTTGGTTAGATTGTGGGGCAGAAGTTTACACGTCCAAGTTAGGCGTGTAATCCCCTTTGGTTAAATTGTTGGTTGTGCCTTAAATGTGGCTTGTTGGTTGATGAATACGGACATTGGAAAAGGTGGAAAAGTACGTAGAAACAAAGGAAGTGCTGCCCGATTTTTCGTAGAATTAGAGGGCTATTAATTGGTATAAGTCTTACAATAGTAAGTAAGATTTTGATAGAAGTACTATGGCCATTTTAGGTTGAAGTACTACGTGTAGCATAGTCTACTTGGCTTAAGGAATAGTCGATGAAGTTGAAATACTTGGAGCATTTTGCTACGTGTCGAAATGGTTAGTCGTCGCGAGGTATGTGGACTTCCTCTTCTATAAGGCATGAGTATTTTTACGGTATACTTGCCTTGTTGTTAGGAGTATACATGACTTGATATTTGAGTATACTTGCCTTGTTGTTAGGAGTATACATGACTTGATATTTGAGTATACTTGCCTTGTTGTTGGGAGTATACATGACTTGTTGTTTGAAGTATACTTTCCTTGTTATTTGGAGTATACGTGACTTGCCTTCTTGAAGTACTTGCCTTGTATTTAGGAAGTATTCATGTTATAGATTTTAGGCTAAAATCATGTCTAGAATATTCCTAAGTTCTTACCAAGTCTTATGGGGGATGTTGGTAAGAGTCGTTAGGAAGTAGTGGAGTCTAGTTGACATTGCTAAGTTACTACACTAATGAAAAGGGACCGAACAAGACGTTGCAGCGTTAATGAAAATGTATCGGTAATCAATTATATTGAAATGAGTAGAATCTTCCATCTGCATAGAAACTAAGATAAGACAAAATTGTATTACATTTTCTAGATCATGGCTCAATAGACAAGCACTTTATAAACGTGTATAACCTATTCACGGTTCAATGAATATTTATTTTGAAAGTTATGAGACTTTATTTTCAAGTTATGGGACTTGATTTTGAAAGAGGAAGTAACTTGATTTAAAGGAATAGGTTACTTGATTTTAAAAAGGATTCTTTTATAAAGAATAGATGTACGTAGAACTTTTGGGTCCAACACCCTAATATTTCATGAGACGATTCTTCTTATAAAGAATAAAGGTACATAACTTCTTTGGATTTTAATCCTACGCGATATACGGCACTTTGATTTTCTAAAAAGATGTTTTAGAGATAGTACATGATAACTAGTGCCTTGATTTTCCAAACCATATTTTTAATAGATACTTGATATGATAAGTATCTTAATCTTTCAAATGATAGTTTCAAAATAATGCTTATAATGGATCCTAACTCCTAGAGGTACATGTAGTACTTTGGGTTGTTCTAAAATGGAAATTGTGATTATAAAGTGAATGTATGGCGGGCGTACATTGTTGTAATGGATCTTAATCCTTAATGAACTATGTGATAACGCCTTAATGATGATTGAAAAGGAAATATGTGATAGTGTCTTAATTTCGTAAGAATTGTTATAATGACTTTATGGGAAGTGGTTATAACGGTCTTTATGAAAAGTCTAAAATGGTTGATAAAAAAATGAACTTGGTTTCATTGTAGTACATGAAGGAAGTGACTAGAGTACAAAGAGTGTAGGTCGCTTGAGTTGATGAGTAAGTAACTTGATGTTGCAAGGCTAGTGCCTTGGGATTTTTATAAAGGAACCGGACGTGCGGTGGACGTACGTAGTACTTTGGCTTGTGTAAATGATAGTTATACTACTTTTGCCTTGATAGTACTTTGGCTTGCTAAAATGGAAATTGTCTTGGTTTAAAGGAAAGGCATGGCATTGTCTTGATACTACGGGTATTAGTGTCTTGTGGCTTTTATGTAAAAAAAAAGTCATTTTTAAGAGAGTTGATGTACGTAGTACTTGGGTTAAATCCCCGGATTTTACATAAAATGAAAGTGCCTTGAGTTTATAAAATGATAGTCTATTTTACATGTTAATGAAAGTCTAAAAGTATGTTAAACTTGCCTATGCTAGTTGTGATAGCCTTTGTTGTGCAAGCGTTGTATTTCTATGCTACCGCGTCCCTCAATTGGAGGGCCGACCATCTTGTTGTATAATTTACTTGGACATACCGACAGTGATGAAGGATTCCATGGGTATGCTTCTACTATATTTTTCCATGGACATGCTTGCACCGATGAAGGATTCCGGGAGCATGCGGCCATGATGCGGGTTCAATTCCTGCATGATAGTATTATTCCATGGACTAGCTCTCCATGAAGACATGTACCCGAGATGCAGGATACCACAGGCATGTTGTATATTATTATTATTCCATGGACTAGCTCTCCATGAAGTCATGTACCCGAGATGCAGGATTCTATGGGCATGATATATATATATATATATATATATATATATATATATGTATATATTACATTTGCGCCTGCCGACAGTGATGAAGGATTCCATGGGCATGCTTCCACTATATTGTTCCATGGACATGCTTGCACCGATAAAAAATTCTGGGAGCATGCGGACATGATGCGGGTTCAATTCCCGGATGATATTATTACTCCATGGACTAGCTCTCCATGAAGACATGTACCCGAGATGCAGGATACCATAGGCATGTTGTATATTATTATTATTCCATGGACTAGCTCTCCATGAAGTCATGTACCCGAGATGCAGGATTCTACGGGCATGATATATATATATATATATATATATATATATGTATATATTACATTTGCGCCTGCCGATAGTGACGAAGGATTCCACGGGCACACTTTGATATTGCGGGCTTGAGACCCATGGTTAGAAATGCATAATAATTCTGAGGGCAGGTGTCCCTGAATGTGTCATGGCTTTCATATGTTGAAATGGTGTTGATTTCATAAATGAAAGGGTTCAGTGGTTTCATGATTTGGAATGAGGTGGTAAATCTCATTTTGTAAAGCCAGGGCTTAAAAGATAAAGTTGATCCTTACTACTTTGATATTGATAAGCACTGGTGTACTGTTATTTTGGTTGTCGTACTTGCCTCATGTGTTATATTTGGACTGTGTGGTTTTATATACTTAAAAAGGCATAGTTGACTCTCGGTGTTATAATAGTACAGTGTTACAATGATACGGTGATATAGTAGTACAGTGATACAAGGTACATTTGGCTTTGATTTCATATGACACGGTAGGATCTAATATTTGGTTTCATACTTTCCACTGTCATTCTTTTGTACCGTTATGATCTTATTTCTTGTACTTCCTGTTTACATACTTGGTACCTTGTTGTACTGACCTCCTTCGTTGGCTGCGTTCATGTCCGCAGGTCTAGGTACTCAGTTGTGGATCCGCGAGCTTAGGATCCTTGTTCAGAATTTTGGGATAGCTCCAATGTTCCGGAGTTGTCATTATGGCTAGGTATATTCAGGGGTACGGCGGGGCCTTGTCCCGTCACAGTATGTGTCCAAATTATTAGAGGTCTGTATTCATATGTGGGCTGGACTGGCTAGAGTTGTATTACATCGTTGTACAGTGTAGACCCTTCGGGTGGGATGTATATTATGGCAGCCTTATCGGCTTTGCCCTTGTTAAAAGAGAAAAAAATGAGTGTTATTTATCTTCCGCGTGTTACTCATGTTGTATGTGTAGAAGGGTGCCTAGGTAGGGCACCAGTCGCGGGTCCGGGGTTCGGGGCTCGACATTACAATCCAACATAAACTGAATTAAAGTAAAAGAAAAGAGAAAGAACTTGAACAAAAGTCTCCAATTGTGTAGCTTGTAGCCCCCGTTCTCCTCTCCAAAGTATTTTAAGTATGACAGGGTTTAGGGTATTTATATCTGAGAAAAACCTTGCTCCGAACCCTTTTACCCTTGGCCAAATTCGACTCAAATCTGGAAATTATGCGCGTCGGCGCCGCGGCTCTTAATCAGCAAAAATCACTGGAGCATTCTGCTTCTGCGGCTCCGCGGCCCTTCATCCAGGCTCCGCGGCTCTTGGCACGGTGAATATTTTTCTTGCTCTCTGGAATTTTCATGCCACAACCCTAATTCCTTCAGCTATGGCTCATCTGCGCCGCGACCCTTCCTTGCCTAGCGCCGCGGCCCTTGACTTGTATTCATCCGGATTTCACCTGATTTCTTCTATTCTTCTTGAGACATTTTAGGCTTCATTTCTTGGGTTGTGCTTGTGCAAATTTCATCATCATTGAGCTCATTTCATCCTCAATTCTGTATTTCCTCCTTTGGAACCGCTGTGACTCAAAAGAAAGAAAAACAACCCTAATACTATACTAAACACAAACGAAAAGAGTAAAATACTAACTAAAAATGACTCAAAAGAGTGTACCAAAATACACTCAACACTCGTCTCCTCTGTTTCCAAAAATAACGTGATCAAACCATCAACTTTTGCTGTCATTTCTCCTACTCTATGACACAATCTGTTAGGACGCATAGGAGCACAAGTTTTTAATAATCTTAGGAAGAATAATTTGTTTTATTAAAACAAACTTTCATACTCTTCTGTTTGTCAAACTTGTGTGCTTGGTAAACATGTTAAGCTTCCTTTTGCATCATCTACTTTTCACACTTTTATGCCATTTGATTTTGTGCATTGTGACTTGTGGACATCACCAATTTTGAGTTCTGCATGTCATAAATATTATATGCTCATTCAAGATGATTATTTGAATTTTTTGTGGACGTTTCCCATAGGACATAAATCACAAACCTACACCATTTTAAAATAATTTAGTGTTTTTATCAAAATTCAATTTGGCAAAAACATTAAATGTGGGGGGGGGGGGATTCATCAATAGTCAATTTAATGATTTTTGTCACTAAAATGGGATGTATTTGCGTCTTTTATGTCCACATACATCACCACAAAATGGAAAAGCCAAAAGAAAAATTCGAACGATTAACAATATGATTCGCTTTATTCTTGTGCATTCTTCCACACCACCAAAGTTTTTGCACCATGCACTTCAAATGGCCACTGTTAGGCGTATTTTGTATACGTTTTTGAGTGATTATATATCCTAACCGGAATATAAGACAGTCTAGTTAACCGCTATCTTAACGTAGAAGAAGAAGTCATTCTAGTCGCATTAAGGATTGAATAGAGTGGATAGTCGAGGATTTTCGAAGTTCTAATTCCTTCATAACTGATTACAACTTCAGTAGTTTAGTTAATCCTTGTAATTATTCTAGTAGTTAGACAAAAACCAAACTCAATTATCGATTGCCAAATAGATAACATAAAATAGATGAACGGTAATTAGATATCGGTCTTTGTGGACGATAAACTCGGTCTTACAGACTATATTACTTGTGAACGATATGCACACTTGTGTGAGAAATTGGACATGGTCCTAACAAGTTTTTGGCGCCATTGTCGGGGACTGGCGTACTTCTAATATCGAACCATCTATTTTTATTTCTACTTTGGCTTTATTTTTATTTTTATTTTTTCTATTAGAACCTAGTTGCCTTGATTTGTTTGTTGATTTTGGTCTATTTTAGGGATTTAGTGTATGCGAAGAAGAAGGGGAGCAGACACACTTATTCCTTTTAACCCTAAGATTGAGAAATCTTGCAAGCAGAACAGGCGAAACAAGAGGATATTTGATTCAGTGACCATGGAAAACCAACCGAATCAGAATGGGGCAAACAATGAGGGTCCTGAAAATGCAAGGGAGTCAGTCCAAGTTCCAGCGGAAAGAAGCTTGGGGGACTATGTTCTGCCCACGGTTACTGGTGCACAGATATGCATCAGGCTCCCAGCAATAGAGGCAAACAACTTTGAGATCAAGCCAGCCATCCTAAGCATGGTCCAGAACACAATACAGTTTGGGGGATTGCCATCTGAAGACCCCCACATGCACATTGCTAACTTTCTGGAGTTGTGTGCCACATTCAAGTACAATGGCGTTACTGACGATGTCATTAGACTGAGGCTCTTCCCGTTATCACTTAGGGACAGAGCCAAGAGCTGGTTGAACTCACTACCTGCCAACTCCGTCACTACCTGGCAGGACCTAGCCCAAAAGTTTCTTGCAAAGTTCTTCCCTCCTTCAAAGGCAGCAAAGTTAAGGAGAGAGTTGAACAATTTCTATCAGGTAGATGGAGATTCGATGTATGACGCATGGGAGCAATTTAAAGATTTACAGATAAAATGCCCCCATCATGGTGTTGAGAAGTGGATGTTGGTCCATATTTTTTATAATGGGTTGAGTGGTACTACTCGTACTATAATTGATTTTGCAGCAAGTGGAGCGTTCATGAGAAAGAGTGCCAATGAGGCACATTAGTTACTGGAAGACATGGCTTCCAACAATCATCAAGGGGCAGATGACAGGTCAGTGAATAGCAGGAAGACTATGGGCATACATGAATTAGATGCCATCACTGCCATGTATGCGCAGGTGGCCCTCTTGACAAAACAACTGCAGCAGAACACTATGTTTGTGAATGCAGTGTAGATGTCTGTGAATTGTGAGATTTGCGGGGGCCCACACTCTTTTGACAGATGCACAGCGGTGGACCCTAATAATGTGGCAATGGAGCAGGTTCAGACAGTTGGGAACTTTCAGCGGCCTTATAATTCCAACACATACAATCCAGGGTGGAGAAATCACCCTAACTTTTTGTGGAGGAATGACCAGGCCCAACAGCAACCATATCAAGGTAATTACTAGAACCAGCAAGCACAGAATCAGGCTACCTCATCCCAACAGTTTAGACCACCTACACAACAGGAGAAACCTGATGAGCTGAGGGTTGCATTGCTTACACTCACCAATTCGCAGAATCAGTTCATGTCTAAAACTAGGTCCTCTCTCAGGAACCTGGAAACGCAGGTTGGGCAACTGGCGAAGATGGTAACCAACAGGCCGTCGGGTACTTTCCAAAGCAATACAGAGGTCAATCCAAGAGAGCAGTGTCAGATAGTGTTGTTAAGGAGTGGAAACCAGTTGGAGCAGGTTGCTCCCAACCCATGATGGTTCATGAGAAACAGGTGAAGCGGTTGAGGAAGGAAAGGAGGGTCGCGAGGACCACCCTACAGTTGAGAAAGCTCCACCAGCACCTTTGAGGGAATACACTGATAGAACCCCTTACCCTCAGAGGCTCCAAAAGAAGGCCATAGACAAGCAGTTCTCCAAGTTCTTTGAGGTATTCAAGAAGCTTCACAACAATAGCCCCTTCATTGAGGCGTTAGAAACAATGTCTGCATACTTAAAATTCATGAAGGAGATACTTGGGAAGAGAGAAGGTTGGCGGATTATGAGACAGTAGCATTGACAGAGGAGTTCAGCGCCATCTTACAAAAGAAACTGCCTTCTAAGTTGAAAGATCCGCGAATCTTCACCACCGCTATTGTTACACCCCGTTATTCAGGACATGTTTATAAGAACGTACGTAAGAATTAAAAAATGTTAAGATTGGAGACTAGTAAAAATTTATCGGAATTATGGAATTGTCGGAAAATGAAATATTGCGACGAGTGGGAGGGCGACACATGTCACCCCCCTTAAGTTGTCCTTGGACGAATTGGACATGGGTTAGATGGTCATTTGACCTATGTGAAGATGACTAAGTCTTGCAAGTAGAGCTTGATAATGTTGACTAAGTCAAAAGGGCCACTTGGCCAGATTTTTGCATCCAAGCCACCCATTTGTTCTAATCTTGACCCTCCATTTGGTTATATAAGCTTACTAGTAGCAAGATAAGCTCCCACACTTAGCTAAATTTTCAAGAAATTGGATGAACTCTTGAAGAGTGCTCTCGGGTTCAAGGATTCCAAAAGAAAAAAAATTTGTTTGTTGTTCAATAAGCTCCACACTTTAAACCAAGATTCATAAGGGTATTGTAAGGGTATCTCAATAGAAAGATCCCGAAAAAATGGCGTTTTCGTATTAGTCGCAAGATGAAAACCTAGTCACTTTCCTAGGATTGGTTTGGAAGTTAAAGGAAAGTTGTTGGGGATCTTCTAAGGGCTTAGTGGCGGATTGGAGTGTCGAGGAGAGGCTCTAAGTTACTAGGAGCGACTTGGATCTTGAAGTTGGATTAAGGCTCGTTAAGGTAACAATCTTGTTCTCTTAGTGTTATAAGATTACATATTATTGTAGCCTTACATTTTTACTAGCATGAGGTATATGTATTAAGGTTTGATAAGTGATATGGATTGTGGAAGCCTATAGCCGAAATGGCATTGTGAGCCCTTTGAAATTGAAATACAATTTGGTTGATAATTAGAATCGTCACATGTTATCTACTTGAAGGTTATAGTTATTGTAATCGATTGCGGCTTTATAACATGTTATACTAAACACCTCGAATTGAAAAGGAATTGGAAAGGTAGATATGTTGTTACACCTTTGGCTGAATGGCATTGTATTGTGGACTAGTTTGATACCAATTGTGGGGCGGAATTTTACACGTCCTATCAGACGTGTAATCCCATATTGTTAACTGTATTGTTGAGCCTTAAATGTGGCGTGTTTGGTTATTGAATTCGGGTCTTGAAAAAGGTGGAAAAGTATGTAGAAACAAAGGAAGTGTTGTCCGACTTTCCGTAGAATTTAGTGACTTTGCACTTAGAATATTCTACGTTTGAAGTAAGAAGTTAATAGACGTATTATGACCATTATAGGTTGAAGTGCTACGAGTAGCGTATTCTACTTGAAGAGTGGAAAAGTTAGCAAGGTTATAGTACTTTGGAGCATTTTGCTACTTGTCGATAATCGTCGCGAGGTATGTGAACCTCTTCCTTCCTTTGGCATGATTCTATGTATGGAATATACATGTGGTATTATTTCATGTTCCCTTCTACTCTTAGAAGTTAAGAGGTATGTATGTGATTTACTCTATGTAAATGTTATGTCTAAGTTATCCTAAGTTCTTACCAAGTCTTATGGGGGATGTTGGTAAGAGTCGTTAGGAGGTATTTGGAGCCAAGTTGACTTGGCTAATTTATGTCACGAATAAGAATAAGTATCGAACAAGTCATTGCATCGTTAATAAAGGAAAATGTAATGGCAATTGATTACATTAAAATGAGTAGAATTCTCCATCTGCATAGAAGCTAAGATAAGACAAAATTGTATTACATTTTTTAGATCATGGCTGCTTTAATAAGATCGTTATAAATAAGTATAACCTACTCACACACATAAGGCATATGTTGCTTAACTTAAAGAATTTACGTTATGAAGTGTTAAGACTATGAACTATGACTTCTTAAAAGGTTAAGAGACTTTATTTTTCAAGTTATAGGACTTGATTCTTAAAGGAAGAAATGAATTGATTTAAAAGTATAGAATACTTGATTTGGAAAGTATTGATTACTTGACATTCTAAAAGATAAGAAGACTTGATTTCTAAAGTAAGAAACTTGCTTTCTAAAAGATAAGAGACTTGAAGTATTTTGTAAGTATGCGATACTTGGTTTTCGAAAGTATAAGTCTCTTGGTTATAAAAAGAATGTATTTGCCTAAAGTATAAAGTTAGTATAACGACTTTATGGGAAGTTGGTTATAATAGCTTTATGGAAAGTTATAAGAGTGGTTTACTCTAAGTAATGTAAGTAATGATAAATGACTTGAAATAATGAAAGGCAAATTGATTTGAAGGCATCAATTTCTTAAGGTTTCAAAAGGAAGAAGTCACTTGATTTAGAAGCCTATAAATGTATTTCTAAAAGGTATTGGACTTGTCTTGAAAAGTAGATATGACTTGATACTACGGTTATTAGTATCTTGGAAGTTTATATGAACAAGAGTTTTTTTTTAAAAGGAAAAGAAGTATGTAGTACTTTGGGTTAAATTCCCGGATTTTTATGTGAAACGAAAAGTGCCTTGAGTATATAAAATGAAAGTCTAAAGATTTTATGAATTTGCCTATGCTTGCTTGTGATAGCCTTGAGTGAAAGTATTATATGTTTACGCTGTCGTGACTCTCAATTGGAGGGTCGGCTGTCTTGTTATGAATCTACTTGGACGTACCGACAGTGACGGAGGCTTCCACGGGTATGCTTTCATTGTGATTGATCCTTAGACATGCTTATACGATGTGGGATTCCGGGGCATGCGACCAGGATGCGGGTTAGATTCCCGGATTGTCTTTATTACTCCTTGGACATGTTTATACGATAAGAGATTCCGGGGCATGCGATCAGGAGGCGGGTTTGATTCCTGGATTTGTTTTATTACCCATGGCCATGCTTATACGATGAGGGATTCCGGGGCATGAGACCATGTTATGTACGACTATTACTCCATGGACTAGCTCCCTATGAAGACATGTACCCGAGATGAAGGATTCCACGGGCATGTTATATACGATTATTACCCCATGGATTAGCTCTCCATGAAGTCATGTACCCGAGATGAGGGATTCCACGGGCATGAGATATATATATATATATATATATATATATATATATATGTATGTATTGTATATGTGTACGCCGACAGTGAGGTAGGATGCCACGGGCGCGTCACACGGTTATATGTTACACTTACGACTGTCGGCAGTGATGGGGGATTCCACGGGCAGGGGTATAGATATATATATGTATTGTAGGTGTGTATGCCGACAGTGAGGTAGGATGCCATGGGCGCGTCACATGGTTATATTCTTCACTTATAACTGCCGACAGTGATGGGGGATTCCACGGGCACGCTTTGATATTTGTGGGCTTGAGACCCGTACTGGACTATGTGATGATATTTGAGGGCTTCTGTCGGTAGCCCTGTGTGACTATTGTTCATGTGTTGAAATAGTCTTTAAAAGGTAAAACTGACTTTCATTACTTCCACTTTGGCAAGGCACAGTGTACTGTCATTTTGGTTATCATACATGTCTCCAGCTTTATATAGACTGTTATGATTTCATTACAGTATTTTCAGTTTCACATACTTGGTACATATTTCGTACTAACCTCCTTCGGGGGGATGCGTTCATGCCGCAGGTTGAGGTACATAGCTTGTTGATCCACACTCTTTGGATCACGGTTCAGTTCTTGGAAAGCTCCATTTACTCCGTAGGCTTATCTTTTGGTACGGTTTCCCCTGAGGTTGTAGATTCATGTATATTCACGGGTATGGCGGGGCCCTGTCCCGCCACAGTTGTTATGTTAAAACTCTTAGAGGTCTGTAGTCATATATTGTGGGTCAGTTTGTAAAGGAAATGAGGAAACTGCTTTGGTTATGTTTTTATATATCCAGGGAGGTAGCCTCATCGGCTAACCTGTTGATTTTATTTCTGTTGATTTATTTTATAAGTTTCATATATGTTCCGCTGATTATCTCTGATGTATACCTGTAAGGGTGCCCAGGTAGGGCACCAGTCGCGGGCCCGGGGTCGGGCCGTGACAAAAGTGGTATCAGAGCAGTTAGTCCTCGGAAAGTGTCTACAGACCGTGTCTAGTAGAGTCTTGATTATCGGTGTGTTGTGCACCACATCTATAATCAGGAGGCTGCAGGACATTTAGGATTGGTTTCCATTCTTCTCTCTCTAAGATCGTGCAGTAGAGCTGTCATAGTAGGTTGAATCCTCTCTGACCTATTCTTATGTATCAGTTATGCCTCCACGGAGCGACGGGGCCCGAGAAGGGCAAAGCAGCGGCGAGGCGCTAGTGGTCCTGAAGGGTTACGAGTACTCGTGCCCAGTTATGGTGAGGTTGTGGCTCGACGGCGAGTTGATTCGCGCCGGCGGTGTTAGAAGCCGAAAACGGCGCGGCTCCAGAGGTTCCAATACGAGCCTCGGCTCTGCGGCGAAGCGAGTTTAGAAATTATGGAAGCGAACAGGTTATTGACTAGCATAGTGGTAGGCGTGGCGGCGAAGCGGCGGCTAACCCTGAGCCAGCGGTTTGAGGATTCGGGATTTTCGGGTTGTAATCCACCCGAGTTCTATGGTTCGAGATCTGAGGATGACCCTCAGGAGTTCATTCGGTAGATACAGCGGACTATGCAGGTGCTTAGGGCCTCGGAGACAGAGTTAGTTGTGTTAGCTTCTTACCGGTTACGCGATATTGCGTTGAACTGGTTTGAGTCTTGGGAGCTGTCGAGGGGTGTGGGTGCTCTTCCAAAGATTTTGGGATGAGTTCACGAGAGGCCTTTCTTGATCACTTTTGCCTCTTGAAATGAGGAGAGCCCGTGTTGATAGGTTCTTGTCATTGAGGCGAGAATGGGAGGACCATCAGTACAACACCGAGTTTGACTTCGTTGGCGGTATCGCGCACTATTGTGGCGATATGGCGGGCGAGTTCACCGCTATGTGATGGGGCTGAACCATTATATGATTATTGCATGCACGAGTGGCCGCCCGGCCCGGTATGGATATTGCGAGATGCGAACTTATGCACAGCGATCGAGGCAGAGAGAGAGACTAGCGAGTGATCCATCCCAAAGGCGGGGCAGCGATGTGGTTTCGTGGTAACTTTCGAGCGGACAGCTCAGCGAGCTAGGTCTACATTTCACCGACATAGAGTGCTCCTTCCGGTCTTAGTCGGAGGTTTGGTCGCGAGATATTCGGAGCATGTCGGGCTCGAGTGCGAGTTCCGAGATGTCAGGATAGTAGCGAGGAAGCCACATTTGCCGGTGTGGTCACCGTGGTAGATTCCACTTTGGGAGTGTCGACTACTGGCGACTTGTTATGCTTGCGGCCAACAGGGCCATTTGGTGAGAGACTGTCCGACCAGAGGTGGCACTGGTGGGATAGCACAATCTACTGGATCAGTTGCGGGTTCTTCGCCTTCAATAGCTAGGCATGATGTTTATGCACCGGCTGGCCGTGACAGAGGTCGTTGTGGAAGTTCCCAGTTTTAGCGGTCCTTTGAACCGCCTATATGATTTCAGGTATATCTTTTACCCCTTTAGAGACTTGTATGCATGATAAGGTTGTTGTAAGTTTAAGTGTCATGAACGGATAATATTAAGACTATGTTTGTATGCTAGAGTAACTTGGAAGTACGAAAAGATAATCCTTTTTGGGCTTTTGATGGATGGATATGCGTGTGAAAGGTATTAGGGCCATATGTGGCATAATTAGGTTTCATTAAGTGTAGTGTTATGAGACTATGCCGAGAAATGATAGATTGAGCTCCGAAAGAACATTCGAGGACGAATGTTTCTAAGGGGGGAAGAATGTTACACCCCGTTATTCAGGACATGTTTATAAGAACGTACGTAAGAATTCAAAAATGTTAAGATTGGAGACTAGTAAAAATTTATCAGAATTATGGAATTGTCGAAAAACAAAATATTGCGACGAGTGGGAGGGTGACACGTGTCACCCCCCCCCCCTTAAGTTGGCCTTGGACGAATTGGACATGGGTTAGATGGTCATTTGACCTATGTGAAGATGACTAAGTCTTGCAAGTAGAGCTTGATAATGTTGACTAAGTCAAAAGGGCCACTTGGCTAGATTTTTGCATCTAAGCCACCCATTTGTTCTAATCTTGACCCTCCATTTGGTTATATAAGCTTACTAGTAGCAAGATAAGCTCCCACACTTAGCTAAATTTTCAAGAAATTGGATGAACTCTTGAAGAGTGCTCTCGGGTTCAAGGATTCCAAAAGAAAAAAAATTTGTTTGTTGTTCAATAAGCTCCACACTTTAAACCAAGGTTCATAAGGGTATTGTAAGGGTATCTCAATAGAAAGATCCCGAAAAAGTGGCGTTTTCGTATTAGTCGCAAGGTGAAAACCTAGTCACTTTCCTAGGTTTGGTTTGGAAGTTAAAGGAAAGTTGTTGGGGATTTTATAATGGCTTCAAGTGGCGGATTGGAGTGTCAAAGAGAGGCTCTAAGTTGCTAGGGAGCGACTTCGGATCTTGAAGTTGGATTAAGGCTCGTTAAGGTAACAATCTTGTTCTCTTAGTGTTATAAGATTACATATTGTTGTAGCCTTACATTTTTACTAGCATGAGGTATATGTATTAAGGTTTGATAAGTGATATGGATTGTGGAAGCCTATAGCCGAAATGGCATTGTGAGCCCTTTGAAATTGAAATACAATTTGGTCGATAATTAGAATCGTCGCATGTTATCTACTTGAAGGTTATAGTTGTTGTAATCGATTGCGGCTTTATAACATGTTATACTAAACACCTTGAATTGAAAAGGAATTGGAAAGGTAGATATGTTGTTACACCTTTGGCCGAATGGCATTGTATTGTGGACTAGTTTGATACCAATTGTGGGGCGGAATTTTACACGTCCTATTAGGCGTGTAATCCCCTATTGTTAACTGCATTGTTGAGCCTTAAATGTGGCGTGTTTGGTTATTGAATTCGGGCCTTGAAAAAGGTGGAAAAGTATGTAGAAACAAAGGAAGTGCTGTCCGATTTTCCGTAGAATTTAGTGACTTTGCACTTAGAATATTCTACGTTTGAAGTAAGAAGTTAATAGACGTATTATGACCATTATAGGTTGAAGTGCTATGAGTAGTGTATTCTACTTGAAGAGTGGAAAAGTTAGCAAGGTTATAGTACTTTGGAGCATTTTGCTACTTGTCGATAATCGTCGCGAGGTATGTGAACCTTTTTCCTTCCATTGGCATGATTCTATGTATGGAATATACATGTGGTATTATTTCATGTTCCCTTCTACTCTTAGAAGTTAAGAGGTATGTATGTGATTTACTCTATGTAAAGGTTATGTCTAAGTTATCATAAGTTCTTACCAAGTCTTATGGGGGATGTTGGTAAGAGTTGTTAGGAGGTATTTGGAGCCAAGTTGACTTGGCTAATTTACGGCACGAATAAGAATAAGTATCGAACAAGCCATTGCAGCGTTAATAAAGGAAAATGTAATGATAATTGATTACATTAAAATGAGTAGAATTCTCCATCTGCATAGAAGCTAAGATAAGACAAAATTGTATTACATTTTTTAGATCATGGTTGCTTTAATAAGATCGTTATAAATAAGTATAACCTACTCACACACATAAGGCATATGTTGCTTAACTTAAAGAATTTACGTTATGAAGTGTTAATACTATGAACTATGACTTCTTAAAAGGTTAAGAGACTTTATTTTTCAAGTTATAGGACTTGATTCTTAAAGGAAGAAATAAATTGATTTAAAAGTATAGAATACTTGATTTGGAAAGTATTGATTACTTGACATTCTAAAAGATAAGAAGACTTGATTTCTAAAGTAAGAAACTTGCTTTCTAAAAGATAAGAGACTTGAAGTATTTTGTAAGTATGTGATACTTGGTTTTCTAAAGTGTAAGTCTCTTGGTTATAAAAAGAATGTATTTGCCTAAAGTATAAAGTTAGTATAACGACTTCATGGGAATTTGGTTATAATAGCTTTATGGAAAGTTATAAGAGTGGTTTACTCTAAGTAATGTAAGTAATGATAAATGACTTGAAATAATGAAAGGCAAATTGATTTGAAGGCATCAATTTCTTAAGGTTTCAAAAGGAAGAAGTCACTTGATTTAGAAGCCTATAAATGTATTTCTAAAAGGTATTGTGACTTGTCTTGAAAAGTAGATATGACTTGATACTACGGTTATTAGTATCTTGGAAGTTTATATGAACAAGAGTTATTTTTTTAAAGGAAAAGAAGTACGTAGTACTTTGGGTTAAATTCCCGGATTTTTATGTGAAACGAAAAGTGCCTTGAGTATATAAAATGAAAGTCTAAAGATTTTATGAACTTGCCTATGCTTGCTTGTGATAGCCTTGAGTGCAAGTATTATATGTTTACGCTGTCGTGACTCTCAGTTGGAGGGCCGGCTGTCTTGTTGTGAATCTACTTGGACGTACCGACAGTGACGGAGGCTTCCACGGGTATGCTTCCATTGTGATTGATCCTTGGACATGCTTATACGATGTGGGATTCCGGGGCATGCGACCAGGATGCGGGTTAGATTCCCGGATTGTCTTTATTACTCCTTGGACATGCTTATACGATGAGGGATTCCGGGGCATGCGACCAGGAGGCGGGTTAGATTCCCGGATTTGTTTTATTACCCATGGCCATGCTTATACGATGAGGGATTCCGGGGCATGCGACCATGTTATGTACGACTATTACTCCATGGACTAGCTCCCCATGAAGACATGTACCCGAGATGAGGGATTCCACGGGCATGTTATATACGATTATTACCCCATGGATTAGCTCTCCATGAAGTCATGTACCCGAGATGAGGGATTCCACGGGCATGATATATATATATATATGTATTGTATATGTATGCTGAAAGCGGTGAGGTAGGATGCCACGCGTCACGGTTATATGTTACACTTACGATCACGGCAGTGATGGGGGATTCCACGGGCAGGGGGTATAGATATATATATGTATTGTAGGTGTGTACGCCGACAGTGAGGTAGGATGTCACGGGCGCGTCACATGGTTATATTCTTCACTTATAACTGCCGGCAGTGATGGGGGATTCCACGGGCACGCTTTGATATTTGTGGGCTTGAGACCCGTACTGGACTATGTGTGATATTTGAGGGCTTGTGTTGGTAGCCCTGTGTGACTATTGTTCATGTGTTCGGGGGGCTGCGTTCATGCCGCAGGTTAAGGTACATAGCTTGCTGATCCACACTCTTTGGATCACGGTTCAGTTCTTGGAAAGCTCCATTTACTCCGGAGGCTTATCTTTTGGTACGGTTTCCCCTGAGGTTGTAGATTCATGTATATTCAGGGGTATGGAGGGGCCCTGTCCCGCCACAGTTGTTATGTTAAAACTCTTAGAGGTTTGCAGTCATATATTGTGGGTCAGTTTGTAAAGGAAATGAGGCAACTGCTTCGGTTATATTTTTATATATCCAGGGAGGTAGCCTCATCGGCTAACCTGTTGATTTTATTTCTGTTGATTTATTTTATAAGTTTCATGTATGTTCCGCTGATTATCTCTGATGTATACCTGTAAGGGTGCCCAGGTAAGGTGTCACACCCCGAAAATCGGGCCCGTGACTGGTGCCTTACCCCGGGCACCCTAGCGATACATACATCAGAGAAAAATCAGCGGAACATAAAACATGAGTCATTATACAAGAGATATAATAAATAAACAGGCCAACCAAAACGGTTGCCTTCAGTATATACATAAAACCTGAACAGTTTAATCCTTTTACAACCCTGCCCACAACAGTACTACAGACCTCTAAGATATACAATGACTATGACGGGACAGGGCCCCGCCATACCCCTGAATGTACAAGAACCTACAACTCAGGGAACACCTACCAAAAGATAAGCCTCCGGAGAAACGGAGCTTCAAATGCGCGGAACTGTGATCCTATGAGCGAGGATCCACGACTGATGTACCTCTACCTGCGGCATGAACGCAGCCCCCCGAAGGAGGTCAGTACAACAGGTACCAAGTATGTGAAACTGTACAAAGCTGTAAATGAAATCATACTAGTCTATATAAAGCAGGAGACATGTATGATAACCAAACTACAGTTCACAACATAAAACAGTCATCACTCCAATATAACTATGGGTCTCACGCCCACAACATCAATCAGGGTCGCATCATGGCCGCATGCCCTAGAATCGTGATCGGTGTAGACATGTCCATGTGACCTCAACAACAAGACAGCAATCCAGATGGAAGCATACCCGTGCGCTACGCATCGTGTCAGTATGTCCAAAGGGAAACAATAAGACAACTTTCCAAATGGACGCATACCCGTGCGCTACGCATCGTGTCGATATGTCGAGAGGAAACAATAGGGCGGCATTTCACATGGAAGCATACCCGTGCGCTACGCATCGTGTCAGTATGTCCAAAGGGAAATCACAAGGCGATAATCAAAATGGAAGCATACCCGTGCGCTACGCATCGTGTCAGTATATCCAAAGCGATTAACCACAAGACCTTAACCAAAATGGAAGCATACCCGTGCGCTACGCATCGTGTCCGTATGTCCAAAGTGATTAACAACAATAATACTATCAGCGAGAACGCGTGCGGAATTTCTCCGCCATCGCTGCACGTCCAAGTAAGTTCTCAACAAGTCAACCGACCTCCATCGAGACGCGCGGTAACACGTAAATACAACGCTTTGCACAACAAAGGTTATCACAATAAGCATAGCCAAGCTTCACAACAACAAGCGTAGGCAAGTTTCAACAACACAAAGTACTTTCATTTTATACCAAAGTCGGGGTTTTAACCCCAAAGTACTACATCGTAAGTTCTTTTAAAGAGATCCATTTCTTTTATAAAAGTCACCCGATACCCGTAGTATTAGAATGACCAACCCACCTTCCTTTTCAAAACCAAGTAACAACATTCTTTTCCTAAGTTCGGCTTTGCCTAGTTTCAATTACTCAAGCTTCTCATTTTCAAATGGTTTCATAGTTCCCAAACTTAATCACTTGATTCCTTTTAGAACAATTAAGTAACATATGTCATATCGTGAGTAGTTTATTCTTGTTTATAACGATCTTATTACAAAGACCGTGATCTAGAAAATGTAATATCATTTTGTCTCATCTTAGCTTCTATGCAGATGGAGGTTTCTACTGGTTTTAATACAACACATCATTATTCAATACATTTTCCTTTTATTAACGCTGCAGTGGTCTGTCGATACACATTCTGACTCCCGAAATCAGTAAAACATTATCCCTTTAAAAACCAAGTACTCATTACTCACGAATGAGGTTTCACACAAACATCCACATTAAAACAAATAAGTTAAGTCTCTTATCTTATAAGATCAAGTCTCTTAACTTCTAACGTCAGTAAACCATTTTCACTTACATAAGGTCGTTATAACTAACTTCCCATAAAGCTATTATAACACCATATGTTTTAACCCAACCAAATCACTTAGCACGTATGCGTCTGCCGTATTACATAGTTCACAACAATCATGCTAGAAAAGATAGGAAGAGGTTCACATACCTCGCGACGATTTATCGACAATAAGCAAAATGCTCCAAGTACTACAACCTTGCTAGCCCTTTCCACTCCTCGAGTAGAATACGCTACTCTTAGTACTTTCACCTATAAAGGTCACAAACGTCTATTAACCCCAAAACATAAGTTTCTATCTTTCTATAGAAAATTCGGCAGCACCTCCCCCCCCCGCAACAGCGTAAATCTCCTCCTCTATCGAGGCCGGCTACCAAGCCAACCAGGGGGGGGGTTTTACACGTCTAACCGGACGTGTACAAATCTACACAAACTCTTTGTCAATACCCCTATGTAAATACGCTTTAGTTCGATTCTTAATTCTTGCTTAAGTCAAAAGACATTGCGAATACTAAGTATAGTTCCATATATAGTATACTTCAACTATATATCCTAACAAACATGTAATTTCCAATTACAATGATAGGACAAGATAATTACCTCGATAAGCCCAAAATTAAAATCGGCCAAGGGTGCCACATGGGGGTGACACGTGTCGCCCCCCGATTCGCCCAGAATATTTCGTCTTCCGAAAATATCCAATTTACCGGAAATCTCAAAACAAAGCGGGCACAAAACCGTAAATTTCTCGTGCCCCACGTGACCATTTCCAAAATAAAATTCCATAATTCTCTAATATTCGAAGTCCGAATACCAAATCTGGGAATCAATTCCCATTAACGAACCTTTTTCCTTCACAAAACCGGAAACTTTTCCGTGGAAAAATCACCTCTTTCTTCCTTTCCAATCTTTCTGTAGATTCTCGCACGCACGTCCTCGCATACATACTGCGGAAATACGGGGTATAACATTCTCCCTCAGAAACATTCGTCGAATGTTCCTTCACAAGACGGATATCGAAGAAGCTCTTCTAACAAATTGCCAACGCCACAGCTTGGTCACGAAATAACACACGTTATCTTCCTTCCTTACTCGTCGTGCCTTCCGAACACTTGAACTCTTCTAGCATACGTACCACACTTCATCATCGCTTGGTTCCCAAAACCTTGGAGTCACCACCTCCAAACTTGGTCATCTTACTAACCTCAAACTTCCTTAAGGCCATTCCGGCCTTTACGAACGCTTCGGTCGAACGCGTCCACGAACTCATACGATGATCATACAAACTTGGGCCTAGCATCCTCGTGACCCTACCACCTCGCGGACCACCCAGAACTGACCCACCTTAATCCAAGCTCTGGGTTGACCCGTATCACGTCCTCAACCCGACCCACAACCGTGCAAACTCTTGTTCCCGATCGGAACAATCTTACTAATTCACATCATGAAAGCTACCACTTCCATCTCACACTACCCACGGACTTATCACACAAATAAATCCCACGTATACTACTACTCGATAAAAGTCAAACATAAACGAATCTTTAATCTCATGACGACCTTACCTAAGGTCTCGATGTGACATAGTCTAAGGTTCATACTTACCATGCCCACACGTAACCTCCCAACTAAACATGTTTTCAAACTCACAATATCACAATGCTATCCGTACATAGCACACAATAATGAGATCATCATAACAAGCATACCAAAACTCTAGAGGTTAAGGATATACCCGCTACCGCCCACTTAATCATAGGCACGCCTGCAGTGCATAGTATGAAGGTGATAAACGACCACAGATCCCGAAGTCAGTCGAAACATCCGCTTCCCTTGGTGGACAGTTCCTCGAAAAATGGCCTGGCCGCATGCAAAACAAACTCCCAATCTAGCACGACACTCTCCAAAATGGAGTCTACCACAATGGTCACAACGAGGTAGGGTGGCTTCACCGTTAACACCCCTGCTCTGCCCACAATCTGAACCCTTGGAGCCCTGACCTCCTCCTGAAGACGGTGGAGGACCACTCTGTACCGGTGGGGGTATATAACTAGCCTGCTGCTGAGGCGGTCCGCCTCGAAAGCCACCAAAGGACCCTGCCGTCCTGGCCCTCTTCTGCTGATCCAGGTCATTCCGTCGACCCCTCCGTGCCTCACATCCTAGTGCATGAGCCTGCATGCGGGCAATGTCCATGCCCGGCTGAAGAGAAACACCCGCACAAGACTCGGCCATATAATCATCAAGCCCGGTGACGTAGCGATGCACCCTATCCTCCATATCTCGCAACTAAGCGCAGGGACATATCGAGCCAAAGAATCGAACTCGACATTGTACTTCGACGGTCGCCTCTCTGTCTCAAGAACAAAAATCGTTTACCCGTGCCCTCATCTGCGGAGGCAAAGTGCGTGAGAAAGCCCGAAAACTCATCCCATACTGCTGGAGGTGCATGCTCTCCCGAAAGCTCCATGAATCAAACCAATCGACCGCGGTATCACGCACCGATGCGAACCAAAGGTCCGCGACTCGGTCTCGAAGCCTCGATCACCGCGTGATCCATTGTAGCTGCGGATGAACTCGCGGATCATCCTCGTGCCTCGACCCATAAAACTCGGCGGGCTACAACTCGTAAAGTCCCGTAGCCTCAAACTATTCGCTCGGGGTGAACCATGGTGCTCGAACCGAATCGCTGCATCGGCTGCCCTCATATCTGCCACACCTCGGCCAACAATCGGGCCATCTCCTTGTAACCCATCTCCTCGCGGTGTGGGACTGGAGGCTCAGTCTTGTAGTCTCACGCCACGCCGTGCGACTCTAAACTCTGGGTCTTTGCTGGCATCGCGAAACCCGCCGTCAAGCACAACCTCGGTCTTGCTGGGCTCGCGCTCGTGCTCCTCTGTATCTCACTAGCGGCACCCTCGTTGCCTTGCCCTCGGGCTCTGGTTGCCTTGCGGAGGCATAATCGGTAAAACGAGATACGTCAGAGGGTACAACTTACAACTGACTCTAGGCACGATCTCGGAATGAGAAGAATGGAAACGGTCCTAAATGTCCTATAGCCTCACGATTATAGATGTGGTGCACAACACACCGATAATCAAGACTTACTAGACACGCAGTGCAGACACTTTCCGAGGATTAATCGCTCACGATACCACTATGTCACACCCCAAAATCGGGCGTGGTGGTGCCTTACCGGGCACCCTAGCGATACATACATCAGAGAAATATCAGCGGAACATAATACATGAGTCATTATACAAGAGATAAAATAAATAAACAGGCCAACCAAAGCGGTTGCCTTGATATACATAAAACCCGAGCAGTTTAATCCTTTTACAACCCCGCCACCAGCGATACTACAGACCTCTAAGATATCTGATGACTATGACGGACAGGCCCTCGCCATACCCCGAATGTACAAGAACTTACAACTCGGGAACACCTACCAAAAGATAAGCCTCGGAGAAAGCGAGCTTCAAATGTTGGCTTGTGATCCCATGGCGAGGATCCACGGCCGATGTACCTCTACTGCGGCATGAACGGCCCCGAAGGAGGTCGATAACAGTACCAAGTATGTGAAACTGTACAAAGCTGTAAATGAAATCATACTAGTCTATATAAAGCAGGAGACATGTATGATAACCAAACTACAGTTCACAACATAAAACAGTCATCACTCCAATATAACTATGGGTCTCACGCCCACAACATCAATCGTGGTCGCATCGCGCATGCCCGAATCATCGGTGTAGACATGTCCACGTGACCTCAACAACAAGACAAAGAATCGGATGGAAGCATACCCGTGCGCTACGCATCGTGTCGATATGTCCAAGAAACAATAAGACAACTTTCCAAATGGACGCATACCCGTGCGCTACGCATCGTGTCAGTATGTCCAGAGGGAAACAATAGCACGGCAGTCAAAAAGGACGCATACCCGTGCGCTACGATCGTGTCGAGATGTCCAAAAGGAAATCACAAGGCGATAATCAAAATGGAAACATACCCGTGCGCCACGATCGTGTCAGGATATCCAAAGCGATTAACCACAAGACCTTAACCAAAATGGAAGCATACCCGTGCGCTACGCATCGTGTCAGTATGTCCAAAGTGATTAACAACAATAATACTATCAACAGGAACGTACCCGTGGAATTTCTCCGTCACTGCCGGCACGTCCAAGTAAGTTCTCAACAAGTCAACCGACCCTCCATCGAGAGACGCGGTAACACAGAAATACAACGCTTTGCACAACAAAGGTTATCACAATAAGCATAGCCAAGCTTCACAACAACAAGCATAGGCAAGTTTCACAACAACACAAAGTACTTTCATTTTATACCAAAGTCCGGGGTTTTAACCCCAAAGTACTACATACGTAAGTTCTTTTAAAAGAGATCCATTTCTTTTATAAAAGTCACCCGATACCCGTAGTATTAGAATGACCAACCCACCTTCCTTTTCAAAACCAAGTAACAACATTCTTTTCCTAAGTTCCAGTTTGCCTAGTTTCAATTACTCAAGCTTCTCATTTTCAAATGGTTTCATAGTTCCCAAACTTAATCACTTGATTCCTTTTTAGAACAATTAAGTAACATATGTCATATACGTGAGTAGTTTATTCTTGTTTATAACGATCTTATTAAAGACCGTGATCTAGAAAATGTAATATCATTTTGTCTCATCTTAGCTTCATGCAGATGGAGGTTTCTACTGGTTTTAATACAACACATCATTATTCAATACATTTTCCTTTTATTAACGCTGCAGTGGTCTGTCGATACACATTCTGACTCCCGAAATCAGTAAAACATTATCCCTTTAAAAACCAAGTACTCATTACTCACGAATGAGGTTTCACACAAACATCCACATTAAAACAAATAAGTTAAGTCTCTTATCTTATAAGATCAAGTCTCTTAACTTCTAACGTCAGTAAACCATTTTCACTTACATAAGGTCGTTATAACTAACTTCCCATAAAGCTATTATAACACCATATGTTTTAACCCAACCAAATCACTTAGCACATGTACGCGTCTGCATACTACATAGTTCACAACAATCATGCTAGAAAAGATAGGAAGAGGTTCACATACCTCGCGACGATTTATCGACAATAAGCAAAATGCTCCAAGTACTACAACCTTGCTAGCCCTTTCCACTCCTCGAGTAGAATACGCTACTCTTAGTACTTTCACCTATAAAGGTCACAAACGTCTATTAACCCCAAAACATAAGTTTCTATCTTTCTATAGAAAATTCGGCAGCACCTCCCCCCCCCGCAACAGCGTAAATCTCCTCCTCTATCGAGGCCGGCTACCAAGCCAACCAGGGGGGGGGGTTTTACACGTCTAACCGGACGTGTACAATTCTACACAAGCTCATCGCACTGATTCCTATGTAAATACGATTTAGTTCAGTTCTTAATTCTTCAGGCTTAAGTCAAAAGACATTGCCGAATACTAAGTATAGTTCCATATATAGTATACTTCAACTATATATCCTAACAAACATGTAATTTCCAATTACAATAGAGGGACAAGATAATTACCTCGATAAGCCCAAAATTAAAATCGGCCAAGGGTGCCACATGGGGGTGACACGTGTCGCCCCCCGATTCGCCCAGAATATTTCGTCTTCCGAAAATATCCAATTTACCGGAAATCTCAAAAACAAAGCGGGCCCCACAAAACCGTAAATTTCTCCCGTGGGCCCCACGTGACCATTTCTGAAAATAAAATTCCATAATTCTCTAATATTCCAGGAAGTCCGAATACCAAATCTGGGAATCCAATTCCCATTAACGAACCTTTTTCCTTCACAAAAACCGGAAACTTTTCCGTGGAAAAAATCACCTCTTTCTTCCTTTCCAATCTTTCTGCCGTATTCTCGTACGTACGTCCTCGCATACATACTCTGGAAATACGGGGTATAACATAAGGCACCAGTCGCGGGCCCGGGGTCGGGCCGTGACACCTGCACTATTGGCAAAGTAACATGCAACAGGGCACTTTGTGACTTAGGGGCTAGTATCAATCTCATGTCTCTGTCTGTGTTCAAGAGATTAGGTTTGGAGGAAGCCAAACCAACCACAGTTAATCTACAGCTGGCTGACCGAACTGTGGTGCATCCTAGAGGCATAGTGGAAGATGTTCTTGTCAAGATGGGAAAGTTCTTCTTCCCAGCAGACTTCCTCATTCTTGACATGGAGGAAGATGATGAAATACCCATCATTTTGGGGAGACCATTACTTGCAACGGGTAGAGCCCTAATTGATGTGGAGAAGGGAGAATTGAGACTACGGGTTCAGGAGGAAGAGATGGTATTCAAGGTATTCAAACTCGCCATTGAGTCCCAGGCCAGCAACAAGTGCTTCGAAGTAAGCACAACTGACACAGCAGTTCAACAAGCACAAACCAAAATTAGGGAGATCATTCCTACAGCTGTGAGCCCACGACTAGTCTGAAAGCAGACAAACCGGTAAATCTTACTAAACCCAATGAAAAGAAAAAGAAAAATAGAGTGAGGAAGAGGAAAATGATTTTGAAGTGGATATGTTATGGGATTAATTTACCCCAATTATTTGATAAGGAATCTGCGTGCGACTACAAGACGTTAAAGATAGCGATACTTGGGAGGAAACCCAATGTTTTAATTCTATAATTAGTTTAAATTGAACAGTCTCACTTGTGGTATTTTTTTTGGTTGTGATGTGATGACAGGTGCGGGAATCGGAGAATGAGCACGAAAAAAATGATGGAAAACACAGAATCGGGTCGGCACCGCGGTGCCACTCGGTAGGACCACGGTGCCGAATTTTCAGAGAGGTCACAAAACTTTTAGCACCGCGGTGCCGGAACGCGATTTCAGAAATAAAAAGGCCTAAAATCCCCAATTCACCGCCACCACCACTATTTTGAGTCGCTATTGTCTGTAAGTCGTCCCTTTATTATTTTTGAGTCGTTACACATTTGGGACAATGTGTCATTTAAGTTTGGGGGGGTACTTATGTTTTTGAGTCTTTGTGATTGAGTTATTGTGTCTTTTATTGTGTCTATATGAGTCAAATTTTTTTATGATCATGCATGTTGTAGTTACTGAAAACGCCTAGTGAATTAAGATGGGATAATGTAATGGAATTAGAAGCTAAAATATGTGTGCTTAAGTTAGATATGCCAAAAATTTATGAAAATCTAATTATTTGGGATATTCGTGCTCAGCTGATGCGTTGTCAATTGAAAAATGTTTATGAAGTCTGCTTGCTTGTTATTTGAGGCGAAATAATTAATATGCATGTTTAGGGAGATGATTCAGGCATTTCTTTGTTAGCCCTTCTTACATTTCATTACCTACCTTGCAATAAAATGTATCCCTAGTCAGAGCCGTTGAGCCTAAAATAAGTTATTTCTTTGACACCCTATGATTCCCTTGTGTGTCATAAGCAGTAATTGAAAAATTGGGATGAAGAAGTGGGAAAAAGAAATACCAAAAGAGAGTGAAAAATTGATGCACCCCAGTGAAAAAAAATATAAAAGCTTAAGTTTGGGGGTGTCTATGTGAATGTCTTTCATGCTCTCAAAAAGAGAAGAGGGGAACGATAGGTATGAACTGAAAAAAAAGAAAAAAAAAGTGACAAAAATGGTTGAATGAGAAAAACGCTTATGGTACGTAAATTGAGTCTAAATGCTTACTCTTACCTACCACTGACCTGCATTACAACCCTGAAAAGTCCTGAAGATCTCTAATATGTATGTCTATGATTACTGGAGAATAACAAGTAAACATGTTCATAGAACTAAATGAAATTGACATGCATATGTTAGTGTTCATATTTCCATTGAGTGTGATTGAAATGAATTTGTGAAATATCTGGATTGAAATTCTAGATTGCTATATTCATGTTATATGTTCCAGTATACTATCTCAACTGACGTTCATGCTTTTCTAAGTAACCTTGTGCAACTGCTTGATTTGAGTCTTTGAGTCTTTTTTATTTTGTTTCTTCGTTTTTGTTTTGATCTTTGCTCGAGGGCGAGCAAAGGTTAAGTTTGAGGGTATTTGTTAGACGTATTTTGTATACGTTTTTGAGTCATTTTTAGTTAGTGTTTTTCCCATTTTTGTTTAAATAAGTATCTTGTTAGGGTCATTTTCCTTTATTTTGAGTCACAGCGGTTCAAAAAGGCAAAATGGCGAAAAGGAGCGAAAAGTGGGCATAAAAGGAGATTCCCGAGGCAAAAAGGACGGAGGTTGGCAATTCAGACAAAGATCGCAGATCGCGTGCCATTCATACGTAATCGGTGCCATAATTATCGAGAGGTGAAGACTTTCAAGACCGCGTGCCATTCTCGCAGTAATCCGCGGCCGAGGCGTGAATTTTTAGATCCGAAATAGAATTGGTCAAGGGCAGAAAGGTCCATAGGGCACGAAATTTGCAACATGCTTAAGCCCTAGGGATTAGTCTAGTTAGGGAAGTTGTTCATTCTATCACACAACACAACTTAGGGCAGATTTGAAGCTACAATTGGAGACTTTAGTTCACAGTATTTTTCTTTCTTTTCTTTGCAATTCAGTTTATGTTGGTATTTGTATTAGTTCTTAGCATGTCTATGGCTAGGAGTTAAACACTTTATTAGGGTTTTCCTTATGAATCGCTTGAAACTCTTATTCATGAATTAATGCAGTAGTTTGATTTCTTCTTCACATTGATTAAGATTTATTCAATAATTGGTATGAATGGTTGATAATTAATTGATCACTAATTATCATAATCTATATGATTTTGAATCAAGAACCGAGAGGAGAGATTTGGATATGCTGTAATTGAATAGACATAGGTTAAAATCGTGGACGAAAGTACCCCGATACTTGTGTAGCATTATAGGTTAATGTTTTTAATCCTCTTATGTGGTAAATCCTATCATAGAAATATAGAAGGGTTCTGCACCGGGATTGAGTGATTATATATCCTAACTGTAATATAAGACAGTCTAGTTAATCGCTATCTTAACGTAGAAGAATAAGTCATTCTAGTCGCATTAAGGATTGAATAGAGTGGATAGTCGAGGATTTTGGAAGCCCTAATTCCTTCATAACTGATTACAACTTCAGTAGTTTAGTTAATCCTTGCAATTATTCTAGTAGTTAAACAAAAATCCAACTCAATTATCGATTGCCAAATAGATAACATAAAATAGATGACCGGTAATTAGAGATCAGTCTCGGTGGACGATAAACTCGGTCTTACAGACTATATTACTTGTGAACGATACGTACATGTCACGCCCCGAACCCCGGGCCCGTGACTGGTGCCCTACCTGGGCACCCTTCTACCTAACAGACACAAGTAAACTGCGGAATTTAAATAACACCTTTTTTTTTTAACCAACGTACGTGCAAGGGCAAAGCCGACAAGGCTGCCATATAATATACATAACAAAAGACACTACACCGTACATGAGTCCAATCCCACATATGAATACAGACCTCTAAGAGTTTTACTGAACTATGACGGGACAAGGCCCCATTGCACTCCATAATCGCATAAAAGCCTCAGATCAAAAACTTATACCAAAAAGATAAACTCCCAATGAAGGAGCTATCCAAAACTCGAGCAGGTCCTACACCGCCGATCACCAAACAACAGACCTAAACTCATGCAGATGAACGCAGCCTCCGGGCGAGGTCAAGAAAGAATGTACTGCATGTGAAAAAGTAGCATCAGAATGAAATCATAACAATTTAAACAAAACAGAGACATGATGATAGCCAACCTACGCATACACAATACATAAGCATCATATCAAGTCGTGGACGATGCCTCAAAGTCACTACTCAAATATAACTATGGGTCTCACGCCCATAATATCAATCATGCCCGTGGAATCCTTCTCACCGCGGCCCATGATATAATATAACACCAATAAGCATACATGAACACCAAGTCCCACCGTGTCCTAAAATCAGACGGCTAAGTAGAAACGAACCACCAGATCCAACCATGTATCATAAACTGACGGGGCAAGTACGAAAGCCAACTACAGATCCAACTCGCCAACAATCGACGGGCAAGTACGAAAGCTAACTACAGATCCAACTCGTTGCCACGAGATATGATCGGCAAGTGTGCAAGTTATCTACCGAGCTCATCGTACTAAATCGCGGTAATAGCACCGACGGGGCAAGTACGTAAAGCTATCTACCGATCCAACTCGCTATCAATCGAAAGGGCAAGTACGAAGCTAACTACCGGATCCAACTCGTGTTACTAAATCTCATGGAGGCCAATCCATAAAAATATCCCACGTGGTCGCATGCCCTAATCCCACATCGATAAGCATGACCATAGGTAACACAAACAACCGAATCTAACCCGCCTCCCGGTCACATGCCCTAATCCCACATCGTATAAGCATGTCCGCGAGAATCCTCGTGGTCGCATGCCCTAATCCCACATCAGATAAGCATGACCATGTGGTAACACAAATAATGGAAGCATACCTGGAATCCCACATCACCGCTTGCAGACGCCCAAGTAAACTTACTAACAAGACACCAATTCTCCAACCGAGAGTCGCGCAACGTAATAAAACATAATACTTGTACTCAAATGCTATCACCAAAGACACATTGGCAATTCTCAATTAAACAAGCCAAAGTACTTATCAAGGCACACATAGAATAATTCTCAATTAAACAAGCCAAAGTACTTATCAAGGCACATAGAATAATTCTCAATTAAAGCCAAAGTACTTATCAAGGCACACATAGAATAATTCTCAATTAAACAAGCCAAAGTACTACGTGACGACATTCTTTTCAAAAGACTTCTTTTATGTAAAACCCCAAGATACTAACACCCGTAGTATCAAGGTGTGTCTATTTTTCAAAGTAAGTTACTACACTTTTAGAAAACTCTTTTCAAAGCTTGAAATCAAGTAACTTCAAATTTTCACAATCTAGGCAACTTATGCCTAATAATCAAAATCGACAACTTTCTTAACCTTTCATAAAGTCGTTATAACCAACTTCCCATAAAGCCGTTATAACCCTTTATGGTTTTAGACATATTCATTCCTTTTTATAACCAAGAGACTTATACTTAAAACCAAGTATCACATACTTACAAATCAAGTTTCTTAACTTTCAAAATACTTCAAGTCTCTTAATATTTAGAAAACAAGTTTCTTCTACTTTTAAACCTCAAGTAACTCACACCTTTAAAACAAGTTACTTCTCTTAAATCATGTCATTTCTCCTCAAACAATTAAGTAAATCGCTCCTTTAACTCCCCTAAAGTCATTACAACAACCCTTAGGTTTTGGAACTAAGGCACTAGCCAAAAGGTTTGGAAACCACTTCCTTTTCAAGACTCTATGTACTTTAAGTAAAATACTTTCACTTTTAAGAATCCAAACTTCACTAAGGAAATGGATTATACAACTTACAATTTAAACATCAAAGTACAATCAAGGGAGTACATAGAACGAATTCTATTTTAGGCAATCCAAATACAACCAAGGAATGGATCATTTACGAGTAGACATACTTTCTTTATCTTAAGGAATCATGCTAAGAGAGATAGTTCACATACCTTTCGCTAAATCCACAAGCTAAGCCGAATACACCGTGACGAGAAGTTGTCAACCTATAATGGTCACAACAAGACTATCAACTTCTAGTCTCTAACGAGAATAATACTAAGTATACTGCCTCTAATTCTAATGGAAAATCGGGCAAAGACTTCCTTTGTTTCTACTCACTTTGCCACCTTTTCAAGGCCGAATACACAACCAACACGCCACATTTAAGGCTCAAAACAACAACCAAACAAAGGGGATTACACGCCTTACAATACGTAAAATTCCGCCCACAATTAATAATGAAGAGTTCCATATTCAAGCCATTCTCGGCCAACAACATAACCAACAATTCAAAGTCTTTTCGAATCCTTTTCCAATTCCAAGTTCTAAGGTCTAACATGTTATATAGTCATAAACAACTACAATTTCCTTCTTTATACAACATGCGATTTACTTAAACTAATAATCAACTCGAATTGTAATCTTAAGGCTAAACATGCTAGTTTTCGGATTAGGGTTCCAATAGTCAATATACTTATCAAACTTCATACTATATAACTCATGCTTGCTAATAACCATAGCTACAACAATAAGTAAGTCTCAACTACTAAAACGACAAAATTTATACCTTTATAAGCCCTTAAAAATTCCAAGATTCAAAGTCGCTCCTTAGCAAATTCTTAGCTCCTTTCCTTTACGCTCCAATCCGCTATTCAAGCCTTTAAGTTCACAACCAACTTCTCTTCCATTTCCAATCCAAAACTAGGAAAACTACTTAGGTTTTCGCCTTGCGACTAACGTGAAAACGTCATTTTTCCGCAATCTTTCTATTGAGATAACCTTACAACACTCTTAGGAACCTTAGTTTAAAGTCTTGTGAATAAAGGATCAAAACTACAATTTTTTTGTGTGGAGAGGAGAGTGAACCCGAGAGGTCTCTAGCAAGAACAAGAATGTGTGATTTTTTCTAAGTTTTGAAGAGCTAGTCTTGCACTAGTAGTATTCTTATATAACACATTGGAGGGCCAAGAATTAAACAAATGGGTGGCTAAGATGAGTTTCACTAGGATCAAGCCCAAGTGGCAAGTTGACTTTGGTCATTAATATCAAGCTTTGAAGACTTATCTTCTACCATGGTCAATGACCATTTTATCCTTGCTAAAAACGTCCAAGACCATATGTGGGGGTGCCACGTGTCGCCCTCTCATTCGTCCATAAAATTTCAGAACCTCATGGCCCCACAAAACGTAAAATTCCTCGGGTGGGCCCCACATGACCAAATCCGTAAAAATAAATTTCCATAATGTTAATAAGTTCCATACTCTTCAAATAATACACTTTGAGAATTCAATTCTCAACAACGAACATTTTTCCTTTCCGACGTTCGAAAGATTTTTCCGTCGGAAAAACAATTCTTTCTTTCGTACCAATTTCCAAGTCTTGATTCCTTATGTACATTCTCTTATACATGTCCTAGACTTACGGGATGTAACATTCTTCCCCCCTTAGAAACATTCGTCCCCGAATGTTCTTAGTCGGTTTTCAAGCTATACACACTCCGGCACAATCTCTATACTATGTCTATCAATCAAAACTGCACAAGACCAACGATGCCACACATGGCCACCACAACATACGTAAACATAACAATGGACCTTCCGTCCGCGAATTTCTCCTCACAAAACTCGGGGTTACATTTTCTCAAACACGGGATCCTTAGAGGTTCCTTTATTTTCTTACTTGTCATACTTCCTCGTACTTCTAAACTTATTTAGCATACGTACATAATTTCAAATATTGTTCATGTTCTCCAATCCTTGGAGTTACTATCCAAACTTGGCCATTATGCTACTTGAATTTCCGCTAAGGCTTTTCTCGGTCCTTACGACCTAGTTCCGGTGGAACGCATCCACGAACTCGTACAACGATCAACTAGACTTGGGCCTTGCACCCTCGTGACCCTATCACATAGCAGGACTATTACCAACTAACATCACCCCATTCCATACTACTTCCGCTGACCCGAAAGGAGTCCATAACCCACTCATCGTCACCCTTAACTTCTCATTCTTAGTCTGAACTAAAACTCTCTCTTATCTCAAGGTACTTCTCACCCTATCCCCCTATTCACTAGAGGTTTGTCACATAGGTCGAATTATTTCTTCCGTACATTCTTCCCTATTGGTCTTACATAACATGGGCAATTACAACTTGTGAACTCTACACCACTATAGTCTCACTTCACTTACCATTCTTGTCAACATTCTTAACTTTTCACTTTACTAATCAAAGTATTTCTACCTGGGTACTATCACTTACAATCGCTAGCAACAAAGGGAAAACATATATGCTAGGACGAAATCGAATCTATCAATGCACGATGATTCAAAAGAATCGAGATATACCAGAACCCCACGCGATGTCGCCTCCGATCCCGCCCAAAGAGTCACGCCATCTCTCGCGTTCAAGGACCGCCAAAACTATAAACTCCACTCGACCTCTACCACGATCGGGCCGACATCCAACACCCTACTCGGGGACGCATACCGCGGAGTGGGAACCAACCACCGCCTCAAAGGCCGAGCCACCTCACCGTGCTCTTCTAAAAGGACATACCTCCGTGATATGGCCCAGACGCCACAACGAAACAAACACTGCGCTATAATGGCATTTCCGAACGACGCTTACTACAATGGAAACATCGAGGAATAAGTGGCCTCGATCGAGAAAATCCTCGCCTCTTTGAGAACCTAGACCGAGCTGGACCGCTCCTAAATACCTTGTGGGATCAAATCTCCCACCGTGAGCCGCGGGGTATGTACCGGTAGGCCGACGAATATCTCACTCGCCGAGGCCGCCGCCCAAGAACTCACCGATAACCAACCGTTCAGCCTCTTACACCGATCTCCGCGCTGCCTCTACCTCTCAGACACTGTCTGCATCGCCGAATAACCTCCTCGCTGATGAAATCGTAGCACCGCTTATCTTGGTCAATAACATAATCGCTTCCTCATGACTCCTATAGTCTTCTCCTAATCGAGAAACCGAGGCTCGTGCCGGGCTCAAAACTCGGCGCAGTAAGAACTCACGATCATGAACAACATCCAAGATACCTCGGGCATAAGCCCTATCAACTCTCTCGAGTCCGACTAGTAGCTCCTCGCTACTCCTTTGCCCTTCTCAAGGGCCGTGTTCTCCTCGAGGCATAATCAGAACACAAAAATACGCCAGAGAGGAATTATCTTGCTAACACCTTCTAGTGGCACGATCTCAGAGTGAGAAGAATAGAAACTAACTCCTAAATGTCCGTAGCCTCCTGCATGGACGTGGCGCGCAACACACCGATAATCAAGACTCTACTAGACACGGCTCAGAGACATTCCGAGGATCGCCGCTCGATACCACTCACGCCCAACCTCGGCTCATGACCGTGCCCTACCCGGGCACCTTCTACCTAATGCATACAAGTAAATCGCGGAATTTAAATAACGCCTCTTTTTTTTTTTAACCAACGACGCAAGGTCAAAGCCGATGCCGCCATATAATATACATAACAAAAGACACTACACCGCATATGAGTTCAATCCTACATATGAATATGCACTTAAGAGTTTTATCAACTATGACGACAAGGCCCCACTGCATCTCCATAATCAGATAAAAGCCTGCATCGAAAGAACTTATACCAAAAAGATAAACTCCAATGTAAGGAGCTATCCAAAACTCGAAAGGTGGTCCTACACTGCCGATCACCAAACAACAGACCTAAACTCAAGCAGATGAACGCACTTCGGGCGAGGTCAAGACAAGAATGTACCAAGTATGTGAAATGAAGCATCAGAATGAAATCATAACAGTCTAAACAAAACAGAGACATGTATGATAGCCAACCTACGCATACACACATAAGCAAATATATCAAGTAATGGACGCATGCCCTCAAAGTCACTACTCAAATATAACTATGGGTCTCACTCCCATAATATCAACCATGCCCGTGGAATCCTTTCTCACTGCCGGCAGTCCATGATATAATATAACACCAATAAGCATACATGAACACCAAGTCCCACCTGTGTCCTAAAAACTGTACGGGCCAAGTAGGAAAACGAACCACCATATCCAACCATGTATCATAAAACTGACGGGGGAAAGTACGAAAGCCAACTACTGATCCAACTCGCCAACAATCGACGGGGCAAGTAATAAAGCTAACTACGATCCAACATGTCGCCACGAGATATGACCGGGCAAGTGTGCAAGCTTATCTACCGGAGTTTATCGTATCAAATCGCTAATAGCATCGACGGGGCAAGTACGAAAGCTATCTACCGATCCAACTCGCGCCATCAATCGAAAGCGGCAAGTACGAGAGCTAACTACCGATCCAACTCGCCACTAAATCTCACGGAGGCCAATCCATAAAAATATCCCACGTGGTCGCATGCCTAATCCCACATCGTATAAGCATGACCATAGGGTAACACAAACAAATCTGGGAATCTAACCCGCCTCCTGGTCACATGCCCCGGAATCCCACATCGTATAAGCATGTCCAAGGAGCATCCCTCGTGGTCGCATGCCTCGGAATCCCACATCGTATAAGCATGACCATAGGGTAACACAAATAATGGAAGCATACCCGTGGAATCCCACATCACCGCTTCAGACGCCCAAGTAAACTTACAACAAGACAAACACCTCCAACCGAGAGTCGCAAGAACGTAATAAAACATAATACTTGTACTCAAATGCTATCACCAGCACACATTGGCAATTCTCAATTAAACAAGCCAAAGTACTTATCAAGGCACACATAAAATAATTCTCAATTAAACAAGCCAAAGTACTTATCAAGGCACACATAGAATAATTCTCAATTAAACAAGCCAAAGTACTTATCAAGGCACACATAGAATAATTCTCAATTAAACAAGCCAAAGTACTACGTACGTACATTCTTTTCAAAAGACTCATTTTTATGTAAAACCCCAAGATACTAACACCCGTAGTATCAAGGTGTGTCTATTTTTCAAAGTAAGTTACTACACTTTTAGAAAACTCTTTTCAAAGCTTGAAATCAAGTAACTTCAAATTTTCACAATCTAGGCAACTTATGCCTAATAATCAAAATAGACAACTTTCTTAACCTTCCATAAAACCGTTATAACCAACTTCCCATAAAGCCGTTATAACCCTTTATGGTTTTAGACATATTCATTCCTTTTTATAACCAAGAGACTTATACTTAAAACCAAGTATCACATACTTACAAATCAAGTTTCTTAACTTTCAAAATACTTCAAGTCTCTTAATATTTAGAAAACAAGTTTCTTCTACTTTTAAACCTCAAGTAACTCACACCTTTAAAACAAGTTACTTCTCTTAAATCATGTCATTTCTCCTCTCTTAAAACAATTAAGTAAATCGCTCCTTTAACTCCCCTAAAGTCATTACTACAACCCTTAGGTTTTGGAACTAAGGCACTAGCCAAAAGGTTTGGAAACCACTTTTTCAAGACTCTATGTACTTTAAGTAAAATACTTTCACTTTTAAGAATCCAAACTTCAATACTGAAATTGATTATAAAACTTAAAATTTAAACATCACCTTAAAATCAAGTGAGTAAATATAAATAATTCTATTTTAGGAAATCAAAATACAACCAAGGAATGGATTATTTATGAGTAGGACATACTTTCTTTATCTTAAGGAATCATGCTAGAAGAGATAGTTCACATACCTTTCGCTAAATCCACAAGCTGTCAATACGCCAGACGTAGAAGTTTCAACCTATAATGGTCACAACAAGACTATCAACTTCTAGTCTCTAACGAGAATAATACTAAGTATACGGCCTCTAATTCTACGGAAAATCGGTAGCACTTCCTTTGTTTCTACTTACTTTGCCACCTTTTCAAGGCCGAATACAATAACCAACACGCCACATTTAAGGCTCAAAACAACAACCAAACAAAGGATTACACTCTTACAATACGTAAAATTCCGCCCATAATTAATAATGTAAGAGTTCCATATTCAAGCCATTCTCGGCCAACAACATAACCAACAATTCAAAGTCTTTTCCAATCCTTTTCCAATTCCAAGTTCTAAGGTCTAACATGTTATATAGTCATAAACAACTACAATTTCCTTCTTTATACAACATGCGATTTACTTAAACTAATAATCAACTCGAATTGTAATCTTAAGGCTAAACATGCTAGTTTTCGGATTAGGGTTCCAATAGCCAATATACTTATCAAACTTCATACTATATAACTCATGCTTGCTAATATCCATAGCTACAACAATAAGTAACTCTCAACTACTAAAACGACAAAATTTATACCTTTATAAGCCCTTAAAAATTCCAAGATTCAAAGTCGCTCCTTAGCTGTCACGACCCGTTCCGGGGCCCGTGACTGGTGCCTTACCCGGGCACCCAAGTAGTCATGTATCAGAGAAATCAGCGGAATATAAAGCAAGACATGAAACAGTTGTAAAATGAGACACAGTTTATCTGATAAAAAGCTTGCCTTTCGGCATATATATATAACCCAAGTTTTTGCAGTTACATCCCAACTGCATAACAGACTACTGCACTCTGGAAGTAACAACTATGGCGGACAGGCCCCGCCATACCTCGAATGTACAAAACTATCTACAATACAGGAGATCATATCCAAAAGTAGAGCCTCCGAGAAGATGGAGCTCCCGACACCAAAGCAAAGATCCTAAGGATGTGGATCTAGCACTGCTGCTCTTACCGCAGATTTAACGCAGCCCCAAGGAGGTCAAGATAACAGTACCAAGTATGTGAAATCAGAAAGTGCTTAAATGAAATCAAGTATTTAAAACCATTTGCAAATCGCTTCAATTGCACATAGTGCCATATCACAAATAAGAACAATAATAGGTAAATCAGAACATGTCTTTTCTAGGCCGCGAATGATCGGGCAAGGCTAAGCGCCCATAGTATCATTATGCGTGCTAATCTCGACTCCCGCACCGCATAGTCACACACGCAGCCGCATGAGGTATTCTCGACGGGGTAGCTAACCCTGCATTCTCCTCGACTCCCGCACCGCATAGTCTCACAGACCGCATAGTCACATTGCACCGCATGTGGCATCCTCGTGACGGGCTAAAACACCCGAATGATCAACTCGAACTCCCGCAGCTCCGCATAGTCACATAGATCGCATAGGCCGTAGAGACCGTGATCAAAGGTGGCAAGCCCTGATAACAAGTCAAGGGGGTAGGTGATATAATAACAGTACAACGGACTTACCGTTTAGCAACGTAAGCACAACAAGAATGACCTCCTTTCACAACATTACAAGATACTAATACATGTAGCATCATAATATGTCTACTTATCAAACAATCTTACTACACTTAACAGAAATCAATACAAGGCTTTTATAAACAAACAAGTAAGCCTTTTATCTTTCTTAAGTCATATACCTAACTTCCCATAAAGCTAGTATAACTCTTAAGCTTTTTGTTTAAAAACCAGATATTACTCTCCTGTTAAAAATGATTCAATATTCTTTTTGAAATACTTCAAGATTCTTATTATTCAGGCTTAAGTCAAAAGACATTGCCGTAAAGTACGTCCAGTTAACACATGTACGTCTACCGTACTATATATACTTTAAAATATATCATGCTTAAGAGTATAGGAAGAATCACATACCTTCTACGAAAACCACCGCCAAGTTGAATATGTCGCGCAGAGTATCGACTCATATCACCAACACGCCTATCAACGCCTCAGATCAGATCAGATAAAGCTCTAAGCGCAGGGTTCTCTATTCTATGAAAATTGGGCAGCACTTCCTACCCTAGAAGTTATACAGCCATCAGAAATACAAATTCTATGTGAGTACAGCTCAATTATTCTTCTTTATACCCTTCTATCGTGATAACTCAATTTATTCTCAGAATATCCTTCTAATTATTTATACTTATTCCTATACTTTTACAGTATGTATTCTCTAATTACAAAAGAAGGATATGTTTATTTACCTCGATAAGCCCAATATTATCCAAGTATAAAAGTCGATCCTGAGCGAGGTTTATCTCCTAATTTGTACATCCGATAGCTCCAAGAACCCTTAGAAGTTTCCAACAACTTCTACTAAATACTATACGGATTTGGGCTGTGGTATTTTGGTATAGTAACTACACTTGGAAGACAACTTTTCTACCAAGGGAGGGGGTAGGTTTCGGCTAGGCTAGAGGGTCGCTTCGCTAAGCTTCACCTGCGGGGGAGAAGGCTTGGACGAAAAGGCTCACAAGGAGAGAGGAGGATTTTCAAGACTTAGAGAAAGATTTGTGGACGAAGAACTCTTCATCTTAAGCGGGTATTTATAGTCAAGCCACGGCCAACCAATGGCCAAGATGAAGCCAAGTGCAAGGCAAGTGTAGGGTGAGGATTTTCCCAAGTGTCCTTATCCATCCACTACACAAATATCCTACCAACTCCATGCCCATCCATTCGCCCTATTGCCGCCCCACGCCCATCAATGAGAGTGACAAGTGTCGCCTCTCGTTGGTCCAAAATGTTTCGCCTCTCGGAAAAATCCGCAAAAATTATAAATAACATAGCCGAATTTACCCTACGCGAGTCTTGTTAAACGCTTCGCCGAAAAACCATTCGCTTTGTGAGTTGTGCCCAAAAACGCCCTAGGCCTAAACTTTTGTTAAACTTTCGTGATGACGCCTCACGCACATACTCTAGAAATACGGGTATAACATTCTCCTCCTTAGAAACATTCGTCCCAATGTTCTTTCCTAAGACAATTAACGATAAGGTTCTTCATAACTTAAATAGCTTTGCAAATGCCACATACGCCACAAACAACACTTAGGCATATATGACAATTTTAAAAAAATTACAAGTAGGAAAGTGAATTACCCGAGGTGTGGAATAGTGAGGATACTTCGCCTCATGTCCTCCTCGCCTTCCCACGCCATCTCCTCCCCGAGCTCGCTCCGCCACAAGACTTTGACGAAAGCCACGCCCTTGGTCCGCAGACGCTTAACTCGACGATCGACATCGCCATGGGAATCTCTCATACGATAACCCCTGGCCACCTGACATCGCCAATCGGTGCACCCTAGATGGATCCCCGATACATCTCCTCAAAGATAGAAACATGAAACACGGATGCACCGCTTCCAGACGGACGGCAGATTCAACTCGTAGGCAACCTCGCTTACCTCGCGACAACTGACAGGCCCAATGTACTGGGCCGAGTTTCTTTCCTCCCGAATCTCATCACACCCTTCATGGGTGACACCTTCAGAAAACCCAATCATCAACTCGAACTCTGATGCCGACGACGCATGATCCGTGATATGACTTGCCGACTCGAGTCACCAAGAATCGCCTCCCGATAAGCTTTACCTTATCCATCGCCGCCGCACCAACCGTCCTACTAATCGCATTCTCGCCCACATCGAACCAGCCTATAGGCGATCCGCACTTCCTCCCATACAAGGCCTCATAAGGCGCCATCCGAATACCGGAGTGGTAGCTATTATTGTACGCAAACTCAACTAGAGGCAAATGATCCTCCACTACTCGGTCAATAACACAAAGCTCGCAGATATCCTCAAGAGTCCGATAGTGCGCTCGCCTGTCCGCCTGTCTCAGGATGGAATGCAGATTCGTGCTCACTCAAGGCCCCTAAACCCTTCTCGAAAGACCTCTGTAAGTTAGCCGTGAACCGGGCTCTGGTCGATATGATCGAAATAGGACTCCATGCACCGACGATCTCTGATGTAAAGTCCGCATAATCTCACCGAAAAGGTCGCCCCGACGGAAGAAAGTGGGCTGATTTCACACCGCCGACGATAACCCAAATAGAATCATGCTTCCTGAGTGCGAGGTAATCCCGTGATAAAGTCCACGTTGATTACCTCCCACTTCCGTGTCGATCTCTATCATTCGCAACAAACCACCGTGCCTCTCGTGCTCTATCTTCACCACGACAACACGGACATCGAGCTACAAACTCGCAACGCCCTCTTCGCCATCCCACCAATACACGATCGGGCGTCGTGGTACATCTTGGTCGACTTGACGGATAGAGTAACGCTACCGGTGCTTCTCCTAGAACTCCGCCAAGTCTCAAACATCCGAACACACAACTCGCCTCAAATCTTAGCACCCCATCGTGCTACTCAAAAGGACCTCTTCCTCACGTAAGAGCCAGATCACGTTAACGTGTCGAATCGATCTCGAATCGCGCTTCTTCACCTCTCGACGACGGAAGACTCGCAACCTCACGAACTCGAACCCCACCGCTATCGTAATCAATCAAATAGACACCAAGGCTCGCTAATCGATGCAAATCACGAACCATGCCCCTCCTCTCCGGCCGCACATCCGATAGGCTCCCATCGACCTACGACTAAGAGCATCCGCCACAACATCGCCTTCCCGGTGGTACAGATATCAACATCGTAATCCTTAAGCAACTCTAACCACCGCCTTCGCTGTAAGTTCACTCCTCTCGTCAAGATATACCGAGGCTCTGTGGTCGTATAAATATCCACGTGAACCCCATACAAATAGTGCTCCAGATCTTCAAAGTGTGAATCACCGCCGCTAACTCCAAATCACGCGGGTAGTTCTCCGTGTTTCTTAAGCCGCTGATGCGACGCTTATAACTCTACCGCCGCATCAACACACATCCCAGCCCGATGCCCGACGATCACAATACACAACATAACCGTCTCGACCTCCGAAGAGTTAGAACGGCGGTCGCCGCCTCCTTCAAAGAATCGAAACCTCGCCACACGCATCACCATCAAACTTAGCCGCTTTCCGAGTCACCTAGTCAATGGTGCGTAGATAGAAGCAAACTTCTACGAACCGATAATATCCTCGCAAGGCCTAAATCGCGAACCTCCGCTGAGTAGTAGGTTCAGGCCAAGTCTCGATCGCTTCGATCTTGGCCGATCCACTGAATGCCATCACCACAATATGCCCAAGAAAAGCCACCGGTTAACCAAAACTCACATTTGGAAAACTTGGCGATAATCGCTGGTCCCGAGAATCACAAGATACTCTTAAATGCCCGCATGCCTCGCCCGAGCGAATAAACCAAGATATCATCAATGAACACTATCACAAACGTGTCCAAAATGGTTTAAACACTCGCTCATCAAATCCATGAATACCACGAGCATCGTCAACCCAAAAGACATGACCGAACTCATAATGCCCGTGACGGTCCGAATGCGCCCTAGGGACATCCACCTCTCTCGACTGCACTGATGATAGCCCGATCGCAGATCAATCTTGGAGAAACATCTCGCGCCGCAATCGGTCGAACAAATCATCAACTCGGGAAGGGTATTCGTTTTAATGGTCACCTTGTTCACCGTCAGATCAACACATGCGCAGCGCCCCGCCCTTCTTCTTCACGAACAATACCGCGCCCCTACGGAGAAACACTAGGTCCGATGAAGCCCTTCTCCAAAGAAATCTCTTACCGGTCCTTCAACTCTCTCAACTCGGCAGTGTCATTCTCAGATGGCGAATGGAAATAGCCGATTGTCCGCAACACATCTATACAAACTCAATCTCCTCTCGTGAGGGATACCCGAGGTCGCCTGAAACACTCGGGAACTCTCTCGATCATCGAATCGATCAAAATCTGGTACCGCAGCCTCGTGATCAAACACCCGAACGACGGTAGATGTACCCTTCTCGCACCATCTTCCTAGCCTTGAGGTAAGAAATAAACCTACCTCGGCGATACATGCTGTTCTCCCACTCAACAACCGCTCCTCAGTGAACCGGAACCGCACCACTTTCTCCCTCGCAGCTACATTGGCGTAGCAAGAAGCCAGCCAATCCATACCCATGATCACATCGAAATCGCCATATCCAACTCTATCAAGTCGGCTACGGTCCGACGACTGCATATGGTCACTGGACAAGCCCTATATACCCGCCGAGCTACCACCGAATCACCCACTGGCGTAGCTACCTCGAAAGGGTCGATGGACTCAGGCTCTATCCCTATCCTACTAGCAATAAGGGGAGATATATAGGACAGAGTAGAACCCGATCTATCAAGGCATACACATCAAATCCAGAACCGATAAAGTACTGCGGACGACATCAGCGACGCCCGATCCCGCCGGCCGGACAAGGCATATACGCGCTCGAGGACCGCTAGAATCGACCCGCCACGACTCCGCCGCGACCGCTGGCCCACGAGTACCTCGCCCGGCGAGTAATCAGTAGGAGATGATGAACCGCAATGCACCCGTAGGCCGAGCCCTACCACCGCCGCCGCCTGGCCTGACAAACTTCGTGATAATGACCTTGCCGCCACAAGTATAGCAAGCTCCTGAGTAGTACTACAGCCTCGAATGGAATCTACCACAACGGACACACCGAGCGCACTCGATCGGTTAGCACCCTTTCTACCTCGAAGTCCAAGTCTGGGGCCCTTACCGCCTCAATGCTCGTTGTACCAAAATGATGAGGAGTGCTCGAGCCTACTGTGGTGCAAATCTAGACGTCACGACGCCGCCCACCCCGAGGGCTACCAAAAGAACCGCCGCTCGCCTTCTTCTCGCCGCTGATATCCGCTCTACCCGCTTGCCTCTACGCCTCGTGATCTGCGCATGAGCTCGCATACGGTAATGTCCATGCTCGTCAAGAGACACACCCGCACAAGACTCGGCCATATAATCATCTAGCCCGCGACGAGCGTGTACACGGCCCTCCATGTTCGCATTAGCGCAGGACATATCGAGCCAAAGAATCGAACTCGACATTGTACTCCCTAATCAGGCGCCTCTCGCCAAAGAATAAAAATTGCCGCGTTCTCCTCATCCGCGGAGGCAAGAAGTGCGTGAGAAAAGCCTCCAAAACTCATCCCATATACCGGAGGTGCATGCTCTCTCGAGAAAGCTCCCACGAATCAAACCAATCGATCGCGGTATCACGCACCGATGCGAACCGGGGTCACGGACTCGGTCTCGAGGCCTTGATCACACGCACGATCCTTCAGAATCGACGGATGAACTCCTCGCGATCATCCTCCGCCTCGACCCGTAAAACTCGCGGCGCTACAACTCAGAAATCTCGTGAGCCTCAAACTATTCGCCATCGGGTGAACCACGGTACGATCGGGCCGAATCGAATCGCCGATCCAAATATCCTCATGTCCGCCACAATCCTAGCCAATAGCCGGGCCATCTCTCAGCATTTAACTCCTCCGCCCCAGCCGTGGGATGTGAGGCGCGGCATCGTGGTCTCGCTGGGCCGGGCGGGCCATGGAACTCGCTGCCTGCATAGATCGGGCTCGAGCCCTCGTGAATCCCTGTCCTACTAGCGCCTCCTCGCCGCTTTGCCCTTCGGGCCCGGTTGCCTTACGCGAGGCATAATCATATGTAAAAGGAATACGTTAGAGGGGTCCAACTTATAACACCGCTCTAAGGCACGATCTCAGAGTAAGAAGAATGGAAACCAATCCTAAATATCCTATAGCCTCCGACATTGGTGTGGTGCACAACACACCGATAATCAAGACTTACTAGATACGGCTCAGACACTTTCCGAGGATTAATCGCTCGATACCACTTTTGTCACGACTGCCCGGTTCGTGGATCGTGCCTTACCCGGGCACCCAAGTAGTCATGTATCAGAGAAATCAGCGGAATATAAAACAATACATGAAACAGTTGTAAAATGAGACACAGTTTATCTGATGAAAAGCTTGCCTTTCGGCATATATATATAACCCAAGTTTTTGCAGTTACATCCCAACTGCATAACAGACTACGCACTTCTAAAGTAACAACTATGGCGGGACAGGGCCCCACCATACCCTGAATGTACAAAACTATCTACAATACAGGGAAATCATACCCAAAAGTAGAGCCTCCGGAGAAGATGAAGCTCCCGACACCAAAGCAAAGATCCTAAGGATGTAGATCTAGTACTGCCGCCTCTTACCGCAGATTTAACGCACTCAAGGAGGTCAGTACAACAGGTACCAAGTATGTGAAACTGTAAAGTACTTAAATGAAATCAAGTATTTAAAACCATTTGCAAATCAGTTCAATTGCACATAGTTCCATATCACAAATAAGAACAATAATAGGTAAATCAGAATGTGTCTTTTCTAGGCCGCGAATGATCGGGCAAGGCTAAGCGCCCATAGTATCATTATGCTGCCTAATCTCGACTCCCGCACCGCATAGGTCACACATGCACCGCATGAGGTATTCTCGTGACGGTAGCTAACCCTGCATTCTCCTCGACTCCCGCACCGCATAGTCTCAATAGACCGCATAGTCATTGCATCGCATAGTGGCATCCCCGTGACGCTAAAACACCCGAATGATCAACTCGAACTCCCGCAGCTCCGCATAGTCACATAGACTGCATAGGCCGTAGAGACCCGCATCAAGGGTGGCAAGCCCTCGGTATAACAAGTCAAGGGGGTAGGTGATATAATAACAGTACAACGGACTTACCGTTTAGCAACGTAAGCATAACAAGAATGACCTCCTTTCACAACATTACAAGATACTAATACATGTAGCATCATAATATGTCTACTTATCAAACAATCTTACTACACTTAACAGAAATCAATACAAGGCTTTTATAAACAAACAAGTAAACAGTTCCTTTTATCTTTCTTAAGTCATATACCTAACTTCCCATAAAGCTAGTATAACTCTTAAGCTTTTGTTTAAAACCAGATATTACTCTCGTTAAAAATGATTCAATATTCTTTTTGAAATACTTCAAGATTCTTATTATTCAGCTTAAGTCAAAAGACATTGCCGTAAAGTACGCCCGCTTAACACATGACGCTCACCGCACTATATATACTTTAAAATATATCATGCTTAAGAGTATAGGAAGAATCACATACCTTCTCGCGAAACCACCGCCAAGTTGAATATGTCGCGCAGAGTATCGACCTATATCACCAACACGCCTATCAACGCTCAGATCAGATCAGATAAAGCTCTAAGCAGGGTTCTCTATTCTATGAAATTGGGCAAAGACTTCCTACCCTAGAAGCTATACAACATCATCAGAATACAAATTCATGTGAGTACAGCTCAATTATTCTTCTTTATACCCTTCTACCGTGATAACAGCTCAATTCTATTCTCAGAATATCCTTCTAAGTATTTATACTTATTCCTATACTTTTACAAGATGTATTCTCTAATTACAAAAGAAGGATAAGTTTATTTACCTCGATAAGCCCAATATTATCCAAGTATAAACGTCGATCCCGAGCGAGGTTTAGCTCCTAATTTGTACATCCGATAGCTCCAAGAACCCTTAGAAGTTTCCAACAACTTCTACTAAATACTATACGGATTTGGGCTGTGGTATTTTGCATAGTAACTACACTTGGAAGACAACTTTTCTACCAAGGGAGGGGGTAGGTTTCTTAGGCTAGAGGGTTGCTTCGCTAAGCTTCACCTGTGGGGAGAAGGCTTGACGAAAAGGCTCACAAGTGGAGAGGAGGATTTTCAAGACTTGGAGAAAGATTTGTGGATGAAGAACTCTTCATCTTAAGTGGTATTTATAGGTAAATCCATGGCCAACCAATGGCCAAGATTAACGCAAGTGCCAGGCAAGTGTAGGGTGAGGATTTTCCCAAGTGTCCTTATCCATCCCCTACACAAATATCCTACCAACTCCATGCCCATCCATTCGCCCTATTGTCGCCCCATCGCCCATGAATGAGGGTGACAAGTGTCGCCTCTCGCTGGTCCAAAATGTTTCGCCTCTCGAAAAATCCGCAAAAATTAGAAATGACATAGCCGGAATTTACCCTACGCGAGTCTTGTTAAACGCTTCGCCTGAAACCATTCGCTTTGTGAGTCAGGCCCAAAAACGCCCTAGGCCTAAACTTTTAAGGCTAAACTTTCGTACGTACGCCCTCACGTACATACTCTGGAAATACGGGGTATAACATTAGCAAATTCTTAGCTCCTTTCCTTTACGCTCCAATCCGCTATTTGAAGCCTTTAGAAGTTCACAACCAACTTCTCTTCCATTTCCAATCCAAAACTAGGAAAACTACTTAGGTTTTCGCCTTGCGACTAACGTGAAAACGCTGCTTTTTCCGCAATCTTTCTATTGAGATAACCTTACAACACTCTTAGGAACCTTGGTTTAAAGTCTTGTGAATAAAGGATCAAAACTACAATTTTTTTGTGTGGAGAGGAGAGTGAACCCGAGAGGTCTCTAGCAAGAACAAGAATGTGTGATTTTTTCTAAGTGTTGAAGAGCTAGTCTTGCACTAGTAGTATGCTTATATAACACATTGGAGGGCCAAGAATTTAACAAATGGGTGGCTAAGATGAGTTTCACTAGATCGCCCCAAGCCAGTGGCAAGCTTCGTCAATAATATCAAGCTCAAGACTTATCTTCTACCATGGTCAATGACCATTTTATCCTTGTTAAAAACGCCCAAGACCATATGTGGGGTTCCACGTGTCGCCTCTCATTCGGCCCATAAAATTTCAGAATCTCCTGTGGCCCCACAAAACGAAAATTCCTGTGGGCCCCACATGACCAAATCCGTAAAAATAAATTTCCATAATGTTAATAAGTTCCATACTCTTCAAATAATACATTTTGAGAATTCAATTCTCAACAACGAACATTTTTCCTTACCGACGTCAAAGATTTTTCCGTTTAAAAACAATTCTTTCTTTCGTACCAATTTCCAAGTCTTGATTCCTTACGTACATTCTCGTATACATGTCCTGGACTTACGGGATGTAACAGTACACTTGCGTGAGCAATTGGACATGGTCCTAACAGCCACATACCTTTTAAATATTCTTTCTAGTAAATTGCTCTCCAATATGTCTCCTACACAAATGTTGTATCATCGTCTCCCATCTTTTACACATTTGAGGGTGTTTGGGTGTTTGTGTTATCTTTTGTTTCCATCAACTACCATTAACAAGTTGCAAGCTCGTTCAACTCCTTGTGTGTTTTTGAGATACCCACAAAATCATAGGGGATATAAATGTTATGATCGACTAATGGGAAAATAATTATCTCTCATGGTGGTTTTTATGAGTCTACATTTCCTGTTTGCCTTCTCATGTGACATCCTCACCTACATATATTTTTTTGGATAACGGAATACATCACATTTTACACCACCACCTTAATAATCAAACACAAGTGGAACCAACCCAACAAAATACCAGCATTTTCCATCCCAACCACCAAATGGCACTGGACCGGATACCACAACTCATACTAATCGGTCTAGGCCCACCCTATTTTCGCGAGGGCGTGCCCTGGGGAGGCCACCGCCTCAAATGAACCCGTAAACCAACCCAATACCGGATCCCATCCCAACACCGGATCGACTATCTGCTTTCACTTTGTCCACCATACACCCCCTCGGCCCATTACCATACCCGAGACCCATACTACCCAATCGCTGACAAAATAGCCTCAGACCATTGAAACTCGTGTCATGCATTGGACGTTTTGGCTTAAATATCAGTTTAACCTCATATCTTCAGTTTAATTATCACCTCTACCAAAAAATCTCAAAGTTGTTTTATCCAACCCGAATTGGAAAACTATCATGTTAGATGAATTTAATGCTCTTATTAAAAATAAGACGTGGAAATTAGTACCACATCTTTCCAATGTGATCGTCATTCGGTCTATGTTGTTTTTTTGTCATAAAAATAATTCGATGGTTCTAGCGTGTCGAGTCGATCAGTGTGAAATAAACAATCCAGAGTTAAGACAAGAACTATCGTGATCGTTTCGCCCGACTCTTTCCAAATCTTGATCCATTCATCAGTTGGATGTTTAAAATGCATTTACAGTGCCACTTACAAGAAATAATGTACATGCACCAGCCGTTGAGTTTCCGAGATTATTTCCGTCCAAATCATGTTTTCCTGTTGAAGAAATCCTTATATGGTTTGAAACAAGCTCCTAGGGCATGATATAATCGATTTGCAAGATTTGTTTCAAGTCAGGGTTCTCACAACAAGTATGATCAATCATTGTTCATTTATCGGATGTGCATTGACATGGCATAAATACTTCTGTATGTCGATGATATTATTCTCACATCATCATCTACTTCACTTCACCAATCTATTATGTCCATTCTTGCTTCAAAATTTGCAATGAAAGACTTAGGTCCTTTGAATTATTTTCTTGGCATTGTCGTCACCTAATATGCAGGTGGTCTGTTTCTTAGTCAAAATAAATATGCCGAAGAAATAATTGACAAAGCAGGGATGTCTTCCTGCAAACCATCACATACTCTAGTTGTCACAAAGGCGAAATTGAGTAACGTTGCCGGAACTCCATACAATGATCCTACACATTACCTCAGCCTCGCATGAGCCTTACATATCTGACTTATCCGACATATGGCGACTATCAAAAGGATTCTACGGTATGTTAAGAGTACTTTCCATTTTGGCCAACATATGTATAAGTCCTCAATCTCGCATCTTTCAGCCTACACAGATAAAAATGTAAAAAAAGATAACCCATAATCATCACACATAAAAATGGAAACTTGAAGCTGTCATTAACATTTAGTTACACCAAGGAGGGAGCTTTGAAGATGAGGTTCATGAAGAACTACGGCAAGGTGGCTTCTTATGCTCGTGCCTATGCCATGAATTATGAATTATCAAGGGTCTTACAACAGCAAATGGAGTTCTTGTAAAAACAAATATCAAGAATCCCAGTTGGATTTAAAGATGAAATTTTAGGTGGATTTTGAGGTTTGATCATTTAAGTGTGTTTTTGACTTTTTTTTCTACATGAAAGAAGCTGAAGCTTGATGATCATAATAGGCGGGTCGGGGCAGATCAACAAACGGAGCATGTAATATTTTTGAAATCGAGTAAGTTAACATGATTTGGGATTTTCAAGGATATAAGTATAATATTTAAAGATGATAAAGATATTTTTATTCACAATTGCTAACGAAGAATAAAATTAGCTAATAAAATAAAATAGAATGATTTATTTGACCGCTTCTTTTTTTTTTTTTTTGGACGGCGAATCCGCACCGCTACTCTTTCGAGTGCGCATGTGGTAAACCCCGACTAACGCAATAGCCGCAAACCACGCCACCATTAACCACACTTGGCAATCCATGTGTGACATGCTCAACCGCATGTTTATGCAGGATCGAACTCGCGACCTTGCGCTCGCTTTCATCAAGCATACACCAACTTGGCTACCCTTGCGGGTGACCGTTTCCCCTTTTATAATACAACTAGTGGATATAGAATTAGTACTACTAGTATATTTTTATAAGTAGATAGAAAATTTGTAGACGACTTGCTTGCCCTAACTCTACTGTTTCGTCTTCTTCATTTTTTCTCCCTACGTTATCATTTTCATTTTAAGCCACATTTTCATTGTTATCTTAGATCTTCTTCTTCTTTTTATTTTTTGTAGAAAAAATAAATATTATAGATAACTAGAGTTTAATACACAACTTCACTTGTCTAGGATATATGTAAATTTCCTTCATGGACGTGGAAATTGGTTTCCTTATGGTAAGGATGTCCAATTGTCCAATTCAACGGTCTAAGGCTGCCTAATGGGAGGGGATATCCTGTCCCGTTAGTTTAGTGGGATGGGACATGTCTAGGGGTTTGTTTACCTGTTCCGTTCCACTAATGTCCCGATCCTCCCTATCAAGTTAAGAAATCATCCCGTACCGTCTCACTAAAATCGTTTCATCCCGTCCCACTTAAATTAGACAAATTATGTTTGTATGTTTTGATTTTGCAATGTTATCAATTTAAGTTTGTCATTTATTTTAAATTAGTGTCCATTTACTAAATTTATGTAGACTTATATCACACTACTTTTTATAATTTTTAGTGCTTAAATATTTAAATTGATACAATTTTTTTAAAAAAATAAAAAATCCCACTAAGGCCCCCGACCGTCTTGTCCCCTAAGGTTCGTCCCGCAGTGATGCAATACGAGTTTCATTAAGAAAATGCACACCAGTCATAGCAAGGGAGTTCATGAACTTTTTATCAAGTCACTACTTTGGATGCTTTGAGGATGCATAGAATGATAATTCATGGAGCATTTTCACACTTCAAGAAAGTTTAAGTGCACATTTTCAAGATATGGACTCATTGATCATGAAGATAGAGCCTTTAAATATCATGGGAGATTAACATAGGAGGACTTTAAGATATGGAAGATAGCTCGGTGGAAGATGTTATTTATGCGAAGAGGTTGTTCTTGAAATATGCTTTCATCATCCCTAATAATGCCCTTATTTTATTAAACATATTTTTGTAATAAAAGTCCGGCATTTAACTAAATATACTTCTTCAAATTTACTAACACTACCTATAAAATCTATTTTTATTTTCACTATTCAAAATATTATCATCTCAAATTAAATATTTTTGTCTTTCAAATTAAATAATTTATATTTCAATTCAAATTCAATTTTTTTCTAGTTCAAATAATTTTATGTTTTTATCCCAATTATATTATTTTTTTATTACAATGCCTATTTACTCTGTCGTTTGAAATTTCTTTAGTTTCAAATTCATATTCTTTTCTCACTTCAAATATTTTTCTTACCATTCCAATAAATGTTTCTTTAATCTTAATTAAATATTTTTTAAATTACACATGCTTAGTTACTCTGTTAATTGGATTATTTTATTGTTTTACTATTTTTTATTTTGTCTTTATTTATTAAAATCTGAGTTATGCACTATTATTTCACTGTACGATTTGTTTGTATCATAATTCGAAGATAATTATTTACTTCAAATTCAAATAAATCTAATCAGGCAAACTATTTTTAGAAAAGCTTTCTTGATTCAGGGAAAAAAATTAAGAATAAGAACGTGCCATAAAGGAAAAATTATAAAAAAATATTAATACTATTTGAATTATTCAATGGTCATGCTGTACCCGGGCAATGCGCGGAAAGTGTTAAAAAAAATCATGAAAGACCATTTTTAAAATTTTAATATTTTATAAATTACAAAATTTAAACCATTTTATCCACAACCATTTGTTAAAAGGCCAGCAGGGAAGGAAAATCATTTCCTTCATTTTAAATTATCACAAGGTTTCATGTTATGTAATTAAATCGTTGATGATTCATAAAATTATTTACCAAAATAAGAGAAAAGGTTCATCCAAATTGTTGAATACTTCATGTGATCTTAAGCTCTTCCCACAATCATATTTATATCTCTTAAATTTCAAGACCGTAGGCATTAGATTAAAATTTTAATTTTTTATCGTTCAGTTTAAAAAAATAAATCATATGGTATTTTAATAATATATAATTCTTACAATTTAATGGTATCTTCATACATTTATTTCGGATAAGGATATATAGGGAAGATAATCCTAGAACATTTATACGACTTCTTATGCAAATAAAATAATATTACTCTCTATACTTAAATTATCTACTTGTGTATATTTAGTTAGTTAAGAAAGGGAATCATTCAAGATTATAAGTTTAAATTTTAATTAACCACACTCAATATTAATCTTTCTTTTCTTTTAAAAATTATATTTAATATTGTCCTAAATTGTTTCTCCTTTGTCCTAAGAGTTCTTATTATACTGCCAGTCGGCTTAATGATGGTCTTACCTTGACTTATTTACAACTTTTTCCTTAATATTTAGATATATAGATATTGAAGATATGATCAAAATATTTTCACATACTTTCAGTTTTTATTTATAAATTAGTGCTTCCTCTAAAATTGTCAAGTGGCTTTGTAAATAGTTGTATTAAGACATAATGTATTTTATACACATTCATATTTATATTAATGATGATTAATATTATGGCAATTTGCATTTATTGAATTATTAGTTGATTGTTTATAAAATTCTATAAATGCATCCCTAGAGGTTACGTGTTTATTAATAATGCGAGAATTAATGTTATAACATAACTCTTAAATTACCTCGACTAATGATTATCGAAATTGGGGTATCGATGATATGTGATACGTCGACACGTTGTCTGCATTATATCCTTAGTGGATGTAGTATGTCTCACTTGCTACGAGTTATGGCAACTCATACTCATGATGAACACATGGATACTTGTTGAAGTATTGGTATGCCCTGCTGATGTACTATTTTGTTATATGTCTATAATGTCATCGGCGTGTGGGAGATAAAAGTCCTTAGACTTGAGGTCAATATCATCTTATTTACGGAGTAATGTACTTTTGCCACGACCGGAATTCCCGGGCCCGTGACTGGTGCCCTATGTTACACCCCATAGTTCCAGGGTATGTATACGAGGACGCACGCATTTAGAATAATGGCAAAGAAAATTGGAAAGGAAGAAAGATGTGATTTTTCACTAAAAGTTTCTGGATTTTGTGAAGGAAAAATGTTCGTTAAAGGGAATTGGATTCCCAGATTTGGTATTTGGACTTTTTGGAATATTTGAGAATTATGAAATTTTATTTCCGAAATTGGTCACGTGGGGCCCATGGGAAAATTTATGGTTTTGTGGGGCCCACTTTATTTTCGGATTTTTGGCATTACGGATATTTTCGGAAGATGAAATATTTTGACGATAGCAGGGGCGACACGTGTCACCCCGCGCGGCCATGTGGCCGAATTGAGAAGGACAGTTGGCACGCTTTTGGCGGACAAGTTGGCCCATTTTCGCGTGCCACTTGTCCCATTTTTGTGGTAGCCAAATGGTTGGCCAACTACCCACACACATGTACTCCCATCCTCACCATCCACTTGCCTAGATCTCGCCATTGATTTCTATAAATACCCTTGTGTGCAAGACTTTATTTCATCCACATTAGAGAATTTCCAAGGCAAAAAATTCCTCCTCCTTAGTAAGTTCTCGCCCAAACACCCCCACCTCGAGTAGAATTCTTCAAGTATTGTTGTTATTCCAAATACTTTAGCCTAAATCCTGTGGTATTCCAAAAATCCCAACATAAGAGCCCTGAATACTACTTTATTCCATAGTCGCAAAACGAAGCTCCTAGAAAAATCTTCATAGCTTAGATGAGTTGTTAAGAGAAGTTGTTTAGAAACTTCTAAGGGTTGCTTGGAGCGGTTGGAGCGTAAGGAATCGAGCTAAACGCTGCTCAGATCGACTTATATCTTGGATAATTTTGGGCTTATCGAGGTAATTACCTATGCCCCTATCAGAATCGGAGATTACATGTCAGAGTAGTTTAGAATCGAGTATAAGATATATTGGAAGGATGATTATAAAGAATTGAATCAGATTTACATAGGATGTATTTACAGAGACTTGTAGTATTATCAGGAGTAGAATTGTACACGTCCGTTAGACGTAACCCCCGGATTGTTGGGTCGTAGCAGCCTCGCAGATGAGGATATTTTGTGGTCATGTGGGGAGGTGCCGAATTTTCCGAGAATAAGGAATCTCAGATCTAGAATTATTCTACAAGAGATCTAGAGGTCGATAGACGCTGTGGCCTTTATAGTCAAGTACTACGAGTAGCGATTCTACTCAAGGATGGAAAAGGCGAGCAAGCGTTGAGCACGCGAGCGCTTTTGCTAATCGTCGATAATCGCCGCGAGGTATGTGAACCTCTTCCTATCTTTTCTAGCATGATTGTTGTGAACTATGTAGCACGGCAGACGCATACGTGTTAAATGAATTTGGTTTTAAAACATAAAGTGTTATAACGCTTTATGGGAAGTTTGCTATAACAACTTTACGAGGTAAAGAAATGGTTTGTGGTTTTTAAAAGATAAAGAGACTTGACTTATAAATGACTTGATGTGAAATATTAAGGAACTTGATTTCTAAAAGAAAAGAGACTTGAGGAATCAAGAGTTTTCGCTTTAAAAGAAAGACATGGTTTTGTCTTAAATTGTTTAAAACATAAAGTGTTATAACAAATTTTTACGGGAAGTTAGTTATAACGACTTTATGAAAACAAAAGAATGGTTTTATCATTAGTTTTAAAATGGTAACTTGACTTTAAAAGGAGAAGTGTTTTGGTCTAAAAAGAAGGCATATTATTGTCTTAATTTGGTTTAAAAGGGAAAGTATGGAAGTTGTTTTGGTTTACTTAAAATGTTAGTCACTCTATTTTGATAATACGCATCGGTGACCTTTGTAAAAGAAACGGATCTTTTAAAAGAATTTAACGACGTAGTACTTGGGGTTAAAACCGACTTTGGCATAAAATGAAAGTACTCGAGTCAGGTGTAACTTGCTTATGTTTGCGTGATAGCCTTGTCGCTAGTATTGTATTTCTATACCACCGCCTCTCACTGAGGGCCACTGATTTGTTATGATCTTACTGACGCATCGCAGCGATCGAGCATTCCACTGCACGCTTCGTGATTATTATTCCACGGACTAGCTCTACGAGGTTTTACCGATTCGCTTGGTATCCGTAGTTGCTCGTGATTTGCCCGAGGTCGTGGCTGATTCGCTTGGTATCCGTAGTTAGCCTTCAGACTTGCCCCGCTCAGTTTTGGACGGTCTCGTGATTCCGGCTTGGTATCCGTAGTTAGTTCGTGATTGCCCGCCGCCACGTGGCGCAGTGGTATCCGTAGTTGGCTTTGTGACTTGCCCGGGTCACCTTCGTGGTACGGTTATATAGATTTGTTGGTACGCTTTGGTATATGGTAGTTGACTTTCAGATTGCCCGGCCGCTGACGACGCGCTTTGGTATCCGTAGTTAGCCTTCAGATTTGCCCCAGACGGCTTTTACGACACAGCGGGACTCGTGTTCATGCGGTACTCGTGGTTATCGAGATCGCCGCAGTGGCGGGCGTGTTCCACGCATGATTGATGTCATGCGCGAGACCCATAGTTATATTCGAGTGACGACTTTGAGGCGCGAGTCTCCGACTTGACGTGATCGCATATTATGTAATCGTAGTTTGGTTATCATATATGTCTCCTGCTTTATATATACTACTATGATTTCATTTACGATTTTCGCCACATACTTGGTACATAGATCGACCTCCTTCGGGGGCCGCTCACGCCGCAGTAGAGGTACACCGCTTGTTGATCCTCGCCATAGGATCACAGTCATTGCTGGGAAGCTCCGCTTCCGAGGCTTATTCGTATAGTCCTCGCCGCCAGAGTACTTACATTCGTGGTATGGCGGGCCCCATCCCGCCGTTGTTGTTATAACATTCTTAGGTCCGTAGTAATCGCTGGGCGTAGTTTGTAAAAGGGATGTAATCGTCGTTCAAGTTTTATTTATATATTCGTAAAGGTAACCGCTTTGGTTAGCCTGCTTTTCTTATTTCATTATCAGATATCTTGTTTCATGTGTAAGTTTTCATTTCCGCGATTTTCTCGATGTCAGATCACTAGGTGCCCGGTAAGGCACCAGCGCCCGTGGTCGGGTCGTGACAAAAGTGGTATCGTGAGCGCTTAATCCTCTGGAAGTGTCTACGCATCTGATCTAGTAGTAGTCTGATTATCGTGTGTCGTGCACCATACCTATAATCGTGAGGTCGCAGGATATTTAGGATTGGTTTCATTCTTCTCACTCGAGATCGTGCCTTAGAGTCGTGTTATAAGTCGACTCCTCCGACGTATTCTTTGCACCCGCTATGCCTCACGCAAGGAAACCAGAGCCCGTGGCGGCAAGGCAGCAGAGGAGCTACGAGTAGAACACGTAGGTTACGAGGCACAGCCCTGGCCATTACCCGAGATAGTACTGACGACGAGTTTTACGACGCCGCTAGCCCCAAAGCAGAGTTTAGAGCGACAACAGCTTTCACCGAGGCCACGATACCGAGCCTCCGCCACGCACTGTGAGCCGAGGATATGAGTTACAAGGAAATGCCCAGCCATTAGCTAGGCTCAGGGCTGTGAATGAGGACAGACGAGCCTGAGGTTCCTAGCATCGTAGTTCACCCTAGATCCGATAGTTGAGATTTCGACTTCGAGTCGCACCACCCGAGTTCTATGGATCTAGAATCGGAAGATCATCGTGAGTTTATTCGACAATGCAGCTGATCATGAAAGTGATCAAGACCTCGTGAGGCATTTCTTACACACTTCTTGCCCTCGCATTTGCGAGAGCTCGCGCATAGATTTACGAGGTCGAGGCGTAACCGCTGACGGTTCGAATACAAGATAGAGTTTGACTTATCGCTCGCATGTCCCCGCTAGGGCGCATACGTGAGGAGAGAATGTCCTAGTAGGAGGGATACGTGGGATGACTTAGCCTACCGTGCCATGGATTCTGGATCAGAGTAAGGGGTGTTAGCTGAGAGGCCACCCCACCCCTGCATGGTCGCTGTGGTAGGGTTCTGCTGTGAGTGTCGACTACTTAGATAGCTTGTTAGGCTTGGCGCCAACAGGCCATTTTATGAGAAATTGTCCGAACAGAGTGGCGCGGATGTTACGACTCAGCCTTCGGGATCAGTGGCTGGTTCATCACCTTCTGTAGTTATGCGCCCAACAGAGCAAGATTTGATTAGAGCGGCAAAGGAAAAGTGAGGCAGTAGTTACAGGGAGATCTTCAGCCTTAAGAGACTTGTTTAGGTTGTTATGGTAGATACATGTGGAGTGCTATGTTCGGTTAGTACGGTGTAAGTCGTGATAAATCCACGGGTAGTGAGACGGAAGTAGTAGCTTTCATGACGTGAATCGTAAGATTGTTCCGATCGGAACGAGTTTAGTACGGCTGGTCGGCCGAGGCCATTTCGCGAGTCAACCCGCAACCGAACGAATGCGGGCTTGAGGTGGTCCCGCAGATGATAGTGGTCACGAGGGTGTTAGGCCCAAGTTTAGATAACCATCGACGAAGCTTGTGGACGCGCTCGACCCGAAGAGGCCGTGGGTCAGCCCATCTTGTCTTTTAGTCGATCGCATCACGGAGGGTTATGCGAGATGTCAGATATCGTGAAGGTTGTAAGGCAAAGACGGTTCCTACTTTTATTTTTATGGCGCATGGAGCCCGCTTTATGGCTATTTTTTTCGGAGGTTTTACCAAAGTGGTTAGAACTCAGTAGTCTCAAGATTGCATTCACCTCGCCGACTGACGAACAACGATTTTATCCGTAAATTGAGGATAGGTTACGCCTGTTTTGATTTCGTGGGTAGCCGAGGATTATTTGCCTCTTGTGAGCGAGTATTATACTAGCTACTGGATGGTGCCTTATGAAGCCTTGTATGGGCAGAGCAGGTCTCTGGCCGATCGTCTGATGTCGGCAAGGTTCGATAGTTTGGTCCCTACTTGTTTCACAGGATGTGGATAAGTGAAGCTTATCCGTAAGGTTATTAGCACTGTGAGTCAATGTAAGTCGCAAGGAATGTTATATCCCGTATTTGCAGTATGTACGTGGCGGCATACGCACAAAAGTTTAGCCTTAGTTAGGCACCTGACTTAAAAACATTTGTGCACAACTCACTAAAAGAATCGCTTTCCGACTAAACGCTTTACAAAGTTGCATAGGGAAAATTCCGCTATGTCATTTATTATTTTATGGATTTTTCCGAGAGATGAAACATTTTGGATCAACGAGAGGCGACACTTGTCACCCTCTAGTTGGCGGACTTGAGGCGCCCATTTGCACTAATCGTGGCCTTGTTTGGTCGGGGCGGGTAGGATATTTTTGTGTAAGAGGATAAGTGACACTGCAAATCCTCACCCTACACTTGCATAGCACTTGGCTTCATCTTGGCCATTGGTTGGCCTATAAATACCCCTTAGTCGATGAACTTCTTCATCCACACTTAGACATTTCCAAGTCTAAAATCCCTCCTCTCCTCATGAGCTCGTCCAACTCCTCCTTCCCTTTCGAGAGGCTCTCACGAGAACACCCCACCTTAGTTGTTTTCGAGAAATACACCCCCTTTGTGGTATAGAAATACTTCCAAGTATTGTTATAATGCCAAAATACTCTAGCCCAAAACCTTTGTAGTATTTCCAAGTACCTCTATAATAAAAGTCTAAAATACTATTATACTTCCTTTAGCCACTAAACGAAACCCTAAGGAAAACCTTCATAGCTCGGTTGAAGTGTTAAGTAGAAGTTGCGAGAACTTCTAAGGGTTGTTTAGAGCGGTTGGAGCACCCTGAGTAGAGCTAAACGTTGCTCATGATCGACTTTAAACTTGGATAATTTTGGCTTACCGAGGTAAATAATCCTATCCTTCTATTGTAATTGGAAATTACATATCGTAGTATTATTAGAAATGAATATAAGATTCATAAGAGAATTGAACCGTAATGTAAGGATATTACGTAAAAGACTTGAATCAAATCACATCAAGCTAATATTAAAGTAGAAGATTAAACCGCATTTACATAGATCAGATTTACAGACTTATAACCTTTATCGTCGATCGCTCGCGAGTAGCATGTACTACTTGGAAGGTGGACAAGGCTAGCCGTTATAGCCGCGAGCGCTTTGCTAATAGTCGATAATCGCCGCGAGGTACGTGATTCTTCCTATCCTCTCGAGCATGATATTTTAAAAGAATATATATATAGTACTAGACGACGCGGTGTTAATCTGAACGTAGTTTTACGGCAATGTCTTTAGACTTAAGCCTGAATAATAAGAATCTTGAAGTATTTCAAAAGAATTAAGAAACCTTTTTGAAAGAAGAGTAATACTTGGTTTTGAAAACATAAGAGTTATACTAGCTTTATGGGAAGTTAGGTATAACGTCTTAAGAGAGATAAAAAGAATGGTTTATTAATTTTAGAAGTTAAGAGACTTGATCTTAAAAGATAAGAGGCTTGACTTAAATGAATTAATATGAATGTTTGTGTGAAACCTCATTCGTGAGTAATGAGTACTTGGTTGTTAAAAGGAATAATGTTTTACTGATTTCTAAATCGTAATAAGTATCGAACAAACCACAAAGAGCTTAATAAAGTGGAAATGTATTGACTAATAAAGTATTATTAAAACCAAGAGAAACCTCCATCCGCATAAGCTAAGACGAGACAAAATGATATTACATTTCCTAGATCATGGCTGCTTTAATAAGATTGTTATGAACAAGAATAACCTACTCACTCATAAGGCATATGTTTTCTCAAATTGCTTTAAAGGATTAAAACTATGAACTACGAAACCTTTTCAAAATGAGAAACTCGAGCATTTGAAATTAGGCAAACTCAACGCTTGGAAAATAACGTTGTTACTTGATTTACAAAGGGAAGTGTTTTGGTTTACTTAACAATGTTAGTCACTCTATTTTTATACTACTGCATCGTGACCTTTGTAAAATAAACGGATCTCTAAAAGGAATTTAACGCATTTAGTACTTTAGGTTAAAACCCTGACTTTGACATAAAATGAAAGTACTTGAGTCAGGTATAACTCGCCTATGCTTGTTGTTGTGTAACTTGCCTATGCTTGTCGTGATAGCCTTTGTTGTGAAAAAAATTGTGTTTCTATACTACCGCGCCTCACGAGGCTTCATTGACTTGTTGAGAACTTACCGACGCATCGGCAAAGGACAAGATTCCACTGATATGCTTCCATTATTATCATACGGGCATGTCTACACCGATGATGGATTCGCGGGTACGTGACCATTATGGTTATTTATGGCGAAGATCGTGACTTACGCCAGGATCGGTGCATACCGCTTACTTGCCCCCGCCGCCACGCGGACGCAGTGGATCCGCATAGGTTATCGACTTGCCACGGGTCGCCTTCGCCAAGGCATCGTGACTTACGCCAGGATCCGCGCTTAGTCCGTTACTTGCCCCGCCATCCGCGTGGCGCCGAGGATCTCGCGAGGCTATTGCACTTGCCACGGTCGCCTTCGCGAGTCGTTGTTGACGGCTTCGACTTACGGCCAGGATCCGTGCATAGCTCGCATTGCCCCGCCGCCACGTGACGCAGCGGATTCGTATAGGTTATCGCACTTGCCACGCGTCGCCTTATGTTATGATTATTTCGCACGGTCTTTTTTGACACAGTGGGACTTGATGTTCGTGTACTCGTGTTATCATATCATGATCGCCGGCAGCGAGGCGTATTCCACGCATGATTGACGCTGGGCGCGAGACCCATAGTTATATATCGAGTAACGACTGAGGGCGCGAGTCCTCGACTTGATATAATCGCTTATACGCTGCAATCGTAGTTTGGTTATCATACATGTCTCCTCGCTTTATATAGACTATTATGATTTCATTTACGATTTTCGGGCCACATACTGCACTGCCAGATCGACTCCTTCGGGCCGCTCACGCCGCAGTAGAGGTACATCTACCGCCGATCCCCGCTTATAGGATCACATTTCAACAGATTGAAGCCCGCTGCCTTCCTGAGGCTTATCTTTCGCATGCTACCCCGAGTCCGTAGGATCTTGTACATTCGTGGTATGGCGGCCCCGTCCCGTCATAGTTGTTGTAAAATCTTAGAGGTCCAGTAAAGACCGCTGCAAGGTGGTTGTAAGGATGGTAATCGCTCAAATGTCGATATATATATATATACGTAAAGGCAACCGCTTTGTTGGCCTATTTTTCTTTTATCTTGATCCATATCTAATCAGATGTTTAAGTTTTTTTATTTCACCGGTTTTTCCTCGATGTCAGATCACCAGGTGCCCGGTAGGACTACCACGCCCGCCCGGTCGTGACAAAAGTGGTATCAGAGCGCTTAGTCCTCTGAAAGTGTCTACGCATCGTGTCTAGTAGAGTCTTGATTATCGATGTGTCAGGCACCACATCTATAATCGTGAGGTCATGGACATTTAGGATTGGTTTCATTCTTCTCATTCCGAGATCGTGCCTCAGAGCCGTGGTGATAAGTCGGACCCTCCGACGATTTCGCTTTTACCGCTTATGTCTCCGCTAGGCAACCCGCCCGTATGGCAAGGCAGCAGAGGAGTCGCGAGTAGAGCAAATGGGCCTCTACAGAGACCACAAGACTGAGCCTCCACCCCACACCGGAGCAGGAGACGGGTTGCGCGAGTCGCCCGCTTATCGCCGTGGTCAGGCTGACTGAGGATAGCCGGACGCAGCAGCCCCAGTGAGACCGCCGTTCACCCTAGATCGATAGTTCGAGGCTACGGATTTTCCGAGTCAGAGCCCGCCGCAGAGTTTTACGGGTCGAGGCCCGAGGATGATCCGCAGGAGTTCATCCGACGCTACGCCGGATCATGAGAGTGATCAAGGCATCGAGACCGAGTCGCTGGTCCTAGGTTCGTGACGGCCGCGTGATACCGCAATGACCGTTTGATTCGCGAGCCGTCCCCGGGAGAGAATGCACTTCCACTATATGGGACGAGTTCTCAGAGGCATTTCTTGCACATTTCTTGCCTCCATAGATGACGAGGGCTCGGGCCGACAGATTTTTGGTGTTGCGGCAGAACGGGCGTACGATTTGGGAGTACAATGTGGAGTTCGACTCATCGCCCAGACGCCCCCGCTGCTAGTAGCTAGTATGGAAGATCGAGTGCACCGACATGTTACAGGCTCACGATTACCTAGCGCAGAGTTGTTCGTGTAGCTCTTCACCGCACGGACATTGCCCGCACGCAGCTTATGCACTGACGCGAGGAGCGAGAGGTCGACGGAATGACCAAGATCAGCGTAAGAGGGCCGTAACAGCAGGTCCTTTGATAACTTTCGAGGCGGACCGCCAAAGAATGCACTAGTTATGTACCTCCGCTGCAACAGAGTGGTCCTCCACGCCTTCGACCTTCGATATTCGTGAGCCGTGGCTCCTGTGTTTCAGATTTTCGTGGAGTAGTTGTCGCCGGACGCAGGCCACCAGATCTCAGCCGGCCGCTGTGGTAAAGACCATGGGGGAAATGTCAGACCGGTTTGGGAGATTGTTATACTGCGGCCGACAGGCCATTTGACGAGAGATCGTCCGACTGTGGGTAGCACTAGTGGATAGCACGACTACTAGATCGGGCCATGGTTCTTCACCTTCCATAGCTAGGCAGATGTTCATACACGCAGCCACAGAGAGGTCGCGGTGGAAGTTCCAGCTTTAGCGGTCCTTTGAACCGCCTATTTTCGTATATCCTTAACCTCTAGAGATTTGTATGTATTGATGTTATGATGATGTGTTTAGTGTTATGTTCGGATAGCTTTGTGCAAAATGTGATTTAGAAGTTCGTTAGTGAAAAGGGTAAGCTCAAAGTAGAAAATGATTAACCTTAGAATATTACGCTGAGACCTTAGATGTAAGGCCATCTGAGTACAAGATTTCATGGGTGATCTTTGTCGAACGTATAAGTATACGCGGAGTAATTGTGGGAAAATTCTCGGGTGGTGTAAAATGGAAGTGGTAGCTATGACCAGATAGGTAAGATTGTTCGATCGGGAACAAGAGCTTGACGCGTTGCTGGGTCGGGTCAGCCATGGGGTCAACCCAGAGTCTCGGGGTTGGGTCGATTCGAGGTGGTCCCGCCAGTGGTAGGATCACGAGGGTGCTAGCCCAAGTTTAGGTAACCATCGATGAATTCGTGACGCGTCGACTGAATCGGTTTGGCAAGGCCGGAATGGCCTTAGAGGAAAGCTGGCTAGTAAGATGACCAAGTTCGATGTAGTGACTCCAAAGTTTCGCAATGTAAGCGCTGGATGAAGGCGTGGTACGGTACTAGGAAGAGTTCGAGTGTTCGGAAGCGGTACGACGAGAAAGGAAAGAAGTGAACTCAGGCCGAAAGACGGAAGTAATCATTTCGTGGAAATGAATGTGCGAAGGAGTATCCTTCGACCGTGGCGAGTTGGTACTGTTTTGCATCGCCGAGGTGATTCCTCGTTGTCTTGGATTTAAGTATTTGCGCGCTGTTATTCTCGTGACTAAAGTGCATTTGCAAACCGTTAAGCTTACGAGGAACTTGATCGTTATTCGTTTTCGGAAGCGAAACATTCGATGAATGTTTCGGCGAGGAGAATGTTATACCCGTATTTTGCAGTATGTACGTAAGGGCATACGTACAAAAGTTTAGCCTTAGTTAGGCACCTTGGACGAAAAACATTTGTGCACAACTCACTAAAAGAATCGTTTTCCGACGAAACGCTTTACAAAGTTTTCGTAGGGAAAATTCCGCCATGTCATTTATTATTTTTATGGATTTTTCCGAGAGATGAAACATTTTGGACCAACGAGAGCGACACTTGTCACCCTCTAGTTGGCGGACTCGAGGCGCCCATTTGCACGAATTGGTGGCCTTGTTTGGTCGGGCGGTTGGTAGGATATTTTTGTGTAGTAGATGGATAAGGACACTTGCAAATCTCACCCTACACTTGCATAACACTTGGCTTCATCTTGGCCATTGGTTGGCCTATAAATACCCCCCTTAGTTGATGAACTTCTTCATCCTCACTTAGACATTTCCAAGTCTAAAAATCCTCCTCTCCTCGCAGCTCTCGCCCAACTCCCCTTCCCTTCGAGAGGCCCTCACGAGAACACCCCTAGCCTAGTTGTTTTCGAGAAATACACCCCCTTTGTGGTATAGAAATACTTCCAAGTATTGTTATAATGCCAAAATACTCTAGCCCAAAACCTTTGTAGTATTTCCAAGTACCTCTATACTAAAAGCCTAAAATACTATTATACTTCCTTTAGCCACTAAACGAAACCCTAAGGAAAACCTTCATAGTCGGTTGAAGTGTTAAGTATAAGTTGCGTAGAACTTCTAAGGGTTGTTTAGAGCGGGTTGGAGCACCCGGAGTAGGAGCTAAACATTGATCAGGATCGACTTTAAACTTGGATAATTTTGGGCTTACCGAGGTAAATAATCCTATCCTTCTATTGTAATTGGAAATTACATACTGTAGTATTATTAGAAATGAATATAAGATTCATAGAAGAGAATTGAACTGTAATAGAAGGATATTACAGAAAAGACTTGAACTGAAATCACATCAGAAGAATATTAAAGTAGAAGATTAAATCAGATTTACATAGGATCAGATTTACAGAGACTTATAACCTTTATTGTCGACTGCTCGCGAGTAGCATGTACTACTTGGAAGGTGACAAGGCTAGCCGTTATAGTCGTGAGCGCTTTTGCTAATAGTCGATAATCGTCGCGAGGTATGTGATTCTTCCTATCCTCGAGCATGATATTTTAAAAGAATATATATATAGTACTATAGACATACGCAGTGTTAACTGAACGTAGTTTTACAAGAATGTCTTTAGACTTAAGCCTGAATAATAAGAATCTTGAAGTATTTCAAAAGAATTAAGAAACCTTTTTGAAAGAAGAGTAATACTTGGTTTTGAAAACATAAGAGTTATACTAGCTTTATGGGAAGTTAGGTATAACGTCTTAAGAGAGATAAAAAGAATGGTTTATTAATTTTAGAAGTTAAGAGACTTGATCTTAAAAGATAAGAGGCTTGACTTAAATGAATTAATATGAATGTTTGTGTGAAACCTCATTCGTGAGTAATGAGTACTTGGTTGTTAAAAGGAATAATGTTTTACTGATTTCGGAAATCAGAATAAGTATCGAACAAACCACGCAAAGGCTTAATAAAGGGAAATGTATTGACTAATAAAGTATTATTAAAACCAGTAGAAACCTCCATCTGCATAGAAGCTAAGATGAGACAAAATGATATTACATTTCCTAGATCATGGCTGCTTTAATAAGATTGTTATGAACAAGAATAACCTACTCACTCATAAGGCATATGTTTTCTCAAATTGTTTTAAAGGATTAAAACTATGAACTACGAAACCTTTTCAAAACGAGAAACTCGAGCATTTGAAATTAGGCAAACTTGAACGCTTGGAAAATAATGTTGTTACTTGATTTACAAAGGGAAGTGTTTTGGTTTACTTAACAATGTTAGTCACTCTATTTTTATACTACGTATCGGGTGACCTTTGTAAAAGAAACGGATCTCTAAAAGGAATTTAACGACGTAGTACTTTAGGGTTAAAACCCGACTTTGACATAAAATGAAAGTACCTGAGTCAGGTATAACTTGCCTATGCTTGTTGTTGTGTAACTTGCCTATGCTTGTTGTGATAGCCTTTGTTGTGCAAAAATTGTGTTTCTATACTACCGCCTCTCATGGAGGGCCGCTGACTTGTTGAGAACTTATCGACGCATCGCAGTGACTAAGATTCCACGCATGCTTCCATTATTATTGTATACGGGCATGTCTACACCGGCGATGGATTCTCGCGGGCACGTGACCATTATGGTTATTTATGGCGAAGATCGTGACTTACTTGCCAGGATCGGGCATAGCCTATTTACTTGCCCCGCCACCACGTGGACGCAGTAGATCCGTATAGATATCGCACTTGCCACGGTCGCCTTCGCGCGAAGCATCGTGACTTACTGCCAGGATCCGGTGCTTAGTCCGTTATTTGCCCCGCCATTCCGCGTGGCGCCGAGGATCTCGCGAGGCTATTGCACTTGCCACGGTCGCCTTCGCGAGTCGTGTTTGGACGAAGCCGTGACTTACTACCGTGATCTCGTGCATAGCTCGCTTATTTCCCCGCCGCCTACGTGACGCAGTGGATCCGCATAGGTTATCGCACTTGCCACGCGGTCGCCTTCATGTTATGATTATTTCGCACGGCCTTTTTATGACACACGCGGGACTTGATGTTCGTGTACTCTGGTGTTATCATATCATGATCACAGCCGGCGAAGGTATTCCACCGCATGATTGACGTTGGGCGAGACCCATAATTATATATCGAGTAATGACTGAGGGCGCGAGTCCTCGACTTGATATAATCGCTTATACGTGCATCGTAGTTTGGTTATCATACATGTCTCCCGCTTTATATAGACTATTATGATTTCATTTACGTGATTTTCGCCACATACTGTACTGTTGCATCGACTCTCCTTCGGGCCGCTGCTCATGCCGCAGTGAGGTACATCTACCGTCGATCCCCGCTTATGGATCACATTTCAACAGATTGAAGCTCTGCTCCTTCGAGGCTTATCTTTGGTATGCTACCCCGAGTCCGTAGGATCTTGTACATATCTGTGGTACGGCGGCCCCGTCCCGCCATAGTTGTTGTAAAATCTGAGGTCCAGAGCACCGCTGTAAGTGTGGTTGTAAGCGATTGTAATCGCTCAAATGTCGATATATATATATATATACGTAAAGTCAACCGCTTTGGTCGACCTATTTTTCTTTATCTTGATCCATATCTAATTGTATTTTTAAGTTTTTTATTTCCGCTGGTTTTTCTCGACGTCAGTATCACTAGTGGTGCCCGGTAAGGCACCACCACGCCCGTTCGGTCGTGACATGGACGACCGACGCCGACACTTGGAGTTCGTGCCGACGCTGGTCTTCATGTACCACCCCGAAAGCGGCGATTTAAATTTGGAAAGAAGGGAAACTTAGCCCGAGGTACTTCGGCATTTTCAGATCATAGTAGAATAGGCCGTTGCCTATAAGTTAGCACCGCCGTCCGACTTGTGAGGCAAGACGTCCAGATTCCATGTTGCTATGTTTCTAAGAGTAACGGAGATCCTCCAGAGTGTTCCCGCTAATGACGACCGTTAGAGATAGTAATGTTATACCCTCAGAGTTCGAGTATGTACGTGAGGACGCATATACGCTTGTACAAACCCTAATTAGGTTAAGAATGAAATTGTAAGCTTCGACTTAAAAGATTCCAACCTCATAAGGAAATTCTACGCTTTTAATATTTTTAACCGACACGGATTTTTCCGAGAGACGAAATATTTTGGACCATTGTGAGGGCGCATACGCGCCACCCTTAGTCAGCTTAGGTTGACGAAAATAATGGCCTAGTGGACAAGTCAATTGGTCAAGTCTTGCAAGTTGATTTTGCGCGATGGAGAGCGGGCTCGACGCTTTTTGGCGAAGATATGGAGTCCATACGGCTCTTTGTCGCGCGAGCAAGTTGTTCCAATATTGGTGACATATGTCCAAATGTTGTGGAGACACTTGGTTGGAAGACCTCATCTTTCACTGGATCATAATCTCCACCTTCCATTTGTTTTGATCTTGTCCTCGAGTGTTCTATAAATACCCCTCGAGTGAAGACTTCTTCATCCACTCCACACTTCTCTAAGTCTCAAAAATCCCCTTAGTTGCTCTCTCGCCCAAGTTCTCTCCCCTTCCTAGAGGCTTCACGAATACCCCCACTTTTGTAGAAAGTTGCCTTCAAGATAGTTACTATTCCAAAATACCCTAGCCCCAAATCCCTTTAGTAGTCGAGTAGAAGTTGTTTAGAAACTTCTATGGTCTCGAGCTATCTGAGCGCAATTGTGAGCTAAACCTTGCTCAGATCGACATTTAACTTGGATAATTTTGGGCTTGTCGAGGTAAACACTTTTGTCCTTCTATTGTAATCAAGATTACCTATAAGATATGTATGATATTAAAGAATAGAATTGAACCGTAATCACAGTAGGCGGTATAAAAGAAGAAGATTTGAACTGCATTTACATCGACCGCATTTACATGAGACTTCAGTAGATGACAGTAGGGAAGCACGCCCGATTTTCCATAGAATAGAGAACCTCTACTTAGAATATTCTTCAACAGTAGTCTAGACGCTGATAGACGATACGGCCTTTATAGTTGAATGCTCGCGAGCAGCAGTTCTACTTGAAAGCGTGACAAGGCTAGCCGTTATAGCGGAGAATTTTGCTATTAGTCGATAATCGCCGCGAGGTATGTGATTCTTCCTATCCTCTCGAGCATGATATTTTCAAAAGAATAAATATAGTACGCAGACGACGTGTTAACCGAACGTGGTTTTATCGCGATGTCTTCCGACTTGAGTCTAATAATAAAGAATCCAAGTATTTCAAAAGAATTAAGAATCGCTTGGAAAGAAGAGTAATACTTGGTTTTAAAAGCTAAGAGTTATACTAGCCTTACGGGAAGTTAGGTATAACGACTTAAGAGAGATAAAAGGAACTTTACTTAATTGTTTATAAACGCCTTGTATTGATTTCGAAATGAGAATAAGTATCGAACAAACCACTACAGGCTTAATAAAGGGAAATGTATCGACTAATTAAGTATTATTAAAACCAAGAGAAACCTCCATCCGCAAGCTAAGATGAGACAAAATGATATTACATTTCCTAGATCATGGTCGCTTTAACAAGATTGTTATAAACAAGAATAACCTACTCACACATAAGGCATATGTTTCTCAAATTGTTTTAAAAGGAGAATTATATTATTAAGTGATTAAAACTATGAACTACGAAACCTTTCAAAAATGAGAAGTTTGAACATTTGAAATTAGGCAAACTTGAACGCTTGGAAAATAATGTTGTTACTTAGGAAGTGTTTTGGTTTACTTAAAAAGATAGTCACTCTATTTTTATACTACGTATTGTGTGACTTTTGTGAAAGAAACTGATCTTTTAAAGAGTTAATGTATGAAGTACTTTGGGGATAAAACCCGAACTTGTAAACATAAAGTAGAAAGTACCTCGTGGTGAATAACTCGATTGTGTTGGTTCGTGATAGCCTTGTAATACTTTCTTGTTGATTTGTAAGTAAACATGTTAGGATGCTACGGTGTTAGTATCTCGTGATGTCAGGTGCGGGTTATTCTTGTCAGGCTTACGTTGTTAAACGTTAAGCCCGCTGTATCATATTATATCACATACCCTCGACTTATTATACCGGTGGCTTGCCACCCTGACGCGGTCTATACGCCTACGCGGTTCTGTGTGACTACGCGAGCAATGGCGATGCTCCGTGATTGATCATTCCGGTGTATTATCCCGATGCGAGGAGTGCCTTATGCGCGGTCCGTGCGACTACGCGGTCTATGTGACTATGCGGATCGCGGAGTCTGCGAGGTACCGCGCTAGCTACCCCGACGCGAGGAATACCTACGCGCCTACGCAGGCCTACGCGAGCAGCAGATGCTCCAGGATTAGACGACTCATTGATACCGAGGGCGAGTGGCCGCCTTCGATCACGTGCGCGCTCCAGAAAGACCTCGTGATACGCTTTATGGCATTGTTGGTACTGCTGGTCTTAATAGTCGGCTATGCCTTCGCATTTACCCCGTGACGGTTTTATTATGACACAGCGGGACCTCGTGTTCATGTATTCTCGTGCTTGTTATATCATGGATCGCCGACATGAGGAAGGAATTCCACCGCATGATTGATATCGGGGGCATGAGACCCATGGTTATATTCGAGTGATGACTTTGGCGGCGCGAGTCCCCGACTGACACGATCGCTACATATCAGGTATCGAAATTGTTTATCATATATGTCTTTTGTTTTATATAGACTATTATGATTCCATTTACGATTTTCGGGCCACATACTTGGTACCAGATCGACCTTCTGGGGCCGCGCTCACGCCGCAGTGTAGAGGTACACTACCGCCGATCCTCGCCATGGATCACGTCAACGTTGGGAAGCTCCGCTTCTCCGAGGCTTATCTATGGTATAGTCCCCGATGTCAGTAGGTATTAATGTTCATTCAGGTACGGTATGGCCCCGTCCCGCCATAGTTGTTTTACTTCCTGTGAGGTCCAGTAGTCCCGCTTGTAAAGTTGGGATGAATCGCTCACTTTGGGTTTATATATATATGCCGAAAGGCAACTTTTCCTCGATAAATCGTGGTCTCTTTTACATTGTTTCACGTTGTGTTTTATATTCCACGACACTGATGTATGTCTACTGGGTGCCCGCAGACACTACCACGCCCGGTTCGGTCGTGACAAAAGTGGTATCGTGAGCGCTTAATCCTCTGAAAGTGTCTACGCACCAGATCTAGTAGAGTTCGATTATCGCTGTCGCGCACCACACCAATAATCGTGAGGCTATAGGATATTTAGGATTGGTTTCCATTCTTCTCACTCAGATCGCCTTAGAGCTGTGTTATAAGTCGGACCCTCTAACGTATTTCTTTCCTCACTGCTATGCCCGCCGCAGCAACCCGGTCCGGGCGGCAAGGCAGCCGAGGAGTCGCGAGCAGAGCATGCAGGTTACGAGGCACGCACTCCAATCATCACCTAGGGTGGTGCTTCATTCGGGAGTTCGCGACATCGCCAAATTTCAAAGAAGTTTAGCACGCAGCAGCTCCATCGCGCCATGATATATGAGCCTTCGCCCACGATCGAACAGAGAATATGGATTACAAAGGAACGGACTACATTAGCTAGGATTTTAGCAATCGTGAGAATATAGAGTGCACCGATATATCACGGGTCTAGACGATTATCTAGTAAAGGGTTGTACAAGAGTAGCCCTTCAGTCAGGCATGGATATTGCCCGCGTACGGGCTTATGCGCAGCCGAGACGTAGAGATCGCATGATTAATCTGGCGATACAGGCAGGCCCGACGGCAGGATCCTTTGGTAACTTTCAGGCGAATCGCCTCAAGAAGCAGATTAGATATGCACTCCACCAAAGGCAGAGTGGTCCTCCATGTGGTTCGTGACATCTGCAGTATGCCAGAGTTGGGTCGAGCTCTGGCTTCCGTTCACGATACACGTAGTTCTAGCCACCGAGTTCGCTTTTTCCTCGTTGTTCACACAGGCAGCGCCATCCCGGGAATGTCAGATTATTGACGGTGCTTGTTTTACTCGCGCCATCGTGGCCATGTGTCGAAAAGATGTCCTAGTAGGAGGGATGCAAGCAGGAGGACTCAGCCTTACTGCATCGGGCCATGGATTCGGGCTCGGAGAGGCGGTTGTTAGCTGAGTGAGGCCACCCCACCCCTGTGGCCGCTGTGGTAGATGTCATTGTGGGAGTGTCGACTTCTTCGACAAATTGTTTTACATGCGCCACCGGGCAGGATTGATTGAAACAACATAGGGAGTGAAACAAAGAGATCTGTATATCCTTAACCCTCTGTAGATTGTATGTGTGATAAGATAAGTGTATCTTAAGTGCTATGTTCAGATAGCATTGTGTTAATTGATTAGAAATCATGGTTAGTTAAAAGGGTAAGTTTGGGGATAAGTGGAAAGTAGCCTTAGAATGTTATACATGGAGACCTTAGAGGCGCAGGCCATCTCGAGTAAAAGATTTATTTTTATGTTTGAATTTATCTGGAGTGCATAGTACACGTGAGATATGTTTGTGTGATAAGTCCATGAGTGGTATGAAATGAAAGAGGTAGTCGAGCTAAGAAGACCACTAGGTTTTCGTGACTGATGGCGAGATTGTTCCGGATCGGAACAAGAGTTTTGGCGCGATAATGGGCGGTCATGGACCGATTGCGGTCAAACCGCGCCCGCATTGTGGCCGGGTCGGCGAGGTGGTCCCGCCAGCGTGGGGTCACGGGTGTTAGGCCCAAGTTTAGTTAACCATCGTGACGAGTTCGTGGATGCTCGACCGCAGAGTCGCCGATGGTCACCTCATCTTGTCTTTTAGTCAAGACCGCTTACTCGGCACAGGTTACGCGAGATGTTATATCGAAGGTTGTCAGGCGCCGCACGAGGTGCCTACTTTACTTATGACCGGCAGCCGAGCCTGTGTTACTACTGCTTTTTCTCGGGTTTTACCAGCAGGTTAGAACTCAAAGTAGTCTCCGATCACATTTACCCTCGCCGTTGTTTGATTTCGTGGTAGCCGCGAGGATTGTTGCCTCCCGCTGAGGAGTGTTTTATAACTACCATTTCAGATTCGGATGTCGCTTTACGAAGCCTTGTAGGGCGGAAGTGTAGTTGCCGATCGATTGGTCTGATGTTGGCAAGATTCGATAATGGGTACATACTTGATTTACAGGATGTGGATAGCGGCCTATCCAGAGAGGTTATCGCAGCTGAGTCACCGAAGTCACGCGGATAATCGACATCGACACTTGGAGTTCAAAGTCGACGGTGGGTTTTCAAGGTACCACCTGGGCATGACGAGATTTGGAAAACAGAGGAAACTTAGCCCGAGGTACTTAGCGCGTGATCCTTCGAGGATAGGCCAGTTGCCTATAAGTTAGCTTTGCCGTCCGACGCGGAGGCAAGATGTCCAGATTTCATGTTGTTATGTTCTAAAAGTATCGAGATCCATCCAGTATTCCCGCTTAATGATGATCAAGTCGAGGTAGTAACCTGAGATTTTGGAAACAAGAAATAGTAAATGTGGTAAGTTATGAGAAAGAGTTCAAATGTACGAGAAGGTACGACGAGTAAGGAAGAAGCGAGTACGTGTTACGAGCATAGACGTGATCATTTCTTTGTAAAGTGAAGGTGCGGAGTATATTTTAGACCTCGAGCGAGCTTTTGTAGTGATGGAGGTGATTCTCGACTTGGACGTAAGTATTTGCGCGTGTTGTATTGTGGCCAAAGCGTGGTACGATTGTTTTCGTAAGTATCGCGTCAAGACTATAATCGTGCATGCTTGTTTTGAGACTTGTAAGGAACATTCGACGAATGTTTTTGTCACGAATTCGCCCAGTATTCGTGGATCGTGCCTTACCGGCACCCAAGTAGTCATACATCGAGTAATCGGAAATATAAAGCAAGACATAAAACAGCTTTATAAAATAGAACACAATTTAAGTGAGAAACATCGCCTTTAGATATATATGTTATACTCGTATTTCCAGAGTATGTACGCACGGACGCACGCATTTAAATTTGAGCCTTAGGCATCGATTCGAAATTTGGGCACAAGCACGCCAGAGTCGCTTTCCGACGAAACGCTTTCCACGCCGTAGGGAAAATTCCGCCATGTCATTTATAATTTTGCGGATTTTTCCGAGAGACGAAACATTTTGGACTAACGGAGGTGATACGTGTCACCCTCACATCGGAAGCGCGGGAAGGTTGACGATTAAGCGCCCAAGAGGCCTCGCTGGCCTTGGCCGATCGGCTCTCTTTCGCCTTGTATCAGGCTTGTTTTGTGGAGTGTTTTGTGGAGTAGGTTAGTGCACTTGGCTTGATCTCGCCTTACACTTGCCTTGCACTTGGCTAGATCTTGGCCATTGGTCAGCCTTTGGGTTTGCTATAAATACCCTTAGTCGATGAACTTTCTTCATCCAAAAATCATTTTCCAAGTCTTGAAATCTCTCCTCATGAGTTGAAATCGCCCAAAGCCCTCCCCTTTCATGAGCTTTGCCGGCAGGCCCCCTTGAGCGAGGTCACGTGGGTACCCCCTAGCCTAGTTACTCAGATAATACCCCTTGTTGTGGTATAGAAATACTCTCCAAGTATTGTTATAATGCCCAAAATACCTTAGCCTTATACTGAAGTATTCCAAAAGTTACCTCTATACGTAGAATACTGATATACTACCTTTGTCCTTTTTAGTCTCAAACCGAAACCCTAAGGAAATCTTCATAGTTGGTCAAGTATTTAAGTAGGTTGGTTAGAACTTCTAAGGGTTGTTTGGAGCGGATCGAGCGCACGAGTAGAGAGCTAAACCTTGCTCGTGAGCGACATTAAACTCGGATAATTTTGGGCTTATCGAGGTAATTATCTTGTCCTCTATTGTAATTGGAAATTACATGTTTGGTTGAATATATAGTCAAGTATACTATATATGGAACTACTTAGTATTCGCAATGTCTTTTGACTTAAGCTGAAGAATAAAGAATCGAACGGAATCGTAATTACATAGACCGTATTGCAAAGAGACTTGTATAGTATCAAAGATAGTAGAATTGTACACGCCCGTTAGACGTAAAACCCCCGTTGGCTTAGCCGCCTCGATAGAGGAGATTTACGCCGTGAGGTGCGCCAATTTTCTCGTAGAATATGGAACGCTGAGATCTAGATGTTAATAAGTCACTGTGGCCTTATAGGTTGGAGTACTACGGTGGAGTGATCCACTTGGCTTAAGGAGTAGCCGATCGTTGGGGCGTTTTCTATTAGTCGATACTCGCGAGGTACGTGAACCTCTTCCTATCTTTTCTAGCATGATATGTGTGAACTATGTAGTACCAGACGATACGCTAAGTGTATTTGTTTGGCTTAAACATAAAGTGTTATAACGCTTTATGGGAAGTTGGTTATAATTTTTACGAGGTAAGAAAATGAGTTGTGATTTTCAAAAGGTAAATCGATTCAACTATAATCGCTTGTTATGTGTTAATGCAGATCTTGATGTATTTCAAAAGATTTATGAATCGCTTTGAAAGAAAGAGTAGTACTTGGTTTTTGAAAACTTAAGTGTTATACTAGCTTTACGGGAAGTTAGGTATAACGGCTTAAGAATGTTTTATCGATTTCGAAATCGTGACGGTATCGACAAACCATCGCAGCGCTAATAAAAAGGAAATGTTTTGATTAATTAAGTATTATTAAAACCAAGTAGAAACTTCCATCCGCATGAAGCTAAGATAAGACAAAATGATATTACATTTCTAGATCATGGTCAGAGATAAGAATGTTAAATAAGAATAAACTACTCACACGTAAGGCATATGTTTCTTAAATTGTTTTAAGGGATTAAAATTATGAACTATGAAACCTTTTGAAAAGGAGAAGTTTGAGTAATTAAAATTAGGCAACCGAACCTTAGGAAAAGAATGTTGTTACTTGATTTTAAAAAGAAGCGTGTTCGTTTACTTAATAATGTGGATCACTCTAGTTTTATGCTACGTATCGTGACTTTTACAAAAGGAACGTATCTCTTTAAAAAAAGAACTTAACGATGTAGTACTTTGGGGTTAAAACCCGACTTTGACATAAATACGAGTACTTGAGTATGTGACTTGCCTATGCTTGTTGTGATAGCCTTTGTTGTGCAAGTATTGTGTTTCTATTCCACCACGCCTCTCATGGAGGGCCGGCTGATTTGTTATGGACGTTTATACCGTTCACGGATGAACCGAATGTATTTCACTCGACCACCGGCTCATCCGAATGTATTTCACTCGACTACCGGCTCATCCGAATGTATTTCACTCGACCACGGCTCATCCGGAATGTATTTCACTCGACCACGGCTCATCCGAATGTATTTCACTCGACCACGGCTCATCCGAATGTATTTCACTCGACTACCGGCTCATCCGGAATGTATTTCACTCGACCACGGCTCATCCGAATGTATTTCACTCGACTACCGTTCATCCGGAATGTATCCCACTCGCTTTCTATACTTGGTCCATAAGACGGGCCGAGACATGTTGTACATATCACCCGATTTGTACCTAGATCGCCGCTGGCGGCGAGTTCCACGTACGAGGGACGACTTGAGGCGCGAGTCCGACTTGACATGATCGCTTTATGTTGTGGAATCGTAGGTCATCATACATGTCTCCCGCTTTATATAGACTATTATGATTTCATTACGATTTTACGCTTTCACATACTTGGTACTGTTGATCGACTCCTTCGGGGCCGCTCATGCCGCAGTAGAGGTACATCGGCCGTGGATCCTCGCCATAGGATCACATCACAGATTAAGCTCCGCTTTCCGAGGCTTATCTTTTGCAGTGTTCTCGAGTCAGGTTCTGTACATTCGTGGTACGGCGGGGGCCCCGCCATCATAGTCAGATATCTTAAGGTCTGTAGTACTGCAAGGCGTGGTTGTAAAAGGATTAAACTGCTCGTGTTTTATGTATATACCAAGGCAATCGCTGGTTGGCCTGCTTATTTATTATATCTCTTGTTAAATGAGTCATGTTTTATGTTCCGCTGATTTTATCTGAATTATGTATCACTAGGGTGCCCGGTAAGGCACCGCATCGCCCCGAACGGTCGTTACAAAAGTGGTATCGAGCGCTTAGTCCTCTGAAAGTGTCTACGCACGCGTCTCAGAGTCTTGATTATCGTGTTGTGCACCACATCTATAATCGTGAGGCTATAGGACATGTAGGATCGGGTTTCTATTCTTCTCATTCGAGATCGTGCCTTAGAGTCAGTGTTATAAGTCGACCCTCCGACGTGTCTCGCTTTTACCGCTTATGCCTCCGCAAGGCAACCCGCCCAGGGGCAAGGCAACGAGGAGCGGCTAGTGAGATACAGAGGAGTCCGAGGGCGCAGCCCGCCAAGACTGAGATAAAGCCCGACGGCGAAGTTTCGCGACGCCAAAGACCAAAGAGAGCTTAGAGCCGCAGCAGCGGTCGATGAGACTACAAGACTGAGCCTCCACCCCACACCGAGCAGTGAGACGGGTCACAAGGAGATGGCTCGCTTATCGCCGTGGTCAGGGCCGAGCATGAGGACAGCCGACGCAGCAGCCGGCCCAAAGAACACCTGTGGTGCACCCGAGAGCAGATAGTTTGAGGCTACGGGACTTTCTGAGTTGTGACCCGCCAGAGTTCTACGGGTCGAGGCCTGAGGATGATCCGCAGGAGTTCATTCGACAGTTACAGAGGATCATGAGAGTGATCAAGGCTTCAGAGACCGAGTCAGTGACTTTCGGTTCGCATCGTCTGCGTGATACCGCAGTCGATTGGTTTGATTCGTGGGAGCTTTCCCGGGGAGAGCATGCACCTCAAAGCAGATGGGATGAGTTTTCGGCTTTCTCACGCACTTTGCCTCCGCATGGCGAGGGCACGCCGATAGATTTTTGTTATCGAGATGCAGAGGCGCACCGTCAGGAGTACAATGTCGAGTTCGATTCTTCGCTCGATATGCCCTCGCCTAGTTGCAGATATGGAGGATAGGGTGCATCGCCACGCCACCGCTTGACGATTATATGGCCGAATCTTGCGCGTGTTTTCTTCACCGCATGGACATTGCCCGCACGCAGCTCATGCACCAGACGCGAGGCACGAGAGGTCGACTGAACGACCAGATCAGCGTAAGAGGCCGCAAAGCAGGTCTTTGGCGACCTTCGAGGCGACCGCCAAGAAGAAAGTTAGTTATGAACCTCCGCCAGTACAGAGTGGTCCTCCACGCCATCGACGCTCGGGTTATTCGAGCCGGTCGAGCTCCGTGGCTTCCGTTTGCGGTGGTTACGAAGTTCTAGCCGCAGGTTCACGTCCCGCCACAGCACGATGTGGCAAGCATCATCCCGGGAATGTCGCTTTTTATCGGTGCTTGTTTCACCGCACGCCAGTGGCCATGTGACGAGAGATCGTGGCTTATAGAGGGGTTCAGCGCACGAGCCACCACCGGACGCAAGGCGTGTTCTTCGCTTTCATTAGCGCCTGGCAGGCGTGCCTATGATTAGAGCGAGCCAGAGCTTCTGTATATCCTTAACCTCTAGAGTTTTGGTATGCCGATATGATGATCTCATTATTATGTGCATGCGCGAATAGCGTGTGTTAATTGTGAGTTAGAAAACATGGTTAGTCGAGGTTAAGTACTGGGCATGGTAAGTGTGAACCTTAGACTATTTCACGATCGAGACCTTAGAGGTAAGGTCGCCTTGAGTAAAAGATTCGCTTTTATGTTTGACCTTTATAAGGCGAGTAGTATACGTGGATTTATTTGTGTGATAAGTCCACGGGTAGTGTGAGATGGAAGTGGTAGCTTTCATGATGTGAATTAGTAAGATTGTTCCGGATCGGGAACAAGAGTTTGGCACGGTCGGGGTCGGGTTTAGGACCATTTATGTCAAACCAGAACCCGCTTGAAAGGGCCAGTCTGGGTGGTCCCGCCAGTGGTAGGGTCACGAGGGTGCTAGGCCCGAGTTTAGACGACCATCGATGAGTTTGTGGACGCGTTCACCAGAATCGCTCGCGAAGGCCGGAATGGCCTTAGGGATATTACGGCTAGAGATGACCAAGTTCGAGGTGGTGACTCCAAGGTTTTGGGAACTGGCGATGATCAAGCGTGGTACGATACTAGAAGAGTTCGAGTGTTCGGAAGGATACTACGGATAGGGAGAAGGGAACGCAGTGTGATCGCTTTCTTCCGTGAAACGGCTGAAGGAGTATATTTTAGACCTCGTAAGGGTTTTTGTGATGATTAGAGGTGCGCCCTCGCTGGCTTGGGTTTAAGTATTTGCGCGGTTATTTTGGTGGCCAGTGTGGCACTGATGGTTTCGTAAGTATAGAGTGAAGACTATATCGCACCGCTTGTTTTGAGACTCAAGGAACATTCGACGAATGTTTCTAAGGGAAGAATGTTATACCGTATTTGCAGTATGTACGTATGGACGACGCATTTAAATTTGAGCCTTAAGTTAGGCATCGATTCGAAATTTGGGCACAAGTGCGCCAGAGTCGCTTTCCGACTTAAACGCTTCCATTTCGTAGGGAAAATTCCGCCATGTCATTTATAATTTTGCGGATTTTTCCGAGAGACGAAACATTTTGATCAACGGAGGTGACATGTGTCACCCTCACATTGGAAGCAAGTGGGGAAGGTTGACGATTTGGGCGCCCAAGAGGCCTCGCTGGCCTCGCCGATCGCTCCTCTTTTGGCCTTGTATTGTGGCTTGTTTTGTGGAGTGTTTTGTGGAGTAGGGTTAGGTGCACTTGGCTTGATCTTGGCCTTACACTTGCCTTGCACTTGGCTAGATCTTGCCATTGGTTGGCCTTTGGGTTTGCTATAAATACCCCTTAGTTGATGAACTTTCTTCATCCAAAATCATTTTCCAAGTCTTGAAATCTCTCCTCAGGAGTTGAAATCGTCCAAAGCCCTCCCCTTTGGAGCTTTGGCCGAGGCCCCCTTTGAGTGAGGCTTGGCTGGGTACCCCAGCCTAGTTACTTTGTATAATACCCATTGTTGTGGTATAGAAATACTCTCCTAGTATTGTTATAATGCCCAAAATACCTTAGCCTTATACCTTGAAGTATTCCAAAAGTTACTCTATACGTAGAATACGGATATACTACCTTTGTCCTTTTAGTCTCAAACCAAACCCAAGGAAATCTTCATAGTTGGTCAAGATTTAAGCAGAAGTTGGTTAGAACTTCTAAGGGTTGTTTGGAGCGGACGAGCGCATTTGAGTAGAGCTAAACCTTGCTCGGTGAGCGACATTAAACTCGGATAATTTTGGGCTTATCGAGGTAATTATCTTGTCCTCTATTGTAATTGGAAATTACATGTTTGGTTGAATATATAGTCAAGATACTATATATGGAACTACTTAGTATTCGACAATGTCTTTTGACTTAAGCTCAAGAATAAAGAATCGAACGAATCAGTAATTACATAGACCGTATTGCAGAGACTTGTATAGTATTGCAAGATAGTAGAATTGTACACGCCCGTTAGGCGTGTAAAACCCTCGTTGGCTTGGTGGCGGCCTCGATAGAGAGGAGATTTACGCCTGGCGGAAGGTGTTTGCCAATTTTCTCAGAGAATATGGAACGTTGAGATCTAGATGTTAATAAGCGCACTTGTGGCCTTATAGGTTGAGTACTACGTGGAGTGATCCACTTGGCTTAAGGAGTAGCCGATTGTTGAGGCGTTTTATTAGTCGATACTGCCGCGAGGTATGTGAACCTCTTCCTATCTTTTCTAGCATGATATGTGTGAACTATGTAGACGGTAGACGACACGTGCTAAGTGTATTTGTTTGGCTTAAACATAAAGTGTTATAACGGCTTTATGGGAAGTTGGTTATAACAGCTTTATGTAGGTAAGAAAATGAGTTGTGATTTTCAAAAGGTAACTGATTCGAACTATAACTGGCTTGTTATGTGTTAATGAAGAACTTGATGTATTTCAAAAGATTTATGAATCGTTTTGAAAGAAAGAGTAGTACTTGGTTTTTGAAAACTTAAGTGTTATACTAGCTTTATGGGAAGTTAGGTATAACGGCTTAAGAATGTTTTATCGATTTGAAATCGGGACGTGTATCGACAAACCACCGCGTTAATAAAAAGGAAATGTTTTGATTAATTAAGTATTATTAAAACCAGAGAAACTTCCATCTGCATAGAAGCTAAGATAAGACAAAATGATATTACATTTCTAGATCACGGTCGTATTAAGAATGTTAAATAAGAATAAACTACTCACACGTAAGGCATATGTTTCTTAAATTGTTTTAAGGGATTAAAATTACGAACTATGAAACCTTTTGAAAAGGAGAAGCTTGAGTAATTAAAATTAGGCAACCGAACCTTAGGAAAGAATGTTGTTACTTGATTTTAAAAAGGCGTGTTCGGGTTTACTTAATAATGTGGATCACTCTAGTTTTACGCTACGTATCGGGTGACTTTACAAAGGAATGTATCTCTTTAAAAAAAAGAACTTAACGTATGTAGTACTTTGGGGTTAAAACAGGACTTTGACATAACATGAGAGTACCTTGAGTATGTGACTTGCCTATGCTTGTTGTGATAGCCTTTGTTGTGCAAGTATTGTGTTTCTATTCCACCACGCTCTCGATGGAGGGCCGGCTGATTTGTTATGGACGTTTATCTGGTTCAGGGATGAACCGAATGTATTTCACTCGACTCACGGCTCATCCGAATGTATTTCACTCGATCACGGCTCATCCAGAATGTATTTCACTCGACTACGGCTCATCCGAATGTATTTCACTCGACTACGGTTCATCCGGAATGTATTTCACTCGACTACCGGCTCATCCGAATGTATTTCACTCGACCACCGCTCATCCGAATGTATTTCACTCGACTACCGGTTCATCCGGAATGTATCCCACTCGTTTATACTTGGTCCATAAATGGGCCGAGACATGTTGTACATATCACCGATTTGTACCTAGATCGCCAGCTGAGGAAGGAGTTCCACGTACGGCGGACGACTTCGAGGCGCGAGTCCTCGACTTGACATGATCGCTTTATGTTGTGAATCAGTTGGTCATCATACATGTCTCCCGCTTTATATAGACTATTATGATTTCATTACGATTTGCGCTTCACATACTTGGTACATTTTATCGACTCTCCTCGGGCCGCGTACGCCGCAGTGGAGAGAGGTACATCGGTCGTGGATCCTCGCCATAGGATCGCTTCAGCAGATTTGAAGCTCCGTTTCTCGAGGCTTATCTTTGCAGTGTTCTCGAGTTGTAGGTTCTTGTACATTCGTGGTATGGCGGCCCCGTCCCACATAGTCATCAGATATCTTAAGTGCCAGTAATCTAGCAAGTGTGGTTGTAAAAGGATTAAACTGCTGTTTTATGTATACCAAGGCAACTGTTTTGGTTGGCCTGTTTATTTATTATATCTCTTGTTAAATGACTCATGTTTTATGTTCCGCTGATTTTCTCTGATGTATGTATCACTAGGGTGCCCGGGGTAAGGCACCAGTAACGGGCCCCGGAACGGGTCGTTACATATATAAACATGGTTTGGCAGTTACATCCGATACTGTACAACATGACTACAGACCTCTAAGGAAATATACAACTATGGCGGGACAGGGCCCCGCCATACCTCGATCAGACAAAACTATCTACAACAGGAGATCATACCCAAAAGTAGAGCTCGGAAAGGACGGAGCTCACGACACCAACGTAGATCCTAGGAATGTGGATCTAGCACTGCTTGCCCTTACCGCAGATGAACGCAGCTCGGCGAGGTCAAGATAACAGTACCAAGTATGTGAAACTATAAAGAATCAAATAAAATCAAAGTATTTAAAACCTTTTCACAAATACAATCGTCAATTGCACATAGTGTCACATCACAAACAACAACAAGAATAGGAAAACTGAATGTGTCTATTCTAGGCCGCGAATGATCAAGCAAGGCCAATCGCCTATAGTATCATTCTGCGTGCCTAGTCCCGACTTCCGCACCGCATAGTCACACATGCACCCGCATGAGGTATTCCCGCATCGGGGCAGCCAACCCCAGATCCGCCTAGGCTCCCGCAGCCCGCATAGCCTCAAAAGACCGCATAGTCTCAACAGCATCGCATAGGAATCCCGCGATCGCTAAACACCGAATGATCAATCCCGAGCATACCGCTGCCCGCATAGTCTCACAGATCCGCATAGGCCGATAGACCAAGATCAGGCTGCAAGCCCTGGTATAACGATCGAGGGTAGGTGATACAATAACAAGACAACGGACTTACCGGTTAGCAACGTAAGCACGCAATTCAAGACACTAACCCGTAGCATCATAATATGTCTACTTATCACACAAATCTTACTACACTTAATGTAAATCAATACAAGGCTTTTATAAACAAACAAGTAAATAGCCTTTTTATCTTCTTAAGTTGTTATACCTAACTTCCCATAAAGCTAGTATAACTCTTAAGCTTTTGTTTTAAAACCAAATATTTATCTTCATAAAAATGATTCAGATTCTTTTGAAATGTTTCGCTTCTTTGTTATTCGCTTAAGCGTGAGGCATCACAGTAAGTATTATTCAGCTTAAGCCGTGAGGCATTGCCATAAGTATTATTCAAAGCTTAAGTCAAAGACATTGCGTAGTTATTATTCATTAACACATGACGCCTACCGTACTATATATTGTAAAATATCATGCTTTAGGAAGAATCACATACCTTCAAATAAAACCACCCGCCAAGTCAATATGTCGCGCAGAGTCACTATAATAGTCACAGATATCTATCAAAGACTACTCAAGGTCATTCTAAACGGAGGGTTCATAATTCTACGGTAAGTCGGGCAGACTTCCTACCCGTGAGCTATATAAGTTCATCGTGAAAACAAATTCACATGTAAGTCTGATTTGATTATTCTTCTAAGTATTTATACTTATTCTTATTCTACAACAAAGAAGTATTCTCTAATTCAAAAGAGGGTTAGGATTAGTTACCTCGGTAAGCCCAATAATATCCTAGAAAAGTCGCTACCGAGCAAGGTTTTGCTCCTAAGTTGTATGCTCCAAGGAAACCTTAGAAGTTCTTCACAACTTCTACTAAGTACTAAGGTATTTGGGCTAGGTATTTTGGGCATTATAACAAAACAAGAAGGCAACTTTTCTACCAGGGAGGGGTAGGTTTCGCCAGGCTAGGGGTGGGGTAGCCTCGCCAAGCTTCTCGGGAGGGGGTGTTGGACGAATTGCTACAAAGGGAGAGGGAAGGATTTTAGACTTGAAAGCTTTGTGGATGAAGAACTCTTCATCTCAGAGGGTATTTATAGCTCAAGCCTTGGCCAACCAATGGCCAAGATGAAGACAAGTGCAAGGCAAGTGTAAGGCCAAGATCGCCAAGTGCACCCTAACCCCTACTCCACAAAACACTCCACAAAACACTCCACAAAACATGGCACAAAACAAGGCCTAAGCAAGGAACCAATCGCCAAGGCCAACACCCTCTCGACGCCCAATCGCCCAAAGCCACCCCACTTGCTTCCAATGTGAGGTGACACACGTCACCCTCCCGTTGGTCCAAAATGTTTCGCCTCGGAAAAATCCGCAAAAATAAGAAATGGCATAGCCGAATTTACTCTACGAAAGCCGTGGGAAACGCTTTCGCTGAAACGATTCTTTTAGCGAGTTGTGTACAAAAGAAAACGCCCAAGGCTAACTAAGGCCAAACTTTTGTACGTATTCCCTTACGCATACTCCGAAATACGGTATTACATTCTCCTCTCTTAGAAACATTCGTCCCGAATGTTCCTTCTCAAGACGCTTAACGATAAGATTCTTCATAACCTAAACGGTTTGCAAATGCCACACGCGCCACAAAACAACACTTAGGCATAAACGATAACTAAATTTACAAGTAGGAAAGTGAATTACCCGAGGTGTGGGGAATAGGTGAGATACTTCTGCCTCATGTCCTCCTCGGCTTCCCACGCCATCTCCTCTCCGAGCTCGTTCGCCACAAGATTTTGACGAAGCCACGCCCTTCGTCCGCAGACGCCTAACTCGACGATCGACTATCGCATGGGAATCTCTCATACGATAACCCCTGGCCACCGACATCGCCAATCGGGTGTACCCTAGATGGATCCGATACATCTCCTCAAAGATAGATACGTGAAAATCGGATGACCGCTTCCAGACGGACGGCAGATCCAACTCATAGGCAACCTTGCCTACCTCATGACAATGGAAACGCCCAATGTACCTAGGGCCGAAGTTTCCTTCTTCCAAATCTCATCACACCCTTCATGGTGACACCTTTAGGAAGACCCAATCATGAACTCGAACTCAAGATGCCGACGACGATGATCCGTGATACGATTGGCCGACTCAGCCGCTAATACCGCCTTGATAAGCTTCACCTTATCCATCGCTCACGCACCAAATCGGGTCCCACTAGCCGCACTCGCCTACATCGAACCAACCTATAGGCGATCTCGCACTTCCTCCCATACAAGGCCTCATAAGGCGCCATCCGAATCGAGTGGTAGCTATTATTATACGCAAACTCAACTAGAGGCAAATGATCCTCCCAACTACCATCGGTCAATAACACAAAGCTCGCAAAGATATCCTCAAGAGTTCGATAGTGCGCTCGCTGTCTGCTCGCTCAGGATGAAATGCGACTGTGCTCACCGCCCCTAAACCTCGAAGGACTCTAAGTTAGCCGAATCGGGCTCTCATGCGATATGATCGTAGGGACTCCACGCACCGACGATCTCTGATGTAAAGTCCGCATAATCTCACCAAAAAGTCGTCCGGACGGAAGAAAGTGGGCTGATTTCGCCACCGTGGACGATAACCCATATAGAATCATGTCTCCTCCGAGTGCGAGGTAATCCCGTGATGAAGTCCATGTTGATTACCTCCCACTTCCGTGCCGGGATCTCAATCGTCAGAATAAAACCACCGGCCTCCGTGCTCTACCTTCACCGCCGACAACACGCACCGAGCTACGAACTCGCAACGCCTCTCTTCAAGCCATCCCACCAATACACAGATCTAAGGTCGTGGTACATCTTGGTCGACCCGATGGATAGAGTAACGCGCACGTGCTTCCCCAAGAACTCTTTGCCAAGTCTCAAACATCCGAACACATACCGCCTCAAACCTTAGCACCCCATCGTGCTACCTCAAAAGCGACCCTTGCCTCACGAAGAGTCAGATCACGATATCGAATCAAAGCCGATCTCGAACGTTGCCTCTTCACCTCTCGACGATGGAAGACTCGCAACCTCACGAACTCTAACCCCATTGCTATCGTAATCAATCAAACGGACACCAAGGCTCGCTAATCGATGCAAATCACGAACCATGTCCCTCCTCTCTAGCCGCACATCCGATAGGCTCCCCATCGACCTACGACTAAGAGCATCCGCCACAACATCGCCTTCCCGTGGTACAGATATCAACATCGTAATCCTTAAGCAACTCTAACCACCGCCTGCCGTAAGTTCACTCCTCCGCCGAAGATATACCTGAGGCTCTTGTGGTCAGTATAAATATCCACGTGAACCCCATACAAATAGTGCCTCCGGATCTTCAAAGCGTGAATTACTACCGCCAACTCCAAATCATGGGGGTAGTTCCTCGTGTTTTTCACCGCCGACGATATGCTATAACCCCGCCATGCTGCATCAACACACATCCCAACCCGATGCCCGACGCATCACAATACACGACATAACCGTCGACCTCCGGAAGAGTAAGAACGGGGCGGCCGTCAATCTCTCCTTCAAAGAATGGAAACCCCGCCACAAGCATCACCATCGAACTTGCCGCTTTCCGAGCCACCTAGTCAATGGTGCAGAGATAGAAGCAAACTTCTCACGAACCGATAATATCCTCGCAAGGCCCGTAAAATCGCGAACCTCTCGCCGAGTAGTAGTTCAGGCCAAGTCCGATCGCCGATCTTGGCCGTATCAACTCGAATGCCATCAGCCGGATAATATGCCCAAGAAACGCCATCAAGTCAACCAAAACTCACATTTGGAAAACTTGGCGCATAATCGCTGGTCCCGAGAACCGCAAGACGCCTCAAATGCTCGCGTGCTCCCGCTCGAGCGAGAATAAACCAAGATATCATCAATGAACACTATCACAAACGTGTCCAAAATGGTTTGAACACTCTCATCAAATCCATGAATACCGCGAGCATCGGTCAATCCAAAAGACATGACCTCGAACTCATAATGCCCGGACGTCCGAATGCAATCCTAGGGACATCCACCTCTCGACTTCGCACTGATGATAGCCCGATCGCAGATCAATCTTGAGAAACATCTCGCACCCTCGCAACCGGTCGAACAAATCATCAATCACGGAAGCGGTATTCGTTCTTAATGGTCACCTTGTTCACCGCTAATCAACACATGCGCAGCGTCCCGCCCTTCTTCTTCACGAACAATACCGGCGCCCCCCAGTGAGAAACACTGGGCCTAATGAAGCCCTTTTCTAGCAAATCCCTAAGCTGATCCTTCAGCTCTCTCAACTCGGCAGGTGCCATTACGTATGGCTGAATGGAAATAAGCCGAGTATCCGCAACACATCTATACAAAACTCGATCTCCTCTCGGAGGGATACGGGAGGTCATCCGAAACACGCCTGGGAACTCGACTATCGGAATCGATGAAAATCTGTACCGCAGCCTTCAGATCAAACACGAACGAGATGATAGATATACCCTTCACATTATCTTCCTAGCCTTGAGGTAGAAATAAACCTACCCCTCGATACCGCGTTCTCCCACTCAACAACCGGCCTCAGAAACCGAACCAGACTTACTTTCTCTTCAGCCTACATTGGCGTAGCAAGAAGCTAGCCAATCCATCCCCATAATCACGCCGAAGTCAATCATCTCCAACTCTATCAAGTCGGCCAGTGGTCCGACGATCAGAACGGTCACAGACAAGCTCTATATACCCGCCGAGCTACCACCGAATCACCCATCGCGTAGCTACCTCGAAAGCGGTCTATGGACTCGTGCTCATCCCTATCCTACTAGCAACAAGGGAGATATATAGATGAGTAGAACCGGATCTATCAAAGCATACACATCAAACCCAGAACCGATAAGGTACACGTGACGACATCGGTGAGGCCTCCGATCCCGCTTACCGACAAAGCATATATGCGCGCTCGAGGACCGCTAGAATCGACTGCGCCACGACTCGCCGCGACCCGCTGATCCACGTGTACCTTGCTCCGGCGAGTAATCGCTCGGGACGAAGAAGCGCAATGCACTCGTAGACCGGCCCTACTACGCCGCCCCGGCCTGACAAACTCGCGAAATGACCTCGCGCCACAAGTATAGCAGCTCCCGAGTACGCCCGTAATGGTATTCGCCATAACGGGCACACCGAGCAGACTCAACAGTTAGCACTTCGCTACTCGAAATCAAGTCCCGCCCCGACCGCCCCGATCGCTCCGGGTCAGAAAATGAGGTAGGAGCGCTCTACCGGCCGTGGTGCAACCGACTTCACGATGCCGCCACCCCGAGGACCACCAAAAGAACCGGCCGCCTGGCCTTCTTCGCCGCTGATATCGCTCTACCCGGCGGTCTCTACGCCTCACATCGAGTGCATGAGCTCGCATACGGGTTATGTCCATGCTCGGCCGGGCGGACACACCCGCACAAGACTCGCCATGTAATCATCTAGCCCAATGACATAGCGATGCACTTCGCCCTCCATCTCGCTACGCGTGGGACATATCGAGCCAAAGAATCAAACTCGACATTGTACTCTCACCAAGGCCCTCCTCGCCTCAAAGAATAAGAATCTATCGCCGTGCCCTCCTCATCCGCGGAGGCAAGAAGTGTGTGAGAAAAGCCTCAAAACTCATCCCATACCGCCGAGGTGCATGCTCTCCCGAAAGCTCCTGAATCAAACCAATCGACCGCGTATCACGCACCGATGCGAACCGAATGTCACGCACTCGGTCTACGAAGCCACGATCACCCGTGATAATCCTCTGAAATGACGGATGAACTCGCGATCATCTTCCGCCGACCAGTAAAACTGGAGGGCTACAACTAAGGAAATCCCATAGTCTCAAACTATTCGCCTCGTGCACTACGGCGCGATCGAGCCGAGTCGAATCGAATCGCCGATTCAGCCTTCTCTCGTATCGGGCCACAACTTTAGCCAAAAGTCGGGCCATCTCCTTGTACCCTAACCTCCGCCCCAGCCGTGGGACGAGCGGGGTACTGTGGTCTCGCTGGGCCGGGCGCCATAGAACTCGCCGCTCGTATAGATCGGGCACGAGCCCTCGTGACTCGGGTGTCTCGCTAGCGCCTCTCGCCGCTTTGCCCTTCCGGGCCCGGTTGCCTTACGTGGAGGCATAATCGCATAGAAAGGAATACGTTAGAGGGTCCAACCTATAACATGCCTCTAAAGCACGATCTCGAGAATGAGAAGAATGGAAACCAATCCTAAATATCCTATAGCCTCCTCGATTATTGGTGTGGTGCACAACACACCGATAATCAAGACTTACTAGATACGGTCAGACACTTTCCGAGGATTAATCGCTCGATACCACTTTTGTCACGAATTGCTCCAGGTTCGTGATCGTGCCTTACCGGGCACCCAAGTAGTCATACATCGAGTAATCGAAATATAAAGCAAGACATGAAACAGCTTTATAAAATAGAATACGCTTTAAGTGAGAAAACATCGCTTTCGCATATATATAAAAATGTGGTTTAGCGATACATCCGACATCTTGCATAACAGACTACTGCACTTAAGGAAATATACAACTATGGCGACAGGCCCCGCCATACCTCGATCATACAAAACTATCTACAACAGGAGATCATACCCAAAAGTAGAGCCTCGGAAAGGATGGAGCTCACGACACCAACGTAGATCCTAGGAATGTGGATCTAGCACTGCTTGCCCTTACTCGCGCAGATGAACGCAGCCGGGCGAGGTCAAGATAACAGTACCAAGTATGTGAAACTATAAAGAATCGAAATAAAATCAAAGTATTTAAAACCTTTTCACAAATATAATCGCCCAATTGCACATAGTGTCACATCACAAACAACAACGATAATAGAAAAGCAGAATGTGTCTATTCTAGGCCGCGAATGATCGGGCAAGGCCAATCACCCATAGTATCATTCTGCGTGCCTAGTCCTCGACTTCCGCAGCCGCATAAAGTCACACGCACTCGCATGAGGTATTCCCGCATCGGGGCAGCCAACCCCAAGATCCGCCTAGGCTCCGCACCCGCATAGCCTCAAAAGACCGCGTAGTCTCATGCATCGCATAGAATCCCCGTCGCTAAACACCGGAATGATCAATCTCGAGCATACCGCTGCCCGCATAGTCTCACAGACCGCATAGCCGATAGACCAAGATCAAGGGGCAAGCCCTGTGATAACGATCAAGGGTAGGTGATACAATAACAAAGACAACGGACTTACCGGTTAGCAACGTAAGCACAGCAATTCAAGACACTAACCCAGGTAGCATCATAATATGTCTACTTATCACACAAATCTTACTACACTTAACAGAAATCAATACAAGGCTTTTATAAACAAACAAGTAAACAGTTCCTTTTTATCTTCTTAAGTTGTTATACCTAACTTCCCATAAAGCTAGTATAACTCTTAAGCTTTTGTTTTAAAAACAAATATTTATCTTACATTAAAAATGATTCAGTATTCTTTTGAAATGTTTTCAGTTCTTTGTTATTCATGCTTAAGCAGTGAGGCATTGCCGTAATTATTATTCAGTCTTAAGCCGTGAGGCATTGCCATAAGTATTTTTCAGATTAAGTCAAAGACATTGCCGTAGTTATTATTCGCTTAACACACGTACGCGTCACCGCACTATATATTGTAAAATATCATGCTTTAGGAAGAATCACATACCTTCTCAATGAAAACCACCGCCAAGTCAATATGTCGCACAGAGAGTCACCATAATAGTCACAGATATCTATCAAAGACTACTTTGAAGGTCATTCTAAACAGAGGGTTCATAATTCTACTGAAGTCGGGCAAAGACTTCCCTACCGTGAGCTATATAAGTTCATCGTGAAAGCAGTCCCATGTAAATACTGATTTGATTATTCTTCTAAGTATTTATACTTATTCTTATTCTACAACAAAGAAGTATTCTCTAATTCAAAGAGGGTTAGGATTAGTTACCTCGGTAAGCCCAATAATATCCTAGAAAAGTCGCACTGAGCAAGGTTTTGCTCTAAGTTGTATGCTCCAGAAACCTTAGAAGTTCTTCACAACTTCTACTAAGTACTAAGGTATTTGGGCTAGGTATTTTGGGCATTATAACAAAACAAGAAGGCAACTTTTCTACCAAGGGAGGGGTAGGTTTGGTAGGCTAGGGTGGGGTAGCCTCGCCAAGCTTCTCGAGGAGGGGGTGTTGGACGAATTGCTACAAAGGGAGAGGGAAGGATTTTTAGACTTGGAAAGCTTTTGTGGATGAAGAACTCTTCATCTCAAGAGGGTATTTATAGCTCAAGCCTTGGCCAACCAATGGCCAAGATGAAGACAAGTGCAAGGCAAGTGTAAGGCCAAGATCAAGCCAAGTCCACCCTAACCCTACTCCACAAAACACTCCACAAAACACTCCACAAAACATGGCACAAAACAAGGCCTAAGAAGGAACCAATCGCCAAGGCCAACACCCTCTTGGGCCCAATCGCCCAAAGCCACCCCACTGCTTCCAATGTGAGGGTGACACGTGTCACCCTCCCGTTGGTCCAAAATGTTTCGCCTCTGGAAAAATCCGCAAAAATAAGAAATGGCATAGCGGAATTTACTCTACGAAAGTCGTGGAAACGTTTGTCGAAAACGATTCTTTTAGTGAGTTGTGTACAAAAGAAAACGTCCAAGGCTAACTAAGGCCAAACTTTTTGTACGTATTCCCTTACGTACATACTCTGGAAATACGGGGTATTACAGTTTTTAAGGAGGGGAAAATGTTATACCCCGTAGTTCCGGAGTATGTACGTGAGGACGTACGTACGTTTGTACAAACCCTAATTAGGTTAAGAATGAAATTGTAAGCTTTTGACGGAAAAGATTCCGAACCTTGTGAAGGAAATTCTACGTTTTTAATATTTTTAACCGATTACGGATTTTTCCGAGAGACGAAATATTTTGGACCATTAGGAGGGTGACATGTGTCACCCTTAGTTGGCTTAGGTTGGACGAAAATAATGGCCTAGTGGACAAGTCAATTGGTCAAGTCTTGCAAGTTGATTTTGTGTGAGTGGGAGTAGGTGGGCTTGGACGTTTTTTGTGAAGATAGTGGAGTCCACATGGCTCTTTGTTGTGGTGAGCAAGTGTTCCAAAATTGTGGTGGACATATGTCCAAATGTTGTGGGAGACACTTGGTTGGAAGACCTCATCTTTCACTTGGATCATAATCTCCACCTTCCATTTGTTTTGATCTTGTCCCTTGAGTGTTCTATAAATACCCCCCTTGAGTGAAGACTTCTTCATCCACTCCACACTTCTCTAAGTCTCAAAAATCCCTCCCCCTTAGTTGCTCTCTCGTCCAAGTTCTCTCCCCCCCTCCTAGAGGCTTCGGCCGAATACCCCCCCTCCACTTTTGTAGAAAGTTGCCTTCTAGTGTAGTTACTATTCCAAAATACCCTAGCCCCAAATCCCTTTTAGTAGTTGAGTAGAAGTTGTTTAGAAACTTCTAAGGGTCTTGGAGCTATCGGAGCGTGCAATTAGGAGCTAAACCATGCTCAGGATCGACATTTAACTTGGATAATTTTGGGCTTGTCGAGGTAAACACTTTTGTCCTTCTATTGTAATTGAAGATTACCTATAAGATATAGAAGGATATTAAAGAATAGAATTGAACTGTAATCACAGTAGAAGGGTATAAAAGAAGAAGATTTGAACTGTATTTACATAGGACTGTACTTACAGTAGACTTGTGTAGGATGACGGGTAGGGAAGTACTGCCCGATTTTCCATAGAATAGAGAACCCTCTACTTAGAATATTCTTCAGTGTAGTCTAGATGTTGATAGACGTATATGGCCTTTATAGGTTGAATGTTCTGCGAGTAGCAGGTTCTACTTGAAAGGTGGACAAGGCTAGCCGGGTTATAGCGGTGGAGCATTTTGCTATTAGTCGATAATCGTCGCGAGGTATGTGATTCTTCCTATCCTCTTGAGCATGATATTTTCAAAAGAATATATATAGTACGGTAGACGTACGTGTGTTAACTGAACGTGGTTTTACTGCGATGTCTTCTGACTTGAGTCTAATAATAAAGAATCTTGAAGTATTTCAAAAGAATTAAGAACCGTTTTTGAAAGAAGAGTAATACTTGGTTTTAAAAGCTTAAGAGTTATACTAGCCTTATGGGAAGTTAGGTATAACGACTTAAGAGAGATAAAAGGAACAGTTTACTTAATTGTTTATAAACGCCTTGTATTGATTTGAAATGAGAATAAGTATCGAACAAACCATCATAGCGCTAATAAAGGGAAATGTATCGACTAATTAAGTATTATTAAAACCAAGAGAAACCTCCATCCATAGAAGCTAAGATGAGACAAAATGATATTACATTTCCTAGATCATGGTTGCTTTAACAAGATTGTTATAAACAAGAATAACCTACTCACACATAAGGCATATGTTTCTCAAATTGTTTTAAAAGGAGAATTATATTATTAAGTGATTAAAACTATGAACTACGAAACCTTTCGAAAATGAGAAGCTTGAGCATTTGAAATTAGGCAAACTTGAACGTGTGGAAAATAATGTTGTTACTTAGGAAGTGTTTTGGTTTACTTAAAAGATAGTCAATCTATATTTATACTACGTGTATTGTCTCACTTTTGTGAAAGAAACGCATCTATTAACGAGTTAATGTATGAAGTACTTTGGGGATAAAAACCAGAACTTGTTAACATAAAGTAGAAAGTACCTTGTGTGAATAACTTGATTGTGTTGGTTTGTGATAGCCTTGTAATACTTTCTTGTTGATTTGGTAAGTAAACATGTTAGGATGCTACGTGTGTTAGTATCTTGTGATGTAGTGTAAGGGTAATATTATTGTTGTGCTTACGTTGTTAAACGTTAAGCCCGTTGTACTGTTATTATATCACATACCCCCTTGACTTGTTATACCGAGGGCTTGCCACCCTTGATGCGGGTCTATACGGCCTATGCGGTCTGTGTGACTATGCGGAGCAGCGGTATGCTCCAGATTGATCATTAAGTGTATTATCCCGACGCGAGGAGTGCCTTACGCGATGCGTGTGACTACGCGTCTATGTGACTATGCGGACTGCGAGTCTAGGAGGGTACCGCTGGCTAGCTACCCCGTCGCGAGAATACCTCATGCGGGCCTATGTGTGGCCTATGCGAGCGGCGGTATGCTCGAGATTAGACGCGCACATTGATACCGAGGGCGAGTGGCGGCCGATCATGTGGTGCGGTCCAGAAAGACCTCGTGATACGCTTTATGACATTGTTGGTACCGCTGGTCTTAGTAGTCGCTATGCCTTCGTGACTTACCCCAGACGGTTTTATTATGACACGGTGGGACACGTGTTCATGTGTATTCCTTAGTGCTTGTTATATCATGGATCGCGGCATGAGGAAGGAATTCCACGCATGATTGATATTGGGGCATGAGACACATGGTTATATTTGAGTGATGACTTTAAGGCGTGAGTCACGACTTGACATGATTGCTACATATTGTGTATCGTAAATTGTTTATCATATATGTCTTTTGTTTTATATAGACTATTATGATTCCATTCTGATATTTGATTTCACATACTGGTACTGTTGTCCGACCTCCTTCGGGCTGCGTTCACGCCGCAGGTAGAGGTACACGATCGTCGATCCTCGCCATAGGATCACGTTTTGGGAAGCTCCGTTTCTCCGAGGCTTATCTATGGTATAGTCCACGATGTTGTAGGTATTAATGTTCATTCAGGGTATGGCGGCCCTGTCCCGCCATAGTTGTTTTACTTCCTTAGAGGTGCGTAGTCGTTGTAAAGTTGGGATGTAGCTCACTTTGGGGTTATATATATAGAAGACAACTTTTCCTCGATAAAGCGTGTCTCTTTTACATTGTTTCATGTTGTGTTTTTATATTCCGCCGATTACTCGATGTATGTCTACTTGGGTGCCGGGTAAGGCACGATCACGGCCCGGTTCGGTCGTGACAAGTAACCAAGATTTTGGAAATCAAGCAATAGCGAAATGTGGTAAGTATACGAGGAAGAGTTCGAGTGTACGCGAGGAGCACGACAAGTAAGAAAAGAGGCGAAGATGTGAAGTGTCCTTTTATAAGTATAGATGTGAAGAAAGTATCCTTTGGACCATGGGTGGAAGTTTTTGTGTTGTTATACACGTTAGGGGTGATTCCTCGTTGGCTTGGATTGAGTTTTGCGCGTATGTTATATTATGGCCATGTGTGGCATAATTGGTTTTGTAAGTATAGTAGTGAAGACTATCTGCGCTTGTATGATTAGAGGCTTAGAAGGAACATTCGGACGAATGTTTCTAAAGGGGGAAGAATGTTACACCGTAGTTCCGGGTATGTATACGAGGACGTCACGCGAGAATACGACAAGAAATTGGAAAGGAAGAAAGATGTGATTTTTCGACGGAAAAGTTTCCGGATTTTGTGAAGGAAAAATGTTCGTTAAAGGGAATTGGATTCTCAGATTTGGTATTTGGACTTTTTGGAATATTTGAGAATTATGAAATTTTATTTCCGAAATTGGTCACGTGGGGCCCACGGGAAAATTTATGGTTTTGTGGGGCCCACTTTATTTTCGGATTTTTGGCATTACGGATATTTTCGGAAGATGAAATATTTTGGACGAGTAGGGGGGCGACACGTGTCACCCCGGTGTGGCCATTTTGGCCGAATTGGAGAAGGACAAGTGGCACGTTTTTTTGGTGGACAAGTGCCCCATTTTTGTGGTGGCCACTTGTCCCATTTTTGTGGTAGCCAAATGGTTGGCCAACTACCCACACACATGTACCCCATCCTCACCATCCACTTGCCTAGATCTTGGCCATTGATTTCCTATAAATACCTCAGTGTGCAAGACTTTATTTCATCCACGTTAGAGAGTTTCCAAGGCAAAAATTCCTCCCTCCCTTAGTAAGTTCTCGCCCAAACACCCCACCTTGAGTAGAATTCTTCAAGTATTGTTGTTATTCCAAATACTTTAGCCTAAATCCCTTGTGGTATTCCAAAAAATCCCAACATAAGAGCAGAAATACTACTTTATTCCATTAGTCGCAAAAATGAAGCCCTAGAAAAATCTTCATAGCTTAGATGAAGTGTTAAGAGAAGTTGTTTAGAAACTTCTAAGGGTTGCTTGGAGCGGGTTGGAGCGTAAGGAATTGAGCTAAACGTTGCTCAGGATCGACTTATATCTTGGATAATTTTGGGCTTATCGAGGTAATTACCTATGTCCCTATCAGAATTGGAGATTACATGTTGTAGTAGTTTAGAATTGAGTATAAGATATATTGGAAGGATGATTATAAAGAATTGAAGTATTTACATAGAATTTGTATTTCTGAGAGACTTGTAGTATTATTGTTATACCGTATTTCAGTATGCACGTGGGACGCACGTAGAAAATTTGAACTTGAGAAAGTAGGCTTGCCGATTTAATTTTGTACCTGACACCGGTTAGAGTCGTTTTTAGTGAAAGCGTTTTCCACTTTCGTAGGGAATTTCGGCTATGCCATATTTTATTTTGCGGATTTTTCCGAGAGACGAAACATTTTGGACCAACAAGAGGCGACACTTGTCACCCTCTCATCGAACACCTTGGGCGTCAAGCTTGGCCGAAAGTTGGTCATTTTGTCATGGAGTTGGTAGGATATTTGTGTGTTAGTTGGTTAAGGGACACTTGGGTGAATCTTGGCCTTACACATGTAGCACTTGGCTCAATCTTGGCCATTGGTTGGCCTTCACTTGGCCTATAAATACCCATCCCTTTGAAGACTTATTCATCCATTCCTAAATGTTCCTAAGTGTTAAAATCCTCCCTCTCCCCTCTTGTTGACTCTCGTCCAAGAGCCCCTCTCCCCCTTTGACAGGTCCCTTGGCGAGAGCCCTCTCCCTCCTTGTAGTGTGGCCGTGGGGTACCCCCCCCTAGGCTAGTTGTCTCGTATAATACACCCCCCCTCTGGGTCGAAATACGCTCAAAAGTATTGTTCTAATGCCCAAATTACCTTAGCCATATACCTTGTAGTATTCTATGGTTATACTTATCTGAAAGCCCGCTTATACTATTATACTTCCCGTCACTACCAAATCGAAACCCTAAGGAAAATCTCCATGGTTTGTTGGAGTAGTATGTAGAAGTTGGTTAGAACTTCTAAGGGTAGTTTGGAGCGGTTGAGCGCACGAGTCGAGCTAAACGATTGCCGGATCGACTTTATACTTGGATAATTATGGGCTTATCGAGGTAAATATCTTGTCCCCCTATTGTAATTGGAAATTACATGTTGTTAGATTATATAGTTGAAGTATACTATATATAGAACTGAACGTAGTTATCGACAATGTCTTTTGACTTAAGCCTGAATAATACTTACTGAATGTCTTTGCGACTTAAGCTGAATTTAAAGAAGAATCTTGAATGTAATTACATGGGGTCAGACATGAGACTTGTGTAGTAGTACCGTGGAGTAGAATTGTACCGTTAGGGTTAGACGATAACCCCGGTTGGCTTGGTAGCCACCGATAGAGAGAGATTTCTGCCATTGCGGGGAGGTCTTAGAATTTTACGTAGAATGTTATACGAAGGGACCTAAATATTAATAAGCGCCTTGTGGCCTTATAGGTTGAGTACTACGTGTGGCGCGATCTACTTGGCTTAAGGAGTTGCGGTTGGAAGTACTGAGCGTTTTGCTATTAGTCGATACTCGTCGCGAGGTATGTGAACCTCTTCCTATCTCTTCCAAAGATGATATGTGTGAACTATGTAGTACGGTAGACATACGTGTGCTAAATGTATTTGATTGGTTTAAAACATAAAGTGTTATAACGGCTTTATGGGAAGTTGGTTATAACGACTTTATGTTGGTAAGAAAATACTTGTGGTTTTTAAAGGGTAAGCGATTTGAACTATAAGCGCTTGTTATGTGTTAATAAAAGAACTTGAAGTATTTCAAAAGGTTTTGATTCATTTTGAAAGAAGAGGTAATACTTGATTTGTTTGAAAACTTAAGAGTTATACTAGCTTTATGGAAAGTTAGGTATAACGTCTTAAGAATGTTTCTTGATTTTGAAAATCGGAATGTGTATCGACAAACCACTGCGTAAGTAATAAAAGGAAATGTTTTGACAGATTAAGTATTATTAAAACCAGTAGAAACTTCCATCCGCATAGCTAAGATGAGACAAAATGATATTTCCTAGATCACGGTCATTCTGTAATAAGATTGTTGTAAACAAGAATATCCTACTCACATATAAGACTTATGTTTCTCGATAGTTTAAAGAGAATTATATTCTTAAATGAATAAGACTATGAACTACTGAAACCTTTCTAAATAAGAAACATGAACATTTGAAATTAGGCAAACTTGGACGTTTGGAAAATAATGTTGTTACTTGAGTTTTACAAAGAGAAGTGTTTTGATTTACTTCAAAAGATAATCACTCTATTTTCATATACTACGGGTATTGTGTGACTTTTGTGAAAGTAACGATCTTTTAAAGAGTTAATGTATGAAGTACTTTGGGGATAAAACCCTAACTTGTTAGAGATAGTAGAAAGTATCTTGTGTGTATAACTTGATTGTGTTGGTTGTGATAGCCTTGTAATACTTTCTTGTTGATTTGATAAGTAAACATGCTGGGATCTACGTGTGTTAGTATCTTGTGATGTTTGTGTAAAGGGGTTTTTCCTTTGTTGTGCTTATGTTGTTTGACGATAAGTCGTTATGATAGTATTATACATCACTCATCTCGAGATGATTCCGGTTGTCGCGTCCGACGAGGTAGACTCAAAGTGGTCGATGGACCTATGATTCGAGACTACCTACGCGGGTCCGGGCTATGCTTGCGGAAGTGGAAGTTCCGGTGTTGGGATGCGGGTTATACCTCACGCGGCCGATCTGATTGCCTACGCGAGTCTGCGAAAGTTCCAGGCTAGACGCGCACATTAGATATCGCGCAAGTGGTCACTTTGATCATGTGATGATTCAGACAGATCTTATGATACGCCTATGACCTGTTGGTACCGTGGTGTTAGTAGTCGGCTATGCCTTCAGACTTACCAGACGCAGTTATTACGGCACGTGGGACCCGTGTTCATGTGTGTTCCTTGGTGCTTTTATATCATAACCGCAGTGATGAGGAAGGTATTCCACGCGCATGATTGATGCGGGCGTGAGACCCATTGTTATATTTGAGTGATGACTTGAGGGCGAGTCCCCGACTTGACACGATCGCTATTATTGTGAATCTAGTTTGGTTATCATACATGTCTCCCGCTTTATAGACTATTATGATTTCATTTACGATTTTTAGTTTCACATACCGCACTGAATCGACCTCCTTCGGGGCCGCGTTCACGCCGGAGTAAAGGTACACCGCCATTGATCCTCGCCTGTGGTCACGGTCAACGTTGCAAAGCCCGCTGTTCGAGGCTTATCAGTGGTATAGTTCCCCGTTGTTGTAGGTGTTTACATTCGTGGTATGGCGGGGCCCGCCCGCCATTGTTGTCGATAATTTCTTAGAGGTGCAGTAATCTTTGTGGCGGGGTTTGTAAAAAGGATTAAACCGCTCATGTTGAAAAAGTTGTTGTTTATATATACGCAGAAAGGCAAGTTTTTCTCGATTATTGTTTCATATTTCATAATATGTCTTGTATCGCTTTATGTTCACGATTACTCGATGTTGTATCACTAGGGTGCCCGGTAAGGCACGATCCACGGCCCGGAATCGGTCGTGACAAAAGTGGTATCGAGCGCTTAATCCTCGGAAAGTGTCTACAGACCGTATCGATTCAGAGTTTGATTATCGGTGTGTTGTGCACCACACCAATAATCGTGAGGCTATAGGTATTTAGGATTGGTTTCTATTCTTCTCACTCGAGATCGTGCCTTAGAGCCGTGTTGTAAGTTGGACCCTCCGACGAAATTATTTCCTTATCGTTATGCCTCCGCGTAGGCAACCCGGCCGTGAGGCAAGGCCGGCGGAGCCGCGAGTAGAGTTCAGAGGTGGCGAGGCACAGCCCAATCATTACCTGGTAGTGCTTCATTCGGGAGTTCACACGCCACTAGCCCCAAAGAGAGTTTTAGCACGGCCGCGCTAGTTCCTACCGCGCCATGATATTTGAACCTTCGCCCACGGCCGGAACAGAGAATATGGATTTCAAAGAGACAACCTCGTTAACTATGGATTTGACTACCAGAGAGTATACCGATGTCCGCGAGTCTTGATGACTATCAACGAAGGTTGTGCAAGAGTAGTTCTTCATTGGGCTTGAGCATGGCACGTGGTCGGGCTTATGCAGCAGCCGAGAAACGTAGCAATCGACGGTTAACCAAGGCGACAGAAGAGGCCAGAGCGAAGTGTCCTTTGGTAACTTTCGAAGTAGTCGCCACCGCCAGATTAGGTTACGCGCGATCCACTGCAAGCGTAAAGGTCCTCCCGTGGTTCGGGACGCTCGGTACGCAGGAGTTGGTCGAGCTCCAGAGCTTCCGTTCACAAATACACGGCGTTCCACCATCCGATTCGGTTTTCGTTGTTCACAGCGATGGCAGCGCCATCTCGGGAATGTCGCTTTTAGTTGGTACTTGTTGTACCTATGACCGCCGTGGTGCGATGTCGAGTGTCCCGCAGGAGGACTCACCTTCGTAATCGTGGGTAGTTTGTCATCTTCCTTAGCTGCGCGCCTCACGGTGTTTGATTAGAACGACTAAGGGAGTGAAGCAAGAGATATAGATATATCTTTAACCCTCTTGAGTTTTGTTTATGTGATAAGGTGAGTATACCTTAAGTGCTATGTTCTGATAGCAGTGTGTTAGTTGTGATTAGAAATCATGGTGGGTTAACCGAGTAAGATTTTGGTGGATAAGAGAAGGTGTGAGCCTTAGAGTTGTATACGTAGAGACCTTGAGGTAAGGCCATCTCGAGTAAAAATGTATTGTTTATGTTTGACCTTATAGGAGTGCATAGTGCACGTGAGTTATGCTTGTGGGATTAGTCCCCGAGTAGTGTGGAATGAAAGAGGTAGTTGAGCTAAGAAGACCGCTAGGTTTTCGTAACGTGATTAGTGAGATTGTTCCGTTGGGAGCTAGTACGGTGCGCGCTGTCGGGTCGGGTTGAGGCCACGCCATGGGTCAACCCGCGCCTGTTTGGTGGTGGGGTCGGTTTGTGGTGGTCCCGCCAGTGATAGGTCACGAGGTGTTAGGCCCGAGTTTAGTTAACCAAACAGACGAGTTCGTGGATACGCTCGGCCGGTATTCGGGTCGATGGGGCAGCCCATCGTGTTCTTCGCTCGACCGCTTTCTACAGAGGGTTATGCGAGATGTTATATCGTAAAGGTTGTAAGGCTGCACGAGGTGCCTACCTTCACCTTATGTCGCGGTGAAGCCTGTGTGGCTATTTTCGTTTTTCCGAAGTTTTACCAAGCTGGTTAAGAACTCAGCAGTCTCGACCGCATTCGCCTCGCCACGTGTGTATTTCGCGGGTAGTTGTGAAGATTGTTGTCTCGGTGGAGGAGGAGTGTTTAAGCTACCATTTCGGTGTTCGGATGTCGCCTTATTAAGCCTTGTAGGGGCGGATGTGTAAGTTGGCCGAGTGGTTCGATGTTGGCAAGGTTCGATAATGGTTCAGCTTGTTCCACAGATCGTGGTTAGCGAGAAGCTTGTCTAGAAGAAGTTCGCAGCTTCGGAGGAAATCGTATGATAATCGGGCGACGACGCTTAGAGTTCAGTTGACGGTCGGTCTTCTTGAAAGTACCACCCCGGATTGGGTGACGAGCTTTGGAAAACAGAGGAAACTTAGCCCGAGTTGTTTGGGCCTTTTAAGTTCATGTGAAGAATAGGCCAGTTGCCTATATGTTAGCTTTGGCCGTCCGACTTAGGAGGCAAGACGTCCGTCTTTCAGATTGTTATGTTCGGAAAGTATCGAGATCCATCCAGAGTGTTCCCGATAACGATGACCACGTTAGAGATAGTAACCCCAGTCTTGGAACCGTGTCAGACGTAACGTGGTAAGAGTTCGAGTGCACGACACCTCGGGGATCACATGTAGTCCGGCATCAATTGTTGGTCGCGGAGTGACACTAGAACCTCGCGCAAAGTGACAAAAGTGGTATCGGAAGAAGCGAGCATGTATGGCGAGCATAGATGTGATCATTTCTTTGTAAGGAGAATGCGAAGGAAGTATATTTTAGACCCGAGAGAGGTGTTTGTGGTGATGATAGAGGTGATTCCTCGTGGACTTGGATGTAAGTATTTTGCGCAGCTTGTTTCGTGGCCATTGTGGGCGTGATTGTTTCGTAAGTATGGTAGTGAAGACTATCTCGCGACGCTTGTTTTGAGATTTAGAATGAACATTCGGGACGAATGTTTCTAAGGAGGGGAGAATGTTATACCAGTATTTCCAGAGTATGTACGTAAGGACGTACGTAGAAAATTTGAACTTGAGAAAGTAGGCTTGGCCGATTTAATTTTGTGCACAACACCCGGTTAGAGTCGTTTTCGTAAACGCTTTCACACTTTCGTAGGGAATTTCGGCTATGCCATATTTTATTTTGCGGATTTTTCCGAGAGACGAAACATTTTGGATCAACAAGAGGGCGACACTTGTCACCCTCTCATCGAACACCTCGGCCGTCAAGCTTGGCCGAAAGTTGGTCATTTTTGTCACGGAGTTGGTAGGATATTTGTGTGTTAGTTGGTTAAGGACACTGGGTGAATCTTGGCCTTACACTTGTGTAGCACTTGGCTCAATTCGCCATTGGTCGCCTTCACTTGGCCTATAAATACCCATCCCTTTGAAGACTTATTCATCCATTCCTAAATGTTCCTAAGTGTTAAAATCCCTCCCTCTCCCCCTCTTGTCGACTCGCCCAAGAGCCCTCTCCCCTTTGAAAGGTCCCCTTGGCCGAGAGCCCTCTCCCCTCCTCAGTGTGGCCGTGGGTACCCCTAGCCTAGTTGTCTCGTATAATACACCCTCTTGGTAGAAATACTCTCAAAAGTATTGTTATAATGCCCAAATTACCTTAGCCATATACCTTGTAGTATTCTAAGGTTATACTTATACGAAAAGCCCAGTTATACTATTATACTTCCCGTCAGTCACCAAATCGAAACCTTAAGGAAAATCTCCATGGTTTGTTGGAGTAGTATGTAGAAGTTGGTTAGAACTTCTAAGGGTAGTTTGGAGCGGGTTGGAGCGCACGGAGTTGGAGCTAAACGATTGCCCAGGATCGACTTTATACTTGGATAATTATGGGCTTATCGAGGTAAATATCTTGTCCCCCTATTGTAATTGGAAATTACATGTTGTTAGATTATATAGTTGAAGTATACTATATATAGAACGAACGTAGTTATCGTGCAATGTCTTTTGACTTAAGCTGAATAATACTTACGGCAATGTCTTGCGACTTAAGCACGAATTTAAAGAAGAATACCGTTGTAATTACATAGGGTGTATTACATGCAGACTTGTGTAGTAGAGTAGTGGAGTAGAATTGTACAGTTAGGGTTAGACGTATAACCCCCTGGTTGGCTTGGTAGCGGCCTCGATAGAGGAGGGATTTCTGTTGTTGCGGGGAGAGTCTTCGAATTTTACGTAGAATGTTCTGAAGGGACCTAAATATTAATAAGCGCCTTGTGGCCTTATAGGTTGAGTACTACGTGTGGCGCGATCTACTTGGCTTAAAGGAGTTGCCGGTTGGAAGTACTTGGAGCGTTTTGCTATTAGTCGATACTCGTCGAGGTATGTGAACCTCTTCCTATCTCTTCCAGCATGATATGTGTGAACTATGTAGTACGGTAGACGCATACGTGCTAAATGTATTTGATTGGTTTAAAACATAAAGTGTTATAACGGCTTTATGGGAAGTTGGTTATATGACTTTATGTTGGTAAGAAAATACTTGTGGTTTTAAAGGGTAATCGATTTGAACTATAAGCGGCTTGTTATGTGTTAATAAAAGAACTTGAAGTATTTCAAAAGGTTTTGATTCATTTTGAAAGAAGAGGTAATACTTGATTTGTTTTGAAAACTTAAGAGTTATACTAGCTTTATGGAAAGTTAGGTATAACGTCTTAAGAATGTTTCTTGATTTTGAAAATCGGAATGTGTATCGACAAACCACTGCGGCGTTAATAAAAGGAAATGTTTTGACAGATTAAGTATTATTAAAACCGGTAGAAACTTCCATCCGCATAAGCTAAGATGAGACAAAATGATATTTCCTAGATCATGGCTGTTGTAATAAGATTGTTGTAAACAAGAATATCCTACTCGCATATAAGACTTATGTTTCTCAGATAGTTTAAAAGAGAATTATATTCTTAAATGAATAAGACTATGAACTACTAAACCTTTCTAAATAAGAAACATGAACATTTGAAATTAGGCAAACTTGGGCGTTTGGAAAATAATGTTGTTACTTGAGTTTTACAAAGAGAAGTGTTTTGATTTACTTCAAAAGATAATCACTCTATTTTCATATACTACGTATTGTGTGACTTTTGTGAAAGTAACGTATCTTTTAAAGAGTTAATGTATGAAGTACTTTGGGGATAAAACCCCGAACTTGTTAGCAGATAGTAGAAAGTATCTTGTGTGTATAACTTGATTGTGTTGGTTTGTGATAGCCTTGTAATACTTTCTTGTTGATTTGATAAGTAAACATGCTAGGATGCTACGTGTGTTAGTATCTTGTGATGTTTGTGTAAAGGGGTTTTTCCTTTGTTGTGCTTATGTTGTTTGACGATAAGCTGTTATGATAGTATTATACATCACTCATCTCTTGAGATGATTCCGGTTGCGCCCTCCGACGCGGGGTTGACTCGGCGGGTCGATGGACTATGATTCGAGACTACCTCATGCGGGTCGGGGCTATGCGGAGCTGCGGGAGTTCGAGTTGAGACGCGGCCGCTTGTGGTCATGCGGTCCTTGTGGCTGCGGACGGCGAGTCCAGGCGCTGGGAGTAGCTACCGATGCGGGGTTATACCTCATGCGGGCGATCGATTGGCCTATGCGGAGCTGCGGAAAGTTCCGTGGCTAGACGCGCATTAGATCTGCGGGCAAGTGGTCGCTTTGATCATGTGACGGTCAGACAGATCTTATGATACGATTCATGACCTTGTTGGTGCTGTAGGTGTTAGTAGTCGGCTATGCCTTCGCATTTACCATGCGTGTTATTATGCACGTGGGACCGGTGTTCATGTGTTCCTTGGTGTTTTTATATCATAAGCTGGCGGTGAGGAAGGTATTCCACGGGCATGATTGATGTTGTGGGCGTGAGACCCATTGTTATATTTGAGTGATGACTTGAGGCGTGAGTCCCGACTTGACACGATCGCTATTATTGTGAATCGTAGTTTGGTTATCATACATGTCTCCCGCTTTATAGACTATTATGATTTCATTTACGATATTTTTAGTTTCACATACTACTGTTGTCGACCTCCTTCGGGCTGCGTTCATCCGCGAGTAAAGGTACACCGATCATTGATCCGCTCTAGTGGTCACAGTTAGCGTTTGGTAAAGCTCCGTTGCTCGGAGGCTTATCGATGGTATAGTTCCTGTTGTTGTAGGTGTTTACATTCGGGGTATGGCGGGCCCCGTCCCGCCATTGTTGTCGTATAATTTCTTAGAGTCCAGTAAATCTTGTTGTGGCGGGGTTTGTAAAAGGATTAAACCGCTCATGTTGAAAAAGTTGTTGTTTATATATATCTTTGAAAGGCAAGTTTTTCTCAGTTATTGTTTCATATTTCATAATATGTCTTGTATCGTTTATGTTAAATGATTACTCTGATGTTGTATCACTAGGGTGCCCGGGGTAAGGCACCAGTCACGGGCCCGGAATCGGGTCGTGACAATTACTGTGAGTAGAATTGTACACGTCCGGTTAGACGTGTAACCCCGGGATTGTTGGGTTGGTAGTAGGCCTCGTTAGAGAGGATATTTTGTGGTTGCGGGGAGGTCTTCGAATTTTCCGTAGAATAAGGAATCTTGTATCTAGAATTATTCTACGAAGAGATCTAGAGGTTGATAGACGTTTTGTGGTCTGTATAGGTTGAAGTACTACGAGTAGCGTATTCTACTTGAAGGATGGAAAAGGCGAGCAAGGTTAGAAGTCGTGGGCGTTTGCTAATTGTCGATAATCGTCGCGAGGTATGTGAACCTCTTCCTATCTTTTCTAGCATGATTGTTGTGAACTATGTAGCACCGTAGACGTACATGTGTTAAATGAATTTGGTTGGTTTAAAACATAAAGTGTTATAACGGCTTTATGGGAAATTTGCTATAACAACTTTATGTAGGTAAAGAAATGGTTTGTGGTTTTTAAAAGATAAGAGACTTGACTTATAAATGACTTGATGTGAAATATTAAGGAACTTGATTTCTAAAAGAAAAGAGACTTGAGGAATTGAAGAGTTTTCGGTTTAAAAGAAAGACATGGTTTTGTCTTAAATTGGTTTAAAACATAAAGTGTTATAACAGCTTTATGGGAAGTTAGTTATAACGACTTTATGAAAACAAAAGAATGGTTTTATCATTAGTTTTAAAATGGTAACTTGACTTTAAAAGGAGAAGTGTTTTGGTCTAAAAAGAAGGCATAGTATTGTCTTAATTTGGTTTAAAAGGAAAGTATGGAAGTTGTTTAGGTTTACTTAAAATGTTAGTCACTCAAATTATATAATACTTGCATCGGGTGACCTTTGTAAAAGAAATGGATCTTTTAAAAAGAATTTAACGACGTAGTACTTGGGTTAAAACCGGACTTTGGCATAAAATGAAAGTACCTTGAGTTGTGTGTAACTTGCCTATGTTTGCGTGTGATAGCCTTGTCGTGCTAGTATTGTATTTCTATACCAGCGTCTCTCGATGGAGGGCTGATTTGTTATGATCTTACTTGGACGCACCAGCGATGTGGAGCATTCCAGTGCACGCTTTATGTGATTATTATTCCATGGACTAGCTCTCGTGAGGTTTCTTGATTCGGCTTGGTATCCGGTAGTTGGCTCAACTTGCCACGAGGTCGTGGCTGATTCGGCAGTATCGGTAGTTAGCCTTACTTGCCCCGTTCAGTTTTGTGATGAAGTCTCGTGATTCCGGCAGTATCGGTAGTTAGTCTTCAGATTGCCCGACCGCCTACGTGGCGCGGTGGTATCCGTAGTTGGCTTCGTCTTGCCACGGTCGCCTTAGTGGTATGGTTATATAGATTTGTTGGTACGACTTTGGTATCCGGTAGTTGACTTTCGTACTTGCCGGTCGATTGACGATCACGGCTTTGGTATCTGGTAGTTAGCCTTCGTACTTGCCCCGTACGGTTTTTATGACACAGGTGGGACCTGGTGTTCATGTGTACTCCTTGGTGTGGTTATCGTAGACTGCCGGCAGTGAGGAAGGTGTTCCACGGGCATGATTGATGTTGCGGGCGTGAGACCCATAGTTATATTTGAGTGATGACTTTGAGGGCGTGAGTCCCTGACTGACGCGTGGCTCACATATTATGTGCGTAGTTTGGTTATCATATATGTCACCTGTTTTATATATACTACTATGATTTAATTTACAGTATTTTCACTTTCACATACTTGGTACTGTTGTCAGACCTCGCCCGGGCTGCGTCATGCCGCAGTGAGTACACGATTGTTGATCCTCGCTCATAGGATCACGATTCAACATTTTGGGAAGCCCGTTTCTCAGGAGGCTTATCTTTCGTATAGTCCCCGTCGTTGTAGGTACTTACACTCGGGGTATGGCGGGCCCCGTCCGTCGTTGTTGTTATAACATTCTTAGAGTGCATGTAAATCTTGTTGTGTGGCGAGTTTGTAAAGGGATGAATTCGGGTTCAAGTTTTATTTATATATTCAGAAAGGTAACCGCTTTGGTTGCTTTGTTTTCTTATTTCATTATTGTATATCTTGTTTCATGTGTAAGTTTTCATTTCCGCTGATTTTCTCTGATGTTGTATCACTAGGGTGCCCGGGGTAAGGCACCAGTCGCGGGCCCGTGGTCGGGTCGTGACACCCTACCTGGACACTCTTCTACCCAAACAACATAATTAACTCGCGGAAGATAAACAACACTCATTTTTTTTTAAACAAAGGCAAAGCCGAAAAGGCTCCCACAATATATATAACACACGAAAAGGTCTACCTTTGCATAATAATACAACTTACACGATCCAAATTTCACATATGAAATACAAACCTCTAAGAATTTGGACAAGAAACTATGACGACAAGGCCCCGCATCTCGAATATACCTAGCCATAATGACGAACTCCGGAACATTGGAGCCATCTCAAAATGCTGAACAAGAATCCTAAGCTCGCGGATCCACAACTGAGTACCTAGACCTGCGGACATGAACGCAGCCCCCCGAAGGAGGTCAGTACAACAGGTACCAAGTATGTAAATATGAAGTACAATAGACATGATCATAACTGTACAAAAGAATGACAGGGGCAAGTATGAAATCAAATACCAAATCCTACCGTGCCATATAAAATCAAGAATACATGTCTATACATATCTATCATGTAATGTGACCATCTGAGTATCTAGTTTCGCACCATGGACTTTGTCCATGAACCAATTATCAAGTATTCTTCCCGCCCCTTCTGGGACGCGATAAAGTCATGTAATCTATGTTGCCTGTCCATTAAGGTATACTTTTCGGTCCATTCTGGGACTCGATGTATTCTTCGACATGTGACGTAACCCGGCCCATTTGTGGGACGCGGTGTGATGATGCAATATGACATAACCCGGCCCATCTGTGGGACGCGGTGTGATGATGCAATATGACTTAACCCGGCCCATTTGTGGGACGCGGTGTGATGATGCAATATGACGTAACCCGGCCTATTTGTGGGACACAGTGTATCAATGCAACCATATAACATTTTAAAACCATCTTTTGACTTCCCATTAAGTCGTTATAACAACTTCCCATAAAGCTATTATAACTTTCTTTCATTTTAGAAAACTAAGGCACTATTACATCTTTCCTTTCTAATAAAACCAAGACATTATCATGTCATAGAACATTAGGGAAATGAACCCAAAGTACTACGTACATCTATTCTTTAAAAGAATCATTTCATGCAAATAACCCCCGAGATACTAACACTCGTAGTACCAAGGAACTTCTACTATTCAAACCCCACAAGTTATTAAATGAATTTCATCCAAACCCCACAAGTGTTCTAATCTTAACCCTCCATTTGGTTATATAGTCATCCCTTGTGCAAGACAAGTCTTGAACACTTAAAGAAAAATTAGAAAGTGGAAGACAAGAGAGGGAACTCTCGGGTTTGTGAGGTTTTGCAAGACAAAAATTTTCAATTGTTGTCCAATAATCTCCACACTTTAAACCAAGGTTCCTAAGGGTTTCTCAACAGAAAGATCCCGAAAAAGTGGTGTTTTCGTATTAGTCGCAAGGTGAAAACCTAGTCACTTTCCTAGGTTTGGATTGGGAACTTAAGGAAAGTTGTTTGTGATCTTCTAAGGGCTTCAAGTGGCGGATTGGAGTGTCAAGGAGAGGCTCTAAATTTCTAGGGAGCGACTTCGGATCTTGAAGTGGATTAAGGCTCACTAAGGTAACAATTTTGTTCTCTTAAGTGTTATAAGATTACATATTGTTGTAGCCTTACATTTTGACTAGCATGAAGTATATGTATTAAAAGATTGATAAGTGTTATGGATATTTGAAGCCTAAAATTCGAAATGACATGTTGAGCCATTTGAAATTGAAATACAATTTGGTCGATAACTAGAATCGTCGCATGTTATCTACTTGAAGATTATAGTTGTTATAATCGATTGCGGCTTTATAACATGTTATACTAAACAACTTGTATTGAAAAGGAATTGGAAAGGAAGATATGTTGTGACACCTTTTGGCCGAGAATGGCATTGTCGTTTGGACTAGTTTTATATCAATTGTGGGGCAGAATTTTACATGTCCTGTTAAGGCGTGTAATCCCCTTTGTATTGCTGAATTGTTGGGCCTTAAATGTGGCGTTTGGTTATTGATTTTAGGACCTTGAAAAAGGTGGAAAAGTATGTAGAAACAAAGGAAGTGCTGTCCGATTTTCCGTAGAATTTAGTGACTTTGCACTTGGAATATTCTAAGTTTGAAGCTAAAAGTTAATAGACGTATTATGGTCATTATAGGTTGACATACTACGTACGGCGTATTGGACTTAGCAAGTGGATTGAACCGAAGAGGTATGTGGAACTTTCCTATCTCTTGAGCATGAGTAGTTGTAAATGTATAGTACGGTGAGCGACGAGATTTAAATGAATTTAGTTTCATTTGATATCCTTGACTTGTTTTTAAAGTATAGAAATGCCTTGGTTTCAAAAGCATAAAGTTGGTTAATAACTTTATGGAAAGAAAAGAAAGAATGGTTTATTCTAATAAGGTAAACAAAGATTTTTGACTTGAAAATGTATAGAATATTTGATTTGGAAAGTATTGATCCCTTGAGCTATTCTAAAGTTAAGAAACTTGATTACTAAAGTTAAGGGACTTGAAGTATGTTAAAAGTATATGATACTTGTTTCGTTTTAAAAAGTATAAGTCCCTTGGATATAAGGAAGAATGTAATTGTCTAAGGTATAAAGCTAGTATAACGGCTTTATGGGAAGTTGGTTATAATAACTTTATAGAAAGTTAAAAAGAGTGGTTTACTCTAAGTAATGTAAGTAATGATAAATGACTTGAAATAATGAAAGGCAAATTGATTTGAAGGCATCAATTTCTTAAGGTTTTAAAAGAAAGAAGTCACTTGATTTAGAAGCCTAAATGTATTTCTAAAAGGTATTGTGACTTGTCTTGAAATGTAGATATGACTTGATACTATGGTTATTAGTATCTTGGAAGTTTTATATGAAAAAGAGTCATTTTTAAAAGAATAGAAGTACGTAGTACTTTGGGTTACATTCCCGGATTTTATAATGACATGTTAGTGCCTTAAGTAAACTAAAATGAGAGTGTGTATGAATAAGGCTAATAAGAAGTTAGGGGGATTTCTTAACTTGCTTATGTTATGTATTATGTTATGTATGATAAGCCGGTGGTGCTTATGTTATGTATGGTAAGCCGGTAGTGCTTATGTTATATATGATAGCCGGTTGTGCTAGGTTATATTATTCTTACGGGGTCATTCCCCGGGTTTGTGGCATTTGTATATTCCGTGGATTTGCTACCCATGATGCGAGGAATACCTCATGCGAGTGCGTATGGCTTATGCGGGTGAAATAGTCCTATGCGGGGCGGACCAGTCCTATGCGAGGAAATTACCTCATGCGGGTCCACACGACCTATGCGGCGGATATCGTCCCATGCGAGAATACCTCACGCGGCCCACACGACGACGGTGGGGCGATCTATCACCCGGGCGGAATACCTCATGCGGGTCCATACGACCCTTGCGGGTGAAATAGTCCCAGGAGTAGGATCGCTTAATGATACTGCGGGCGGTGACCCTACGTTGATCATGAGCCTCCTATTTTTATGCAGTAAAGTATACTCTTGTTTACTCTCATTGTTAGTAAGGCACGGTGTACTGTTAGTTGAGTTATCATACATGTCTCCAGCTTTATTTTAGACCTTATGATTTCATTACAGTACTTGCAGTTTTCACATACTTGGTACATGTTGTACTGACCTCCTTCGGGGGGCTGCGTTCATGCCGCAGGTAGAGTATACAGGTTGATGATCCTCATTCTTAGGATCACTGCTCAGCTGTTGAGAAGCTCCATTACTCCGGAGGCTTATCCCTGGGTACAGATTCCTGGTATTGTCGGTTGTTGTACATTCAGGGGTATGGCGGGGCCCTGTCCCGTCACAGTTGTTATTCTTAGAGGTCTGTAGTCATGTCTTGTGGATTGGGTTGTAAAGAAGAAAAAGATGTACTGTTTTATTATATTTATTTTACGGAAGGTGACTTTATCGGCTAGCCTGTTGATATTTAATGTCTAAGTATCTTTATGAGTTGTGTATGTTCCGCTGCTATTCTCTGATGTATACCTGAAAGGGGTGCCAAGGTAGGACACCAGTCGCGGGCCCGGGGTCGGGTCGTGACAAATCAAGAAGCCACATTTAAGGCACAACCAACAGTTAACCAAAGGGGATTACACGCCTAACTTGACGTGTAAAATTCTGCCCCACAATCTATATAAAAACAGTCCACAATTCTACAACAACGAGGGTACAATGTGAAGCCTTTAACACCCTTATTCCTTAGGACTTTCATTAGCCATTTTACTACATTAATCATGCATGTTAGGGGCAGATTTTACAGCATTACAACACCCCAAAACAGTCTATAATAATGACACAACGACGTCTAACAGTTTTAGGCAGTTTTCCGGCCAACAACAACTATAACAATTTGATATCTCTTTCCTTAATCCATTTTATTCCAATTCAAGTTCCAACACTTCTATATATGATGTAATAACTTATAAACAACCATATTACCTCATTTTAAAATGCGACAAGTGTGGATAACGACAACAATATAACCAACGAAACCAATGGCACAAAATTGCCTCAACTCGGCTGTTACACCCCGTATTTACAGGACATGTTTTAAGAACGTACGTAAGAACTCACAAGTGTTAAGATTTGAGACTTGTAAAAATTTATCTGAATTATGAAATTGTGGGAAACGCACTATTGTGACGAATGGGAGGCGACACGTGTCACCCCTTACGGTTGCCTTGGTCGAAATAGGCATGGCCAAAATGGTCATTTGACCATAGTCTTGGATGACTAAGCCTTGCAAGTTGTAGCTTGAGTTTCTTGACTAAGTCAAAGGACCCACATTAGTCTTGATATTTAACAAGAGCTCATCCAAACCACCCATTTGTTTGTATCTTGACCCTCCAATACACTATATAATACTAGTAGTGCAAGACAAGCTTAACACTTAGCCAAAATTTCACAAAAATTTGAAGAGCTCAAGAACTAGCTCTCGGGTTTGCTCACTTGCAACAACAACAAAATTTGTTTGTGATCCATTTAGCTCCACACTTTAAACCAAGGTTCTTTAGTGTAGTGTAAGCATATCTCAATAGAAAAATCTTGGAAAAAGATAGTTTTCGGGTTAGTCGCAAAGCGAAAACCTAGTTGTCTTCTAGGTTTTGTTTGGAGATTTGAAGGGAATTTGTTGGTGTTGTTCTAAGGGTCTCAACTAGCGGATTGAAGCGTCTTGAAGAGGCTCTAAGTTGCTAAAGAGCGACTTTGGATTTGGAGTTGGATTAAGATTCGTTAAGGTATAATCTTGTCCCTTGAAAGTGTTACAAGATTATTTATATTGTTGTTAGCTTTACATGTTGCTAGCATGAAGTATATGTGTTGAAGTTTATAAGTATGATGGATTGCTTGTAGCCTTAGAATCCGAAATGTTATAGAAGCCACTTGAAGATATTATTACTAATCGTCGTTTATTAGAAATCGTCGCATGTTATTTACTTGAAGATTTTAGTAGTTATAATCATATGCGACTTGATATCATGTTATGCTACCAATTTGGGTTGAAATGGAAATTGGATAAGAATTGGTATTGTTGTATTCATTATGGCCGAATTTGGACTAGTAGTTGTATTAGTTTGTTATCGTTTGTGGTGGAATTTTACACGCCTAGTAGGCGTGTAATCCCCTTGATTAATTGCTTTGATTGTGCCTTAAATGTGGCGAGTTTGGTTATTGTATTCGGCCTTGAACAAGGTGGCAAAGTAAGTAGAAACAAAGGAGGTGCTGTCCGATTTTCCGTAGAATTTAGAGACTTTACACTTATAATATTCTACGTTTGAAGTAAGGCTTTAATAGACATATTGTGAATATTATAGGTTGACATTCTACAGGCGGGACTTTGTACTTGTCAAGTGGTTTGATCATGCGAGGTATGTAGAACTTTTCCTATCCCTTGAGCATGACTAGTTGCACGGATATAGTCCGGTAGACGACAAGATCTTGGTATCCTTTACTAGTTTATCAATGGCCAAGTCGGGTGAGTTAGGGGATTAACTCGCTTCTTTGAAAGTATTAAGGATGTCTTAAGTTTTATTAAAGTTAAGGGACTTGAAGAGTTTTAAAATATGTGATACTTGATTCGTTTTAAACATATCACCTTGGATAGGAAATTGTACTTAACTAAGGTATAAAGTGAATGTAACGACTTTATGGGGAGTTGGTTATATTGGCTTTATGGAAAGATAAATGGCTTGATTTAATGAAAGACAATTTGATTTTAAGGCATCGATTGCCTAAGGTTTTATAAGAAAGGAGTCACTTGATTTAGAAACCTAACTTTATTTCTAAAGGTATTGTGACTTGCCTTGAAATGTAATTTGGACTTGATACTATGGTTAATAGTATCTTGGAGGTTTTCTACTAAAAAGAGTCATTTGTTTTAAAGAGTAGAAGTACGTAGTACTTTGGGTTAAATTCCTGGATTTTCATAAAAGACATGTTAGTGCCTTAAGTAAACTAAAATGAGTGTATATAAACAAGAATAATAAGAAGTTAGGGGATTTCTTAACTTGCTTATGTATTGCGATAAGCGGTAGTGCTTATGTTATGTATGATAGCCGGATTTGTGCTAGTGGTATATTATTCTTTACGGGGTCATTCCCCGGGTTTGTGGCATTTGCATATTTCGTGGATTTGCTACCCACGATGCGAGGAATACCTCATGCGAGTCCGTAAGGGCTTATGCGGGTGAAATAGTCCCATGCGGGCGGGTCCATCCTATGCGAGGAATACCTCATGCGAGTCCATAAGGGCTTATGCGGGTGAAATAGTCCCATGCGAGGAATACCTCACGCGGGTCCACGCGACCTATGCGGGTGAAATAGTCCCAGGAGTAGGATTGCTAAATGATACTGCGGGCGGGTGGTCCTGCTTTGATCGTGAGCTTCCTATTTTATATCGTAAGGATACTACTATTTACTCTCATTGTTAGTAAGGCACAGTGTACTGTAATTTGATTATCATACATGTCTCCGGCTTTATTTTAAACTTATGTTGTAATTACTGATTTTCCGGTTTACATACTTAGTACATATTGTGATCGACCCGTCCTCGGGGGCTGCGTTCATGCCGCAGGAAAGGGTAAGCAGGTGGTGGATCCTCACTCTTAGGATCACTTATCAGACGTCAGAAGCTCCATTTCTCCGGAGGCTTGTCTCTTTTGGTACAGTCTTTCCCTGATGTTGTAGATTTATGTATATTCAGGGGTATGGCGGGGCCCTGTCCCGCCACAGTTGATATTCCTAGAGGTCTGTATTCACATTTGTGGTTGGGCTGTAAGAACTGATTTGTACAGTTGTACTTTTGAGTATGTTTATATTATGGAAGACGGCCTTATCGGCTAGCCTGGGATGTTGTTGTTTACACATGTGTTTATGTTGTGTATGTTCCGCTGCTATTCTCTGATGTATACCTAAACGGGGTGCCCAGGTAGGGCACCAGTCGCGGTCCCGGGGTCGGGTCGTGACAAAAGTGGTATCAGAGCAGTTAGTCCTCGGAAAGTGTCTACAGACCGTGTCTAGTAGATTCTTGATTATCGGTGTGTTGTGCACCACATCTATAATCGAGGTCGCAGACATTTAGGATTGGTTTCCATTCTTCTCTCTGCGAGATCGCAATAGAGTGCCTTATTAGGTTGAATCCTCTATGACCTATTCTTATGAAACAGTTATGCCTCCACGGAAGGCGACCAGGGCCCAGAAGAGCAAGGCAGCAGCAGGAGCTGCTAGCGGTACTCAGAGGGTTACACGGACTCAGGCACAGACTATGCATGAGGTAGTAGGCGGGTCGGCGAGTTCAGCCACGCCGGCAATATTAGAAGGCGAGCGGCAGAGCTCGCAGGTTCGGCACGAGCCTCGATTCCGCAGACGGAGTGCGAGTATAGAGACTACGGGAGCGGATCCTGTTATTGACCAAGATAGTAGCGGCGGCCGACAGTGAGCGACAGTACCCTAGGGTGGCGGTTTGCGGATTAGGGATTTTCAGGTTGTCATCCACCGAGTTTTATGGTTCGAGGTCCGGCGAGGATCCGCAGGAGTTCATTCAGCGACTCTGCGGACCATGCAGGTTCTTAGGGCTTCAGAGACAGAGTCTGTTACGCTAGCCTCTTACCGGTTACGTGATATTGCGTTGAACTGGTTTGAGTCGTGGTTGCTTTCGAGAGGGGAGGATGCTCTTCCAGCTGTTTGGGAGTAGTTTACAGAGGCCTTCATGGATCACTTCTTGCCTCCTGAGATGAGGAGAGCCCGGGTAGATAGGTTCTTGACCTTTAGGCAGAACGGGAGGACTATCAGGGAGTATAGCCTGGAGTTCGACTCCTTGGCGAGACATGCGCACACTATTGTAGTTGACATGGTGGATAGAGTTCATCGTTATGTGATGGGACTAGACCGTAATATGATTACTGCATGCTTGGGTGTGGCTCTTCAGCCCGGTATGGACATCGCCAGACGCAGCCTATCGCGAGGATAGAGGATAGAGAGCGGGAGGACCAGATTGACTCGTGCGGCCCAAGAGGCGGGGCAATGGATCTCAGGCGCTTTTGAGGGCGGCCTCAGCAGATTGGGTCCACATTCCAGCCAGCACAGAGTGCTCCGTCACGGCTCGCGGGAGGTCCGATCACCGGTCATTCAGAGCAGTCGTGGCTCCAGGACTTCGGGGTTTCAGGGAGGCAGAGATTGTCACCGATCGAGGCCACCCACATCTCGGTGTGATCGATGCGGTAGATCGCACCCAGACGAGTGTCGTGTTCCTGCAGGAGCTTGTTACTCTTGTGGCCAGCTGGGCCATTTGAAGAGAGATTGTCCGTCGAGAGGCAGCATGTGGTGGTACAAAGGCACCGACAAGATCGGGCCCGGGTCTTCCTCTCCTTACGTGGTTACGCCCGAGGCGTGGTACTCACGGACCGGCAGGCCGCGGTAGAGGTCGTGGTGGTGGTTCCAGTTCTAGCGGTCCACAGAACCGCATATATTCATTAGCCAGCCGCCATGATCAGGAGGCTTCCCCTGACGTCGTCACATGTACATTATTGATTTCATGTTGTAGCGTTTATGCTTGATAGATCCAGTTCTACCTTGTCCTATGTGTCCCCTCTTATCGCGGGTAGAATCGGGATAGAGCCGAGTCGATAGAGCCTTTTGAGGTAGCTACGCCAACGGGAGATTCGGTGTTAATGGCGGGTGTCTGAGAGGTTGTCAGGTATATATACTGATCGCCGACCACTTGCAGACTTGATAGATCTGGATATGACAGATTTTGATGTAATTATGGGTATGGACTAGTTGGCTTCTTTTTATGCCAACGCTGGTATGTAGACAGGTTGGTTCGGTTCCAGTTTCCTGGCGAGCCAGTTATCGAGTGGAAGGGCAACACAGCGTCGCCGAGAGGTAGGTTTATTTCTTACCTCAAGGCTAGGAAGATGGTGCAGAAAGGGTACATCTATCATCTGGTTCGGGTATTTGATACAGAGGCTGAGGTGCGCTTCTTGACCGATGCGAGTTAGGAGTTTCCATATGTGTTCCCATCGATCTTTCCGTATCCTCCCGAGGGAGATTGAGTTTTGTATTGACACGTTGCCAGACACTCGACCTATTTCCATTCCGCCATACAGGATGGCACCTGCTGAGTTGAGGGAGCTGAAGGACCAGCTGAAAGATTTGCTAGAGAAAGGCTTTATCAGGCCTAGTGTATCTCCCTGGGGAGCGCCGGTTTTGTTCGTGAAGAAGAAGGATGGGACGTTGTGTATGTGTGTTGATTATGTGCGGTGAATAAGGTAACCATTAAGAATAGGTACCCCTCCCGTGATTGATGATTTGTTTGACCGATTCTGCAGTGCGAGGTGTTTCTCAAAGATAGACCTGCGGTCTGGTTATCATCAGGTACGAGTTCGAGAGGCAGACATCCCAAAGACTGCATTCAGGACCCGGTATGGGCACTATGAGTTCAGGGTTATGTCTTTCGGTTAGACCAACGCTCCAGCGGTATTTATGGATTTGATGAACCTGGTGTTCAAGCCATTTTTGGATACATTTGTGATAGTATTCATTGATGACATACTAGTTTATTCGCGGACAGAGCAGGAGCATGCAGATCACTTGAGGACGGTACTTGGGGTCCTCCGGAGCCGACAATTATTCGCCAAGTTTTCCAAGTGTGAGTTTTGGTTGGCCTCAGTGGCATTCCTGGGGCATATTATTGGGGCTGATGGTGTTCGCGTGGATACGACAAAGATTGAGGCAGTCAAGTCTTGGCCGAGTCCTACTACTCCGACCGAGTGCGCGATTTCTTAGGATGGCGGGTTATTATCGTAGGTTTGTGGAAGCGGTTGCTTCGATTTCAGCACCGCTTGACTAGGTGACTCGAAGCGGCCAAGTTCCGATGGGCGAGGCTTGCGAGAAGGGTTTCCGATTCTTGAAGGAAAGGTTGACTACAACTCCGTTCTTACTCTTCTGAGGGTTAGGCACGTGATCTATCGCGATGCCTCGGTATAGGGTTAGGGTGTGTTTTGACGCAGCATGGCAAGGTTATAGCCTATGCTTCCCGGCGATTCTGGAAGCATGAGAGGAATTACCCTACCCAGGACTTAGAGTTGGCGCGATTATTCATGCCTTGAAGATTTGGAGACATTATTTGTATGGGGTTCATGTGGATATTTATACAGACCACAAGAGCCTCCAAAGATATCTTCAGCGAGAGGAGCCGAACTTGCGGCGAGAGGCGGTGGTTAGAGTTCGAAAGATTATGATGTTGATATTCTATACCATCGGGAAGGCCAACGAGTTCTTGATGCCTTGAGTCGTAGATCGATGGGAGCCCGTCAGAGGTGCGACCGGAGAGAGCGGACACGGTCGTCGAATCCACCGATTAGCGAGCCTGGGTTCGATTGATCGATACCGATGATAGTGGTACGGGTTCGTGAGGTTGCGAGTCTTCCATCGCTGATGAGGTGAAGAGGTGACATTTGAGGACCCGGTGTTGATGCAGTATCGAGATGCAGCTCTTGGAGGAGAAGAGTCTATTCGAGGTAGCGCTGATGGGCGCCGAGATTTGAGGCGGTTGTGTGTTCCGATGTGGTCGAGACTTCGTCAGATTCTCAGGAGGCACGCGGTGCTCGTTATTCTATTCATCCGGTCGACCAAGATGTACCATGACCTCGGATGTTTGTATTGGTGGGATGGCACGAAGAGGGGCGTGGCGAGTTTTGTTGCCTGATGTCCTAATTGCCCGGCAGTCAAGGTCGAGCACCAGAGGCCCAGTGGATTATTGCAGGCTATTGAGATTCCGACTTGGAAGTGGGAGGTGATCAACATGGACTTTGTTACAGGGTTACCTCGTACTCAGAGGAAGTACGACTCCATTTGGGTTATTGTTGACAGGCTGACGAAATCAGCCCATTTCCTTCCAGTCAGGACGACATTTTCGGCTGAGGACTATGCCAGGTTGTACATCAGAGAGATTGTGAGGCTGCACGGTGTCCCGGTGTCGATTATATCTGATATAGGATCCCAGTTTACGCCTAACTTCTGGAGGTCTTTCCAGAAGGGTTTAGAGACACAGGTGAGTCTCAGTACAGAATTCCATCCTCAGACGGACGGGCAGGCAGAGCGTCTTATCCGCACACGAGGATATTCGCGCTGCGTGATTGATTTCGTGGTAGCTGGATGATCATTTGCCTCTTGTAGAGTTTTCTTATAACAACAACTACCATTCCAAAGATACGATGGCGCCATACGAGGCTTTATATGGCGGAAATGTAGTCGCCGATTGGTTGGTTCGGCGTGGGCGGCGTGCGATTAGTTGGCCCGCACTTGATGCAATGTGGATAAGGTGAAGCTTATCCAGGAGAGACTGTTGGCAGCTCAGAGTCGGCAGAAGTCATATGCGGATAATCGGCGTCGGCATTTGGAGTTTCAGGTAGATGGGTCTTCTTGAAGGTGCCACCCATGAAGGGTGTGATGAGATTCGGTAAGAAGAAACTCAGCCCAAGGTACATTGGGCCTACCAGATCGTCCGTAGAGTGGGAAAGGTTGCCTACGAGTTGGATCTGCCATCAGAGTTATAGGCGGTACATCCGGTCTTCCATGTTTCTATGTTGCGGAAGTTTATCTGTGATCCAAAGAGAGTTTTCCCTACTAGTGATGTCCAGGTGAGAGGGTTATCGTATGAGAGAGTCCCATAGCAATACTCGATCGCGGTCGGCATTTGCGGACGAGGATGTGGCTTCCAAAGTCTTGTGGAGGAATGATAACCGAGAGGAGATGACTTGGGAGCGGAGGAGGACATGCTGAGAAGTATCCTCACTTATTTCCTATACCTTCAGGTAATTCATCTTCCCTTACTTGTCAAGTTTTAATTGAAGTATTTCTTTTGCTTAAATGCTATTATGTGGCCATGTGTGGCAGTATTGGTATGTCGGGGTTGTGAAAGGAAACTATGTCGCTAATTATAAGTTTGACTCCGAAAGAACATTCGAGTACGAATGTTTCTAAGGGGGGAAGAATGTTACACCCCGTATTTACAGGACATGTTTTAAGAACGTACGTAAGAACTCACAAGTGTTAAGATTTGAGACTTGTAAAAATTTATCGGAATTATGAAATTGTCGGAAAACGTACTATTGTGACGAATGGGAGGGCGACACGTGTCACCCCCCCTTATGGTTGCCTTGGTCGAAATAGGCATGGCCAAAATGGTCATTTGACCATAGTCTTGGATGACTAAGTCTTGCAAGTTGTAGCTTGAGTTTCTTGACTAAGTCAAAGGACCCACATTAGTCTTGATATTTAACAAGAGCTCATCCAAACCACCCATTTGTTTGTATCTTGACCCTCCAATACACTATATAATACTAGTAGTGCAAGACAAGCTTAACACTTAGCCAAAATTTCACAAAAATTTGAAGAGCTCAAGAACTAGCTCTCGGGTTTGCTCACTTGCAACAACAACAAAATTTGTTTGTGATCCATTTAGCTCCACACTTTAAACCAAGGTTCTTGAGTGTAGTGTAAGCATATCTCAATAGAAAAATCTTGGAAAAAGATAGTTTTCGGGTTAGTCGCAAAGCGAAAACCTAGTTGTCTTCTAGGTTTTGTTTGAAGATTTGAAGGGAATTTGTTGGTGTTGTTCTAAGGGTCTCAACTAGCGGATTGAAGCGTCTTGAAGAGGCTCTAAGTTGCTAAGGAGCGACTTCGGATTTGGAGTTGGATTAAGATTCGTTAAGGTATAATCTTGTCCCTTGAAAGTGTTACAAGATTATTTATATTGTTGTTAGCTTTACATGTTGCTAGCATGAAGTATATGTGTTGAAGTTTATAAGTATCATGGATTTCTTGTAGCCTTAGAATCCGAAATGTTATACAAGCCACTTGAAGATTGGATTACTAATTGGTCGTTTATTAGAAATCGTCGCATGTTACTTACTTGAATATTTTAGTAGTTATAATCAAATGCGACTTGATGTCATGTTATGCTACCAATTTGGGTTGAAATGGAAATTGGATAAGAATTGGTATTGTTGTATTCATTATGGCCGAATTTGGACTAGTAGTTGTATTAGTTTTGATCGTTTGTGGGGCAGAATTTTACACGTCTAGTAGGCGTGTAATCCCCTATTGATTAATTGCTTTGATTGTGCCTTAAATGTGGCGTGTTTTGTTATTGTATTCGGCCTTGAAAAAGGTGGCAAAGTAAGTAGAAACAAAGGAGGTGCTGTCCGATTTTCCGTAGAATTTAGAGACTTTACACTTATAATATTCTACGTTTGAAGTAAGGCTTTAATAGACATATTGTGAATATTATAGGTTGACATTCTACGGGCGGGACTTTGTACTTGGCAAGTGGTTTGACCCGGCGAGGTATGTAGAACTTTTCCTATCCTTTGAGCATGCCTAGTTGCACGTATATAGTATGGTAGACGTACAAGATCTTGATATCCTTTAATAGTTTATTGAATGGCCAAGTCGGGTGAGTTAGGGGATTAACTCGCTTCTTTGAAAGTATTAAGGATGTCTTAAGTTTTATTAAAGTTAAGGGACTTGAAGAGTTTTAAAGTATGTGATACTTGATTCGTTTTAAACATATAAGTCCCTTAGATAGGAAATTGTACTTAGCTAAGGTATAAAGTGAATGTAACGACTTTATAGGGAGTTGGTTATATTGGCTTTATGGAAAGATAAATGGCTTGATTTAATGAAAGGCAATTTGATTTTAAGGCATCGATTGCCTAAGGTTTTATAAGAAAAGGAGTCACTTGATTTAGAAACCTAACTTTATTTCTAAAGGTATTGTGACTTGCCTTGAAATGTAAATTTGGACTTGATACTATGGTTAATAGTATCTTGGAGGTTTTCTACTAAAAAGAGTCATTTGTTTTAAAGAGTAGAAGTACGTAGTACTTTGGGTTAAATTCCGGGATTTTCATAAAAGACATGTTAGTGCCTTAAGTAAACTAAAATGAGAGTGTATATAAACAAGAATAATAAGAAGTTAGGGGATTTCTTAACTTGCTTATGTATTGTATGATAAGCCGGTAGTGCTTATGTTATGTATGATAGCCGGATTTGTGCTAGTGGTATATTATTCTTTACGGGGTCATTCCCCGGGTTTGTGGCATTTGCATCCGTGGATTTGCTACCCACGATGCGAGGAATACCTCATGCGAGTCCGTAAGGGCTTATGCGGGTGAAATAGTCCCATGCGGGCGGGTCCAGCCTATGCGAGGAATACCTCATGCGAGTCCGTAAGGGCTTATGCGGGTGAAATAGTCCCATGCGAGGAATACCTCACGCAGGTCCACGCGACCTATCACGGGTGAAATAGTCCCGAGTAGGATTGCTAAATGACATCGCGGGCGGGTGGTCCCGCTTGATCGTGAGCTTCCTATTTTATATCGTAAGGATACTACTATTTACTCTCATTGTTAGTAAGGCACAGTGTATGTAATTTGATTATCATACATGTCTCCGGCTTTATTTTAAACTTATGTTGTAATTACAGTACTTTTCAGTTTTACATACTTAGTACATATTGTGTCGACCCCGTCCCTGGTGCGTTCATGCCACAGGAAAGGGTAAGCAGGTGGTGGATCCTCACTCTTAGGATCACTTATCAGACGTCAGGAGCTCCATTTCTCTGGAGGCTTGTCTCTTTTGGTACAGTCTTTCCCTGATGTTGTAGATTTATGTATATTCAGGGGTATGGCGGGGCCCTGTCCCACCACAGTTGATATTCCTAGAGGTTTGTATTCACATTTGTGGTTGGGCTGTAAGAACTGATTTGTACAGTTGTACTTTTGAGTATGTTTATATTATGGAAGGCGGCCTTATCGGCTAGCCTGGGATGTTGTTGTTTACATATGTGTTTATGTTGTGTATGTTCCGCTGCTATTCTCTGATGTATACCTAAACGGTGCCTGTGTAGGGCACGATCGCGTCGGCCGGGTCGTGACAAAAGTGGTATCGAGCAATTAGTCCTCGGAAAGTGTCTATGCATCGTGTCTAGTAAGTCTTGATTATCGGTGTGTCGGCACCACATCTATAATCGAGGCTGCAGGACATTTAGGATTGGTTTCATTCTTCTCTCTCGAGATCGTGCAATAGATTGTCTTATTAGGTTGAATCCTCTCCGACCTATTCTTATGAAATGCTTATGCCTCGAGGAAGCGACCAGGGCCCGAGAAGGGCAAAGCAGCACGACGCTGGCGGTACTCGAGATGGTTACGGACTCGCACGACTATGCCCGAGGTAGTAGGCGGGTCGGCGAGTTCAGCCACCGCAGTATTAGAGAGCCGAGCGGCAAGAGCTCGAGGTTCCTGCAGCGCCTCGATTCGCGCAAGATGCGAGTATAGAGACTACGGGAGCGGATCTGGTTATTGATGTTATACCAGTATTTCCAGGTATATGCGTGAGGCGTGCGTATTAAATTTTGCCTTAAGAATTGGCTAGGACGAATTTTGGGCGCAGTGCCGATTTGAGTCGTTTTTAAGAAACGTTTCCACGTTTACGCTGGGAAAATTCCGCTATGTCATTTACTATTTTTGCGGATTTTTCCGAGAGGCGAAAACATTTTGGACCAACGGGAGGTGACACTTGTCACCTGTGGGTGAGCAGTTGGTGGCCGATTGGCTCACGTTTTTGTGCCTTATTGGTGCCTTGTTTTGTGCCTTGTTTTGGCCTTGTTTTGTGCATTGTTTTGTGCCATGATTTGTGGAGTAGGGGTTAGGGTGCACTTGGCGATCAAGGCCTTACACTTGCCTTGCGTACGGCTTGATCTTTTCCAATGGTTGGCCCTTGGCTTCCCTATAAATACCCCTCCCTTTGTTGAAGACTTCATCATCCAAATGTGTTCTAAGTCTTGAAAACCTTCCCCTCTCCTCTTGTTGCTCTCGTCCTAAGCCTCCACTCCCCTTCGGGTGGCCTAGTGGCGAGAGTTCCCTCCCTTGTCAAGGCCCTTTGGCCGAGAACCCCATCTTGGAGTGTTTCGTGAGGTACCCCATGTGGTATTGAAATACTCTCAAGTATTGTTATAATGCCCAAAATACCTTGGCCTCATATCTTGTAGTATTCCAAAGTTACCTCTATACGTAGAGTCGGAAATACTACCTTTTGTCCTTAAGTCTCAAACCAAAACCCTAAGGAAATCTTCATAGTTGGTTGAAGTATTTAAGCAGAAGTTGGTTAGAACTTCTAAGGGTTGTTTGGAGCGCACTTGAGTAGGAGCTAAACCTTGCTCAGATCGACTTTTATCTCGGATAATTTTGGGCTTATCGAGGTAAATAATCTTGTCCCCTTTTGTAATTGGAAATTACATGTTGTTGTATTATATAGTTGAAGTATACTATATATAGAATTAAGTTTAATCAAGGGCAATGTCTTTTGACTTAAGCCCGAATTTAAAGAAAGAATCGAATCAGAATTACATGGGATGTATCAGATGAGACTTGTGTAGCTTGTTGTGTAGTAGAAATTGTACACGCCGGTTAGACGTATAAAACCCCCGGTTGGCTTGGTAGCCTACCTCGATGGAGGAGGAGATTTCTGCTGTTGCGGGGAGGTGCTGCGAATTTTCGTAGAAAGATGGGAACTTGTGTTTAAGATTTAAATAGACGTTTGTGGCCTTTATAGGTGAAAGTACTAAGAGTAGCGTATTCTACTCGAGGAGTGGAAAGGGCTAGCAAGCGTTGTAGTACTTGGAGCTTTTGCTTATTGTCGATAATCGTCGCGAGGTATGTGAACCTCTTCCTATCTCTTCTAGCATGATATGTGTGAACTATGTAGTACGGTGAGCGTACGTGTGCTAAATGTATTTGATTGGTTTAAAACATAAAGTGTTATAACGGCTTTATGGGAAGTCGGTTATAATAGCTTTATGTGGATAAGCAAATACTTTGTGGTTTTTAAAAGGTAACTGATTTGAATAATAACTGGCTTGATATGTGTTAATAAAGAACTTGAAGTATTTCAAAAGATTTATGAATCGTTTTGAAAGAATGAGTATTACTTGGGTTTTGAAAGCTTAAGAGTTATACTAGCTTTATGGGAAGTTAGGTATAACGGCTTAAGAATGTTTTACTGATTTCGGAAATCAGAATGCGTATCGACAAACCACTGCAGCGTTAATAACAGGAAAATGTATTGACTAAAGAAGTATTAAAACCGATGAAACCTCCATCCGCATAGAAGCTAAGATGAGACAAAATGATATTACATTTCCTAGATCATGGCTGCTTAATAAGATTGATTATAAACAAGAATAACCTACTCACATATAAGACATATGTTTCTCAAAACGTTTAAAGGAGAATTATGTTTTAAAGGATTAAAACTACGAACTACGAAACCTTTTCTAAAATGAGAAACTTGAGCATTTGTAATTAGGCAAACCGGAACTTTAGGAAAAGAATGTTGGTACTTGAGTTTAAAAATAAAGTGTTCTGGTTTACTTAATAATGTGAATCACTCTAGTTTTATACTACGGTATCGGGTGACTTTTATAAAGGAATGTATCTCTTTTAAAAGGACTTAACGTATGTAGTACTTTAGGGTTAAAACCGGACTTTGACATAAAATGAAAGTACTGAGTTGTGTGTAACTTGCTTATGCTTGTTGTTATGAAACTTGACCATGTTACGTGTGATAGCCTTGTTGTGCAAATCTTGTGTTCACTCGACCACGGCTCATCCGGAAATGTATTTCACTTGACTACGGTTCATCCGGAATGTATTTCACTTGATTCGGCTCATCCGAATGTATCTCACTTGATTACGGCTCATCCGGAATGTATTTCACTTGATTCGGTTCACGGGAATGTATCTCACTTGACTCCGGTTCATCCGGAATGTATTTCACTTGACTACGGTTCATCCGGAATGTATTCCACACGTTTCCATATTGGGTCCATAAGATGGGCGAGACTCGTTATACGTATCACATGATTTATACCTAGGCTGGCGGTGAGGAAGGAGTTCCACGGGCATGAGGATGACTTTGAGGCGTGAGTCACGACTTGACATGACCGCTTTTATGTTGTGAATCGTAGTTTGGTTATCATACATGTCTCCCCTTTATATAGACTATTATGATTTCATTTACGTGTTTCTGATTTCACATACTTGGTACTGTTATCGACCTCTCCCGGTGGCCGTTCATGCCGCAGTAAAGGTACATCGATCGCCGATCCCCGCTTATAGGATCACATTGGGCGTGTTGGGAAGCTCCGTTTCTCGGAGGCTCATCTTTTGGTATGTGTTCCACGAGTTGTAGGTTCTTATACATTCGTGGTATGGCGGGGCCTGTCCGTCATAGTTGTTGTAAATCTTAAGTCCGCAGAAGCTGTTGTGGCGAGGTTGTAAAAGGATTAAACCGTTCGGGTTTTATGTATTTCTTGAAGGCAATCTGTTTTAGTTGCTTTATTTATTTATTATATCTCTTGTTTCATGATTCATGTTTTATTTTCCACTGGTTTTCTACGATGTTGTATCACTAGGGTGCGGGGTAAGGCACGATGCGCCCTGGTTGGGCGTTACAAAGTGGTATCGCAGCGATTAGTCCTCGGAAAGTGTCTACTGCATCGTGTCTAGTAGAGTCTTGATTATCGGTGTGTTGTGCACCACATCTATAATCGGAGGCTATAGGACATTTAGGATTGGTTTCCATTCTTCTCATTACGAGATCGTGCCTTAGAGTCAGGTGATAAATTGGACCCTCCGACGTATTCCTTTCCTTTACGATTATGCCTCCGCGTAAGGCAACCTGCAGCCCAGTGGGCAAAGCGATCGAGGAGCTGTTAGCGAATCTGAGAGTACGAGCGCGAGCGGTCAAGACGAGACAGTGCCCGACGGCGGGTTTCGCGCGCCGCCACTTGGACCAGCGAGTTTAAGCGCGCGGTGGCTGCGAGACTCTGATACTGAGCCTCGGTCCCACACTGGAGCCGATGAGACGGTACAAGAGATGGCGATTCTGCCGAAGTCGTGGCGATATGAGATAGGTGGATACTGCGATTCCGGCCAGAGCACCGTAGTTCACCCCGGCGAGCGATTTGAGGCTACGTGACTTTACGAGTCAGAGCCGCCGATGTTCTATGGATCGAGAGCGAGGACGACCCTCGGGAGTTTATCCGATAGCTCTGACCGGATCATGAGTGATCGAGTCTCGAGGCGAGTCGGTGGTATTGGGTTCGCATCACCGCGTGATCTGCGATTGGTAGTTTGATTCGTGGGAGTTGTCGGGAAGAGCATGCACTTCGGCCGTATGGGACGAGTTCTCGAGGCTTTTCTTGCACATTTCTTGCCCCACAGATGAGAGGGCTCGGGCAGCGATTTTTGACGTTGAGCGGGGCGGGCGGGCGGTTAGAGAGTACAATGTGGAGTTCGACTCATTAGCTCGGTATGTCCCATTGTAGTGCCGATATGGAGGGCGAGTACACCGCCACGCCACCGGCCGGATGAGTACTTGGCGAGAGCTTGTTGGTGTAGCCGCCTTGTAGGGCATGGACATTGCCCGCATGCGAGCTCATGCACCAGGATGCGAGGCACGAGAGATCGACGGAATGGCCGAGATCGGCGAGAAGGCGGGGCGGCGAGGTCGCTGGTAACTTTCAAGGCGGACCGCCTCGGCAGCAGGCTAGTTATGTACCTCCGCCCGATGCGGAGTGGTCCCTGATCGTCGGGGCGTTCGGGGTATTCGAGGCTGGTGAGCTCGAGGGCTTCGTTGCGATATACATGGGTTCTAGCCAACAGGATTCACGTCCCTCCGGTGCACGCGATGTGGCAAACATCATCCAGGGGAATGTCGTCTTTTCGGTGCTTGCTTCACTGCGGCCGTCGAGGGCCATGTGACGAGCGTGCTTATAGGAAGTGCGGCGGCAGCGCGACCTCCGGATCGATGGCGAGTTCATCGCGCCTACATTATCGCCTGCAGTGGACTTACGATTAGAGTGGAGCGGTAGCTTCAGGTATATCCTTAAACCTCTAGAGGCTTGTATGTTTTGATGTTATGTTAATGTGTTAGGTGTTATGTTCGGATAGCTTTGTGCTAAAATGTGATTTAGGAACCTGGTATTGGGAAAAAGGGTAAGCCTGGGGGTGAGGGAATGATGAACCTTAGAATATTACAGTTGAGACCTTAGATGTAAGGCCGTCTTGGGTACAAGATTTTTGCGAGTGATCCTTGTGAGTGCATTTTATGCCTAGAAAGTATTGTGTGATAAGTCCCTGGGTTGGGTAAATGAAAGTGGTATCTTCCATGATGTGATTTAGCAAGATTGTTCCGTGTCGAGGAGCAAGAGTTGGCGCGACAGTGGGTCGGGTTGGGGCCATGTTGCGGGCCAACCCGCAGCCTGTTTCGGTGCCGGGTCAGCTCAGGTGGTCGCCGGTGGTAGGGTCACGAGGAGCTAGGCCCAAGTTTTGGTAACCATCGTATGAGTTCGTGGATATGTTCGACTGAGCGGTCGTGAAGGCGGGAATGGCCTTAAGGAAGATTGAGGCTAGTAGATGACCAAGTTTGGAGGTGGTGACTCCAAAGTTTTGGAAACTAAGCGATGTGGAGTATGGTGAGTATACTAGAAGAGTTCAAGTGATCGAGGAGTACGACGAGTAAGGAAGAAGAGAACGTGTGTTATGTTTGTGGCTATGTGTGGCAATGGAAACTTGTTAGAAGAACTTCATCTTTATCCATTGAGAAGGAACATTCGGACGAATGTTTCTAAGGAGGGGAGAATGTTATACCGTATTTCCAGTATGTACGTGAGGCGTCGATTAAATTTTGCCTTAAGAATTGGCTAGGACGAATTTTGGGCACAAGTGCGATTTGAGTCGTTTTTCGATGAAACGTTTCCACGATTACGTTGGGAAAATTCCGGCTATGTCATTTACTATTTTTGCGGATTTTTCCGAGAGGCGAAACATTTTGGACCAACGGGAGGTGACACTTGTCACCTCATGGTGAGCGGATTGATGGCCGATTGGCTCACGTTTTGTGCCTTATTGGTGCCTTGTTTTGTGCCTTGTTTGGCCTTGTTTTGTGCATTGTTTTGTGCCATGTTTTGTGGAGTAGGGGTTAGGGTGCACTTGGCTTGATCAAGGCCTTACACTTGCCTTGCACGTGGCTTGATCTTGTCCATTGGTCGTTGGCCTCGCTTCCTATAAATACCTCCCGCTGTTGAAGACTTCATCATCCAAATGTGTTCTAAGTCTTGCAATACTTCCTCTCCTCTTGTTGCTCTCGTCCCAAGCCTCCCTCCCTTTGGTGGCCTAGTGGTAGAGTTCCCCTCCTTGTCAAGGCCCTTCGGCGAGAACCCCCATCTTGGAGTGTTTTAGTGAGGTACCCCACTTGTGGTATTGAAATACTCTCCAAGTATTGTTATAATGCCCAAAATACCTTGGCCTCATATCTTGTAGTATTCCAAAGTTACCTCTATACGTAGAGCCCGGAAATACTACCTTTTGTCCTTTAAGTCTCAAACCAAAACCCTAAGGAAATCTTCATAGTTGGTTGAAGTATTTAAGTAGAAGTTGGTTAGAACTTCTAAGGGTTGTTTGGAGCGCACGGAGTAGGAGCTAAACCTTGCTCAGGATCGACTTTTATCTCGGATAATTTTGGGCTTATCGAGGTAAATAATCTTGTCCCCCTTTTGTAATTGGAAATTACATGTTGTTGTATTATATAGTTGAAGTATACTATATATAGAATTAAGTTTAGTACTGCGGCAATGTCTTTTGACTTAAGCCTGAATTTAAAGAAAGAATTGAACTGTAACTACATAGAATGTATTCTGATAGACTTGTGTAGGTTGTTGTGTAGGAGAAATTGTTCACGCCTGTTAGGCGTATAAAACCCCACGTTGGCTTCGTAGCCAGGCCTCAATGGAGGAGGATATTTCTGTGTGTGGGGAGGTCTCACGAATTTTACGTAGAAAGATGGGTACTTGTGTTTAAGATTTAATAGACGTTTGTGGCCTTTATAGGTGAAAGTACTAAGAGTAGCGTATTCTACTCGATGAGTGGAAAGGGCTAGCAAGGTTGTAGTACTTGGAGCTTTTTGCTTATTGTCGATAATCGTCGCAGGTATGTGAACCTCTTCCTATCTCTTCTAGCATGATATGTGTGAACTATGTAGTACGGTGAGACGTCATGTGCTAAATGTATTTGATTGGTTTAAAACATAAAGTGTAATAAAGGCTTTATGGGAAGTCGCTTATAATAGCTTTATGTTGATAAGCAAATAACTCGTGTTTTTAAAAAGCTAACTCATTTGAATAATAACTGGCATGATAAGTGTTAATAAAGAACTAGAAGTATTTCAAAAGATTTATGAATCGTTTTGAAAGAATGAGTATTACTGGTTTTGAAAGCTTAAGAGTTATACTAGCTTTATGGGAAGTTAGGTATAACGGCTTAGAATGTTTCTTGATTTGGAAATCGAAATGCGTATCGACAAACCACCGCGGCGTTAATAACAGAAAATGTATTGACTAAGAAGTATTAAAACCAGTAGAAACCTCCATCTGCATAGAAGCTAAGATGAGACAAAATGATATTACATTTCCTAGATCATGGCTGCTTAATAAGATTGATTATAAACAAGAATAACCTACTCACATATAAGACATATGTTTCTCAAAACGTTTAAAGGAGAATTATGTTTTAAAGGATTAAAACTACGAACTACAAAACCTTTTCTAAAATGAGAAACTTGAGCATTTGTAATTAGGCAAACCGGAACTTTAGGAAAAGAATGTTGGTACTTGAGTTTAAAAAGAAAGTGTTCTGGTTTACTTAATAATGTGAATCACTCTAGTTTTATACTACGGGTATCGGGTGACTTTATAAAAGGAATGTATCTCTTTTAAAAGGACTTAACGTATGTAGTACTTTAGGTTAAAACCGGACTTTGACATAAAATGAAAGTACCTTGAGTTGTGTGTAACTTGCTTATGCTTGTTGTTATGAAACTTGACCACGTTACGTGTGATAGCCTTGTTGTGCAAATCGTGTTCACTCGACTACCGGCTCATCCGAAATGTATTTCACTTGACTCACGGCTCATCCGAATGTATTTCACTTGATTAGGTTCATCCGGAATGTATCTCACTTGATTACCGGTTCATCCGGAATGTATTTCACTTGATTAGGTTCACACGGAATGTATCTCACTTGACTACCGTTCATCCGGGAATGTATTTCACTGACACTGGTTCATCCGGAATGTATTCCACGTTTCCATGTTGGGTCCATAAGATGGGCGAGACTCGTTATCGTATCACATGATTTATACCTAGATCGGCGGTGAGGAAGGAGTTCCACGGGCGTGAGGATGACTTTGAGGCGTGAGTCCCGACTTGACATGGCGCTTTTATGTTGTGAATCGTAGTTTGGTTATCATACATGTCTCACGCTTTATATAGACTATTATGATTTCATTTACGTGTTTCTGATTTCACATACTGTACTGTTGTCTTGACCTCTTCGGCTGCGTTCATCTGCGAGTAAAGGTACATCGATCGATCTCGCTATAGGATCACATTCGGCGTGTTGGGAAGCTCCGTTTCTCGGAGGCTCATCTTTTAGTATGTGTTCCCCGAGTTGTAGGTTCTTATACATTCGGGGTATGGCGGGGCCTGTCCGCCATAGTTGTTGTAAATCTTAAGTGCAGAGCTGTTGTGGCGGGGTTGTAAAAGGATTAAACTTCGGTTTTATGTATTTCTTGAAGGCAAGCTGTTTTGGTTGCTTTATTTATTATATCTCTTGTTTCATGATTCATGTTTTATTTTCCGCTGGTTTTCTCGATGTTGTATCACTAGGGTGCGGGGTAAGGCACTAAGATATGGGCGAGTTCGGGCGTTATAATTGACCAAGATATAGTAGCGGGCAAGCGACAGAGCAGCCACCCTAGGCCGGCGGTTTGCGGATTAGGGATTTTCGGGTTGTCATCCGGTGAGTTTTATGGTTCGAGTCCGAGGAGGATCCGCGGGAGTTCATTCGGCTCTACAATGCGACCATGCAGGTTCTTAGGGCTTCAGAGACAGAGTTTGTTACGCTAGCCTTTTACCGGTTACGCGATATTGCGTTGAACTGGTTTGAGTCGTGGTTGCTTTCGAGAGGGGAGGATGCTCTTCCAGCTGTTTGGGAGGAGTTTACAGAGGCCTTCATGGATCACTTCTTGCCTCCTGAGATGAGGAGAGCCCGGGTAGATAGGTTCTTGACCTTGAGGCAGAACGGGAGGACTATCAGGGAGTATAGCCTGGAGTTCGACTCCTTGGCGAGACATGCGCACACTATTGTAGCTGACATGGCGGATAGAGTTCATCGTTATGTGATGGGACTAGACCGTCATATGATTACTGCATGCTTGGGTGTGGCTCTTCAGCCCGGTATGGACATCGCCAGGATGCAGGCCTATGCGCAGGGGATAGAGGATAGAGAGCGGGAGGACCAGATTGACTCGAGCCCAGAGGCGGGGCAATGAGATCTCGTGGCGCTTTCGAGGACAGCCAATGGCAATAGGTCCACATTCCAGCCAGCACAGAGTGCTCCGTCACGGTTTTCTGGCAGGAGGTCTGATCAGCCGGGTCATTCAGGAGCAGGTCAGGGCTCCAGGACTTCGGGGTTTCAGGGAGGCAGAGATCGTCGCCGATCGAGGCCACCCACATCTCGGTGTGCTCGATGCGGTAGATCGCACCCAGACGAGTGTCGTGTTCCTGCAGGAGCTTGTTACTCTTGTGGCGGCCGGGCCATTTGAAGAGATTGTCGTCGAGGCGTGGGTGGTACAGCGGCAAGATCAGATCTTGGGTCTTCCTCTCCTTCGTGGTTACGCGCCGGGCGTGGTACTCACGATCGGCGGAGCGCGGTAGGTCGTGGTGGTGGTTCCATTCTAGCGGTCCACGTAACCGCATATATTCATTAGCCACCGCCAGGATCGTGAGGCTTCTCGCTACGCCGCCACAGTACATTATTGATTTCACGTGGCGTTTATGCTTGATAGATCCGAGTTCTACCTTGTCCTATGTGTCCCCTCTTATGCGGGTAGAATCGGGATAGAGTGAGTCGATAGAGCCTTTTGAGGAGCTACGCCAACGGGAGATTCGGTGTTAGTGGCGGGTGCTGAGAGGTTATCAGGTATATATTCTGATCGTCGGACCACTTACAGACTTGATAGAGCCGAGATGATGATTTTGATGTCATTACGGGTATGGATGGTTGGCTTCTTGTTATGCCAACGTTGACGTAGGACAGGTTAGTTGGTTCGATTTCTGGCGAGCCGCTTATCGAGTGGAAGGGCAACACGGCGCCGTCGGTAGGTTTATTTCTTACCTCAAGGCTAGGAAGATGGTGCGAGAAAGGGTACATCTATCATCCGTTCGGTATTTGATACGCAGTGAGGTGCAGTTCTTGATCGATGCGATGGTTAGGAGTTTCGGATGTGTTCCCGGGCGATCTTGGGTATCCTCCCGAGAGGAGATTGAGTTTTGTATTGACACGTTGCGGACACTCGACTATTTCCATTCCGCCATACGAGGATGGCACTCACGAGTTGAGGAGTCAAGGACCACCTGAAAGATTTCTTGGAGAAAGGCTTTATGTGCCTAGTGTATCTCCCAGGGAGCGCCGGTTTTGTTCGTGAAGAAGAAGGATGGGGCGCTACGATGTGTGTTGATTACTGTGCGGTGAATAAGGTAACCATTAAGAATAGGTACCCCTCCCGGGATTGATGATTTGTTTGACGATTGCGGTGCGAGGTGTTTTCAAAGATAGACTGCGATGCAGTTATCATCAGCACGAAGTTCGAGAGGCGACATCCCAAAGATCGCATTCAGGACGGTATGGGTACTATGAGTTGTGGTTATGTCTTTCGGTTTGACCAACGCCCAGCGGTATTTATGGATTTGATGAACCGGTGTTCAAGCCATTTTGGATACATTTGTGATAGTATTCATTGATGACATCTGGTTTATTCGCGACAGAGCGAGCATCACGGTCACTTGAGGCGGTACTTGGGGTCCTCGAGCCGGCGATTATTCGCCAAGTTCTCCAAGTGTGAGTTTTGGTTGGCCTCGGTGGCATTCTGGGGCATATTATCATGCGGTGATGGTGTTCGCGTGGATACAAAGATTGGGCGATCAAGTCTTGGCGAGACCTACTACTCCGAAGTGCGCGGTTTCTTAGGATGGCGGGTTATTATCGTAGGTTTGTGGAGCGCTTTTCTTGATTTCAAGATTGACTAGGTGACTCGGCGACCAAGTCAGATGGGCAGAGGCTTGCGAGAAGGGTTTCAGTTCTTGAAGGAAAGGTTGACTACACTCAGTTCTTACTCTTCTGAGGGTTAGACGGTGCGTGATCTATTGTGATGCCTCAGGTATCGGGCTAGGGTGTGTTTTGATGCAGACGGCAAGGTTATAGCCTATTCTTCCGGCGATTCAAGCATGAGAGGAATTACCCAGCCATGACTTAGAGTTGGCGCAGATTATTCATGCTGAAGATTTGAAGACATTATTTGTATGGGGTTCATGTAGATATTTATACGACCACAAGAGCCTCCAGTATATCTTGAGTGAGGAGTGAACTGCGGCGAGGCGGTAGTTAGAGTTCTTTGAAAGATTATGATGTTGATCTTCTATACCATCCGGGGTAGGCCTAAGTAGTTGATGATGGCTTGAGTCGTAGATCGATGGGAGCTGCCGGAGGTACAGCAGAGAGACAGGACACGGTCCGTCGAGATCCACGATTATCGAGCCTTGGGGTTCGATTGATCGATACCGGCGATAGTGGGGTATGGGTTCGTGAGGTTGCGAGTCTTCCATCGTTGATGAGGTGAAAAGGCGGCTTGAGGACCCGTGTTGGTACGGTATCGAGATCTGACTCTTGGGAGGAAGAGTTTATTCGAGTGGCGCTGATAAGTCTTTGAGATTTGAGGCGGTTGTGTGTTCCCGATGTGTCGAGGACTTCATCGGAGGTCAGAGGCACACAGCGGTGCTCGTTATTCTATTCATCCGGTCGACCAAGATGTACCATGACCTCGGATGTTTGTATTGGTGGGATGACCAAGAGGACGTGGCGTGTTTTGTTGCCTGATGTCCTAATTGCAGCAGTCAGTCGAGCACAGAGGCCCGATGGATTATGCGGCTATCGAGATTCCGACTTGGAAGTGGGAGGTGATCAGCGTGGACTTTATTACAGGTTACCTCGCACTCAGGAAGTACGACTCCATTTGGGTTATTGTTGACAGTGTGAAATCAGCCCATTTCCTTCGATCGGGACGGCGTTTTGGTGAGACTATGCCGGGTTGTACATCGAGAGATTGTGAGGTGCGGTGTCGGTGTCGATTATATCGATAGGAGCCCGGTTATGGCTAACTTCGAGGTCTTTCCGAAGGGTTTAGGGACACGGTGAGTCTCGATGCTGACATTCCATCCTCGGTGGCAGGCGGCGAACGTCTTATCGGACAACGAGGATATGCTGCGGGCCTACGTGATTGATTTCAGGGGTAGCTGGGAGGATCATTTGCCTCTTGTAGAGTTTGCTTATAACAACAGCTACCATTCCAGTATACAGATGGCGCCATACGAGGCTTTATATTGGCGGAAATGTAGGTCGCCGATTGGTTGGTTCGACGTGGGCGACGTGCAGTTAGTTGGCGGATTTGGTACAGCCGCTGGATAAGGTGAAGCTTATCCAGGAGAGACTGTTGGCAGCTCAGAGTCGGCAGAAGTCATATGCGGATAATCGGCGTCGGCATTTGGAGTTTCAGGTAGATGGGTCTTCTTGAAGGTGTCACCCATGAAGGGTGTGATGAGATTCGGTAAGAAGGGGAAACTCAACCCAAGGTACATTGGGCCCTACCAGATCGTCCGTAGAGTGGGCAAGGTTGCCTACGAGTTGGATCTGCCATCAGAGTTAGAGGCGGTACATCCGGTCTTCCATGTTTCTATGTTGCGGAAGTGTATCGGTGATCCAGCGAGAGTTTTCCCTACTAGTGAGGTCCAGGTGACAGAGGGGTTATCGTATGAGGAGAGTCCCATAGCAATACTCGATCGCCAGGTCAGGCGACTGCGGACCAAAGATGTGGTTTCCGTCAAAGTGTTGTGGAGGAATGATAACCGAGAGGAGATGACTTGGGAAGCGAAGGAGGACATGTTGAGGAAGTATCCTCACTTATTTCCTATACCTTCAGGTAATTCATCTTCCCTTACTTGTCAAGTTTTAATTGAAGTATTTATTTTGCTTAAATGCTATTATGTGGCCATGTGTGGCAGTATTGGTATGTCGGGGTTGTGAAAGGAAACTATGTCGCTAATTATAAGTTTGACTCCGAAAGAACATTCGAGGACGAATGTTTCTAAGGGGGGAAGAATGTTATACCCCGTATTTACAGGACATGTTTTAAGAACGTACGTAAGAACTCACAAGTGTTAAGATTTGAGACTTGTAAAAATTTATCGGAATTATGAAATTGTCGGAAAACGTACTATTGTGACGAATGGGAGGGCGACACGTGTCACCCCCCCTTATGGTTGCCCTGGTCGAAATAGGCATGGCCAAAATGGTCATTTGACCATAGTCTTGGATGACTAAGTCTTGCAAGTTGTAGCTTGAGTTTCTTGACTAAGTCAAATGACCCACATTAGTCTTGATATTTAACAAGAGCTCATCCAAACCACCCATTTGTTTGTATCTTGACCCTCCAATACACTATATAATACTAGTAGTGCAAGACAAGCTTAACACTTAGCCAAAATTTCACAAACATTTGAAGAGCTCAAGAACTAGCTCTCGGGTTTGCTTACTTGCAACAACAAAAAAATTTGTTTGTGATCCATTTAGCTCCACACTTTAAACCAAGGTTCTTGAGTGTAGTGTAAGCATATCTCAATAGAAAAATCTTGGAAAAAGATAGTTTTCGGGTTAGTCGCAAAGCGAAAACCTAGTTGTCTTCTAGGTTTTGTTTGGAGATTTGAAGGGAATTTGTTGGTGTTGTTCTAAGGGTCTCAACTAGCGGATTGAAGCGTCTTGAAGAGGCTCTAAGTTGCTAAGGAGCGACTTGGTTGGAGTTGGATTAAGATTCGTTAAGGTATAATCTTGTCCCTTGAAAGTGTTACAAGATTATTTATATTGTTGTTAGCTTTACATGTTGCTAGCATGAAGTATATGTGTTGAAGTTTATAAGTATTATGGATTTCTTGTAGCCTTAGAATCCGAAATGTTATACAAGCCACTTGAAGATTGGATTACTAATTGGTCGTTTATTAGAAATCGTCGCATGTTACTTACTTCAAGATTTTAGTAGTTATTATCAAATGCGACTTGATATCATGTTATGCTACCAATTTGGGTTGAAATGGAAATTGGATAAGAATTGGTATTGTTGTATTCATTATGGCCGAATTTGGACTAGTAGTTGTATTAGTTTGTTATCGTTTGTGGGGCGGAATTTTACACGTCTAGTAGGCGTGTAATCCCCTATTGATTAATTGCTTTGATTGTTCCTTAAATGTGGCATGTTTGGTTATTGTATTCTGCCTTGAAAAAGGTGGCAAAGTAAGTAGAAACAAAGGAGGTGCTGTCCGATTTTCCGTAGAATTTAGAGACTTTACACTTATAATATTCTACGTTTGAAGTAAGGCTTTAATAGACATATTGTGAATATTATAGGTTGACATTCTACGGGCGGGACTTTGTACTTGGCAAGTGGTTTGACCCGGCGAGGTATGTAGAACTTTTCCTATCCTTTGAGCATGACTAGTTGCATTATATAGTATGGTAGACGTCTGAATCTTGATATCCTTTACTAGTTTATTGAATGGCCAAGTCGGGTGAGTTAGGGGATTAACTCGCTTCTTTAAAAGTATTAAGGATGTCTTAAGTTTTATTAAAGTTAAGGGACTTGAAGAGTTTTAAAGTATGTGATACTTGATTCGTTTTAAACATATAAGTCCCTTGGATAGGAAATTGTACTTAACTAAGGTATAAAGTGAATGTAACGACTTTATGGGGAGTTGGTTATATTGGCTTTATGGAAAGATAAATGGCTTGATTTAATGAAAGGCAATTTGATTTTAAGGCATCGATTGCCTAAGGTTTTATAAGAAAAGGAGTCACTTGATTTAGAAACCTAACTTTATTTCTAAAGGTATTGTGACTTGCCTTGAAATGTAAATTTGGACTTGATACTATGGTTAATAGTATCTTGGAGGTTTTCTACTAAAAAGAGTCATTTGTTTTAAAGAGTAGAAGTACGTAGTACTTTGGGTTAAATTCCCGGATTTTCATAAAAGACATGTTAGTGCCTTAAGTAAACTAAAATGAGAGTGTATATAAACAAGAATAATAAGAAGTTAGGGGATTTCTTAACTTGCTTATGTATTGTATGATAAGCCGGTAGTGCTTGTGTTATGTATGATAACCGGATTTGTGCTAGTGGTATATTATTCTTTACGGGGTCATTCCCCGGGTTTGTGGCATTTGCATATTCCGTGGATTTGCTACCCACGATGCGAGGAATACCTCATGCGAGTCCGTAAGGGCTTATGCGGGTGAAATAGTCCCATGCGGCGGTCCAACCTATCACGAGGAATACCTAAATGCAGTCGTAAGGGCTTACGCGGGTGAAATAGTCCGTGCGAGGAATACCTACGCGGGTCCACGCGACCTATGCGGGTGAAATAGTCGAGTAGGATTGCTAAATGATCTGCGGGCGGGTGAATCCGCTTTGATCGTGAGCTTCCTATTTTATATCGTAAGGATACTACTATTTACTCTCATTGTTAGTAAGAAACAATGTACTGTAATTTGATTATCATACATGTCTCCGGCTTTATTTTAAACTTATGTTGTAATTACAATACTTTTCAGTTTTACATACTTAGTACATATTGTGATCGACCCCGTCCTCGAAGTGCGTTAATCGCGCAGAAAGGGTAGCAGTGGTGGATCCTCACTCTTAGGATCACTTATCGACGTCGAGCTCCATTTCTCTGGAGGCTTGTCTCTTTTAGTCTGATCTTTCACGATGTTGTAGATTTATGTATATTCGGGGTATGGCGAGCCCTGTCCCGCCATTGATATTCCTGAAGTGCTGTATTCACATTTGTGGTTGGGCTGAAGCGATTTATGCAGTTGTACTTTTGAGTATGTTTATATTATGGAAGCGGCCTTATCGGCTAGCACAGGATGTTGTTGTTTACACATGTGTTTATGTTGTGTATGTTCCGCTGCTATTCTCTGATGTATACCTAAACGGGGTGCCCAGGTAGGGCACCAGTCGCGGTCCCGGGGTCGGGTCGTGACATCGGCCAACAACATATCTTTCACATACTCATCTTATTTTCAATTTCTTCCTTAACATAAATTCATCCCTTAAACATAACAATAAGTAATATCCAATTAATGCGAAGGAATAAGAATCATTACCTCATTTTTAGCCTTAAAAATGTCCAAAACAGTCCGGGGGTATATGGTCCGCAATTTTCGTTTCGCTCCATTTCTTCAAGTTCCAATCATATATATGTGACCCCTATGAACTTATACACAACTCCACTTTGTATTTCACTTCCAAAAAGTTGATAAAACTTAGGGTTTCACACCCTCTATTCTCGGCCAACACCTTGTTCTTGGGGTTTAAGGGGTTATCTTTACTTAGCACTTCATTAGGGAGCTTAGCCTTGAGTTTGAGGATTTATCAACAAGGATTGAAGAAATTTGGTCTTCTATTTGTGCACTTGGGCGAGAGCTCTCAATGGAGCAGACAATATATTTCATGAAATTTGGCTAAGTGTTAAGTCTTGCAAGACCAATCCATATATAATGTATCTCTATGTGTGGATGCTTGACAAGTGTATGGCCTAAGTGTAGCAAGACAAGTGGAGTGGGACCAACAAGGCCCACTTGTCACAAAATATCTAAGTCAAGTCTTCAAGACCGGGGGGGGGGGGGGTGCCACGTGTCACTCTCTCATTGGTCTAAAAATATTTCATCTCCCAAAATATCCATAATTGGCCAAAATATCTCAAAATATTGTGGGCCCTACAAAAGCAAATAAAAATTTTCAAGTGGGCCAGTGACCAAATAGAACTTAAAAATACATAAATCTAATATATTCCAAAAGTCTCAAATACCAAATTTGAGAACCAAATTCCAATTAATAAACCTTTTCCTTCACAAATTCCCGATATTTTCCTTAAGAAAAAATAATCTCTCTTTCTTTCCAAAATTCAAATCTTATTTCCATACGTACGTTCTCATCTCAATCTCTTAGAAATACGGGGTGTAACATTATTCTCCCCTTATAAACATTCGTCCTGAATGTTCATACTAGTTCATGCTAATCAAATCTCTGTATAGTCTCCTTAGCCTACGAAACCAAACATACACATAATGGCCCTAATACATCACACACGTGCATATACATAAATCATAAGGCAGCGAAATTAAATCTCAAGTGTGTATCACCACTATTAACTCTCATTCATGGCCTAAAAGGATTCTCTTTTCGTACCTTCATTATTCATAACTATAAATACTTCAATTCTTTTAACACTTATTCGCTCCTTTCCTTACTTGTCGTACTCTTCTCGTGCTTCCAAACTTATTCTAGTATCGTCATAATTTCAATCATTGCTTCGTTTCCCAATCCTTGGAGTCACTATATCCAACAATTTAAGGCCATTTTCGGCTCGCGACCGGTTGCGGTGGAGCGCGTCCACGAACTCGCATAACGATTAACTAGACTTGGGCGCACCTCGTGACCCTATCGCATGGCGGGACCCTCAGTGACCCGACTCCGTTCCGGGCTACGGGTTGACCGTAATAGGTCTACAACCCGACCCATCGCCGCATAACACTCGTTCTTGAGTCCGAATTAAATCTTACTACGAGAAGGCTTTATACATCTAAGGTCTCGTGATTATCATTATTCTAAGGTTCACAATTATTCTATGTCTCAAGCTTACATTATCAATCCCACATACGGAAAGGTAGCTTCTCATAATCTCAAAATCTGTTGTCTTAATCACCACAACACTATTTACTCCATACCAATATTATTCACACAATCCCTTAGCGTACAACACAACAATCTATGACACGGTATGCTATCAAATCAATCAAACATGATCTCTTTTAAGATTCTAACACACTCTTGACGATTCATCACCTCCCGATATTCCAAATCGATGCATATATAAAGCCTAGGTGTGGATTGATAAGCTGTTTCACACCTTCCAAGAATTTACTAAGGCTTAACCAACTCATGGTAATTCATAATCATTCTAGGCAACACACATAGCCCCAAATAAATACGCTCGTACAGATATACATCATTATAATACCATCTATACGATAATTTTACCAACCTGGATACACAATCCATATAATCTGTTCTGGGCCACTGTTGCCTTTCTCAAAGCTGTAATCACAATAATACGTTAGGGAGAGACTACCCTAACAATACAGTTCTATCGTACGATCTCAGAGTAAGAAGAAGGGAAACCAATCCTAAATATCATGTAGCCTCTTGTTTATTGGTGTGATGCACAACACACCGATAACAAAGACTCTACTATACACGGTCTGTAGACATTCCGAGGACTAACTGCTCTGATACCACTCTTTCACGACCCGAATTCCCGGGCCCGTGACTGGTTCCCTACCTGGGCACCCTTCTACCCAAACAACATAATTAACTCGCGGAAGATAAACAACACTAATTTTTTTCTTTAACCAAAGGCAAAGCCGGAAAGGCTGCCACAATATATATAACACCCGAAATGGTCTACATTGTACAATAATACAACTTACACCAGTCCAAACCACATATGAATACAGACTTCTAAGAATTTGGACAGTAAACTATGACGGGACAAGGCCCCGCCTTACCCCTGAATATACATAGCCATAATGACGAACTCCGGAACATTGGAGCCATATCAAAATCTTTGAACAAGGATCCTAAGCTCGCGGATCCACAATCGAGTACCTGAACTGCGGACATGAGCGCGGCCCCGAAGAAAAACAGTACCAAGTATGTATACATGAAATCTGATGAAGCATAATCATAAGCTGTACAAAAGAATGACGAGCAAGTATGAAAATCAAATACCAGATCCTACGTGCCATATAAAATCAAGAATACGTATACGTACATATATATCATGTAATGTGACAATCGAGTATCTAACTTTCGCACCATGGACTTTGTCCATGAACCAATTATCAAGTATTCGCCCGCCCGCCTTCGGGATGCGATAAAGTCATGTAATCTATGTTGCCCGGCTCATTAAGGTATCTTTGCCGGTTCATTCTAGACTCGATGTATTCGATATGTGGCGTAACGGCCCATTGTAGGGCGCGGTGTGATGATTCAATATGGCGTAACTGGCCCATCGCGGGGCGCGGTGTGATGATGCAATATGACGTAACACAGCCCATTTGTGGGACGCGGTGTGATGATGCAATATGATGTAACCCGGCCCATTTGTGGGACGCAATGTGATGATGCAATATGACGTAACCCGACCCATTTGTGGGACGCGGTGTGATGATGCAATATGACGTAACCCGCCCCATTTATGGGGCGGTGTGATAATACAATATGGCGTAACGCCCCATTTGTGGGGCGCGGTGTATCAATGCAACCATATAACATTTTAAAACCATCTTTTGACTTCCATTAAGTCGTTATAACAACTTCCCATAAAGCTATTATAACTTTCTTTTATTTTAGAAAACTAAGGCACTATCACATCTTTCCTTTCTAATAAAACCAAGACATTATCATGTCATGTAACATTAGGGAAATGAACCCACAGTACTACGTACATCTATTCTTTACAAGAATCATTTCATGCAAATAACCCCCGAGATACTAACACTGTAGTACGAAGGCACTTCTACTATTCAAATCAAGTTACTACACCTTTTTAATTTCAACCCAATGCTTTGAAATCAAGTAACTTCTGCTTTCAACATTAAGGCAATTATTCCTTTAAAACAAGTAACATATACTTCATCTAATCAAGTCACTTACACTTTTAAAATAAAACCAGTCTCATGACTTTCAAATAAATCAAGTCTCATAACTTTCAAATAAATTTACTCTCATGACTTACTAAAAACCCTTACCAACATATCCCATAAGATTTGGTAAGGACTTAGGAATAATTTAGACATGCCTTTAACATAGAATCAATAACATGAATACTTCCTAACTTCTAAGAGTAGAATAAATCATGAAACAATACCACAAGTATATTTCATACATAGAACATTCCAAAAGAAGGAAGAGGTTCACATACCTCGTTGACGGCTAACCAACACGACAAGTAGCAATACGCTCCAATGTACTTCAATCTTATCGGCTATTCCTCAAGCCAAATAAAATATGCTACACGTATTACTTCAACCTATAATGACGATAGCACTTCTATCAATATCATACTTTCTAGTATAAGACTTATACCACATAATGGCCCTCTAATTCTACGGAAATTTGGGCAGCACTTCCTTTGTTTCTACGTACTTTTCCACCTTTTCCAAGGCCCGTATTCATCAATCAACACGCCACATTTAAGGCACAACCAACCGTTAACCAAAGGGGATTACATGCCTAACTTGACGTGTAAAATTCTGCCCAACAATCTATATAAAAACAATCCACAATTCTACAACAACGAGGGTACAATGTGAAGCCTTAACACCCTTATTCATTAGGACTTTCATTAGCCATTTTACTACATTAATCATGCATGTTAGGGGCTGATTTTCCAGCATTACAACACCCCAAAACAGTCCATTAAAATGACACAACGACGTCTAACAGTTTTAGGCAATTTTTCGGCCAACAACAACTATAACAATCGGATATCTCTTTCCTTAATCCATTTTATTCCAATTCAAGTTCCAACACTTCTATATATGATGTACCAACTTATCAAAAAGCATATTACCTCATTTTAACATGCGACAAGTGTGAATAATGAAAAAAATATAACCAACGAAACCAATGGCACAAAATTGCCTCAACTGGCCAACAACATATCTATCACATACACATCTTATTTTCCATTTCTTCCTTAACATAATTTCATCCCTTAAAAATAACAATAAGTAAAATCCACCATGCGAAGGAAGAAGAATCATTACCTCATTTTTAGCCTTAAAGCGCCCAAAATAGTCGTGGTATATGGTCCGCAATTTTCATTTCGCTCCACTTCTTCAAGTTCCAATCACATATATGTGACCCCTATGAACTTATACACAACTCCACTTTGTATTTCAATTCCAAAAAGTTGATAAAACTTAGGGTTTCACACCCTCTATTCTCGGCCAACACCTTGTTCTTGGGGTTTAAGGGGTTATCTTTACTTAGCACTTTATTAGGGAGCTTAGTCTTGAGTTTGAAGATTTATCAACAATGATTGAAGAATTTTGGTCTCCCATTTGTGCCCTTGGCCGAGAGCTCTCAAAGGAGAAGGCAAAATATTTCATGAAATTTGGCTAATTGTTAAGTCTTCCAAGACCAATCCATATATAATGTATCTCTATGTGTGGATGCTTGACAAGTGTATGACCTAAGTGTAGCAAGACAAGTGGAGTGGGACCCACAAGACCCACTTTTCACAAAATATCTAAGTCAAGTCTTCAAGACCGGGAGGGTGTGCACGGTTCACCCTCGTATTGGTCTAAAAATATTTCATCTCCCAAAATATCCATAATTGGCCAAAATATCTCAAAATATTGTGGGCCCCACAAAATCGTAAAATTTTTCCGTGAGCCCCACGTGACCAAATCCGAACTTAAAAATCCATAAATCCAATATATTGCAAAAGTCTCAAATACCAAATTTGAGAACCAAATTCCAATTAATAAACCTTTTCCTTCACAAATTCCCGATATTTTCCTTAAGAAAAAGTAATCTTTCTTTCTTTCCAAAATTCAAATCTTATTTCCATACGTACGTTCTCATCTCAATCTCTTGGAAATATGGGGTGTAACAACTTTGATCCTGTCCTAAGCTCAAATGTCTTATAGGTTGAGACGCGGCTTGTTTTGGGTGCATTACGAAGTAGATTAAAGGTGGTATGTGAGCCAAGAAAGGATTCATTCCTTGAATTTATATTCGAGTGAACACTCAGGTACTCATATGGTATTAGGTTGACTAAGTCATTGGCCAATGCAATGGACATGTCTGTGATATGGTCCTGTTGTCAACTAATATAGATGAGTTATAATAATCAAGCCATTTGGATAGACACTTGACAGATCCTAAGCTTGATTGAGTGTGTCATGAATGCAGGGATTTTATCTTCTCACATATAGGTTCAGTTCACATATTTTGTGTAGCTAAATTTTACATATTGGATTCGTCTTCCTACCATCTAGGAGTTCCGTGAAGATCCTAATGTTATTAGTGACGATATGTAAAGGCCTGAAGGGTAACACTAAGTCAAATGTTCCGTCGATTGAAGGATGTGATTAGAAGGAGATTATACCTAAATGTTCGGTTGATGATCGGGACATAAGAAATGGTAAAGGGCTGAAAATTGGGATAGGACCGCGGTGCCTTTAATTTACGACCGTGGTTCCAAAAACAGGCACAGACACAGCGGTGCCATTTACTTTGGGCCGCGATGCTTAGCCGAATTCGGGCGGTCTAAATTTTAGTCAGTCTAGGGTTTTGCAGGCCCAGCCCACGGATACCCTAAGCCTCTGTTTACAATAGAGGGCTTACCTCCCATTCCAAATATACAAAACCTAAGAGAGGTAATGTAACGACCCGTTCCGGGGCCCGTTACTGGTGCCTTACCCTGGGCACCCTAGTGATACATACATCAGAGAAAATCAGCGGAACATAAAACATGAGTCATTTAACAAGAGATATAATAAATAAACAGGCCAACCAAAACAGTTGCCTTCGGTATATACATAAACACGAGAGCAGTTTAATCCTTTTACAACCCCGCCCACAACAAGATTTGCACTCTAAGATATCTGACTATATGACGGACAGTGGCCGCCATACAGAATGTACAAGAACCTACAACTCGTGGAACACCTACCAAAGATAAGCCTCGAGAAACGGAGCTTCAATCTGTTGGCGTGATCACATGGCGAGGATCCACGATCGATGTACTCTACTGCGGCATGACGCACTTCGGGCGAGGTCGATACAGTACCAAGTATGTGTGAATCAGCAATCGTAAATGAAATCATACTAGTCTATGTAAAGCGGAGACATGTATGATAACCAAACTACTGATTCACAACATAAAAGCGATCATCACTCGAATATAACTATGGGTCTCACGCCACCACATCAATCGAGTTCGCATTATGGCGCATGCCGGAATCTTCGCATCGGTGTAGACATGTCGTGATGCAACAATAATACCAATGTCCATGGCCGCATGCCGGAGTCTGCATCGGTGTAGGCGTGTCCATGTGACCTCAACAACAAGACAATCCAAATGGAAGCATACCCGCGTGCGCTACGCATCGTGTCGGTATGTCCAAAGGAAAAATAAGACAACATTCCAAATGGGCGCATACGTGCGCTACGCGTCGTGTCGTATGTCCAAAGGGAAATATAAGACAACATTCCAAATGGGATACCCGCAAGTGCGCTACGATCGTGTCGGTATGTCGAAGGAAACAACAAGGCGGTAATCTAAATGGAAGCATACCTGCGGCGCTACGATCGTGTCGATATGTCCATAGCGATGCACAACAATAATACTATCAGCGAACGTGCGGTGGAATTTCTCGTCACCGCTGCACGTCCAAGTAAGTTCTCAACAAGTCAACCGACCTCCATCGAGAGACGCGGTAACACGAAATACAACGCTTTGCACAACAAAGGTTATCACAATAAGCATAGCCAAGCTTCACAACAACAAGCATAGGCAAGTTTCACAACAACACAAAGTACTTTCATTTTATACCAAAGTCGGGTTTTAGCCTAAAGTACTACGTGCGTTAAATTTTGTAAAAGAGATCCATTACTTTTATCAAAGTCACCCGATACCGTAGTATTAGAATGACTAACCAGCGTTTTTAAGTAAGCGAACACTTTCCTTTTAAAATCAAGTACCAACATTCTTTCCTAAGTTCGGTTTGCCTAGTTTCAATTACTCCAACTTCTCATTTTCAAAGGTTTCATAGTTCCCAAACTTAATCACTTGATTCCTTTTTAGAACAATTGAGTAACATATGTCATATATGTGAGTAGTTTATTCTTGTTTATAACGATCTTATTACAGTGACCATGATCTAGAAAATGTAATATCATTTTGTCTCATCTTAGCTTATGCGGATGGAGGTTTCTCTTGGTTTTAATACAACACATCATTATTCAATACATTTTCCTTTTATTTACTAGCCGCGGTGATGCAGTCGATACACATTACGATTCGAAATCGAGAAACATTATCCCTTTAAAAACCAAGTACTCATTACTCACGAATGAGGTTTCACACAAACATCCACATTAAAACAAATAAGTTAAGTCTCTTATCTTATAAGATCAAGTCTCTTAACTTCTAACATCAAGAACCATTTTCACTTACATAAGGTCGTTATAACTAACTTCCCATAAAGCTATTATAACACTTTATGTTTTAAACCAACCAAATCACTTAGCACATGTACGTCTGTACTACATAGTTCACACCATCATGCTAGAAAAGATAGGAAGAGGTTCACATACCTCGCGACGATTTATCGACAATAAGCAAAATGCTCCAAGTACTACAACGCGCTAGCACTTTCCACTCCTCGAGTAGAATACGCTACTCTTAGTACTTTCACCTATAAAGGTCACAAACGTCTATTAACCCCAAAACACAAGTTTTCTATCTTTACATAGAAAATTCGCACCTCCCGCACATGACAGCGTAAATCTCCTCCTCTATCGAGTTGGCTACCAAGCCAACCGGGGGGTTTACTCTAACAGACGTGTACAATTCTACACGAGTCTCTTTGTAATACAGTCTATGTAAATACGATTCGATTCGATTCTTTATTCTTGAGCTTAAGTCAAAAGACATTGCGAATACTAAGTAGTTCCATATATAGTATACTTGACTATATATTCTAACAAACATGTAATTTCCAATTACAATAGAGGACAAGATAATTACCTCGATAAGCCCAAAATTATCCAAGTTATAATGTCGATCCCGAGCAAGGTTTAGCTCCACTCCGTGCGCTCCAAACCACTCCAAACAACCCTAGAAGTTCTAACCAACTTACTCACATACTTCAACCAACTATGAAGATTTCCTTAGGGTTTGGTTTGAGACTAAAAGGACAAAAGGTAGTATTTAGGGCTCTACGTATAGAGGTATCTTTGGAATACTACAAGGTACAAGGCTAAGGTATTTTGGTCATTATGACAATCTTGGGAGTATTTCTATACCACAAGGGTATTATAAAACAACTAGGCTAGGGGTACCCACGCCAAGCCTCACAAAGGGGAGGAAGCCTGCCAAGCTCCTCAAAAAAGGGGGTAGACGCTTTGGGCGAGAACAACACTAAAGGGGAGGATATTTCAAGACTTAGAATGAAATGAGGATGAAGAAAACCTTCAAGCAAGGGGTATTTATAGGGACACCAACGGACAAGATCAAGCCATGTGGGGGCAGTGGATGGCAAGATTGGCACAGTGTACCTAACCTACTCCTTAAATCCTCACAAAACAAAGACCCGTGAAAAGGGCCTTAAAACCTCTGGCGTGGCCTCTCAAATCCGTCAATGAGGTGACAAGTGTCACCCTCCGTTGGTCCAAAAATGTTCCGCTCGGAAAAATCCGCAAAAATACAAAGCGACATAGCCGAATTTTCTCTTGCCAAGTTACGCTGAAAGTTTAGTCGACGACTACAGCAGGTGTTGTGCACAAAGGTAACCGGCCAAGCCACTTAGGCGGGGTGACACGTGTCACCTCCTATAGCCCTCAAAAACGTCTTTGAAAAATATCCACAATGGCCAAAATCTCAAAACAAAGTGGGCCCACAAAGCCAGTAAATTTCTCCGTGGGCCCACGTGACCATTTCGAAAATAAAATCTCAAAATTCTAATATAATTTAAGAAGCCCACATACCAAATCTGGGAATCCAATTCTTATTAACGAACCTTTTTCTTCACAAATAGCAGGAAACTTTTAAGTGAAAACTCACATCTTTCTTTCTTTTCAAAATTTCTGTCGTACTCTCGCACGTACGTCCTCACATATATACCCTGCAACTACGGGGTATAACAGGTAATCTCTTCTAAAGCTCTGTCAGAATCCCTAGCATTTCTGGCTTAGCAATTTACATCACAGTTCTCTGAACTTACAAATCGAGGGACGTTTGTGTGTACAATTCCTGGACTACACAAAGTTTGAAGATACAACCGCTTAGTTATCGCTTCCAAAATATAAGTCTTCGTTGAAGTTTTACATTTACTTTGTGTTTGTATTTTCATTGCTTATCATATCGCAATTCGGCCGTCGTCGGTTGAAACATAAATTTTCAAATTCGATCTGGTCAGAACCCGCGTAAACTTCTTGATGGTATCAAAGTGCAATGTTTTCGTATGATTTGTAATGATATTAATGATAATATGGGTTATGATTTGTTTAGATCTATGTTTTATGTATTTAAAAGCTTTAAAACCCTAAACATTTAGAACACGTAGTCCTTGTGACGGATCTGTTAACGCGATTATGTATTCGAACAAGTCAATCCAATATATAACTCTTCTAAGTTGAAATATGTTATCCGACTTAAAACTTGGTGCATTGAAACGAAGAACAAGAAGAAAATTGGATTTGATGGTCGATGAACATGTTGTTTTAATGGTGATGGTATACAAGTGATATATCCGAAAGATCGGCCCTAAACTTTGTTTAGGGGTTGGAAATTTAGATTTTGTGATTACGGAGGAGAGGCAGCGGTTCCATGATAGAGCACCACGGTTCTGCTAGGGTTTTGTGGCGATGCGGGATTCCACAATTGGAACAGCGGTCTTTGCGGATGAAGCGAGCACCGCGGTCCATTCATGGGAGCCGCGGTGCTGTTCATCCAGAAGCTTAAAATTAATTTCGGACAATCGCTTCAGCACGCGGTTCCACTGTTAGGACGCGGTGCACGTGATAAATTATGAGGCACGCGGTGCCACTTGTTAGATCGGTGCTAATTAATTTTCGATTCGATGGCTTCTTGCCTCGGAGGCATCATGCGGCAATTAAAAATTTGGAATGAAAATCGAAGCAGAGACTTAAAGTTTGATTCGAATCAAGTTTTAGAAGTTTGATTTACGAAAATAAAGTTTTGAATCGACGATTTGGTCCTTTCGAGCAAATCTGTTATTAAAAGTTTTACGAAAGTTGATTTTAGGTTACGAAATTGCAAGCGGTTCGAAGTTTGAAAATATTTTCTGAAGTTTAGAATTGCATTTTATGAATTTATAAGGGTTCAGAATTGAATTTTAAATTCTTAAGGGACTAAAGTGTAAATTTTGAAAATTTACAGAATTCCCGAAAATCAGAATTTTAAAATCAGAAAATATTTAGGGACTGTTTGACATTTACATAGATTATAGAGCTTAGACAAACAAACCCATAGTTATCATTGATAGTATATTATTGAATAATATACAAATGTGCCAAGTGATCAAATGATGCTTTTAAATTATTAGCATAGCGTCCGCAATTATTGTATGGGTAGGCGGAGCCTAGTAATTGTTTAATTTCAAATGACTGCTATAACTGTCTGGGTAGACGTCGCCCAGTATGTGATTAAAACTATCTTTTATCATGCCTATTGGGTTTGATGGGTTTCCATCTAATTGTGTTTAGAAATTGCATGATAAGATGACATATGTTGTATGACTTGATTGTTGATCTTGAATGATTCCCCGAAAACTAAAAATGTTCCCCAAACATTAAATACAAGTCTAACTATAACGCGTCGTCCATTATAATTGTTAGGGTGTTAAGTACTTTTCGGCGATAAAGATATTTATGCCAAAACATTTGCTCTAACTCTAAGAGGACCAAGACCCTTTCATAGATGTGTTAAAATGAGAGTAGATAATAAACTTTTGTAGGTATTTACACCAAAGTATTTGCTTGCAAAGGCTAAATTTACTTAGGCATTTAAACGCAATCGTGTAATGGAGTTGACTTGTTTAGATAAATCTTGGCGCCAAAGTGTCGGACTAGTCTAAAGATGTAAGATTAAAATGAAAGATATTTAATCAAACCAAGAGTTGTAGAGTTGCTTTACAATTGGTTGAGGACCTACGAAAGTGTGCTATTGAAGTTATCACCAAAGCAAGCGGATATACTATATGTTTAGATTTTGGTCCACTATGACCTTTATGTTGATTTAGTGCGTATTCTACCACGGGGTCGTGAAATGCGCAAAATAGTGGGAGCTAATTAAACAAAAGGCCATGTTAAATTAGTTTATTATGAATGTGTATAATTTAGGAGAATGAATATTGATTGCATTTTTCTGTTCTATCTATTATCTTCAGATCTTCAGAAATGTCAAACTTTTCGTTGAAAATGCTCATGGAGTCAAACAGACTCACCGGACTCAACTTCATTGACTGACTAAGAAATGTTAGAATTGTCCTTAGACATGAAGAAATTGAGTATATAGATTGGACAAAGTATTCCCTATCGCTCCAGCGGAAGACTCTGCAGAGTAAACAACTTTTGACCAGGTTGCCTACAAGAAACATTATAAGGATGTCACTGTATCTCAATGCTTAATGTTTTCTTCTATGTAACCTACATTGCAAAGACATCATGAAACTATGGAGCCCAACGAATGTTAGCCCATTTGAGGAGTCTTTATGATTCGCAAAGCCAGACAATGGAGTATGACCTGCTCATAGAACTTTTCAAGTGTAGGCTAAATGAAGGGGGCCAAGTTTCACCTCATGTGTTGAGGATGATTGAGCTGATTGAGAGGTTAGCTTCTATAGAAATAAGGTTTCATGACAGAGCCTCCACCACCCTCATCCTTGCCTCACTTCCTAAGTCGTTTGAAAGTTTCATTGTTAATTACAACATGAATGAGACTAAAGCGACTTTTCCAGAGTTACATAATATGTTAAAGACTTTTGAATCTTCGACCTCTAAGACCAAGCCTATTCTGATGGTTGGCTCCTCTAGTCGCCCCAAACCGAAAGGTAAGGGACAACAGAAGGGGAAGGGCAAAGTTGTTGCTCCGGCAGCAGCAATGAAGCCCAAGGGAGGGGCGAAGATGAAGATGCAGAAATTGTCGGCATATGATGTTTGCATGAATTGCAACAGGAAGGGGCATTGGAGAAAGGATTGCACTGCTCCAGGCGGAGGAATGGCACCAGGTGCTAATGTGCAAGGTATTTTTGTAATTGAAATTAATCTATCTATAAATGATTCTCATTCCTGAGTACTTGATACCGCTTGTGGCTCACACATTTGTACAAATATGCAGGGGCTAACTGATAGCAGGAAGGTCGGGCCTCGCGAGGTGGACCTGCGCGTCAGAAATGGAGCACGAGTTGCTGCAGAGCGTGTGAGAACTTATAGGATAGATTTACCTTCTGGCAAAGTTTTAATGTTGAACAATTGTTTTTATGTTCTTTCTTTGACAAGGTATATTATTTCCATTCCTGTACTAGATTCAGAGGGTTTTTCCTCAAACACGTCTAATGGCAATATGGTTTTGACTTTAGATAATGTTGTGTATGGAATTGTGCCTCTTGTGAATGGATTGTATACATTAAACTGCCACAGGGAAATTTTCAATGTACAAAATAAAAAGGCTAAGTTAAATGAAAGAAATTCTACCTACTTATGGCATTGCAGACTTGGTCATATCAATCAAACAAGGATAGAACGGTTGAGGAAATTAAATTACCTCGAACCATTTGACTTATAATCTTTTGGTAACTGTGAATCCTGTTTGAAAGGTAAGATGACTATTAAACCTCTGTCTGGAAAGGAGATCCGTGCCAATGAGGTGCTTGAGTTGGTACAGCATCTGACATATGTGGACCATTTTTGACTCAAGCTAGAGAGGGTTTCTCTTACTTCATCACTTTCACAGACGACTTATCAAGGTTTGAATATGTGTATCTTATGAAACACAAATCCGAGGCTTTTGAGAAGTTTAAGGAGTTTAAGTGTGAAGTTGAGAAACAACTCTCAAAGAGTATCAAGACTCTCCGATCTGATCATGGGGATAAATACTTAAGTAAACAATTTCTTGACTACTTAAAGCTTTATAGAGTTCATTCCGAATGGACACCTCCTGGAACACCACAGATGAATGGTGTTGCCGAAAGGAGAAACCGAAACTTGCTTGACATGGTTCGTTCCATGATGAGCTTTTCAGCTCTTCCTACATACCTTTGGGGATACGCTATTTTGACCTCAATATATGTTCTAAACAGAGTTACATCTAAATCAGTCGAAAAGACACCATATGAAGTATGGTGTGGCAATAAGTCATCACTTAGACACGTGAGGCCACGGGGTGTCTGCGTATGTCAAGAAGTTGATCAACGATAAGTTGGAATCTAAAGTGAGAAATTTTACTTTGTTGGGTATCGAAAGGAAACTAAAGGATACTACTTCTATCTTCATGGAGAACATAAGATATTTGTTTATAGAACACAACTTTCCTTGAAGACGAATATGTCTACAAGTATGAGAGTTGCACGAAGATAGAACTTGAAGAAATTCAAGAACAAAGTAATATATAGGTTGAATCCTTGCCTGATGATAAAGGCAAGAATTCATGGGAGCTCGGCGAAGATTGTGTATTTAGGGTACCTCTTTAGGCCAGTGGGGGTGCTACGAGGAATAATGCAGAAATGCAAGATCTTCCGGCACAAACCTTGGGAGCAAGTGCACCAGTTGCATTTCCTCCCATTCAGGAAAGACATGAAAATGATATTCCTGAAAGGTCTAATATTAGTGGATCGACCAGCGCACAAAAACCTACTCGATCGGAACATATACCAGAAGCGAGCTGAGACAATCAACTCGTAGGTCTTTTAGATTTCATCGATCGCCTTGGAAAGACTAAATCTACTTGTGGAAACACAAAGTGAGCTAGATATTCCATATGATGACGAACCTAGAACCTATAACGAAGCAATGCTAGACATTGATTCAAAGAGATGAAAAGAAGCCATAAAATTCGAAATGGAATCTATGTATATCAATCAAGTGTGGAACTTGGTTGATTTGCTAAATGGGGTTAAACCCATAGGATGCAATTGGGTCTTCAAGAAGAAGATTGATGCATCTGGCAAGGTTCAGACTTATAAATCTAGACTAGTGGCTAAAGGTTTTACTCAGCGTCCTGGTGTGGATTATGATGAAACCTTTTCACCGGTGGCTAAGATAAAGTCTATTCGAATTTTGCTTGCGATAGCTGCACATTATGATTATGACATTTGGCAAATGGACGTCAAAACTGCATTTTCCAATGGTAATCTAATTGAGGAAGTATATATGAAACAACTTGAGGGTTTTTCATGTGAGTCCAGACCAAATGTTGTGTGCAGGCTACAGAAGTCCTTTTATGGACTTAAGCAAGCCTCTAGGAGTTGGAACATTTGCTTTGACAATGCTATCAAGTCTTTTGATTTTGTCAGAAGCAAAGAGGATCCATGTGTTTATTCCAAATGCAAGGATGAGGGTATTGTCTTCATTATAATATATGTTGATGACATATTGATAATGAGAGATAATAAGACCCTCATGCAGTCAGTCAAGAATTGGTTGTCCAAGACCTTCATGATGAAGGATTTCGGTGAAGCCTGCTACATTCTGGGAATTAGGATCTATAGAGGTAGACCTAATAGATTATTGGGGCTGTCACAATCAGTCTACATAGAAAAAGTGCTTAGACGCTTTTCAATAGAGAATTCCAAGAAAGGCGGTCTTCCGATGGGTCAAGACATCAAGTTATCAAAGAAGGGATGCCCTTCTAATTCTATTGAACTTGAGCACATAAAGAGGATCCCATATGCTTCGGCTATATGATCGATCATGTATGCCATGACTTGTACTAGACCAGATGTGACCTTTGCACTTAGTATGACTTGCAAGTTCCAGCAGAATCCTGGCGAGGAACACTGAAAACTAGTCAAGAGTATTCTCAAGTACCTCAGGCGTACTAAAGATTACTTCTTAGTCTACGGTAGAGTTGATGAGCTGGTTGCCACTGGGTATACCAATGCTAGTTTCCAGACAGATGTTGATGATTTCAAATCTCAGCCTGGTTACACGTTCATTTTCAACGGAGGAGCAGTGAGCTGGAAGAGTTCCAAGCGGCTACTCTGCGGACTCGACTCTTTGAGCGGAGTACATTGCTGGATCGGAAGCTGCTAAAGAAGCTGTCGGGATTTCTGAGTTCCTGAAGGAACTAGGGGTTGTTCCGAGTGCTAGTTGTCCAATACTATTTATTGTGACAACACTGGTGAGATTGCACAAAAAAAAGAATCAAGATCAACAAACAGAAACAAGCATGTACCAAGGAAGTACCACATCCTGAGAGAGATAGTGGAAGCTGAAGTTGTCAAGATAGATTATATTCCCACAGACAATAATCTAGCAGACCCGTTTACTAAACCATTAAGCTTGGTGAAGCATAATGGTAATTTTGAGAACATGGGTATTAGATATGTTGGTGATTGGCTCTAGGCCAAGTGGGAGATTGAAAGTATATGAATGTTCTAGAGACAATCTGAATTAGGACAATGTACTTTATACACATTCATATTTATATTAATGATGATTAATATTATGGCAATTTGCATTTGTTGAATTATTAGTTGGTTGTTTATAAAATTCTATAAATGCATCCCTAGAGGTTACGTGTTTATTAATGATGTGAGAATTAATGTTATAACGTAACTCTTAAATTACCTCGACTAATGATCATCGAAATTGAGATATCGATGATATGCGATACGTCGACATGTGGTCTGCATCATATCATTAGTGGATGTAGTATGTCTCACTTGCTACGAGTTATGACAACTCATGATTGACACATGGATACTTGTTGAAGTATTGGTATGCCCTACTGATGTACTGTTTTGTTATATGTCTATAATTTCATCGGCGTGTGGGAGATAAAAGTCCTTAGACTTGAGGTCAATATCAACTTGTTTACAGAGTAATGTACTTTGATCTTGTCCTAAGCTCAAATTCCTTAAGGTTGAGACGCGACTTGTTTTGGGTGCATTACGAAGTAGATTAAAGGTGGTATGTGAGCGAAGGGTTTTATTCCTTGAATTTATATTCGAGTGAACACTCAGGTACTCATATGGTATTAGGTTGACTAAGTCATTGACCAATGCAATGGACATGTCTGTGACATGGTCTTGTTGTCAACTAATATAGATGAATTATAATAATCAAGTCATTTGGATGAACGCGACAAATCCTAAGCGATTAGTGTGTCATGAATGAAGGGATTTTATCTTCTCACATATAGGTTCAGTTCACATATTTTGTGTAGCTAAACTTTACATATTGGGTTCGTCTTCCGGCGTAGTCTAGGAGTTCCGTGAAGATCCTAATGTTATTAGTGACGATATGTAAAAGCACGAAGGGTAACACTAAGTCAAATGTTTAGTCGATTGAAGGATGTGATTAGAAGGAGATTATACCTAAATGTTCGATTGATGGCGGGACATAAGAAATGAAAAGGGCTGAAAATTGGAGCAGGACATGGTGCCTTTAATTTAGGACGCGGTTCGAAAATAAGGCAGCACCGTGCCATTTACTTGGGCATGATGCCTAGCGAGAAGCGGCGGTCAATTTTAGTCGATCCAGGTTTCTTTGGGCCCGGCGAAAACCCTAAGCCTATGTTTACAACTATAAATAGAGGGCTTACCTCCCATTCCAAATATACAAAACCTAAGAGAGGTAAATCTCTTCTAAAGCTCTGTCAGAATCCCTAGCATTCCAGACTTAGCAATTTACATCACAGTTCTCTGAACTTACAAATCGAGAGATGTTTGCGTGTGCACCCTCGGACTACACAAAGTTTGAAGATACAACTGCTTGGCTGACTGCTTCCAAAATGTAAGTCTTCGTTCGAAGTTTTACATTTACATTGTGTTTGTATTTTTCATTGCTTATCATACTGCAGTTCGATCGTCGTCGGGTTTGAAACATAAATTTTCAAATTCGTTAATGTGCGAACAGCGTAAACTCATTCATTAACCACATTGCAAATTACTATGCTTTTATATATAGATATAGAACATGCGTGATGCACAATCATTATTATATTAAATTGTGATTGAGATTTTATTTGTTTAAACGCATTAGATCATAGTGAGTCACAAATATCTAACTACTATCTTATTTCAGATGCATATATATCAAAGTATGTATGTCTTTGACATAATCATTATTAATGATAAATGTATTTGAACACGTTCGTATTATTAATAAGATTAATATAATTATGACATTTGTAATTATTAAATTATTATTTGATTGTCTGTAATTATTCATTAATGTGCTTCCCTTGAGTTTACGTTGTCATTAATAGAGTCGGATATTAATGATAGAGCGTAAATCTCAAAGTATCCTCGACTAATGATTATCGAGAATGGGATATCGATGATATGCTATAAGTCGACGTGTTATCCGTGATCACATTCTTGGAGAATGTAGTATGTCTCACCTCTTTACTAGTAATTGTTACTAGTGATGGACACATGGATACTTTTGGAAAGTATTAGAATACCCTGCTGATAAACTATTTGTATACATGTCTAGAGTATTATCAGTGTGTGAGAGATAAAAGTCTTTTGACTTTAGATCAATACACACCTTGTTTACAGAGTAATGTACTTTGACCTGTCTAAGCTTAAACTCCTTATAGGATAAGATATAACTTGTGTTGGGTGCATTACGATGTAAACTAAGGTGGTAGTTGAGTAAAAAATGTGATTCATTTCTCGATTGGATATTCGAGAAAACACTCAACTTTTCAGTGATATTAGGCCGATCATGTCATTGGCGATGAAAGACATATTTAGAATATGGTCTAGTTGTCGACTAATATAGATGAGATAACGTGATCAAGTCATTTTGATAGACACATGGCAAATTCTAAGCTTGATCGAGTGTGTCGTGAATGAAAGAAATTTATCATCTCACATATAGGTTATGTTTGCTAGATTCATGTAAACGTACTTCACATATTGAGTTCGTCGTACGACGCAGTCTAGGAGTTTCATATGGACCTTAATTGAATTAGTGTCAATATATAAAGGTCTATAGGGTCACACTATGTCGATTGTCTTTTCGATCTAAGGGTGTATTGAGAAAGTATTAAATTTCGATTTGAGAATCGAGATATTTAAATTGATAATAACTATATGATAATTTATATTTGATGAAAATTATTTAATTAAGTCAAAATTGAATTTTGGATTTAATTAAACGTGTTGAATATATATTACCGAAATGAGACATAAGGAGTCGCGAGTCGCGACCCCTACTGGGCTGAGCCGCGACACCCACTCGGCAGTGGGCCCAGTCATACTGGCCCACTACACCTCGGTTTTTAGGCCAGGCTTGGAGCCCAATCCTAATTCGTTTTGTGACCTAAAAATCAACTATATATATAACACTAAACCTTATTATCAACACATTAATTGAAAACTATTTTCTAGACTTAGAGTTTAGAAAATAAACTATCTCAAACCTCTACCAAGATTTTCTGGCTTTCTTGACAGAGAAATACACTATAGCAAGGCGCTTGCAAATCGAAGGAACAACCATGTGTAATCCTTAAGTAAAGATTCCATATTAACAACCTGTAAGTTTTATTGTTTAAAGTCTTTACAGGTTTGATTATCATAAAACCATAGCAGAATGTACTGTTGGGGAAAGTAAGCAAAATAAATTATAAACTTCCGTTGTACCTTACTTATGTATTTTGAACCCAAAAAAATCCTACAATGGTATCAGAGCGCAAGTTGGTTCAATGGTTATATAACAATTGAATAACATAATAATATGAGTTAAACATAAAACTTGGTTTTCAAACTAAATTAAAACAAGGCTTCTGAAAATCCTACATGCCTTTACTGAACCGTTAACCTTTTGATGTCACCCTAAATTATCAACTACGATAAATCGAGAAAGTCATTCTGTTCTAATTCAAACTAAGTCAAGTGCAGATAACCGGTTCATTGCGAACATAATGCACGGTGAAGAAAGGATATGAATGGATGATTATCGATATGTGTGTTATTGATATTGGTGGGTGATGATAAAGGATATGTGATCTGATCCCTAAATTGGATTTAGGGTTTGACAATTTTTAGTAAATCAATACGGATATGTTCTATGAGGACGTCGGCGTCGCGACACTATGGTAGGGCACCACGGTGCCATCTAGGGTTTTCAAGGCAGCACCGCGGCTCCAGAGTGGAGCACCGTGATGCCTATCACGGAGAAAGGCAGGAGTCGCGGCTCCTATCTAAAATCCACGATTAAAAGCTTCGTTTTAAAATTATGGACTTACTGGACAGTAGGCATCGCGGTTCCATGGTGGAGCGCCACGACCCTAATTCACAAATAGAAACCGAAAGGCTTCTACCATGCCAGTGCTGCGACTCTATGGTATAGCGCCACGACTCTATAGTGGAGCGCCGCAGTGCTAATTCATTGCAGAAGACGAAAGGCTTCTGCCTCACTGGCGTCGCGACCCTAATGATTGGCGTCGCGGCGCCACCTGTCCAAAAAATAAAAAATTTCAGAGTTCAAAATATTTAACCCACGATTATTATTATACAGTATAAAGTATACTATTTATATGCTAAATGATTGACATTTAAATTACTATAATAGCGTCCACAAATAATTATTTGGGTAAGCGGCGCCCAGTATGTGTTTAAACCTCTTAATATCATGCTTGGGAAGGAGGTAACCAATATGTGCTTAAATAATTTTTCATGATAGTTAAGATGCTTTATTTGATAAAGCATGTTGGAGTTGATCTTGGTTAAAACCCTAAATTAAAATGTTCCCTAAAATTTAATACAATTCTCATTTAAAATGAACGTGTCGTCCGTTATAATTGATTGTAGTGCAAAATCCTTTTCGGCGAGATGAGTATTTATGCCACAACATTTGCTCTAAGTCTACGAGGACTCAGACTTTTTCATAGATGCATGTTAAATGTAGAAATGAGTGATAAACATTCATGAGTATTTACACCACAATGTTTGCTCTATAAGGCAAAACTCACTTAGATACATAATTACAGTCGCATAACGGAGTTGACTTGCTGAATTGTCTTGGCATCTGTCAGGACAATGCCAGGGAGCCTTGGTCGTTTGTTTAGAACATTCTGTCAAACAAGAGTTATAAATAGTTTGTAAAAGGTTTAGAGACCTACCAGGTTGTGTTGTTGAAGTTATCATCCACAGCAAACGCGGAGATAACATGAACCTGGATCTTGACCCATTAGGATCATATTTGATATAAGTTCGTATTCTTCCATGGGTCAAAGAGTATGTTAAAATAATGGGAGCTAATTAAACTAAAAGACATGTTAATTAGTTAACGAATGTGATCAATAGAAATTATATTAAAGTTTAATTTCAAGTCTATCTATTTCTTCAGTATATACAAAATGTCGAACCTATCACTGAAAATGTTAGTGAAACAAAGTGACTAGAGCAAACTTCCGAGTTGGTTGAGAAATGTGTTTAGTGTTAAGACTAGAAATAATCGAGTACGTGTTAGACAAAGTGTTCCCCAGTTGTCACGACCGAACCGGGCAGTGATCGTGCCTTACCCCGCACCCTAGTGATACAACATCGAGAAAACCGGAAATAAAACTTAAACATGTAAATAGACATGGATTAAGATGAAAGAAAATAGGTCAACCAAAACGGTTGCCTTTCAACATATATTTATATATAAACATTTGAATAGATTACAATCCTTACAACCGCCCCGCCAAATACAGGACCTTAAGATTTATACAACAACTATGACGGACGGGGCCGCCATACCCAGAATGTACAGGGACCTGCTGACTCGTGGTAACATACCAAAGATAAGCCTCCGAAGGGCGGAGCTTCCCAAGACGTGAAATGAGATCCTAAACGCGGGAATCGACAGTACAGGTGTACTTACTGCGGCATGAACGCACCCGAAGGAGGTCGATGCAAGTACCAAGTATGTGAAATCAGAAATATCAAAACGAAATCATAATAGTCTATATAAAGCGGGAGACATGATGATAACCAAACTACGCTTCACAACATAAAAGCGATTATGTCGTCGGACTCACGCCTCAAAGTCATCCTCATGCCGTGGAACTTCTTCCTCACCGCGGAGCTAGGTACAAATCACGTGATACGATAACATGTCTCGGCCCATTTCATGGACCCAAAGATAGAAACGTGTGGGATACATTCGGTTCATCCCATGAACCGTGGTCGAGTGAAATACATTCGGATGAACCGTGAGTGAGTGAAATACATTCCGGATGAACCGGTAGTCGAGTGAATTACATTCTGGATGAGCCGTGAGTCGAGTGAAATACATTCGGATGAACCGTAGTCGAGTGAAATACATTCGGATGAACCTGTAGTCGAGTGAAATACATTACTTGCACTACAATGCTATCACACGTAACATGGTCAAGTTTCACAACAACAAGCATATGCAATTTATACACAACTCAAGGTACTTTCATTTTATGTCAAAGTCAGATTTTAACCTAAAGTACTACGTCGTTAAAATCCTTTTAAGAGATTCATTCCTTTTATAAAAGTCACCCGATACCCGTAGTATATAAAAATGTGTGACTTATATCTTTTAAGTAAACCAAAACAACTTTCATACTTTCCTTTTAAGACCAAACTAAGGTAATACCATGCCTTCTTTTGGACCAAAATACTTCTCTTTTAAAAGTCAAGTTACCACATTAAAACAAATGATAAAACCCTTCTTTGTTTTCATAAAGTCGTTATAACCAACTTCCCATAAAGTTTATAACACTTTATGTTTTAAACCAATAGAAGACAACACAATGCCTTTCTTTTCCCTAAAGTTCCAGTTGCCTAATTTCAATTACGCAAGTTTCTTTTAGAAAAGTTTCATAGCTCAATGTCTTAATCTCTTTAAAACAATTGAGTAACATATGCCATAGGCGAGTAGGTTATTCTTGTTCATAATCAATCTTATTAAGCAAACATGATCTAGGAAATGTAATATCATTTGTCTTATCTTAGCTTCATGCGGATGGAGGTTTCTCGTTTTAATACTTCATTATTCAAAACATTTTCCTTTATTCTGCCGCAGTGGTTTGTCGATACACATTCTGATTTCCGAAATCAGTAAAACATTATTCCTTTTAAAAACCACGTACTCATTACTCACGAATGAGGTTTCACACAAAACTCATATTAATTCATTTAAGTTAAGTCTCTTATCTTATAAGATCAAGTCTCTTAACTTAACATCGATAAACCATTTTCTTTACCTCTCTTAAGACGTTATACCTAACTCCCATAAAGCTAGTATAACTCTTTTTAAAACCTTTAAAACCAAGTGTTACTCTTAACAAAAATGGTTTCTTAACATTTGAAATTCATTCAAGGTTCTTATTATTCAGGCTTAAGTCAGAAGACATCGCCGTATAACTATGTTCAATTAGCACACGTACGTCTACCGTACTATATATTATTCAGGCTTAAGTCAGAAGACATCGCCGTATAACTATGTTCAATTAGCACACGTACGTCTATCGTACTATATATTATTCAGGCTTAAGTCAAAATACATTGCCGTATTATATACATCTTCCTTTAAATATCATGCTCGAAGTATAGGAAGAATCACATACCTCGTGACGATTATCGACTATAAGCAAAAGCGCTCCACGGCTATAACTGCTACGGTTCACCTTCAAGTAGCCGTACATGCTTGCAGAACATTCAACCAATAAAGGTTATCGATCACTATGTATATCAGTCTATACGATTTAACTTCTACTTATTCTTGATGTGATTTGATTCAAGTCATTACGTAATATCCTTCTATTACATTACAATTCTCTCATGAATCTTATATTCATTTCTATTCAACTACGATATGTAATTCCCAATTACAATAGAAGGACAGTAGTATTTACCTCGATAAGCCCAAAATTATCCGAGTTTAATGTCGCTCCTGAGCAACGCTTAGCTCCTACTCGAGTGCTCCAATCCGCTCCAAACATCCCTTAAGTTCTACACAACCTACTTAACACTTCAACCGACTATGAAGGTTTTCCTTAGGGTTTAGTTTAGTGGCTAAAGGAAGTATAATAGTATTTGGGCTTTTGTATAAGTGTAACCTTGGGAATACTACAAGGTATTTGGACCAAGGTATTTGGGCATTATAACAATACTTGAGAGTATTTCTATACCACAAAAGGGGGTATTTATACGAGACAACTAGGCTGGGGGTACCTCTAGGAGCACCACAAAGGGAGGTATTTCTCTCGGCCAAAAGGCCTCAACAAAGGGAGGACTCTTGGACGAAATGCAACACGAGGGGAGGAAGAGAGCTTTCAAGGCTTAGGAAAATTTTAGGATGAAGAAGTCTTCCAAAGGGGTATTTATAGGTCAAGAAATGGCCAACCAATGGCCAAGATTCATCCAAGTGTTAGGCAAGTGTAGGGCTAGGATTAAGCCATGTGCACCTTATCCATCTACCACACCAACTTGCACAAATATCCTACCAACTCCTCTTGACCCCTTTGCCGTCCACAACTTCCAATTGGGGTGACAAGTGTAGCCCTCTCGTTGGTCAAAAATGTTTCGTCTCTCGGAAAAATCCGAAAAAATAATAAATGACATAGCCGGAATTTTCCCTTCGCACTTTTATTAAAACGTTTCGTCGAAAAACGACTCTTTTCGGCACTTGTGCCTAAATTTTCGAATCTTGCCAACTTTAAGGCTCAAATTATAATACGTACGCCCTTACGTACATACTCTGGAAATACGGGGTATAACATTCTCCCCTCCTTAGAAACATTCGTCCCGAATGTTCCTTCTCAAGACGGATAACGAAGAAGTTCCTTTAACAAGTTGTCAACGCCACACTTGGCCACAAAATAATACACTTCTCTTCCTTCCTTACTCGTCGTACCCTTCTCGAACACTTGAATTCTTCCAGTGTGCGTACCACACCTCAGTCATCGCTTTAGTTCCCGAAACTTTGGAGTCACCACCTCGACCTTGGTCATCTTACTAGCTCCGCTTTCCTCTAAGGCCATCCCGGCCTTCACGAACCGGATTCGGTCGAACATATCCACGAACTCATCGATGGTCATCTAAACCCGGCCTAACACCCTCGTGACCCTACCACTGGCGGGACCACGAGCAGAAATGACCCAGCGCCGAAGCGGGCCGCGGGTTGGCCTCAATATGGCCCAACCCGACCCACAACGCGTCACGCTCCTGTTCCCGATGCGGAACAATCTTACCTCTACAGTCATGAAAGCTACCACTTCCATTGCACACTACCGGGGACCTTATCACACAAAACATTCTAGGCATAAAATGCACTCGACAAGGATCACTTGCAAAATCGGTACTCGAGCGGCCTTACATCTAAGGTCTCAATTGTAATTGTCACGACGACCCAGGATCGGCGGTGCCTACTACGGGCACCTTCTAAACATACAACATAATAAATCTGCGGAAGATAAATAACACATTTTATTTTAAACCAAGGCCAAGTCGATAAAGGCCATAACATAAAATTACGAAAGGGTCTACTGCTTAACAATGTAAAAACAACTCTAGCGATCCGGCACGGATGAATCTGAGACCTCTAAGATTTGAACAAATACTATGGCGGGACAAGGCCCGCGTACCACGAATATACATAGCCATGACAACTCGGAACATTGGAGCCATCTCAAAATCTTGAACCGGGATCCTAAGCTCGCGGATCCAGCGTGTACCTAAACTGCGGACATGAACGCGCGGCCGAAGAAGTTCGATGCAACAGTGCGAATATGGAGCGAAATAAATACGATGCAGATCATAAGCGTACAAAAGAATGACGAGGCAAGTATAAAAAGTACATACAGATCTGCGTGTCATTACCGCATGAACTTAATTGCACATCATTATCTTTTCTATTCCATTAAGAGTTATAGCCGTATCTTACGTGCATACTTAGGAGAAGTCATTAAGTTTATTACCATCTAACTTACTTATCTTTCATAACCTAATCCGGATCTTTACGGAGGGATGCTTATACTGCCCGGCCCAAACTGGGACGCGATAAAATCACATAGTCGCCCATACAATTATCTTGCGGCCCGTTGCGGACGCGATAATGTCACGTAGTCGCCCGTAAGGTATCTTGCGGCCCGTTTCGGGGCGATAATGTCATATAGTGCGCCCATAAGGTATCTTGCGGCCCGTTTACGGGGCGATAATGTCATATAGTGCGCCCGTAAAGGTATCTTTGCCGGCCCGTTTACGGGGCGATAATGTCATATAGTCGCCCGTAAGGTATCTTGCCCGACCCGTTTACGGGATGATAATGTCATATAGTGCGCCCGTAAAGGTATCTTGCCCGACCCGTTTACGGGGCGATAATGTCATATAGTGCGCCCGTACAGGTATCTTGCGGCCCGTTTACGGGGCGATAATGTCATATAGTATCAGAATTTAACCCAAGTACTACGCACCTCTACTCCTTTAGAAAGACTCTTTTCAAATAAAACTTCCCGGATACTAACAACGTAGTATCAAGTCATATCTACCTTTGAAGACAAGTCACAATACCTTTTTTAGAAATACATTTACGAACTTCTAAATCAAGTGACTTCTTTCCTTAAAACTTAAGCAATATATGCTTTTAAAACAATTTGCCCTTTTTATTTCAAATCATTTCTTTGCTTACATTCTTGAAGAAAACCATTCTTTTAATCTTCCATAAAGTTGTTATAACCAACTTCCCATAAAGCGTTATAACTCTTTATGTCTTAGACAAAATCATTCCTTTTATAACCAAGAGACTTATACTTTCAAATCAAATCACATAGCTTTCAAAATACTTGAGTCTCTTAACTTTTAAGAAAACAAGTTTCAAAGTCTTAAAAACTTCACGTAAACTCTTTTAAATTAAGTAACATATACTTTGGTGCGTTGTGAATAAGTTATACTTATTTATAACGATCTTATTCAAGTAGCCATGATCTAGAAAATGTAATACAATTTTGTCTTATCTTAGCTTCATGCGGATGGAGAATTCTACTTGTTTTAATATAATTAATTGTCATTACATTTCCTTTATTAACGCTGCAATGGCTTGTTCGATACTTATTCTCGTTAGATGCGTAAATTAGCCAAGTCAACTCGAATACTTCTAACGACTCTTACCAACATCCCCATAAGACTTGGTAAGAACTTAGGATTTCTTAGGCGTAGCTTTTACATAGAGTAAATCAACATAACTACCTCTTAACTTCTAAGAGTAGACGGAATCATGAAATACTACTACATGTATATTTCATACATAGAATCATGCCAAAGGAAGGAAGAGGTTCACATACCTCGCGACGATTATCGACAAGTAGCAAAAAGCTCCAAAGTACTTCACCCTTGATAGCTATTCCATCCTTCAGTAGAATCCGTTATAATTAGTATTTCAACCTAAAATGGCCATATCGTCCATTAACCTCTAGCTTGAGCGTAGAATATTCTAAGTGCAAAGTCACTAAATTCTACGGAAAATCGGACAGACTTCCTTTGTTTCTACATACTTTGCCACCTTTTTCAAGGCGAATACAATAACCAAACACGCCACATTTAAGGCTCAACGTACCAACCAATCAAAGGGGATTACACGCCTAATAGGGCGTGTAAAATTCTGCCAGATTACACAAAACAGTCCACAAATCAGCCCATAAAAACAGTCCGTAATCCAACAATAACGAGGGTAAAATGTGAGGCGTTTCAACACCTTTCCACACCCCTATTTCCTTAGGACTTTCATTAGCAACTACTACACTTAAAAATGCATATTAGGGGCTTAATTTCCAGCATTAAACACGCCCAAAACAGTCCATAAAATGATACGACAACGTCTAACAGTTTTGGGTGGTTTTCGGCTAAAACAACTATAATCCGATAACTCTTTTCTTAATCCATTTTATTCCAATTCGAGTTCCAACACTTCCATATATGACATACCAACTTATCAACAACCATATTAACCTATTTTAACATGCGACAAGTGTGGATAACAACAACCATATAACAAACGAAACCAAGGGCACAAAATTGCCTCAAATCGGCCAACAACATATCTACTTCATACACATCTTATTTTCCATTTCTTCTTTAACATAAGTTCACTTAAACATAAAAATAAGTAATATCCAATTCTGCGGAGGAAGAAGAATTATTACCTAATTTTGAGCCAAGAAATCGTCCAAAACAGCCCCTTAGGTTTTGGTCATGATTTCGTTTAGCTCCACTTCTTGAAGATCCAATCACATATATGTGACCTCTATGAGTTTATACACAACTTCACTTTGTATTTCACTTCCAAAAAGTTGATAAAACTTAGGATTTCACCCTCTCTATTCTCGGCCAACACTTGATCTCGGGGGTTTAAGGGGTTATCCTTGCTTAGTATACCACTAGGGATCTTAGGCTTGAGTTTGAGGATTTATCATCAACTTTTGAAGGATTTTTGCTCTTGAAAAGGGCCCTTGGCCGAAACTACATGGAAGAGGAAGAAAAAGATGAAATATTTTCTATGTGTGGCTAAGTCTTGCAAGCCCTCTACCTTGAATATATAGAATGTCCCTAAGTGTGGATTCTTGACAAGTGTATGGCCTTATAAGTAGCAAGACAAGTGGAGTGGGTCCCACCTCCACTTGTCTCCAAAATATCTTCCAAGACCAAGTCTTCCAAGACCAAGTCAAAAGTCAAAGGGGTGTTCCACGTGTCACCTCTCATTGGTCTAAAAATATTTTCATCCTCCAAAATATCCATAATTGGTCAAAATATCTCAAAATATTGTGGGCCCTACAAAGCAAGTAAAATTTTCAGTGGGCCCGCGTGACCAAATCAATTTAAAAATCCATAATTCTAATATATTCCAAAAGTCTCAAATACCAAATTTGAGAACCAAATTCAATTAACAAACCTTTTCCTTCACAAGTTCCGATATTTCTCTTAAGGAAAAGCGTATCTTATCGTCGTTCACGATTTAAACCTTAACGTCTTACGACGTTCTCGATTCATGTGTTGGAACTACGGGTGTAACATTCTCCCTTAGAAACATTCGTCCGAATGTTCCTTAAGTCTCCAACTACACGTATCGATATAGTCTTACTCTTATACTTATGAAACCAATTATGCCACATATGGCCACAATATATCACACATGCATATACATCTCAAATCTAGAGTGTATTTCACCACTATTAACTCTCATTCATGGCCTAAAAGGATTCTCCTTTCGTACTTTCATTAGTCCTAACTATAAACACTTTAATTCCTTTAATGCTTGTTCGTTCCTTTTCTTACTTGTCGTACTCTTCCGTTACTTCCAAACTTATTCTAGTATACGTACGTAATCTCGCATATTGCTTCTGTTTCCAATCCTTAGAGTCACTCTATTAAACAATATAAGGCCATTTTCGACTCTGACACAGTTCGGTGGGCAGCGTCCACGAACCCGTAAAACAATTAACTAGACTTGGGCCTTGCACCCTCGTGACCCTGTCATGTAGCGGGACTACTACCAACTGATCCCACTCCATTTTAAACTATGAGGCGACCCGTAATAGGTCCTCAACCCGACCCACCGTCGCGGCAACTCTTACCCAAAGTCTGAATTTATTCTTATTACATGAAGGCCTTATATACCTAAGGTCTCGGCGGTTATCAATATTCTTAGGCTCGCATTTTCCATGCTCCAAGCCTACCTTATCAGTCCCCCCGTAAACGGGTACAAAAACTTCTCATAATACCATAATCGTGTCGTCTTGATCACAACAACCCTTACTTACTCTATCCGGACCTCATCCGTACAATCCTCTTAAGCCTACTACGCAGCTTAATCTATTAACATGACATTCCGTTAAGTTCCTTAACATGGCTTCTTAAGGGTTCACTACCCTATCAGACAGCTCATCCTTTCCCAATTATCTCAAAATAACACATAAGATCTTGGCGAGAATTCATTAACTGTTCCATACCTCCCCGGTATCTAGTTAGTCTTTACCAACTCATGGAAATTTAAAATCATTCTAAGCAACAGCGTCGACCTGCATACATAACTCGTATAGATGTATGTCACAATACCAACTATACTATAATCATTACCAACTGGATCGTAATCCACATAGCCGCTTCCGGTCTTTGCCTTTCTCATGCTGCGATCAACATAACTTCGTTAGGAAGAAGCGACTCTAACACGGCTCTATCGCGCGATCTCGAGTGAGAAGAATGAAACCAATCCTAAATGTCCATGACCTCACGGTTATAGATGTGGTGCACACACCGATAACCAAGACTCTACTAGACACGGTCTGTACACTTTCAGAGGACTAAGCGCTCGATACCACTTTTGTCACGACGACCGGGCGCGGCGGTGCCTACAGGCACCGCCTAAACATCTGACATAATAAAGCTGCGGAAGATAAATAACACATTTTTATTTTAAACCAAGGCCCAAGTCGATAAAGTGCCATAACATAAAAATTACGAAAAGTCTCTGCTGCTTAACAATGTAAAAACAACTCTGCTTGATCCGGCCGGATGAATACAGACCTCTAAGATTTGAACAAATACTATGACGGGACAAGGCCCCGTACCACGAATATACATAGCCATGACAACTCGGAACATTGAGCCATCTCAAAATCTTGAACCGGGATCCTAAGCTCGCGGATCCACAATCGTAATACCTAAACTGCGGACATGAGCGGCCCCGAAGAAGTCGATAACAACAGTGCGAATATGGAGCGAAATAAAGTCGATGCAGATCATAGCGTACAAAAGAATGACAGGGCAAGTATAAAAAGTACATACCAGATCCTGTCGTGTCATTACCCCTTATGAACTTAATTGCACATCATTATCTTTTCTATTCCATTAAGAGTTATAGCCATATCTTACGTACATACTTAGGAGAAGTCATTAAGTTTATTACCATCTAACTTACTTATCTTTCATAACCTAATCCGGCTCTTTACGGAGGGATGCTTATACTGCCCGGCCCAAACTGGGACGCGATAAAATCACATAGTCTGCCCATACAGGTATCTTGCGGCCCGTTCGGGGCGCGATAATGTCACATAATGCGCCCGTAAAGGTATCTTTGCGGCCCATTTCGGGGCGATAATGTCATATAGTGCGCCCGTAAGGTATCTTGCCGGCCCGTTCGGGGCGATAATGTCATATAATGCGCCCATAAGGTATCTTGCCGGCCCGTTTACGGGGCGATAATGTCATATAGTGCGCCCGTAAAGGTATCTTGCCCGACCCGTTTACGGGATGATAATGTCATATAGTGCGCCCGTAAGGTATCTTGCCGACCCGTTTACGGGACGATAATGTCATATAGTCTGCCCGTACGGGTATCTTGCCGGCCCGTTTCGGGGCGATAATGTCATATAGTATCAGGAATTTAACCCTAAGTACTACGCACCTCTACTCCTTTAGAAAGACTCTTTTTCAAATAAAACTTCCCAGATACTAACAACCGTAGTATCAAGTCATATCTACCTTTGAAGACAAGTCACAATACCTTTTTTTAGAAATACATTTACCGGCTTCTAAATCAAGTGACTTCTTTCCTTAAAACTTAAGCAATATATGCTTTTAAAACAATTTGCCCTTTTTTTATTTCAAATCATTTCTTTGCTTACATTACTGAAGAAAACCATTCTTTTAATCTTCCATAAAGTTGTTATAACCAACTTCCCATAAAGCCGTTATAACTCTTTTATGTCTTAGACAAAATCATTCCTTTTATAACCAAGAGACTTATACTTTCAAATCAAATCACATAGCTTTCAAAATACTTCAAGTCTCTTAACTTTTAAGAAAACAAGTTTCAAAGTCTTAAAAACTTCATCGTAAACTCTTTTAAATTAAGTAACATATACTTTGGTGCGTTGTGAATAAGTTATACTTATTTATAACGATCTTATTCAAGTAGCCATGATCTAGAAAATCTAATACAATTTTGTCTTATCTTAGCTTCTATGCAGATGGAGAATTCTACTTGTTTTAATATAATTAATTGTCATTACATTTCCTTTATTAACGCTGCAATGGCTTGTTCGATACTTATTCTCATTCGATGTAGTAAATTAGCCAAGTCAACTCCAATACTTCTAACGACTCTACCAACATCCCGTAAGACTTGGTAAGAACTTAGGATTTCTTAGGCGTAGCTTTTACATAGAGTAAATCAACATAACTACCTCTTAACTTCTAAGAGTAGGCGGAATCATGAAATACTACTACATGTATATTTCATACATAGAATCATGCCAAAGGAAGGAAGAGGTTCACATACCTCGCGGCGATTATCGACAAGTAGCAAAAAGCTCCAAAGTACTTCAACCTTGATAGCTATTCCATCCTTGAGTAGAATCCGTTATAATTAGTATTTCAACCTAAAATGGCCATATCGTCCATTAACCTCTAGCCGACGTAGAATATTCTAAGTGCAAAGTCCCTAAATTCTACGGAAAATCGGACAAAGACTTCCTTTGTTTCTACATACTTTGCCACCTTTTTCAAGGCGAATACAATAACCAAACACGCCACATTTAAGGCTCAGCGTACCAACCAATCAAAGGGATTACACGCCTAATAGGGCGTGTAAAATTCTGCCACGATTACACAAAACAGTCCACAAATCAGCCCATAAAAACAGTCAGTAATCCAACAATAACGAGGGTAAAATGTGAGGCGTTTCAACACCTTTCACACCCCTATTTCCTTAGGACTTTCATTAGCAACTACTACACTTAAAAATGCATATTAGGGCTTAATTTCCAGCATTAAACACGCCCAAAACAGTCCATAAAATGATACGACAACGTCTAACGGTTTGGGTAGTTTTCGGCTAAAACAACTATAATCCGATAACTCTTTTCTTAATCCATTTTATTCCAATTCGAGTTCCAACACTTCCATATATGACATACCAACTTATCAACAACCATATTAACCTATTTTAACATGCGACAAGTGTGGATAACAACAACCATATAACAAACGAAACCAAGGGCACAAAATTGCCTCAAATCGGCCAACAACATATCTACTTCATACACATCTTATTTTCCATTTCTTCTTTAACATAAGTTCACCCCTTAAACATAAAAATAAGTAATATCCAATTACTGCGGAGGAAGAAGAATTATTACCTAATTTTGAGCCAAGAAATCGTCCAAAACAGCCCCTTAGGTTTTGGTCCGCAGTTTTCGTTTCGCTCCACTTCTTGAAGATCCAATCACATATATGTGACCTCTATGAGTTTATACACAACTTCACTTTGTATTTCACTTCCAAAAAGTTGATAAAACTTAGGATTTCACCCTCTATTCTCGGCCAACACTTGATCTCGGGGGTTTAAGGGGTTATCCTTGCTTAGTATACCACTAGGGATCTTAGGCTTGAGTTTGAGGATTTATCATCAACTTTTGAAGGATTTTTGCTCTTGAAAAGGGCCCTTGGCCGAAACTACATGGAAGAGGAAGAAAAAGATGAAATATTTTCTATGTGTGGCTAAGTCTTGCAAGCCCTCTACCTTGAATATATAGAATGTCCCTAAGTGTGGATTCTTGACAAGTGTATGGCCTTATAAGTAGCAAGACAAGTGGAGTGGGTCCCACCTCCACTTGTCTCCAAAATATCTTCCAAGACCAAGTCTTCCAAGACCAAGTCAAAAGTCAAAGGGGTGTTCCACGTGTCACCCTCTCATTGGTCTAAAAATATTTTCATCCTCCAAAATATCCATAATTGGTCAAAATATCTCAAAATATTGTGGGCCCCACAAAACCGTAAAATTTTCCCGTGGGCCCCACGTGACCAAATCCGAATTTAAAAATCCATAATTCTAATATATTCCAAAAGTCTCAAATACCAAATTTGAGAACCAAATTCCAATTAACAAACCTTTTCCTTCACAAGTTCCCGATATTTCTCTTAAGGAAAAGCGTATCTTCTATCGTTTCACGATTTAAACCTTAACGTCTTACGTACGTTCTCTGATTCATGTGTTGGAACTACGGGGTGTAACAGTAATATTCTAAGGTTCATCATTTTCTCACCCTCAAGCTTACCCTTCTCACTAACCAGGTTCTACATCACATTTTAGCACAAAGCTATCCGAACATAACACTAAACACATCATCACAACATCAATACATACAAACTCTAGAGGGTTAAGGATATACCTGAACCTACCGCTCCACTCTAATCATAGGCACGCCTGTGGCGTAGTTAGAAAGCGATGAACACCGCCATCGATCCGTAGTGCGCGCTGCCGTACCTCTCTATAAGCACGATCTCTCGTCCGGCGGCGCGAGTGAAGCAAGCACCGAGAAAAACGACATTCCCGGGATGATGTTTGCCACATCGCACCGAGGGGACGTGAATCCTGGCTAGCACTCACGTATACCGTGAACCGGAAGCCTGTAGCTCGACCAGCTCCGAATACCCCGAACGTCACGAAGGCGGAGGACCACTCTGTCGGGCGGAGGTACATAACTAACACTTCACGAGGCGGTCCGCCTCGAAAGTTACCAAAGGACCTGCTGTCTTGGCCTCTTACTGGCGATCTCGGTCGTTTCGTCGACCTCTCCGTGCCTCACATCCTAGTGCGTGAGCTTGCGTGCGGGCAATGTCCATGCGGTGAAGAGCTACACGCATAAGCCTCGCCAAGTAATCATCTAGCCCGTGGCGTAGCGGTGTACTCGTCCTCCATATCGGCTACTCTGGCGGGACATACCGAGCTAACGAGTCGAACTCACATTGTACTCTCTAACCGTCGTCCGGATTCGCGCAACACCAAAAATCTGGCGCCCGAGCCTCATCATCCGTGGCGGCAAAGTGTGCAAGAAATGCCTTTGAGAACTCGTCCCATAAAGCGAAGTGCATTCTCTCCCGGGACGGCTCACGAATCAAACCAATCGATTGCGGTATCACGCGGCCGATGCGCGAACCTAGGACCACCGACTCGGTATCCGATGCCTTGATCACTCGCGACCATTAGCTGCGGATGAACTCCTGCGGATCATCCTCGTGCCTCGACCCATAAAACTCGGCGGGTTACACTCGAGAAAATCCCGTAGTCTCAAACTATCGCTCGGGGTGAACTACGGGTGCTCGGGAACTGCTGCGTCGGCCTATCTCATATCTGGACACGACCACGGCGAATGGCGGGCCATCTCTTTGTACCCGTCATCTCGCTTCCGGGATGTGGGATTTGGAGGCTCAGTGCGTAGTCTCGCAGCCATCGCTGCGACTCTAAACTCTGGTCTGGTGTCGCGGCTCCGCCGTCGGGCTTGTCTCAGTCTTCGACCCGCTGCGCCCTCGTACTCCTCTGTATCTCACTAGCTCCTCGATCGCTTTGCCCATCGGGCTCAGGTTTTACGCGAGGCATAGCGTAGTAAGGAAAGGAATACGTCGGAGGGTCCAACTTATCACACGGCTCTAAGGCACGATCTCGGAATGAGAAGAATGAAACTAATCCTAAATGTCCATAGCCTCGATTATAGATGTGGTGCACAACACACCGATAATCAAGACTCTACTGACACGGATCGTAGACACTTTCCGAGGACTAAGCGCTCGATACCACTTTGTCACGACCGAACCGGGCCGTGGATGGTGCTACCGCACCCTAGTGATACAACATCGAGAAAACCAATGAAATAAAACTTAAACATGTAAATAGACATGGATTAAGATGAAAGAAAATAGGTCAACCAAAACGGTTCCTTTCAACATATATTTATATATAAACATTTGAGCGATTACAATCCTTACAACCCCGCCACAAAGGATGCACTCTAAGATTTATACAACAACTATGACGGGACAGGGCCCCGCCATACCCCTTGTCACGACCCGATCCCGGGCCCGTGACTGGTGCCTTACCCCGGGCACCCTAGTGATACTACATCAGAGAAAACCAGCGGAAATAAAAACTTAAACATGAACATGAGACAAGATAATAAAACAGGCCAACCAAACGGTTACCTTCCAATAAAATATATATAAACAACTCTTTCAAAACGAACAGTTTAATCCTTTTTACAAAACCACCTCACACAGCTCTGCACTTAAGATTTACAACAACTATGACGGACAGGGCCGCCATACCCCGAATGTACAAGAACCTACAACTCGGGAACACATACCAAAAGATAAGCCTCAAGGAAGCGAGCTTCCCAATGCGCTGAAGGTGATCCTAAGAGCGGATCGACACCGATGTACTTACACTGCGGCATGACGGCCCGAAGGAGGTCAAGACAACAGTACCAAGTATGTGAAATCAGAAATCAGTAAATGAAATCATAATAGTCTATATAAAGCGGGAGACATGTATGATGACCAAGCTACGACATAACATATAACTAGTTACATCAAGTCGTGACTCACGCCTCCAAATTATCACTCGTGCGTGGAATTTCTTCCTCATCCGGCGATTTATGATATGTGATGCAAGGAGTATCATGAACACGTGTCCCACTGTGTCATAAAAACCGTATAGGACAAGTATAACTACCAGATCCGACCGTACCAATAATATAATGCAACCAAAACACGGCCGACACGGCAAGTCGCGAGAGCCGACCAGGATACCAAGGCGGTCACGTAGTGGCCGGGCAAGTACGGTGGCTGACCACGAGGACCAAGGTCAGATCACGAGACCGTCACTACACCGAAGTGCGAGTCGGTGACTACGGTACTAAGGCCGAATCGATCATGAGACGGGGCAAGTACGAGCCGACCACGGGGACCAAGGCGAACGAAGAAACCTCATGGAAAGCTAGTCCATAAAATAACAATTCTTGCACAACCAAGGCTATCATCACAAGCATAAGCAAGCTACGCGACAACAAGCATAGGCAAGTTACACAACACAAGCATAGGCAAGTTACACAACAACCGGTATAGGCAAGTTACACAACACGGGCATAGGCAAGTTACACAACAACGGATAGGCAAGTTACACAACACAAGCTACTTTCATTTTATGCCAAAGTCCTGTTTTAACCCTAAAGTACTACGTACGTTAAATTCCTTTTAAAGAGATCCATTCCTTTTATAAAAGTCACCCGATGTCCGTAGTATAAAAATAGAGTGACGAACATTGTTAAGTAAACAAAAATGCTTTCCTTTGTAAAAATCAAGTAACAACCTTATTTTCCAAACGTTCAGTTTGCCTAATTTCAAATGCTCAAGTTTCTCATTTTTAGAAAAGGTCTCTTAGTTCATAGTTTTAATCCTTTAAAACATAATTCTCCTTTAATGATTTGAGAAACATATGCCTTATATGTGAGTAGGTTATTCTTGTTTATAATCGATCTTATTAAGCGACCATGATCTAGGATATGTAATATCATTTTGTCTCATCTTAGCTTACATGCGGATGGAGGTTTCTCTTGGTTTTTAATACGATACATCATTATTCAATACATTTTCCTTTATTACTGCGATGGTGCTGTCGATACATTCGATTTCGAAATCGGTAAAACATTATCCCTTTAAATAAAACCAAGTACTCATTACTCACGAATGAGGTTTCACACAAACATTCACATTAAACAAATAAGTTAAGTCTCTTATCTTATAAGATCAAGTCTCTTAACTTCTAACATCAAGAAACCATTTTCTTTACCTCTCTTAAGACATTATACCTAACTCCATAAAGCTAGTATAACTCTTTTTAAAACCTTTAAAACCAAGTGTTACTCTCCTTCAAAACGATTTATAAATCTTTTGAAATACATCAAGTTCTTTATTATAACTAGCGATTATAATTCACATCGATTACCTTTTAAAACCACAAAGTATTTTCTTACCTACATAAAGTTTATAACCACTTCCCATAAAGCCGTTATAACACTTTATGTTTTAAAACAATCAAACACACGGTTAACACGTATGCGTCACCGTACTACATAGTTCACACATATCATGCTATAAGAGATAGGAAGAGGTTCACATACCGCGACGAGTGCCGACTAATAGTAAGCGCTCAAGTACTTCAAACGTCGGCTACTCCTTAAGCCACGTAGATCGCACCACGTAGTACTTCAACCTATAAGGCCACAAGGCGCTTAACATCGTTCCATATTCTCTGAGAAAATTCGCGCACTCCCCGCAAGCGTTAATCTCCTCCTTACTGGCGCTACCAAGCCAAGCGAGGGGTTTGCACGCCTAACGGGCGTGTACAATTTACTCATGAATACTACAAGTCTCATGTCTGATCCTATGTAATTACGATTCGATTCTCTTATTTAAATTGGGCTTAAGTCGCAAGACATTGCCGTAAGTATTATTCGAGCTTAAGTCAAAGACATTGCCGCACAGCTATGTTCAATTCTATATATAGTATACTTTAACTATATACTCCTACAACATGTAATTTCCAATTACAACAGAAGGTCAAGAATGTTTACCTCGATAAGCCCAAAATTATCCGAGTTTATATATCGATCCTGAGCAAGGTTTAGCTCTACTCGAGTGCTCCAATCCGCTCCAACAACCCTTAGAAGTTCTAACCAACTTCTACTTATAACTTCAACTACGGGTGAAGATTTACTTAGGGTTTCGTTTTAGCGATGAGGAAAGTATAATGGTATTTTACGGCTAGTATAAGTGTAACCTTGGGAATACTACACGGTCGTTGGGGCCACGGTATTTGGACATTATAACAATACGAGGAGAGTATTTCTCTACCACTACAGGGGGTATTTATACGAGACAACTAGGCTAGGGGGTACCACGCTAACCACTACTGAGGAGGGGAAACTCTCGGCCAAAGGCCACTAGGAGGGGGAGGGGGAGAGGCTTTGGACGAGAACTACAAGAGGGAGGGAGTATTTTGAGACTTAGGTAGATTGCTCAATTTTTGGATGAAGAAAGTTCATCAACTAAGGGGGTATTTATAGGTCAAGTGAAGGCCAACCAATGGCCAAGATGGTGCCAAGTGCAAGGCAAGTGTAAGGCCAAGATTAAGCCATGTGCAACCTTATCCATCTACACAAAAATATCCTACCTAACCCTTGACCAAAATTGGGCAACAAAAACGTGCCAAGAATGGCCAATTGTCCCAACCTCTTCCATTGTGTGGTTTACACTTGTCACCCTCCGGTTGGTCCAAAATGTTACGTCTCTCGGAAAAATCCGCAAAAATTATAAATGACAACGCCGTATTTTTCCCTACGAAAGCTGTGGAAACTTTTCGTCTAAAAACGACTCTAACCGGGTGTTGTGTACAAATTTCGAATCTATGCCTACTTTAAGGCTCAAATTGTATACGTACGCCCTCACGTACATACTCTGGAAATACGGTATAACATTCTCCTCCTTAGAAACATTCGTCGAATGTTCCTTCTCGAGACAGATAACGATAGAGTTCTTCTAAAAGTTGCCAACGCCACAACCGCCACGAAACACCCGTAAATACTTACATCCAAGTCCACGAGGAAACACCTCTAACATCACAAACTTTTGTCACCTTGCCGCGAGGTTCTAGTGTCACCCTCGTGACCCAACAAATGGTACCGGATCGCACGCGATTCCCGAGGTCTAAAATATACATCCTTCGCACCTTCTCGTCACAAGAAATGATCATATCTATGCTCGCAATACATGCTCGCTTTACCCTTACTCGTCGTACTCTTCTAACACTTGAACTCTTCTAGTATCGTGCCACACTTTAGTCAACACTGCTTTCCAACCCTCGAGCCACTACCTCCAAACTTGGTCATCTTACTAGCTTCACTTCTTTACTAAGGCCATTCCCGCCTTCACGACCAGAGTCTGGTCGCACGTACCCACGAACTCATACGATGGTCATCTAAACCCGCCTAGCACCCTCGTGACTTACCACCGGGCGACCACCCGTGACCCTACTTTGAAACCGGCCGCGGGTTGGCCCTCAACATGGCCCCAACCCGATCCACTAACGCATCACGCTCTTGTTCCCCGACCCGGAACAATCTTACCTCAACAGGTCATGAAAGCTACCACTTCCATTTAACACTACTCAAGGAAATTATCACACAACACATTCTAGGCATAAAATGTATTCCGACAAGGATCACTTGCAAAATCGTACTCAAGACGACCTTACATCTAAGGTCTCAACATGAAATATTCTAAAGTTCACACTTTCCATGCCCCATACAAATCCTTTCAACTAGCCAAGCTTTCTAACTCATAACCATCATAACGCTTATCCGAACGTAGCACACAATAATAAGGTCATCATCTCATGCATACAAATCTTTAAAGGGTTAAGGATATACACAAAATAGGCGGTTCAAAGGATCGCTTAAAATCGGGAACTTCCACCGCGATTTCTACAGGCTCGCCGGTACGAACATCTCGCTCAAGCTATGGAAGGTGAAGAACCCGCAATCGCTTCTAGTAGTCCATGCTATCTCGCCATACCTCGCCTGACGCTTCGCCGATGGCCCCGTTGGCGCAAAAATAATAATCCCGAAAGTTAGTACGACACTCTCCTTTATGAAGCTTTCCACAACGCCACACCGAGACAAGTGGCAACCTCATCCGGCGAGCATTCCCGCTTCCCAAAATCAAACTGGGAGCCCCGACCGCTTCACGAATATCTCGGCGTCCCGGCGTCGCGAGGACCACTCAGATCGCGGAGGCGCATAATCGCTCGGGCCGAGGCGGTCCGCCGAAAGTCACCAGGACCTCGCTGCTCGCCTCTTCACCGACTCGTCATTCCGCCGATTTATCCTCTCCTCACATCCGGCATAAGCTCAGACGCGGCAATGTCCATGCCCACAAGAGCTACACCCGAACAACTCGCCAGGTGATCATCGAGCCTTGTAACAAATCGGCACTCGATCCTCCATACTAGCTACCAACGCGGGACGACGGGCCAATGAGTCGAACTCACATTGTACTCCCGAATCAGACGCTCGTTGCCGTAATACCAAAAATCTGTCGCTCGAGCCCTCTCATCACGAGGCAAGAAATGTGCGAAAGGCCTCGAGAACTCGTCCCATAAAGCCGGAAGTGCATGCTCTCCCGACGGCTCCCACGAATCAAACCCGATCGCGGTATCACGCACTGACGCGAACCTAGGACCACCGACTCGGTCTCCGATGCCTTGATCACTCACGATCCAGAATCGCTTGATAAACTCGCGATCATCCTCGTGCCTCGACCCATAAAGCGTTATACCCGTAGTTGCGGTATGTATGTGAGGACGCACGCATTACGAGAGTCTGTAAAATTTTGAAAAGAAAGAAAGATGTGAGTTTTCACGGAAAAGTTTCCTGTTATTTGTGAAGAAAAAGGTTCGTTAATGGGAATTGATTCCCAGATTTGGTATTTGGACTTCATAGATTATATTAGAATTTTGAGATTTTATTTTCTGAATGGTCACGTGGGCCCACTGAGAAATTTACTGGTTTTGGGCCCGCTTTGTTTTGAGATTTCCATTAAATTGGATATTTTCTAAGACGAAATATTCGGCGACCGGGGGCGACACGTGTCACCCCATGTGGCACCCTTGGCGAAATATTTATTGTGCACAACACCCGACAGAGTCGTTTTTCGACTAAACATTTTACTAAGCTTACGAAGGAAAATTCGCTATGTCATTTTGTATTTTTGCGAATTTTTCCGAGAGGCGAACGTTTGGACCAACGAGAGGGCAACACTTGGCACCCTCTCGTTGGTGGATTGAAGGGTCGCCAGGGCGAATGGATCGGGCAAGTTGGGCTTGATATTTGTGTAGATATTTGAGGGTTTTAAGAGTAGGGTTAGGGTGCACTTGGCTTGATCTTGCCTTACACTTGTGTGGCACTTGGCTAGATCTTGGCCATTTGGCCTTTGGCTTTGCTATAAATACCCTCCTTGTGAAGACTTATTCATTCACTCCTCACTTTGTCTAAGTCTTGAAATCCCTCCTCCTCTAGTAGCTCTCGTCCCAAGCCTCTCCTCCTCCTCCTCAGGGCCTTTGGCCGAGAAGCGGTTCCCCTTTGTGGTGCTGGCTGGTACCCCCTAGCCTAGTTGTTTTCAGTATAATACCCCTTTGTGGTATAGAAATACTCCCCTAGTATTGTTATAATGCCCAAAATACCTTAGCCTTGTACCTTGTAGTATTCCAAAGATACCTCTTTACATAGAGCCCGGAAATACTACCTTTTGTCCTTTTTAGTCTCAAACCGAAACCCTAAGGAAATCTTCATAGTTGGTTGAAGTATTTGAGTAGAAGTTGGTTAGAACTTCTAAGGGTTGTCTGGAGTGGTTTGGAGCGCGCGGAGTGGAGCTAAACCTTGCTCAGGAGCGACATTAAACTCGGATAATTTTGGGCTTATCGAGGTAATTATCTTGTCCCTCTATTGTAATGGGAAATTACATGTTTGTTAGGATATATAGTTGAAGTATACTATATATGGAACTATACTTAGTATTCGGCAATGTCTTTTGACTTAAGCCTGAAGAATAAAGAATCGAATCGAATCAGATTTACATAGGATCAGTATTGCAAGAGACTTGTGTAGAATTGTACACGTCCGTTAGACGTGTAAACCACTCCCTGGTTGGCTTGGTAGCCGGCCTCGATAGAGGAGAGATTTACGCTGTCATGGGGAGGTCGCTAATTTTCTATGTAAAGATAGAAAACTTGTGTTTTGGGGTTAATAGGCGTTTGTGACCTTTATAGTGAAAGTACTAAGAGTAGCGTATTCTACTCGAGGAGTGGAAAGGGCTAGCAAGGTTGTAGTACTTGGAGCATTTTGCTTATTGTCGATAAATCGTCGCGAGGTATGTGAACCTCTTCCTATCTTTTCTAGCATGATTGTTGTGGAACTATGTAGTACGGTAGACGCATGTGCTAAGTGATTTGGTTGGTTTAAAACATAGGTGTTATAATAGCTTTATGGGAAGTTAGTTATAACGACCTTATGTAAGTGAAAATGGTTTATCGATGTTAAGTTAAGAGACTTGATCTTATAAGATAAGAGACTTAACTTATTTGTTTTAATGTGGATGTTTGTGTGAAACCTCATTCGTGAGTAATGAGTACTTGGTTTTAAAGGGATAATGTTTCTTCGATTTCGAATCGAACGTATCGACTGCACCACCGCAGTTAATAAAAGGAAAATGTTTTGAATAATGATGTGTTGTATTAAAACCAAGAGAAACCTCCATCCGCATGTAAGCTAAGATAAGACAAAATGATATTACATTTTCTAGATCATGGTCATTGTAATAAGATCGTTATAAACAAGAATAAACTACTCATGTATGACATATATTACTTAATTGTTCTAAAAGGAATCAAGTGATTAAGTTTGGGAACTATGAAACCATTTGAAAATGAAGCTTGAGTAATTGAAAGTAGGCAACCGAACTTAGGAAAAGAATGTTGTTACTTGGTTTTGAAAAGGAAGGTGGGTTGGTCATTCTAATACTACGTATCGGGTGACTTTTATAAAAGAAATGGATCTCTTTAAAAGAACTTACGATGTAGTACTTTGGGGTTAAAACCCGACTTTGGTATAAAATGAAAGTACTTTGTGTTGTTGTGAAACTTGCCTATGCTTGTTGTTGAAGCTTGGCTATGCTTATTGTGATAACCTTTGTTGTGCAAAGCGTTGTATTTACGTGATACCGCGTCTCACGAGGTCGGTTGACTTGTTGAGAACTTACTTGGACGCGTTTACGCGATGGCGGAGAAATTCCACGCACGCTCTGTTGATAGTATTATTGTTGTTAATCACTTTGGACATACCGACACGATGCGTAGCGCACGCATGCTTCCATTTTGGTTAAGGTCTTGTGGTTAATCGCTGATATATCGACACGATGCGTAGCGCACGTATGTTTCCATTTTGATTATCGCTTGTGATTTCCTTTTGGACATACCGACACGATGCGTAGCGCACGGGTATCGTCCATTTGGAATGCCGTCTATTGTTTCTCTCGACATACCGACACGATGCGTAGCGCACGCATGCGTCCATTTGGAAAGTTGTCTTATTGTTTCTTGGACATACCGACACGACGCGAGCGCACGCATGCTTCCATCTGGATTGCTGTCTTGTTGCTGAGGTCACATGGACATGTCTACACCGATGCGATTCGGGCACGCGCCACGACGCGACCGATTGATGTTGTGGGCGTGAGACCCATAGTTATATCGGAGTGACGATCGCTTTATGTTGGGAATCTGAGTTTGGTTATCATACATGTCTCCCGCTTTATATAGACTAGTATGATTTCATTTACGATTGTACGCTTCACATACTTGGTACTGTTGATCGACCTCCTTCGGGCCGCGTTCATGCCGCAGTAAGGTACATCGGTCGTGGATCCTCGCCTAGGATCACAGCCAACAGATTAAGCCCGCTTTCTCCGAGGCTTATCTTTGCAGTGTTCCACGAGTTGTAAGTTCTTGTACATTCGTGGTATGGCGGCCCCGTCCGTCATAGTCATCAGATATCTTAGAAGTCTGTAGTATCGCAAGTGCGTGGTTGTAAAAGGATTAAACTGCTCGTGTTTTATGTATATACCGAAGGCAACCGCTTTGGTCAGCCTGCTTATTTATTATATCTCTTGTATAATGACTCATGTTTTATGTTCCGCTGATTTTTCTCCGATGTATGTATCGCTAGGTGCCCGGTAAGGCACGACCACGCCCGATTCGGGCGTGACATAGTGGTATCGTGAGCGATTAATCCTCGGAAAGTGTCTACGCACCGTGTCTAGTAGAGTCTTGATTATCGGTGTGTTGTGCACCACATCTATAATCGTGAGGCTATAGGACATTTAGGATTAGTTTCATTCTTCTCATTCCGAGATCGTGCCTTAGTCAGTTGTAAGTTGTACCCTCCGACGATCTCGCTTTTTACCATTATGCCTCCGCCAAGGCAACCAGAGCCCAGAGGGCAAGGCAGAGGTGCTGCTAGTGAGATACAGAGAGTACGAGGCGCAGCCCGCACAAGACTGAGGTTGTGCTTGACGGGCGGGTTTCACGACGCCGCCAAAGACCAAAGAGAGTTTAGAGCCGCAGCAGGGTCGATGAGACTACAAGACTGAGCCTCCACCCCACACCGAGCAGGAGACGGGTCACGCGAGATGGCCGCTTATTGGCCGTGGTCAGGCGATATGAGGATAGCCGGATGCAGCAGCCAGCCCAGAGCACCATGGTTCACCCCGAGCGTATAGTTTGAGGCTACGACTTTCGAGTCAGAGCCCGCCGAGTTTTATGGGTCGAGGCCGCAGGATGATCCGCAGGAGTTCATCCGCAGCTATGCCGATCACGCGGTGATCAAGGCTTCAGAGACCGAGTGCGTGACCTTTGGTTCGTGACGGCCGCGCGTGATACCGCAGCCGATTGGTTTGATCTACGGAGCTTTCGGGAGAGCATGCACCTCCAGCAAAGATGGGATGAGTTTTCGGGGCTTTCTCACGCACTTCTTGCCTCCGCAGATGAGGAGGGCACGGCCGACAGATTTTTGTTCTTGAGACAGAGAGGCGACCGCCGTGAGTACAATGTCGAGTTCGATTCTTTGGCTCGATATGTCCTCGCGCTAGTTGCGTAGATATGGAGGATAGGGTGCATCGCCACGCCACCGGCTTGATGATTATATGGCCGAATCTTGTGCGGGTGTTTCTTCACCGCATGGACATTGCCCGCACGCAGCTCATGCACCAGATGTGAGGCACGGAGGGTCGACGGAATGACTGGATCGCCAGAAGAGGTCCAGTGCGGCAGGTCCTTTGGTGGCTTTCGAGGCGGACCGCCAAGAAGAGTTAGTTATATACCCCACCGGCAGAGTGGTCCTCCACCGCCTTCTTGAGCAGGTCATGGCTCCAAGCGTTCAGATTTTCTGCAGAGCAGGCCTGTTAACCAGCTGAATCCACCCATACCTCGTTGTGACAATTGTGGGTAGACTCCATTTTGGAGAGTGTCGCGCTAGATTGGGAGTTTGTTTTGCATGCGACACAGCAGGCCATTTTGCGAGGAACTGTCCGACCAAGGGAAGCGCTGGATGTTACGACTCACCTTCAGATCTCGTGGTCGGTTTATCACCTTCATAGCCTGCACCGCAGTGCGTGCCTATGATTAGAGTGAGCGGTAGCTTCTGTATATCCTTAACCCTCTAGAGTTTTGGTATGCTTGTTATGATAATCTCATTATTGTGTGCTATGCGCGGATAGCATTGTGATATGTGTGAATTAGAATGCATGGTTAGTTGGAAGGATACGATGAGGCATGGTAAGTGAACCTTAGACTATTTTACGATCGAGACCTTAGAGGTAAGGTCGCTTGAGTAAAAGATTCGCTTTATGTTTGACCTTTATAAGCGTGAGTAGTATACGTGGGTTTTAATTGTGTGATAAGTCCATGGGTAGTGTGAGATGGAAGTGGTAGCTTTCATGATGTGAATTAGTAAGATTGTTCCGATCGGGAACAAGAGTTTGGCACGGCTGGTCGGGTTGAGGACGTGATACGGGTCAACCCGCAGTCTTGATTAAGGTGGGGTCGGCAGGTGGTCCCGCCAGTGGTAGGGTCACGAGGATGCTAGGCCCAAGTTTGTATGATCATCGTATGAGTTCGTGGACGCGTTGGACCGTAAGCGGTTCGTAGAAGGCCTGGAATGGCCTTAAGGAAGTTTGAGGTTAGTAAGATGACCAAGTTTGAGGTAGTGACTCAGATTTTCAGAACAAGTAATGACCGAAGTATGGTACATACCGAGAGTTCAAGTGTTCGAGAAGCGGCACGACAGTAAGGAAAGAAGAGGGCGTGTGTTATTTCGTGCCGCGTGGCGTTGACAACTTGTTAGAGGAACTTCATCGATATCCGCTCGAGAAGGAACATTCGGACGAATGTTTCTAAGGAGGGAGAATGTTATACCCGTAGTTGCAGTGGTATGTATGTGAGGACGCACGTGCGAGTACGCAGAAAAATTTTGAAAAGAAAGAAAGATGTGAGTTTTTTTAAAAAGTTTCCGGTTATTTGTGAAGAAAAGGTTAGTTAACGGGAATTGATTCTGATTTGGTATTTGGACTTCATAGATTATATTAGAATTTTGAGATTTTATTTTCGAAATGGTCACTGGGGCCCACGAGAAATTTACTGCTTGTGGCCCGCTTTGTTTTTGAGATTTCAGAAATTGGATATTTTCGAAGACGAAATATTCAGGCGAATCGGGGCGACACGTGTCACCCCATGTGGCACCCTTGGCCGAAATATTTATTGTGCACAACACCGATTAGAGTCGTTTTTCGATAAACATTTTACTAAGCTTACGGGCGGAAAATTCGCTATGTCATTTTGTATTTTTGCGAATTTTTCCGAGAGATTGAACGTTGGACCAACGAGAGGGCAACACTTGGCACCCTCGCCGCGGATTCTGAAGGCTCCGCCAGGCCGAATGGATCGGGCAAGTTGGGCTTGATATTTGTGTAGATATTTGTGAGGTTTTAAGGAGTAGGGTTAGGGTGCACTTGGCTTGATCTCGCCTTACACTTGTGTGGCACTTGGCTAGATCTTGGCCATTGGTTGGCCTTTGGCTTTGCTATAAATACCCTCCCTTGTGAAGACTTATTCATTCACTCCTCACTTTGTCTAAGTCTTGAAATCCTCCTCCTCTAGTAGCTCTCGCCTAAGCCTCTCCCTCCTCCTCCTCCTTGTGGCCTTTGGCCGAAGGGTTCCTCACTGTGGTGCTAGCCGTGGTACCCCTAGCCTAGTTGTTTTCGTGATAATACCCTTGTTGTGGTATAGAAATACTCCCTAGTATTGTTATAATGCCCAAAATACCTTAGCCTTGTACCTTGTAGTATTCCAAAGATACCTCTTTACATAGAGCAGGAAATACTACCTTTGTCCTTTTAGTCTCAAACCGAAACCCTAAGGAAATCTTCATAGTTGGTCAAGTATTTGAGTAGAAGTTGGTTAGAACTTCTAAGGGTTGTCTGAGTGGTTTGAGCGCTGAGCGAGCTAAACCTTGCTCGTGAGCGACATTAAACTCGGATAATTTTGGGCTTATCGAGGTAATTATCTTGTCCTCTATTGTAATGGGAAATTACATGTTTGTTAGATATATAGTTGAAGTATACTATATATGGAACTATACTTAGTATTCGGCAATGTCTTTTGACTTAAGCCCAAGAATAAAGAATCAACTGTATTTACATAGGTATCAGCAAAGAGACTTGTGTAGAATTGTACACGCCCGGTTAGACGTAAACCCCTCCCCGGTTGGCTTGGTAGCCTACCGATAGAGGAGAGATTTACGCTGTATGGGGAGTGCGCCGAATTTTCTATAGAAAGATAGAAAACTTGTGTTTTGGGGTTAATAGATCGTTTGTGACCTTTATAGGTGAAAGTACTAAGAGTAGCGATTCTACTCGAGGAGTGGAAAGGGCTAGTGCGTTGTAGTACTTGGAGCATTTTGCTTATTGTCGATAAATCGTCGCGAGGTATGTGAACCTCTTCCTATCTTTTCTAGCATGATTGTTGTGAACTATGTAGTACGGCAGACGCATACGTGCTAAGTGATTTGGTTGGTTTAAAACATAGGTGTTATAATAGCTTTATGGGAAGTTAGTTATAACGACCTTATGTAAGTGAAAATGGTTTATCGATGTTAGAAGTTAAGAGACTTGATCTTATAAGATAAGAGACTTAACTTATTTGTTTTAATGTGGATGTTTGTGTGAAACCTCATTCGTGAGTAATGAGTACTTGGTTTTTAAAGGGATAATGTTTTACCGATTTCGAATCGAATGTGTATCGGCTGCACCACCGCAGCGTTAATAAAAGGAAAATGTTTTGAATAATGATGTGTTGTATTAAAACCAAGAGAAACCTCCATCCGCATAGAAGCTAAGATAAGACAAAATGATATTACATTTTCTAGATCATGGTCATTGTAATAAGATCGTTATAAACAAGAATAAACTACTCACGTATGACATATATTACTTAATTGTTCTAAAAGGAATCAAGTGATTAAGTTTGGGAACTATGAAACCATTTGAAAATGAGAAGCTTGAGTAATTGAAAGTAGGCAAACCGAACTTAGGAAAAGAATGTTGTTACTTGGTTTTGAAAAGGAAGGTGGGTTGGTCATTCTAATACTACGTATCGGGTGACTTTTATAAAGAAATGGATCTCTTTAAAAGAACTTACGTATGTAGTACTTTGGGGTTAAAACCCGACTTTGGTATAAAATGAAAGTACTTTGTGTTGTTGTGAAACTTGCCTATGCTTGTTGTTGTAAGCTTGGCTATGCTTATCATGATAACCTTTGTTGTGCAAAGCGTTGTATTTGCGGATACCGCTCTCGATGGAGGTCGGTTGACTTGTTGAGAACTTACTTGGACGCGTCGGTGACGGAGAAATTCCACGCACGCTCTCGCTGATAGTATTATTGTTGTTAATCACTTTGGACATACCGACACGACGCGTAGCGCACGCATGCTTCCATTTTGCTTAAGGTCTTGTGGTTAATCGCTTTGATATATCGACACGACGCGTAGCGCACGTATGTTTCCATTTTTGATTATCGCCTTGTGATTTCCTTTTGACATATCGACACGACGTAGCGCAGCGCACGCGCGCCCATTTGGAATGCCGCTCTATTGTTTCCTCTCGACATACCGACACGATGCGTAGCGCACGCATGCGCCCATTTGGAAAGTTGTCTTATTGTTTCTTTGACATACCGACACGACGCGTAGCGCACGGGTATGCTTCCATCCGATTGCCGTTTGTTGTTGAGGTCACATGGACATGTCTACACCGATGCAGATTCGGGCACGCGCCACGATGCGACCGATTGATGTCGTGGGCGTGAGACCCATAGTTATATCGAGTGATGATCGCTTTTATGTTGGGAATCGTAGTTTGGTTATCATACATGTCTCCCGCTTTATATAGACTAGTATGATTTCATTTACTGATTGTACGCTTTCACATACTTGGTACTGTTATCGACTCTCGGGCCGCTCACGCCGCAGTAGAGGTACACGGCCGTGATCCTCGCCTAGGATCACAATTCAGATTCAAGCCCGCTTCTCCGAGGCTTATCTTTGCAGTGTTCCTCGAGTTGTAAGTTCTTGTACATTCGTGGGTATGGCGGCCCCGTCCCGTCATAGTCATTGTATATCTTAGAGGTCCTGTAGTTGCTCATGGCGGTGGTTGTAAAAGGATTAAACTGCTCGTGTTTTATGTATATACGAAGGCAACCGCTTTGGTTGGCCTGCTTATTTATTATATCTCTTGTATAATGACTCATGTTTTATGTTCCGCTGATTTTTCTCGATGTATGTATCGCTAGGTGCCCGGTAAGGCACCACCACGCCCGATTTTCGGGGCGTGACAAAAACTCGCGCCTACAACTCGTAAAATCCGTAGCCTCGAACTATCTCGATCTAGGGTGAACCATCGGTGTTATCGAATCGCCGGGCCCACTTATCCTCAAGTTCGCCACAACCTCGCCATTAATCGGGCCCACTTCTTGTAACTCATCTCCTCTCGCCTGCATCAGCGGATCGAGGCTCGTGTCTCGTGGTCTCGCCACGCTTTACTCGCAGCCTTCACGCTTTGCCCTTCGCCCGGTTGCCTTACGCGAGGCATAATCGGTAAAAACGGCACGCCGTAGGGTCCAATCTTATCACACGCCTTTAAGGCACGATCTCGTAATGAGAAGAATGGAAACTAATCCTAAATGTCTCAGCCTCCGATTATAGATGTGCACAACACATCGATAATCACTTACTAGACACGGTTCAGACACTTTCCGAGGACTAATCGCTCGATACCACTTTTGTCACGACCGATCCGGCCCGTGATCGTGCCTTACCCCGCACCCTAGTGATACTACATCGTGAGAAAACCAGCGGAAATAAAATCTTAACCTTGAACATGAGACAATATAATAAAACAGGCAAACCAAAGGGTTACATTCATATAAAATATATTTAAACAACTCTTTCAAAACGAATGCTTAATCCTTTTACAAAACCCCGCCCACACAAAGGCTGCACTTAAGATTTACAACAACTATGACGGACAGTGGCCTCGCCATACCCCTGAATGTACAAGAACCTACAACTCAGGGAAACACATACCAAAAGATAAGCCTCCGAAGGAACGGAGCTTCCCAATGCACAAAGGTGATCCTAAGAGCGGATCGACACCTAATGTACTTCTACCGGCAAGATGAACGCACTCAAGGAGGTCGATAACAGTACCAAGTATGTGAAATCAGAATATCGTAAATGAAATCATAATAGTCTATATAAAGCAGAGACATGTATGATGACCAAGCTACAAGACATAACATATAACTAGTTACATCAAGTCGTGACTCACGCTCCAAATTATCACTGTGCGTGGAATTT